>CM076085.1:6287500-6902500 GCA_038088235.1 Zacco platypus | reverse complement strand
CCTGTAACCTGAAGGTCGCGGGTTCGATTCCCACACCGGCAGGTATTGAAGGTGGGGAATGAACAGCACTCTCTCCACCTTCGATACCATGACTAAGGTGCCCTTGAGCAAGGCACCTAACCCCTAATTGCTCCCCGGGCGCTGGAGCAATAGCTGCCCACTGCTCCGGGTGTGTGTTCACTGTGTGTGTGTGCATTTGTTCACTACTCACTGCTGTGTGGATGGGTTAAACGCAGAGCACCAATTTCGAGTATGGGTCACCATAGTAGTCATGATGAGGGAGTGATCTGAGAGCAGTTTTATTGTAGTTCTTGCACAAGCTATGGTTAGAAAGTCCAAAATCAACATAATTGGGAGGCCCGAACCAAGTCTGAAGGTCTTTTATGATGAGGGAGTTTGGCTTGTAACCTGAAGGTTGCTGGTTTGATTCCCACGCCGGCAGGAATTGAAAGTGGGGATTGTGAATGAACAGCACTCTCTCCACCTTCGATACCTTGACTTAGATGCCCTTGAGCAAGACACCTAACCCCTAATTGCCTCACTTGTAAGTCGCTTTGGATAAAAGCGTCTGCTAAATGACTAAATGACAATACTTGACAATACGTCACAACTTAACTTCATATGCTAATATTATCAATGTTGAATCTGCTGCATATTTTTGTGGAAACTGATTTATTTCCCCAGGATTCTTTGATAAGTAGAGTTTAAAAGAATATTTATTTAAAATAGAAATATTTTGTAACATTGTAAACGTCTTTTGTCACATTTGATCTGTTTAATGCTAAAGAAAAAAGCTCTTACTGACCCCAAACTTTGCTGAAGTTATTGAAATTAACAGCGATGGTTCACCATGTGTCATGAAAGCAGTATAAATGATTAGCATAGTGGTAAATTTATGAAGTTTGAATAAAGAAATCTGTTTAAAAATCTGCAATCTGAGAGTGCAAAAAAATCAAAATATTGAGAAAGTAGCCTTTAGTGTTGTCCAAATGAAGTTCTTAGCACTAGGAAATTTACAAAATATCTTCGTGGAACATGATCTTTACTTAATATCCAAATGATTTTTGGCTTAAAAGAAAAATCTATAATTTTGGCCCATACAATATATTGTTGGCTATTGCTACAAATATACCCGTGCGACTTATGACTGGTTTTGTGGTCCAGGGTCACAAATGTCCCTTATATTTTAGCTCTTCTCTGCACTCTAGTGGTTATAGATTTAAGTGAAACCTGTATTAGGGTGCTATAGCAAAACCCGTCAGACTGTTTGTTCACCTATGAATTTTTTTTTTAAAACTTATTTCATATTTTAACCACTTGTAAAGAGATTTAGCAAGTGTTTTTGTCTGTACGTAGATGGCCTCGTACGCTGGCTGGCATTACGGCATACTTGCCCTGTAAACGGCAGGTGACCGGAGCTGGCATTTATTCAGGCAGCTCAGCCGAAGAGCGACGTGCATGGAGGCGATGTGACCGGGGTGGACAGTGGGCGGATGACGACTACTCGCGCTGTGAATATATGAAAGACGTCACACGTGTGCTTTATATCATCAACCAGGTTGGTGACTGTAACAGTATTTTAATCAGATGTATTTGATTCTTCTCTGTCCGGTCTCTGCTTCACTTTGCTTTCTTTTCTTGAATATCAGATGCCTCTGAATCTGACCAATGCGGTTCAGACAGCGCAGCAGCTGTTGGCTTACACTGCAGAGGCGCCGAACTTCTCTGACAAGGTTGATGTGATCTTTGTAGCAGAGATGATTGAGAAAATTGGCAAGTTTGCAGAGAAGTATAAAGAGGTGAGTCATATAGGGGGAAAACTGTTTTAATATTAATATTTAATATTAACTGTTTTAATAAAAGCAGTACTGGTGTAAATATTAATTTTTAAGTGCAACCCAAAAGACACATTAAATAAGTCAGATTTTATTATTATTATTATTATTTAATGGAACAATTTGTCGAACCTTTAGACAGAAGATTAAAAAAAAAATACATGCACATTATTTTTTTTATTTTTTTTTTATCTTCTGAGTATCATATTTGATGCATCATGCTTTCACGACTCTATAGTGTGATATTGTGAGAATATGGAGTTTAAAAAACACCTGTTTTATTCAGACAAACAGCAAAAATATGCAATTCAGTGCAGTTGCTGATATTTATATGGCACAAAAAATAAGATGAATCTTTATGAATCATAAGATGATCTTTATAACAGTATACCAGATTACTTGCAAGTAATGCATATGAATATCAGTATATCTCCTAATAATGTCTTAAGATTGTATTTAAATGCTTAGGTTTATGATGAAAGCTCCGTAGATTTAAATGTGGGGCAAAACATATAATGCATATGTTCCTCCAAAAGCCTGGTGGAGCATATTTGATAGTCACATTTTAATATGATCTAAAAATGGATTATCAAGCAAATCAAAGTTGCTTCAGTCCAGTAAGTGTTCATCTTGAAATATTGCTAACAATGTAAATGTTATTCTTATGTTCATAGAGATCAGTAAAGATTTCACAGCAAAATGAACCACGACCTGAAGGGGGACGCTTTTAAAATTCTGCTAAAAGGCCTTTTACTTGCTAAAAACTATAATCTATCAATCTGGTGACAGTAGTAGATTGTGTACAACAGGTTTTTCAGCAAGTTTTGTTCGTTGATAATTTAAAGGCCTTAGAAATTTGACTCGGTAGGTTTTATAGGGTTAAAATATTATAAACCATTAAAAGTAAAAATAATATAAACCATTAAAATAAGCTAAAAGTCAAAAATATTACTTATTTTATTGACTCCACCTCCCACCCTCAACAACTGTTTTACATTGAACTATCTGGAGTCTTAAAAATGTGTGTTTTTGAGGGAATTTCTTATGGAAGCTTGTTTCCACCACTGAATAATAAATAAAAAGGTAATTGTTTTTTCTTGCAATTATGAGTTTCACAATTGCGAGTTATAAAGTTAGATTCGCAAGATATAAAGTCGGAATTGCAAGATTTAAACTCCCAATTGCAAGTCATAAAGTCAAAATTGTGTTATAAAGTCAGAATTGCGAATTATAAAATCAGAATTGTGAAATGTAAACTCGTGCAAGTTTTAAAGTCTGAATTGCGAGTTGTAAAGTCTGAATTTTGAGGTATAAAATCAATATTGTGAGATAAACAAAGTCAGTCTTTTTTTCCCCTCAGAATTGGACGCAATATAACGTAATTGTGACTTTATATCACACAATTCTGAGAAAATAACTCAGAATTGTGAGATAAAAAGTCATAAGTCAAATAACTGGAAAAGTCATGTGGTCTTGAAGTCAAAAAAGGTTGATAACCGTTGATTTAAAGCGACGTCACTGTTTATCACCTCAGTTTGTGACTATTCCTCTCTGGAGAAAAAAATGGGCTTTTGCAGATGAATCTGTTAGGAGAGGAGCAGATAGGATCAGAACGGAGGGATGTGGACACTGAGCCACAGAGGAACGCAGAACCTATTTTTCAGGATCATGTTGCGCTTCTTTCAGTGTTCAGGGGAAATGTTATCATGTAACACCTGCGCAGGGATCTGTACCATCATTCAACATCTCACATATTGCAAGGACACGTTATTAAATTTGACTTGAGTTGCTATTTTGCCATGCTTGAGTAATTTTGCTTAGGAATTTAGTGGAACTCGGTCATGACAAAGAGGAGGCTGTTTAGGGCCCCTGCATTGTTTTTTGTTAACATTTGCCGTGTGTGTTTGCGTCCCAACATTCCCACACTAATCACATTTTAGTTCTTCAAAAAAGATTCACACATCAACATTTTTTTGAGTGTGATGTCAGGATTTGTTCATTTCAGGAATGCAGTTGTGAAACAGTCAAAGTATTGCATCTGCGGTGGGAGTGGTTGAAGTGTTGGTGTGTGTGTATTGAATTAGTATGTGGTCTGATTGTGGGTGTAATGCACGCCCGGAGGAATCGGCAGTGTTGTGGGTGTGCATGCATTGTCTCTAACTGCATTTCCTTTCTCAGCTGGGAGATGTGATGGTGGATATCTCCAGTAATCTGATGCTGGCTGATGAGCGAGTGTTATGGATGGCTCAGAGGGAGGCGCGAGCTTGCTCACGTATCGTTGAGTGCCTGCAGAGGATTGCCGTTCTCCGAATCAGTAATGGGGCTCTGGCCTATTCTACTGTGAGTACTGCGAAAATGATTTCAATTGTAAATTTTAAAAGAACTTTCTCCTGAATCTGCTTTAGTTTTTATTAATATTTACATTTTTTATATTTTATATATTATATATATATTATTTTATATATTATATATTTATATTATATTTATATATATATATATATATATATATATATATATATATATATATATATATAAAAATATAAATATATAAATATTTGTTTGTTTGTTTGTTTGTCCTTTTTTTCCCAATATCCCAATTTTTTTTAAATTTATTTCAGTTTTAATTTATTTAATTTACTTCTAAGAAACTTCTAATCAAATATTTTATATTTTAGGTTTGATTAATTAACGAAAATCTTTTTAATAGTCTTGTTTTTAGTTTTAGCACTGTTGAATTTATTTATTTATTTTTAAGAAATATCCCTCAGTATTCTGCTGTTTTAAACAGGTTCATTTAGACAAAAGTTTAAATAATACATTTATTTTAAATGAATATTATTATTTTAAGTACTCCAGAATGCTTTGCCACTTGCGGTTTTCATTGCAGTTACTATAAATGAGATTTGTTAAGGGACAAGCCTAGTAATATGCATGCTAATAAGAAACTAATTAATAGTGAGAATTCCACCCTAAACAAGCGTTACCAAAAATTCTTATGCAAGCGTTTCCATTTTGTGCATCCTAATAAAAATATTACTTGATTTCAAATATTTCATTGGAATTAATGAAAAATAATGTAATTTATTATTTAAATAAATTAATTATAATTAATTAATTAAATTATATAATTAAAATTAATTATAATTATAATTTATTTGAAATGGTACATTTTCATAAGAAAAGTCGGTTAGTCGGTTACTGCCAAAAATACATAAAAAAAAAAAAAAAATATATATATATATATATATATATATATATATATTATTATTATTATTATTTTTTTTAAATGTATTTTTGGCAGTAACTGATATATATATATATATATATAACGGAGTTATATATATATATATATATATATATATATATATATATATATATATATATATATATATATATTATTGCCTTGTAAAAATGCTGTTTTCTATTTTAAAATGTATTTAAAGGGAGATTAATGTTATTATTTTCCGTACTTTTTTTTTATTTTTTAGCAGCATTTATTTGAAATACTGTAAATAAGTCGTTTTATAACATTATAAATATTTACTGTTGATCAATTTAATACATCCTCTCTGAATAAAAGTATTAATTTCTTTTTTAAAAATTGCACTGAGCCCAAGCATTTGAATGGTAGTGTAGGTTAAATAGACTTTAGTTTGAAGGAGTTTTCACATGTGGTTGTGGGATTATGGTGTACCAATTCTTCTTTATTCTTGTCTGTTTCTACAGAACTCTCATAACATTGCTCTGGAGGCTCATGCGATCAAGGCGAGCAGCTTCAATGGAATGACCTGCACTCTGTTCCAGAAGGTCACACCGGAGCGCACAGCCATGGCCCATTTCCCTCCCAGAGACCCTGACATCAACCTAGAGCGCCAGCTCAACTTCAAATGCAACGTGACCAGCAACTTGTCAGCATTGGCTCTCAAAGTAAGCGTTTGTCTCAGGTACTTTCTGTTCGTCGGTGTGTGGAGTACACTGTACTGTAGATTTTTTGTCACAGCGTATAAGATGAGTGTTTAATCCGAGAACTCCAATATAGCTGTGGAAGCAGGAATATATCCATCATGTTTTGACAGTAACATTATTGCATCTCCATGTCTGCAGAACACTGTATTGGAGGCGTCAGTACAGCTTCCCCCGTCTCTCTTCTCATCTCTGGGAAGTTCAGGTCAGGCTGAAGAGGCTGTCTACAAACTCCACCTTCTAGCTTTCCGCAACGGCAAACTCTTCCCTCCAACGGGAAACGCCACTATCCTTAGTGACGGCAGCAAGAGGAGGAGTGTGGTCACACCTGTGATTCTCACAAAGATCGGTAAGAACACACTTGGTGCTGATCCTACTGCCTGGGGCAAGATCAGACATGCTCTCAAACCCACTTCATTGTTGATGTTATACAATATTTCTACCGGGCTAGAAAGCAGAGTAAATAGTCTAAGATGCAGACGAATGATTACAATGTGTTGTGTGTGTTTATATATATATATATGTGTGTGTGTGTATGTGTATGTATTTTTTTTACACTCTTTTCCCTTTTTTTACACAATTTACACTATGTAATATAGCTAAAATAGCAGTTTCTTTATAATGAGTGAGTAATAAATCGTAGTTAGATACTATTTGCAGCTCAGTATTTTAGTACATTATAAAACATTATTCAATATTAATACATTTAGTGTAAATGATTATATCAATAATGAAAATCATTGACAACAAATGTCATTATCGATTAGTGACGTAGGGCCATTGTACATGGAAAACTTCCGCCAGTCGTGTCAAATTACAGCATTAAAAACGTATTTCTATGGGCAAAAGGTATCTAAAAATAGTGGAGGAAACGAAGTGAGCTGCAGCGGGAAAGGTATGTGATCCAAGCTGCCCAAAACATGAGAATTTTTTTTTTTAAGCTTCAAGCTAATGCATTAGCGTAGTATTTAACATGGCTTGGCTTGTCAGACGCTTTGACGGATGCACGTGCTGTTTAATCTGCAATAAGTTTCGTCAGCCCAAAATTTAGGATTAAATGTCAACATGTAATTTGAGTATTTTATGAGAGTGGTAACTGTAAAGGGATAACAGTGTAATTGAATATTAATGTAAGACTTTTCTTACATTTACAGCATAAAGAAATGACAGTAACCGGTTACTGTGTCCAGAGTCAATGTGTATTCCTGCAGACGTTCCTCTATCTGTTAACACTGAGTTTGTTTTTCTTTATTATCTTTATTATAATCTTCATTTTGAATGTAGGGATTTAAACCATTCGCTTGCTTTATAGCTGTTTTGCATGTAGATTTGACATAGCTATATTCACTGTTTTCATAGCACTCAGTTGGCACGTTGTTTGAAGTTGACTTTTTAAAGTTGACTTTCTTTAGTATCCGATTAATCGAAGAAATAATCGGCCAACTAATCAAAATTCAAAATACTCCTTAGTTGCAGCTGTAATTATATTTATTAAATAAATGCCGTCTTATTGGGACAAAAAAGCCCTTCCTACACCCACCCCTAACCCTACCCCATAAACAATTTAATTCCACTTTTCACATATTTTCTTCATATTTATTGAAAATAAATGCCTTTACAATCTGATATGCGGTGGGAAAAGGGAGAAGAAGAAGTTAGGATTCAAACTCTGCTCGATCAAACTTGGTACGGAGTACAAGACGGGCTATTTGCACTTAGTGTAAATAGACACTCCGTATACATCATTAATGTAATGCAGAATTATTAACAAAACTATTATAAGCAGCGATGTAGTCTGCGTGATGCGTAGGTATATGCTGTATGCCCACTAGGTACGGTCAAGGATTTCCGTTTACCCACTTAAAAAAGCGCGAGGATACGTAATAAATCACAATAACCTTTGTTGCTTTTGACATGAAACAAAGTACCATATTTCAAATTCTGCCCATTTTAATACGAAATAAAAAAAAACAAACATAAATACCGTTTTGGTGTGACCGATCGCTGTAACAACTCAGTTCAAGAGAAACGGCAGCGGGAAGCACTCGTGAACTGATCCTCCTCTGCTTTAATACCAGTTACAGCATGCAACAAACATGAATGAACATCTGAAGGTATGTTAAAAGAGACACCAGTACAACTTACCGAAATCCGTCTCATGTCTCGTGCAATCGCTCAGTGTTTCAACCACGGGAAGACGTTAACAAAACAGCTTGTAAACAAACAAATGTAACACAACATTTACAGTGACCATAAACTCATTAGTCAGCTGGAAAAATTAACTCTAGAGAGGAGCATTCAGCTAAATATATGCACCATATTATGTTTTAATGTTCTTCAATAGCCTATGTCATAACCATTTCAATGTTAATATTTAAAAAAAAAAAAAAAAATTGGAAAAGAAATAATTAAGTTACTAGGCCTTTTATAACTTAAAGTTTGTTTACAAATCAGTTCATTTTAACCTTCAATAGTAATGTAGCACCAACTGATTCCCATGTATATTTTAAGCATTAGTTTTTTGAGAAATTTGCCATGTACTGTACCTGAAACAGGCTACAGTATATCCAAAATAACTGAAATCGAATCGAATTGCAAGCTTGTGAATCTAAATGCATAACTATGATCCATAAATATGGGAGGAAAAAGTCCAAACAGAGTGATATTGTTACTGATAAGCCTCATCTTTCCATTATTGTTAATAATAATTGCATCTTGAACTCTTAAACGTACATTGAAAATTGCCAACTGATAAAACCTATGATCCATATTTATATAACATCTAAGTCTAAATGTAGATCTTAACTGTTAGATGGTGATTGACTCTAAATAATAGAAAATCATTCCAGTCTTTCCAGCTGTGAATGTCATTGGCTGTTAAAGTCGTGTGTTGCTTTTAATAAATTGACATGTTGACAAACACATAAGCAGTCCTTCATAATGCTCTCAATTACATGTAGCCTAGATCAGATGGATACTATATGCATTAGTGAGTGTGGTGGCGCTCTGGGATGGGTGAGTATGAGGCTGGGAGGGAAAAATCATAAAAAAAAAAAAAATAGACTACACCACTGATTATAAGCTATATTAGTTCTCCTCTCTCCACAGCAAATCCTTTAAATGTAACGATATTCAGAACAAGAATGAAAAATTGAAGTATAAAACAAACATAAATTATAGTGGCATTCATTACATGCCACATTAATAATAAACAGCAAGCCCAAACTATTTATTTAATGCAAAACTGAAACAAATAAACATGAATCCAAATGTGTGTGCATGTTTTGCATGATTTGTGTTAAGTGCATTATATAATTCCTTTTGGAATATAAATTGCTGCGTGTTTCAGATGATAAATGTCACTTGTGCTCTGGAAAAAATAAGTTTCATAAAATAAGTAGATATTTTATTTTGTGATTTGATGTTTGCTGTACATCACTTATCATCCATGCCTCTCCCATTTTGGCTTCAAGCAGGTAAAGAGGCATTGTGTCAGAGGCACAACAAAAATAGTAGCTACTGAAGTGAGAGGGGGCGGCAAAGAACAGCACAGGGAGCTGCTGGGAAAAAGTTGCCTGCTATAACAGATTGATTTCACTTAAAAGGATAAGCAGAGAAGAAAGCTTTTGCAATCCCAAGAAAGGTTCCAAAAGGGGGGGTTTTCGAAGCAACCATTTTTTTTTCCCCTAAAGAACCTTTCAGTGAACAGTTCTTTAAAAGTACTGTAGTGCAAAGAACAGTTTAACATTCTAAAGAACCTTTCTCCACTATAAAGAATCTTTGATTGCCGTGGAAAGGTTCCATGAATGTTATAAGGGGCTTTCACACCAGAGTAATATTTTCATATTTCCTATGACTATTGGCAGAAGTACCTGCTTTTTGGTGTGTTCACACCTCTGAGAACGGAACTGAGGAACTATTTTAATTATAGGAACGCCTTTTGGTGGGACTAAATTAGCTCCTGTGTCAGACTGGGGTCGAACCCAGCACAATAGTAAGTGTACGTAGTAAATGTACTCTGAATGTCCGAATGCATGTCGTATGAAACACCAGCATATGAAGTTGTCGTTGGAGAAGCTGACGTCTTCTTAGCCCTCCTTTTTGCTCTTTCAATCACACAACTTATACGTCTACCTTCCATCTCCCTTATCACAAAACCCGCAGTAAAAACACTCCTCCATCCTCCGGTTGCTGATGTTGTTGAATGATGTACTTAAATGACGTCACTGACGGCCGGCTTACATCACTTCAGAGTTTCTACTGGCAATGCAAATGCAACCAGGAAAATGGCCCAAGGCCTATTACTACCCAAAAGCTTGTAAAGGTTCTTCATGGAAGCATAGATGCCAATAGAGAACCTTTTTTTTAAGTGTACCATCAAATATGGTCCATAACCAGAATTGTTTTGAATTTTGTATCACAAAACTGATTAAACGTCCATTCTGCTGTTGTTTAGAGGGCTTCCCACTGAAGAACCTGCAAAGTCCTGTGAACGCTACACTGCGGCGTTTTCTGCATGGATCAGATGCTGTTCCCGCCGTCTGGAACTTCAGTCTGCTGGGCGGACAAGGAGGCTGGCAGAGTGACGGCTGCCGCATCCTCCATCACGACGACAACTTCACCACAATGTCCTGCGATTCACTTAATAACTACGCTTTACTGATGGTAAGAGAGAGACGAAAGTGGCTTAATTTTTAGTCTGTTCAATTTAATTCACTTCAACTATTTCAAAGCAGCTTTACAGAAAATATTGTTTCAATGTTAGTTTAGGAAGTATTCTGTAGAGATGCAGATATATATAAAAAAAATTTTTTTATATAATTAATATATATTTATTTATTTATATAAATTATATATATATGTATGTATTTATATAATTTATTTATATATATATATATATATATATATATATATATATATATATATTTATTTATTATTATTTATTTATATAATTTTTATATATATATGTATTAGTGAATATTATGTGGTTAGTTAACATCCTGTATTCAATTAAGCCAATGCAGCAAACGGGTTACGCAGCAATTACAGCTTGTGCTCATAATGATTACAATATAAGGGTAATATTATAATAATATTTGAAAGTTTTGCGTGTTGATCCAAAGTTGCTATCATCTGAAATCTTCGAAAATAAACACCAAAATGTTGTTGGGCTTTCAAAAGCTTTGAATATATTGCACGTTGTATGTAGTGCTTTTGTCGTGCTTTTTTGTAATGTGTATATGGAAAAGAGCAGCCCGAACTTTTTGCTGAATAACTCCTTTTGTAGTCCTTGGAGAAAGAAATGGTGGTTAAGGATGAGAATTTTCATTTTACCTTCAAGTTGCAAAAATTGTTTTAAATGTGTAGTGAGACGCTTCTCATAGACATGCAGCATTTGAAGCTAAAAACTTAAATTAAGTTATTAAAAATCATTTTCATAAATTGAAATAAAGTGAAACAAAATCAAATATAAAGATTAGATGGAAAACTTAAAAAGGAAACATTAGATATTCTGCCTCGGCGACTAACTGAAAATAAGTTGGATGAAAATTACTGAAACTAAAACTTAAATAAAAAATCATCCTAAACCTAACCCTAATTAAAGCAAAATGAAAATACAAAGAAGCCTAATGAAAATAAGAGTTAATTTAAAAAATATATATACTAAAATTAAAATGAAAACTGAAAATATAACGAAAAACCTGTGTATATATAGAAGCACATTACACTTGTGAAAGAAATACTGTGTGCAATGCTGCTGTGTGACTACGATAATAGACAAAAGTAACAAAAAAGATGTGCAGGATTGTTAATGGATTCCAATGTTCCCATCATCCTCTTGTCATGTAAATTACTTGTTATTTCAAAAGTTTTTTTTTTAGTGCTGGATTGATCTGCTCTGCAATTTTGTTCAGAGTTTCCTTCATGTACACCCACCTTCTACCTTCCAGAAGAAGAAAAATCTGAATTATTGGCTGTTGGAATGCATCTTCAAATATAATCTTGCTGATATACTCTTGTCTAACAGGATCTGAACCGGACCGGGTACGAGGCGTACAGCTTCAAACCTCTTCACCCGGTTATCTACGCCACAGCCATCGTCCTGGCGCTCTGCCTGCTGTCAGTCATTGTCAGTTATATCTACCACCACAAGTAAGTGTCAGCTCATTTTTGGTAGATTTATTAAGTACAAGGCAAGGGTTTAAAATATACTGGTTTTAATGCGATATTTCTTGTGTTCGCAGGTCAGTGCGTATCAGTAAGAAGTGCTGGCACATGCTGGTTAACCTCTGTTTGCATATTCTCCTCACCTGTGCCGTTTTTGTGGGCGGCATCAACCAAACGTACAACGCAAGTGTTTGTCAAGCGGTATGTGCCTGCTTTTACACATGTATGAGTTTGGGGGACAATATTTTCATGAAATCTTTATACAAGACGTTTGTATACAGAACTGCAATACTGCTCTCAAGTTCACATTTGATAATCTTAAGTTCGGTAAGAAAGTAAGTGAAACGGCTTCTGAAGCAAGAAAAAACTTTTTTTTCCATGAGGACCTGTTTGAAAAGTAGTGGTTTGCTATTGGTGGATCTCATGTGAGTGACAGGTTGCCCCGCCCTCATGCCAGTAAACATGTCATCGGAGAAGAAATGTCACTGCAAAAGGGAGGGAAAGATATTTTGATTAAAGATTATGAGAACATGTGAAGATGTGCACAGTTAAAGCTTTTATAATAAATACGGCAATATTCCATTTGAAAAAAACATTTAAGAATCGATTTTGATTTTACTGGGACTTTAAATGGTGCTATTTTGAGAATATTTGCGTTTTCATTGGCCTAGAGGAGAATTCTTATGTTTTCTGATGTTATGTCCTGAAGGTGGGGATAGTGCTGCATTACTCCACACTGGCTACAGCCTTGTGGTCCGGCGTAACTGCACGCAACATCTACAAACAGGTGACGCGGAAGGCCAAACGCTATGAGGAGCTGGATGAGCCTCCACCTCCACCCAGACCTATGCTGAGGTAAAGGTCAAAGTATTAAGTATAAGTGTAAAGGCAGAAAAATATGAAGTAAAAACAAATGAATATACAAATAAATAAGTGAAATAAAATAGATAATTTAATAATTAGAAGTAATAAATAAATTTCATTTTAGGATACAGAGAGTCTGGAACTTTAAATTACACTTGCATTGCCCATAAGGCAACTGTGTGAGTTTTAAATTAAGTTCCCCTGCTTTCCACTTGGTGTCAGTAAATATACAACAGTAAGCAGGGCTTTTTTTAGGTGAATTGTCCATGGAATTTCAGATGATTAAAATTTCTCATCCTCATGTTACAAACCAGTAGGATTTACCTACTTTTCTGGAACACAAAAGATATTTTGAAAAATGTTGGTAGCCAAATAATTTTGAATGAATGGGCGAAAGGAATATTTTCTTTTGTGTTCTGCATAAGAAAATCATACCAGTTTGGAACGACACGAGGGTGAGTAAATTATGATGTGTAGTAAATTAAATAAGTATTATTTTAGTTTTATTTATATACTATTAGTATCCAGCCTCTAACTAACTTATGATAGAAAAACACTAGTATTTAAACCTTTAGAACTTCTATGTACTTAAATATAAGAGCTGCTTTTAAGAGAGCAGACCTGCAGTGTGACAGCTGCTTTGATTTATAAAATATGATGACAGTGTTCTAGCACTGTTCTGTGAATATTTTTCTTTCAAAATGTAAATTTAATTGTCATGCTGTCAAGTAGAGCAATGTGACGTTGAGTTACTGAAGTATAAAGCGGCAAAAAAGTTTTTTTCATCTTGTCATAACAGAAAAACACTTGTGCTTATAGTCATATGGATAATCAGTTGATGTCATATCTATAGTATTAATTAATCTTTTAAATGATCATTTATTTTTTTTATATTTTCAATTTTCATTTTAGTCTTGATTAAATTCTTAGTAATTTTATGTGCCTTTTATCCTTTAATTTTTTAGATTTTTTTATTTTTTTTTATTTTAGAATGTTTTTAAGGGTTAAGTTTTTCATCTAATGCTAAGATTTTTAATTAATAAAATGTATTTGATAGTTTAGTTAACAATAACAACACTGATGATTACAGAATTCTCATTTTTGGTGGACTATCTTTTTTTTTATTATCTGTCATTTAATTTATGATGCCTAGTTTCTTTCTGTAATCATTTTTTGAAGTTTGTAAAGTGTATGAAACCTGGTGTTTCAAAATATGCTCAGATTTTATAAAGCCGTGTAGTCTATTCCAGCCTTAATGCTTTAACATCAGAATATATAAAATACCTTACTAATTAAATATCAACTGTATCCTTAAATCGTTGTTTTTTTTTTTTTTTCTTTTACAGATTCTACTTAATAGGTGGAGGCATACCGATCATTGTCTGTGGAATAACAGCTGCTGCTAACATCAAAAACTACGGAAGTCAAGTCAATGCACCTTAGTAAGTATGAGTTGTTGGACACTTTTTAACAATACCTTACAGAAAATTCAAGCTAAGGGTCTTTGTTTGAAAAATATATGCATTGTAATTGACAGTTTTTGTGTAATCGATTAGATATTTGTGTTTGGATACATTTAAGCCACTCGAGACAAAATGCAATGGTGTTGTATGTTTCCTTAACTTTGCTGCTAATAACGACAGTCTGTACAGATACAGCCTGTGTGTGCCTCGAGGCGCTTTCCAAATCCCCCTGTGAACTTTTCCTGTCATTTCATAGTCTTTTTCTGGCATGAGAAATTGCTTTCCGCTATCGCTGGAGCCTAATACCCATGCTCTGTAAAGTGCAGAATAATACTTTATGGAGGAGTAAGTAGTGTAGACTTCTGAAGTTGTGTGAACCTAATTATGCTTCTCTATTTTTGGCTCCCCACCTTGTGCCTGTTGGTTTCCCAGTCTCCCTTCTTTCACTTGTGACAGCTGTTTGGATTGTGTAACAGCATGGTTTAATTTGAAAATCCAGACCATCTGAGATCTTTGGGGTTTAATTAATCTCATGCTACCATGACAAAGAAAAAAAAACCCGCTCTGCTGAGCATCTGAGACCTCATGTGTCTTACTTTTTCCAACAATACGAAGCCCTTGATACCACCATTGTAAACCTTTAGAACTTATATGTGCTTAAATATAAGAGCTGCTTTTAAGAGAGCAGACCTGCAGTGTGACAGCTGCTTTGATTTATAAAATATGATGGCAGTGTTCTAGCACTGTTCTGTGAATATTTTCATCATATTTTTCATTTTTCATTCAAAATGTAAATGTAATTGTCATGCTGCCAAGTAGAGCAATGTGACATTGATTTACCAAAGTATAAAACAGCAAAAAAAGCCTCATCTTGTCATAACATGAGTATTTTAATGGACATTCTACTGATTGACATTAAAATCTGAAATTATGAGCAACAATTAATTGTTATTATTATTATTACAGGCATGAATATAAATTTATTGTTTATATGTCAATAAAAAATAGCATTAATCACTATTATAACATCATGGGAAATAATCAAGTTATGGTTTTTTTTGTCAAAACAGGCTGAATATATTTGTGAAAGAATTATGTTAATCCCTCTGAACAATTTATATTAGTCTCGATACTGCAGTTTGCAACTTTGATAAGATACATTGAAGAATATCGATATATTCGATACTGTTTTCAATTCCTTGCGAAAAACTGCCATATACACCGTCATACAGATAATTTGTCATCATCTAATAATTTTTGGATAATTTGGGTAATTTTGTTGTAGTGGCTTTCACAAAGCCCCGGGAAATTTCATTTGAATCGTTGAATTACGCTTACAAAAAACAAAGGAAAACGGTAAGGAATAAAATTAGAACAAATAAACAAATTGCAAACGTTTGCACAAATAAATACAATAGAATAAAGAGACAAATGAAATAAACATGGATTTAAGTTTTTCAGGTGGGTCTAACAGTAGTATTTAGGTAATAAATACTACAGAAATGAAAGTAATCACATGTAAAACAACACTGAATAAGTTTTATTGTAAAAATTAAATACAGATTAATGCTTACAATTAAAGTCACAAAAGTGATTCGGTCAAGAGCAGCGAATGATTTTCTTTTGTTCTTTGATTAACATAGACAGCAGCAGGAGAATTAGGCTGCTGTCACTTTAAGAGCTTATGCACGGATCCAATGTACTGTTACACAATATACGGTTTTCTCTCAAATATTTACGTTCCAAAACTGACTGTATTTACTTGAATACTTAGCAAGATGACCATTTTGACATAGTGTTGTATGTATTTGACCGTTTGAGCAATAAGCTATGAAAAAGAAGTCAATTTGGTGTTCGCATGCTGTTTGAGGGGCGGCTTTATGTACCCGGCAGTAATACAGATGATGCGCTTTTGGTGTGAGCACGAAACCTGCGGGAATGACTAAAATTAGGCACCACGCAAATATCGATATTTTTGTCCTCTAATTTATATAACAATATCATTTTGGCATTTTGGTTTTTGAGAGTTAAACAGCAATATAAGCATTAAAGTCACAATAAACTGAAAGCAGTGATAGATATGTTCTCCCATATTGTGTCAGACATCTGACTGAAATGGATTATCAAAAAATGGACTTGGTTTTATGCATTATTTGCTGATTGTGTGGAGGCAGATTGCCTGAATGCGAGTTTGCAGTTGATTGTAAGAAGGGGTAGAGGTTTATGGGGATGAAATGATTGAAATGCGTCATCAGAAAAAAAGTTTAGTTCGGTAAAAATGTCAAATGGATTTTCCAGTGAAACAGCAAAGTCAACAAAATTGATACAGATGAATTGTTCACAATATAATCAATAACATATATTTGGAAAATAATTTTCTATTTCATGCCAACTTTAATAAAAGATTGTTGTTTTTCCTCAGCTGCTGGATGGCATGGGAACCCAGTCTCGGGGCGTTTTATGGCCCGGCAGCCTTCATCGTTTTCGTGGATTGCATGTACTTCCTCAGCATTCTCATTCAGCTCCGTCGACATCCCGAGCGCCGCTTCGAACTCAAAGAGCAATCCGAAGAGCAGCAGCACCTTTCTGTGGCTGAAGCAAACGAAATTACACCTGCCCTTCTGGAGACCTCATCCACATCCGCCGCACACCCGGTTTTGATGCCGGCTCTGGAGAACGAACATACTTTTGTGGCCCAACTCATTGGCGTTGCAGGAGCCCTAGCTCTTTATGTAGCACTGTGGGTGTTTGGTGCTCTTGCGGTGTCCCAGGAGCATCCAGCAGATTTGGTGTTCGCCTGCCTGTTCGGCGCTGTTGCTTTAGCCCTCGGGGCGTTTTTTGTGGCGCACCATTGCGTAAACCGTCAGGACATGCGTCGTCATTGGTCACAAGCTTGTTGCCTGATTCGCCGTAACTACGGCGTACAGGTTGATTCCCTACTATTGCCTGTCGCGGTTACCGGTGGATCTGTGTTGACGGCCAGGGGAAACAGTGAAGTGGCGAAATGTCCGGCCAGCAGTGCTGAATCCTCCTGCACCAATAAGAGTGCACCGAGCGTACGCAATTCCACCCAAGGCTGTAAACTGACCAATCTGCAGGTCGAAGCCGCTCAGTGCAAAGCGGCCCCTTCAACGGCCAATGGCACGGCTTTACTGGACAACAGCCTGACTGAACATTCAGTCGACAATGAGATTAAGATGCATGTAGCGCCTGTTGAGGTCCAGTATCGGCCCAGCTCAGTCAACAACAACAATCTTCCAGGAACGGGCAACGTGAACATCAATGGGCACTCGGGGCGACACCACAAGAACCGTACAAGAGCTCATCGGGCTAGCAGGCTCACCGTTTTGCGCGAGTACTCTTACGACGTCCCGACCAGCGTGGAAGGCAGCGTGCAGAGTATCCCACACAAGCGCCACCATCACGAGAGCCTACACGCCCGCAATAGCCGACGGGCGGCGTATTTGGCTTACCGGGAGCGCCAGCAGAGCCAACTTCAACAGGACAGCAGCGACGCCAGCGCCAGTTTGCCGCGCCGCTCGCGCCACCTTGGCAAAGGTGGAGGTAGCCGCCTCGGTAATGGCTTTGGGCACGGCCTCAGCAACAATGTGGGGAACGGCGTCAGTAATGGAAGCTTAGTCGGAGGAGGGGACGGATCTGGGACTGATGTCGCCAGCCAAATTAGAGACTGTCCAAAACAGCCCCTCGCTGTTGAACTGGAGGTACAGCCCAAGTCATACGGGTTAAATCTAGCGTGCCAAAACGGACCTGCCAAAGACTCAGAGAGACTACAGAATTTGTCCCCCCTGAATGTGGAGAATTCAGGGAATATTAAGACTGGCCTGTGGAAGCACGAAACTACTGTGTAGCAAGATTCCCTTCTCAGAGACTTTTATCTATAACTGTGAATCTTTTATTTTTTGATTTTGGTGGTACAGTTTGTAAAAATAGTTCCTGAAAGAATTTGCGTTTTAATGTTTGTTCAAAAACTCGGTACCTACAAATAGCTTGGCTGCGAATCATCATAGTCAATCTACAAATGGTCTATTTTTGTACCTTTTAGCCCATTTTGTATTTTCATTCTGATATTTTATATGTGAATATGCATGACTCGCTGCCATTTGAGTTTATGTTGGCTGGATCTCTTATGTGTTTTCACATAATTGCGGCCTTCAAAATAATAATAATAAAAAAATACCGCAGCCCACTTCATCTCGAGTTCAAAGGAGAGTTCAGGCCCCTTCATCTGAGAGCTTCCTCTAGGCCTTGTGCTTTCGAGTAATTGGGATCTCATTAAAGCATTAGTTCACTTCAGAATGAAAAATATAATTTACTCCCCGCCATGTCATCCAAGGTGGTTGTCTTGAGTCAAAAAGAAATTAAAGGTTTGAGAGGAAAACATTCCCAGAGTTTCTCCATATAGTGGACTTCATTGGGGTACAACGGGTTGAAGGTACAAATTGCAGTTTTAGTGCAGCTTCAAAGGGCTCTACATGATCCCAGCCAGGAATAAAGGTCTTATCTAGTGTAACGATTGGTCATTTTCTAAAAATAAATAAAAAATTACGTACTTTTTAACCACAATTGCTCATCTCGCACTGCTGTGATGCGCCACACATTCCAACGTGATCACTCCTGACGAAAGTATTGATCCAGTGTCTACAAAGCAAAATACTAAGTCAAACCCCTAACAAAAAAAGGTAAAACAATGATTTTGGATCTTTTTAAAGATGGAGAAACCTCCATTTAATTTTTCACCCTATCGTGCCTACATCATGTGTGGCCTTTCCAACAGTATTACGTAATGCGTGGCGTATCGCAGTGCAAGACGAGTGCAAGTGTGGTTTAAAAAGTATATAATTTTTTTTTTTTAGAAATTGACTGATCATTTCACTAGAGAAGACCCTTGTCCCTTCAAGCTGCATTGAAACTGCAATTTGGACCTTCAACCCATTGTACCCCAGTGAAGTCCACTAAAAAAATCCTGGAATTTTTTCCTCAAAAACCATAATTTCTTTTTTTTGACTGAAGAAAAAGACATAACCATCTGGATGGGGTGAGTAAATTATCAGAAAATTTAAATTCTGAAGGGAATTAATCCTTTAAATGATTTTACTCCCAATAGTGCAATTTGTATTAAAAAAAAAGTTCCAGAAAGAATTTGCGTTTTAATGTTTATTCAAAATTTAAGTACCTGCAAATGCATATAGTTTCCCACTTGACTGCGACCCATCATTGTCAATCTACAAATGGTCTATATTTGTATTCTTTAAGCCCATTTTGTATTTCACGCTGACATTTTGTATGTGAAGATGCATGACGTTCTGCCCTTTGAGTATATGTTGGCTGAATCTCTTATGTTCTTATGTGTTTCACATAATTGCAGCTGTCAAATAATAAAAAATCTTTGTGCTGCCCACTTCATCTCATCTCTGAGTACAAACGTTAGGTCAAACCCTCTCTTCTCAAAGCTTCCTTTAGGCCTTGTAGTTTGGAGTAATTGAGAACACATTGTGTCATTGTGTCTGTTTTATGGAGGCTCTAATTGAGGTCCAGGTCTGGATACCTATCTGTGCTTTTCCCCCCAGTTTGGTGGAACCGGTTGGATGGGCAAGAAATTGTAGGCCGGTGCCTCCAGAGTTAGATCCCCACACTGTGATTGATGGCTGACTCTCAGGTCGGGCTGCCTGTCATCATTAGCAGTGACGGGAATATAATTGCTGTAGTGCAGCCTCACCTTTCCAACCCCCTTCTTGTCTAACTTGCCACAAGTCTGTCGAGCTGTTCTCTGCAGGATAATACAGGACAGAGTGAAGGATAATAGGATAATGCTTTATTCACGCACACACATGTATAGCTAAAAATAGCGGATCAAAATGCAACTTTTAGTGTGTTCTTTTAAAGACCAATATTTTGAGTTTAGTGGTGCTAATGAAGTCCGCAGGGGTTTCACATTGTTAAATTAGGCCATCTATCAATTGTGCTCAAGACATTGGAGAAAATTGAGATCATTGCTTTCATAACACATAGATGGATATTTGGCCTGGATTTAAAGTTGTTCCTCTTCATGTGCTGAGAATATCCCTGTCTACGATTATAAATACAAATGAAAACCAAGTAATATTATTATTATTATTAATTACAGGTTAATGACAGGATGCTTTCTTCATATCCTAATTTAATTTCAAGCCTCATTTCAAGAATAAAGTTATTAAAAAGAAACCGTTTGTAGTTTAGTAGTTGACAATCTTTTATAATTATTTTTTAGAACAATTAATGAATGTCAAAGCAGTCATTAGTTTTATTTTAGCACCGTTGAAGTACTGTTATAGTTTTTTCATATTTTGAATTGGTTTATGTTTTTATATATTCTGGTTTCATTTTAAGTTTAAGCACCTGTCAAGGTCAAAAGTCATTTAAAGCATTAGTTCACTTTCAAATGGAAATGATCCCAAGCTTTACTCACCCTCAAGCCATCCTAGGTGTATATGGCTTTCTTGTTTCTGATGAACACAATTGGAGAAATGAATAAATATCCTGACGCATCCGAGCTTTATATTGGCAATGAACAGAGTTTAGATATGAGCTGAAAAAAGTGCTTTCATCCACATCCTTCCATCATAAACATGTACTCCACACGGCTCCGGGGGTTAAAAATGGCGTTCTGAAGCCTTTTGTGTAAAAAAAAAAAAATTAATTAAAAAAAAAAAAATTATATATATATATATATATTTATCAAGTTATGAAGTAAAATAGCTACTGCTAGACCGTATTCAAGTTAGGAAGAAAGTGTAAAACTCACTCTTGCAGTTTAAAAAAAGCTTATGGTACGTCCTACACCTTCCCTATTCAACTAACTGAAAAAGTGTAACTGACACGATGGCAGTTTACACTTTCTTTGTACATTGAATACGGAAGGAAGCTAGATATTTTACTTCAAAACTTGTTAAATATGGATTTTTTTGTTTTGTTTTTTTACACAAACGCTTCACTTCGGAAGGCCTTTATTAACTCCGCAGAACCGTTGTGGAGTACGTTTATGATGGATGGATGAGGATGGATACACTTTTTGTTTTTAGCTCATACTCGTGACCCCTGTTCACTACCATTATAAAGCTCGGATGCGTCAGGATAATTATTAAAATATCTCAAATTACGTTCAAAGTTCAATGCAAAGGGTGATATTTTTATCTTTTATGGACCGCAAAAAATGTCTGTTAGGGACGACAACAAGCTTTTTCCCGGTTTGGTGACATCACAAACCACGAAATTTACATAAACCCTTGAACACACAAGAGTTGTTGTAGTGGAATGTTAACATGCCGTCATTTTACGCCGGACTGGTTCAAAGATGAGGGTCAATTCAACACTGGATTTGCACAAAAGATTAACATGACGGCACATGGTAGTCGATGAGTTGAATCAACTCCACAACAACTACATAAATTCATCCACTAACCATTTAGAAACATCCAGTTTCATTCTAAAAGTTGTAACTTCTTCCTGAGTCTCTCCATCAGTGTCGACTCCAGTTTGAACAATGTAAGTCTGAACACCGTTACTGACAATCCTCATTTTGGCTGCACGAGATTCTCCAGCTTTGTTGTTGTTGAGCAACCGGAGCACATGCTGTTAAAGCTCCACCCTCTTCTGGAAAGGGGGCCGGGAGCAGCAGCTCATTTGCGTTTAAAGGGACACACACAAAAACTGTGTTTTTTTTTATCACAACCAAATAGGGGCAAATTTGACAAGCTATAATAAATGATCTGTGGAGTGTTTTGAGAGACTAATATTACATCTTGTGAGAGGGGACATAATAGGTCCTCTTAAACACAGTGTTTCCCTGTTCCTGGAGGCACACCAACAGTCCACATTTTGGATGTCTCCCTCATCTGACCCCTTTATGTTATATCTTGGAGTGTCTGCGGATGAGTTGATTCATGTGTATTTGATTAGGAAGAGTTACAAAATGTGTAGTGTTGGTGTGCCTCCAGGAGCTGGGTTGGGAAACACTGCTTTAACATATCCAATAATTTAACCTTTTATTTGCAAGGTTTAGTTTTCAAGTAGAAAACAAAAATGTGCTGTGACTCCCTAAAAATAAAAAAAAATGAATCAATAATTAAATTAATGAAGGAAAAAAATACTTTTTTGAAAATTAAGATTTTTTTTAAACACATTTTATATTAAGCCTGTGGTTCATATTCTGCACAGCTGCTGAATCATCAGCTCCCGCTATAATGTTTACATATGTAGTTACACAATATGTGTAAGTGCAAGAGATATAATTACAGTATATACATGTATGTAAATGAGATTATTGTTGGCCTCAGTTTGTGAGTGTGCTTGTTCCACTGACCTTGTTTTACCATATGGGGTTCTCACTTGATGTCCACTGATGTCCAGATGGATTTATGGGTGACATGCTCTTTTCATGTCCCAGAAATCCACTTCCACAGCATCTCCAATGGACACTAATCCTGAAAGATGTTCTATGTAAAGTGTGTTTTATCAGTTAACACCAATAAAACCCATTCACTCTTAACTTCTTTGTGAAGGTCATACAGGAACAGTTCATTCAAAAATGATTGAATTTATCCATTCACGTCATCTGCAGTACCTGCTCATGAAGGACTTAACGAAAGAGCACAAGACAGGAGGTTCTTAATTTTCAGCCCACTAATGATATATTAAAAGCATATTTCTCACAGACAGAGACGTATTGCTAGATCCCCTTCAATGTGACAAAGAGAAAAGGCTTTGAATTATGCATGGAGCACTTATGACTGTATCACTCCAACCAAACTGCACTATGCCAGCCTTTCTGAGTTAAATGGTGTTCCTAAATTCTACTGTCCCATAATTAACGAGTTTCATAATTTGAAAGTAGACTCAGGGAGAAAAGAAACTCAAAAATAAATAAAATGTTACACAAACCATTCAAAAGTTTGGGGTCAGTAAGAATTAGAAATGTTTTTGATTATTATAATTTAAAATAACTTCTATTTGAATACATTTAAAAATGAAATTTATTTTACATGATGCAAAGCTGAATCTTCACGTTATTACTCCAGTCTTCAGTGTCACATGATCCTTCAGATTTTTTTCCCGTAATATTCTGATTAAGGGTACATTTACACGACAATGAAGTACTAAAATGGAAAAGTTTTTCCTTTGAGTTTTACACATATAGATGATAACGTGTCCCTGTTCACACGGGTCTGCGAAAGATGCTCGGAAGGAAGAAAGTTCAGAAGGAAGGAAGGAAATTAGGAAGGAAGGAAGTTTGAAAGGAAGGAAGTTTAAAAGGAAGGAAGTTTGAAAGGAAGGAAGGAAGTTCAAAAGGAAGGAAGGAAGTTCGAAAGAAAGGAAGGAAGTTCGAAAGGAAGGAAGGAAGTTCAAAATAAAGGAAGGAAGTTCAAAATAAAGGAAGGAAGTTCGAAAGAAAGGAAGGAAGTTTGAAACGAAGGAAGGAAGTTCGAAAGGAAGGAAAGAAGTTTGAAAGGAAGGAAGGAAGTTCGAAAGAAAGGAAGGAAGTTCGAAAGGAAGGAAGGAAGTTCGAAAGGAAGGAAGGAAGTTCGAAAGGAAGGAAGGAAGTTCGAAAGGAAGGAAGTTCGAAATAAAGGAAGGAAGTTCGAAAGAAAGGAAGGAAGTTTGAAACGAAGGAAGGAAGTTCGAAAGGAAGGAAAGAAGTTTAAAAGGAAGGAAGTTTGAAAGGAAGGAAGGAAGTTCGAAAGAAAGGAAGGAAGTTCGAAAGGAAGGAAGGAAGTTCGAAAGGAAGGAAGGAAGTTCGAAAGGAAGGAAGGAAGTTCAAAATAAAGGAAGGAAGTTCGAAAGAAAGGAAGGAAGTTTGAAACGAAGGAAAGAAGTTCAGAAGGAAGGAAGGAAGTTTAAAAGGAAGGAAGTTTGAAAGGAAGGAAGGAAGTTCGAAAGAAAGGAAGGAAGTTTGAGAGGAAGGAAGAAAGTTCGAAAGGAAGGAAGTTCGAAAGGATGGATTGAAGGAAGGACTTTTTTTCATCATTAAATTAAAAGTGACACTAAAGACATTCATAATTATAAAAAAAAAGATTTCTATTTCGAGGTTTCTATTCATCAGAGTATCCTGAAAAAATCTATCATGTTTCTGCAAAAATATATGAGCAGCACAACAGTTTGCAACATTGAATTTAATATAAAATGTTTCTTGAGCAGCAAATCAGCATATTAGAATGATTTCTGAAGGATCATGTGACACTGGAGTAATGATGCTGAAAATTCAGCTTGATCACAGGAATAAATATATCAAAATAGAAAAGAGTTCTTTTTAAGTTGTAATATTTCACCCAATTAATATGGATTAAAAACTATTTATACAATATCAAACTTTTATCAAACAGCTTTTATGACTGTTATGCACATCAAAGTACATATTTTGGCAAATGTGCTTTAGAAGCATCTGGCCGTGAGTTTGAGGTTTACCTCAGCGATGAAGATTGATATCTTCCATGACGTTTTACCATCTGCGCCTGATAGAATTAGCTTGGATAAAGTGTAGGAATAAACCTACAGTTACCTACAAGTTGACAAGGCATGATGTCAGTAGCAGCAGACATGTAATCAGATATCATATATGAAACCTTCCTCCTCCTTAATGCATGTGAATACTGTACTTGAGTCATATTTACTGCAATAATATGATGCTCTTTAAGAGCTTCTGATGAGAACAAGAGCCATTTTCACTGCTATCTCGTTGCTGTTATAATTCTTTAATGTACCATGACGATTTGAGACTTGCAGAAGCAGGATGCCAATATGGCGGCGGATCATGGATCTGATATGGGAAATTAATGGATATGGGATTAATAAATGATGAGGATAAATGATGCCATGCTCTCTCATCCAAAGCACCTCAACTTGCCGCAGGACAGGCCAGGGGTCAAAGACAATAATTCTGAGAACCTGACACCATTATTATGAAGGTCTTGCTCCCAAAACACATTACTTTAGCATTATGGGATGAGATTATGATCACAGGTGTACAGACCTGGAATTAGGTCAGCACCTGTTTAAAGCAAGCTCATAACATGCTGGAATTGATTTTAACAGTACTTAAGTATTTTACTCGCACTCGTCCTCAACACCTAAGAGACATGCCAGTGAAAAACAGGAAACGGTTTGGGAGGAGAGCAATCATGTTTATTTTCTTAAATCAAAATAAAACTGAACACCTCAAAATTGCAATAAATCAAGGTCGATGACACAGCCTCTTAAACTTACTTATACCAATAAGTTAAACCAATATCCTTTGAAAAGCTCTCTTCAGTATAACAACTAAATAAAATAATGTTAAGTCAAATTAAATAGTCAGTCAAGTCAAGTCACCTTTATTTATATCGCGCAATTTTTACAATGCAAATTGTGGCAAAGCAGCTTTACATTAATAATTGGCAAATCATTTTTGGCTGCACAGCAGCTCCCAAAGAAAATGGTGTCATCATCCAGCTTATTCTATATATTATTGATTCATTCCGTTGCAAAGATCAATAGTTATTGGTCTAGTTAATTTATGTATATCAGCACTGGAGAAAACAGTGACGTAATCGTCCGGCTCGGCTCAGTTCACATACAACAGCGCCAATGAAGGCATATCAAAAACACTGCAGAATATCAAGCAAGTGTCCCCAACTTAAGCAAGCCAAAGGAACCAAAACTCCAACAAAATGGAGAAAAAATCCTTGGGAGAAACCAGGCTTAGTCGTGGGGCCAGTTCTCCTCTGGTCAACAGTGAACACTTGGCCGATACTCAGGCAGAGTTACAGGGCGTAAATCCGATTGGAGTCGCAACAGTCAAAATATTTAATCCAGTTCCATCTAGTTTAAGATCTTTTTAATCACGCCGGTATGGGACGGTTTGTTGGGGATATGTGCCACTGACTGATGAGTCGGTAAGACCCTCACAAGGGATGAGCTATTACACACAGTTTCCGCCGACACCCCAGGGTGGCCCCCATCCGACCCGGACACGGCCCGGATCCAGCCAATCACATTAAGTGGTAAACCTTGGTATAAGATATAGTCAATAAGAAATAGTCAAAGTCTACTTGCACTGGATGTGCTGGTTTCAGCCTCATCACCAGCTGCAGTCATGACCTCATCCCATAAATCAAAGTAGCTCTGCTAACAAGTTTGGATATCCCTGAGATTTTAAGTAAATATCAACATGGTACACAATAATCCCATTCAAATCTAAGTGATAAATGAGTTAGATCAAAAGTAATCTAAAAGTTATCAAAAAGTAGTCTGATTACATTACCTAAAATGGTAACACTTACAATAAGGTTTCATTTGTTAACGTAAGTTAACTACATTAGTTAAAGCTGCAATATGTAAAAAAATTTTGCAGTAAAATCACTAGGCCAGTGTTTTATATTTTGTTCAGTAACTATTGTAAACTATTTGTAAATCGTGAGAAAATCACACTTTTAACCAAGGATCCGGGACGTGCGAAGGAGTCGCCTGTAAATGGCATCATATGCGCGTTACGCTCGATTTACGGGTTTATTTAGAAGAAACTATGCAAACACAAAAGACACTTTAATATATATTACATGTGGGAACACAGACAAGGGAACATAATGTTTTGATACATTTATAGACAGAAAAGGAATTATTGCAATATAGCTCAACTCAAACAATAGTCTTATTGTTTAAATCTAATTTTCTTGATTTTTTTACTATGCCTCAGAGAAAAACATGGTACCAAAAGTACTTCAAGTGAGGAGTTGCAGTCGCAAATCCTCTGTGACGGTAATAGTTTTTTTTTATTATTATTCCAGAGCAGAATTTAAGTTATTAATCCATGGAAATATGAATCCGGCATGTCGCAATCTATGATGAAGCAGGTGAGAACCAATGAGCGTTCGATATCATCGCCGTAAACCATGTCGTAACACTTCTCGAGTGCAACTTTCAAATTTGAATCATAACGAGCGCGGCTTGACCGTGACGGTTGCTGCTGAGAATGAAGATGAAAATCACCAGATAAAGAGCTAAATTTGGATCTGTTGCTTACAAACATATGGATTCTAAAGATCTGGAGTACAGCGAACAAATAAAATTGATTGTGAATTTATGTTGTGTTTTGGTGTATCTTATGGTTGTATTGTCAGACGCTGCATAGGAGAAAACACCTTCTGTGTCTCACAGCAAACAAACTAAATTTTACAGAATTACAAAAACAATTACAGCAATTTTATTAATTTTAATGTTTCAAAGTGTAGTCTTGTTTAACATTGGGTAATCCACCGAAACGAGTTTGCAGCACAAGTCACGAACAGAAATGTTACTTCATATGAGTAAACTGCATTCAATAAATTGATTTGACAATTGAATACAGCAGATTTAAAACATTAATGCCACAATTTTAATAGTAATACATGGGAATTCATACACATTTCCACTTGGATACGCAACTAATTTACGCTTTATTGCTGTTAAAACGTAAGTATTTTTACTGCTTTAAATATGTCAATATTGTACGCTTTTGTGTGTATGGAAACGTAAGTAATTGTATGTGTGGTAGAACCACACTTTACGTAAAACTACCCGTATTCTCATGCGATCACGTTGCAGCCTGCCATTTTCAACCCAACTTGGGTTGTTTTAACCCAGCATTTAAGTTAGAACAGCCTGAACTACAACTGGTGACAATAACAGTAAAGTGAAACAGACTATGCACTTAGTAATTGTGTGTTTTTTGGCTTTTTTTGTTTTTAATAGTCATCATTAAAATCCTTTTTCACAATCATCTCGATTGAGGAGGCAGGATAGTCCAACACCCACTCATGCCACCCATGGCGCCAACCATGACTACAATTTTTGTCCTGTAATTTGTAATCAGTAACTAAAATTGCAAGTAATATGCCCAGCTCTGTATATTCATATGCCAATTCAAAATCTGATGTGATCAGACAGCAGCTGTCAGCTGCTCTTCAGCTATTGTGCTCAATGAGAAAACATTGCAACCTTACAAATATGTCTTGGAAAATAAATTCAAAATCTGATGTGATCTGAGATTTTAGATTTATCAAGTTTGACAGAAGACATTACAGCAGATCTGAGACTATGGCTTCGGTGTCCAACCGCACAAATGGCTGTTTCAGCGAAGGCTGGATTAGTTTTGTGCTTGAAGATGTGTTCAAAAAGATATGTTTCCCTGTCAGCCTGCTATTATTTTTGAAATGAGTGTCATAATTAATCAGTCATCAACTGACAAAACAAAAGCTTGTGTTTTTGCTTCTTTACTGACGGATAGTGAAGAGCGAAAGTGGTCTGAGAGTCCAGACTCGAACCTCCTTTAACTGTATGAGCTCAATTGCTCAACATTAGAATCTGTGGCACTGCTGCGACAGCTCATGATTTCTGTGAATACAAATATACACTGTATCTTGCAAAAGCATTTAGAACAGTTGGTTAAATAAAACCAAAGCCATAAAAACTATAAACGATAATAGAAATATGTCTCAATGATAGTAAAATAAAACTGATTCAGAATATAAAGAAAACGTCTATAACATTTCTTAAGCACTCACTTGTAGAAGAAAAAGAAAGGTTCAATGGGTTTCTGTAAAGAACCCTAGGGTTTTTGACTCAATTCTAAAGATGAGATGGTTTTTGGTCCCCATGAGGAAAACAGCTTTTAAATCATACTAAGTAAAGTTTTTTGAAAATCTAAAAATGCAGAAAGTTGTCTGGGATTTGTAGGGTTAGGGTTATGGAATAGAAGATACAGTTTGTACAATATAAAAATCATTATGTCTAGGGAAAGTCCCCATAAAACATGAAAACCCAACGTGTGTGTGTGTATGTGTACTTGTTTTCATGATTCATGAGGACGAAAATGTGTACATGTGTATTACACTGATATTACGACATAAACATGTTTTATGGGGACATTTCATGAGCCCCCATATTTAAAATAGCTTTAAAAACATACTAAACAATGTTTTATTAAAAATGCAGAATGTTTTCTGTGATGGGTCGGTTTAGGGGTAGGTTTAGTGTAGGAGGATAGTATGTACAGTTTGTACAGTATAAAAACCATTACGCCTATGGAATGTCCTCACAAAGATAGCAAAACAAACCTCTGTGTGTGTGTGTGTGTGTGTGTGTGTGTGTGTGTGTGTGTGTGTGGTAGTTATTTCAATGATTCATAGAGAGAGAGAGAGAACAATAGCGACTTTGTTAGAGAAATTATATTTGTTTTTGTATCTGTGTGAGAATATTGAAATACTTAAAACATTAAACATATAAGAGAGAACTACTGTAAATGGCAATTTATGATTTGTAATTCAGTAAAATGCAATAATAGCTCTGCCTCATATTGGCCCAATTTCTATACATAAATCAATAATATTAGGCCAATAGTAATAATCTGTCATTGTATTCACAGTCATGAGAACAGAAACCTACTGAATATGACTTTTGTCATTTAAATATTGATTATTATATTATATTATATTATATTATATTATATTATATTATATTATAAACAAAAAAAAATATCACTGTTTGGATTTTAATAGGCCCATACTGATAGCACTTTATTTTACAGTAGGTGTACTTTCCTGGTACATATACAGTAATTATGTTGTACATACAGGTAAAAGAGCTGACATGTATGTACATGGAAACTAATAAGGAAGACTGCTGTACTTTTCAATGGTACATACACGGTAACTACTTTGTACCTATATACAAGTGTTGGGTAATAATGGGCACTTACTCATAGTGTCCGTATATGGTAACTAACAGATACATTACTGTACCTACTGATGGTATGTACATGGGAACTATTTTGTACTTATGGACAAGTGTGGGTAATAACAGGCACTTATTTACTAGTGGTAAATAAGTGGTAACTGGTAAGACACATTACTGTACTTACTAATGGTATTTACATGGTAACTGTGTTGTACTCATAGATAATGACTAATGTTTTATAGACAATGTATGACTTAGTTTAAAATAGCTTTAAGTTTCTTTTCTGTTGTGCACGATTCCATGTACTTACTATGAACTTAGTAGTGAATTAGTAGTAAGCAGGGCTGGTTAAGTTAGTTTTAAAATGTATTTCACTACAGATTACAAAATACATGCTTTAAAAAGTAATTTGTAACGTATTTCGTTACATTACTCAAGTTTAGTAACTTAATCTAAATACTTTAGAATACTTTGGAATACTAAAAAGTGTGGAACAAACACAAAAAAGGTAATTGCAAGTTTTTATCTCACAATTCTGACTTTTTCCCTCAGAATTGAGTGATATAAAGTTGCAATTGCGAGTTATAAAGTCATAATTATGAGATATAAACTCGCAACATTGAGAAAAGTCTGAATTATTAGATATAAAATTGCAATATTGAGAAAAGTCAAAAATATGAGATATAAACTCACAATATTGAGAAAAGTCAGAATTATGAGATATAAACTCACATACTAAATTCACAATTGCAAGAAAAAAAGTCAGTATTTCAAGTTCATATCTCCAAATTCTGACTTTATAACTTGCAATTGTGAGTTTAAATCTCGCAATTCTGAGAAAAGAAGTCAGAATTGTGAAATGCAAACTCACAATTGTGAGGGGAAAAAACTAATTGTGAGAAAAAGATGCAGTGACCTTTTTTACAATTATAAAATGACTCACAAACAACTATCACAAAACATGAAAACAGACGAAACATGAAACTTAACTCTTTTCAGACTGTCAGAGTCAGAGAATCACCAATTGCTGTTTAAATGACATTAAAATTCAAAGTAATCACTTTGGTAATCTAAAATACTTTTCAGATGTAACTGTAATCTGATTACCACCCATTTAAAATGTAACTGTAATGAATTTTAAATACGTAACTAAGTTACTTGTATTCCATTACTCCCCAACCCTGGTAGTAAGTTACACAGTTGGGGGGGTATAAGCATGGTGCAAGATACTTCTTGAGTACTGGATGATATACTATTGCGGTCAAATTTGCCTAATCTTTACTGGAAAATGATTCGCTTAATCAATTTGGCCAATAGGGGTATTTTGATGACAGACATATTCTAATAATAATGTGTGTGTTGACAGATCAGAAACACTCCAATAAGCTACCAGACTCTTATTTGTGCTTGGCATACTCAGTTCTCATGTGTCAAAAGCCTTGCTAATTGATAAGTATTAACACAATGAAGTGCTGTATAGTTACTGCAGTGTATCATTTTGGTAAGCACATTTGTTTCACAGTAGTTAACATGTACACACTGTAAGTAAGTGTCCATTATTTGTGTCCACACTTGTCCGTGAGTACAGCATAGTAACCATGTATATATACCATTAGTAAGTACACCAATGTGTCTTACTAGCTACCATAAATAAGTGCCTGTTATTACCCAACACTTGTCTATAGGTACAAAGTAGTTACCGTGTATGTACCATTGGAAAGTACAGCAGTCTTCCTTATTAGTTTCCATGTACATACATGTCACGTAAATACCTTGTGTTACCGCTCTTTTCCCTGTATGTACAACATAATTACTGTATATGTACCAGGAAAGTACACCTACTGTAAAAGTGCTACCTTATTATTTGATTTTTATTTTGGGATTTGTTTTCAGTGCTAATTATCGCTAGCTGAATTGCATCAACTTGTTGTCAGAGCAGCTAATGCTAATTAAAAGATTTGTCAGCTGTTTGCATCACCGTGTATCTCGTGTGTTTTCCTCAATGTCACGTCCACATTAACTCCCATATTCTGCTTATATGCCTCAGTCCTCGGTTACGTAAGCTTGACAGCTCAGACATTATCGTCTTAGTCTCCAGGCTACAATCTCTTGTACGCACCCACTATACAGTACAGTCAAATGTGGGATGGAGTCAGTGAATTACTGCATTGAGCAAATGGAGCCAAATCCTTCTTTATCCTCTTGTCTAGAAGACATAAAGTTTGCCTAGTTGGATGCTTAATTTCTCCTGTGAGGAGTTTTTCCCTCCTACATGTTCTCCAACTCTTCATTTCCTTTCACCAGCATTTCATTATCACAGCTCGGGTAGTGGATGTTGACTGCCGATGCTTCATTTATTATGTTAATGATGGTTTCAGGAAACGGCCTAGAAGTGATTATGATATTAAACTGTTTATTCTTGTTTCGATGCAAAATGTCTAATATACAAACATTGCTAGATCATTATTACAGCAAAATAATACAGCACAACATCTTGAGCAATATACTGGCAAATTAGTGAAGGTATATTCCAGAGATTGTGTAAATGTTGTCATTCGAAATGCTGTCAGAAACGTCAAATCCCATCTGCTGGAGTCTTTTTATATATACTCTTTTCCATTCTCCATGAAACAGTACATCAAGCTTCAGCGTGGCAGTGTGTTCACAGTACTGGCACTTTTGAGTTGCAAGTCTCAAACTGGAAAGGCGTAGTGCTACAGTATAGCGGTGTATCATGCGATAGTGGTATAGGACAAAATTCTAGTTCAGTGTACACGTTACTGCTGGAGCATACACTGTACAGTTGCCCCAAAGTTTGTGGATACTGAAAACCCTGCTGACTTTTTCTCAGGGCTAAATTTATTCTCTTTACACTTTTGCAATTACTTTATATCAACTGGTCTAAAAGTAGATGTGTGAAAAATCACTACAGGTGTTAGACAAATATCTGTGAAGTACAGGATGAGTCATCAATATTTTTTGATCAAAATTTTTTGTTTTTTAAACTTAGCTTTAGAGCAATATTTGACAGGAAGGACTCATTTTCGTTAGTCAAGCATTCTGCCTGCTTTGAAACAGACACGGAGATAAAGTAGTGCGTAACCAGTGTTGGGGAAAGTTACTTTTAAAAGTAATGCATTACAATATTGCGTTACTCACTAAAAAAGTAACTAAGGGTGCGTTCACACTTGTAGTTCAGTTGGTTTGGTTCGTTTGGTCCGGACCAAAAAACAAAACAAAACATATAGTCCTGGTCCGCTTAGCGTTCACACTGGCATTTTTAACAGCGAACCTAAAGTTACCGAACCAAAGGCATAGGGATACGGTCACCACCTGATTGGTCGGCTTTTATGACGTATATTTCACAATGGAGATCGCTTACCGAACATTCAAAACAATGCTGTGTGCTGGACTAAACGCCATCATTATATGTGTATACATATGCTTTATTTTTACCAGCTAAGAACTCACAAAGAGCTCATAAAATGTTCAAAACATTCAAAACAGCACCAGGATTTCCTCCGTTGTATGCAGAAACAAATATTGATGAGGCACTTCACCTCCTCGTTGCTCCACGTTTGCCCTCTACTCATTTTGGATACACCGATCTTCCCGCGTCGTCAAATCAGCTGACTTGTAGCGTCGCATCTTGTGACATCACGTCCTGTTTTTGGTTCGTTTACATGTCTTTGGTCCGTGTTGCGTTCATATATCAATTGAACCGCACCAGAGTTCGTTTGGAAGCGGACCGAGACCCATCTTTTTAGCGGTCTCGGTCCGCTTGTTTGGTGCGCACCAGGGTTCGGATGGCAGCGTTCACATATGTTCAAACGAACCGCACTAACTGAGCACCAGGGTTCGTTTTAATCGAACCAAACATGTCAAGTGTGAACGCACCCTAATTGTGTTATGTAGTTACGTTTTATGAAAAGTAATGCGTTACTTTACTTTTACGTTACCTTTTCTCACCTGGGCTGGGCTTGATTCATTGTTTTTTAATAGCATCAAAAAAAAGTTCTATTTTTGTGCATATTTACACCTGTACAGTAGAGGGCGCAGCTCAAACAAACCTTTCAGCTGTGCTGACATTCTGGATTAAAGAAGAATAAGATATAGGAGAAGGAAGTTCAACACTCTTATTTCTAAATCTAATCTAAAATAATTTTTGATTATTAGTATGGTTGAATTAGATCACTGAAAGTCATCAGCAAAGACTTTTGGACTTTGGAGAATGAATACATTAAGTATATTTGTGTAATTTAATCCAAAGAATTATTACAGGTTTGTGTAAAATTCTGAGATTGCATTTCAATGTTTTTGTGCAAGTGAGATGAATAAATGCACGTTCACATTTAGTCTAGAACTACAATAACCATCATGTTCATACAGCACTTTATTTCTCTCAACATGGCGACAGGAGAGCTGCCAGTCAGTAAATGTGAAGAAGTAACTTAGATATTTTGTTGTAAATTGAAAAAGTAATGTTACTTTACTAGTTACTTGAAAAAAGTAATCTGATTACGTAACTCAAGTTACCCCAACACTGTGCGTAACATTATATTTAATTGAATGAATAAATTCTAGAGTTTATTTGAATTCATTATCGAGAGTGAGATGTGAGATATGTGTGTAAATTATGTGCGTCTGTTCAGCGTCTCTCTATTAACAACAAAGCTATAAGTTTAATTACTTCAAAACCAGTGATGTTACCTCCTTGTTGCTGAGAAATACAATTTAGCTATTCTGTTACGAAGCTATTTTGTTAATAAAAGTCGTGGGACACTGTTGATAACAAGTTTCTGTGCTCCTGAATGTTTTTTTGTGAGCGCACAGCGATGTCCGAGTGATGTATCGCAAATGGCATACTTCATATGCACTTACTGACTTGTGGACTTCCAGGGTTAGTTCATCCAAAAATTTAAATTCTGTCATTAATTACTCACCCTCATGTCGTTCCAATCCCGTTAGACCTTCATTCATCTTCGGAACACAAATTAAGATATTTTTGATGGAATCCGAGGGCTATCTGACTTTTCCACGCACAGCAGGATTAGTTCACTTTAAAATGAAAATTACCCCAAGCTTTACTCACCCTCAAGCCACCCTAGGTGTATATGACTTTCTTCTTTCTAATGAACACAATCAGAGTTATATTAATAAATATCCTGACACATCCAAGTTTTATAATGGCAGTGAACAGGACCAACGAGTATAAAGCTCAAGAAAGTGCATCCATTCATCATAAATGTACTCCACTCGGCTCTGGGAGGTTATTAAGGAATATCCATATTTAACAAATAAAATATCCAGCTTCCTCCAGACCGCCTTCCGTATTCAACTTACGGAGTAAGTGATTTCTTAATTTGAATACGGAAGTGGACACAATGTAAGCGTTTTGAACACTGACACTTTCTTTGTAAGTTGAATATGGAAGGCAGTCTGGCCAATTTTGGCTTTAGCTGTTGGGCAGATGGTTTCATATTTGACTCTTTGGTATACAGAGGAGTTCATGGTCGGCTCAATGACTGTGAGGTGCCAGGTCCTGTGGCTACAAAAAATCCCAAAGTCATCACCTTTCCACCTGCATTCTTGACTTTTGGTATGAGGTGTTTGTGCTGCTCTTTAGTTTTCCTCAAACTTGCTGTGCATTATGGCCAAACATCTCTGCCTTTCTGTCCAAAGGACAATGTTCCAGAAGTTTTGTGGTTTGTTCAGATGCAACTTTGCAAACCTCAGCCAAGCTGCCATGTTCTTTTTACAGAGAAGAAGCTTTCTCTTGGCAACCTTTCCAAACCTGCTACACTTGTCCCGTTATTTTCTAATGGTACTGTCATGAACTTCATCATTTAACATGTTAACCGAAGCCTGTGAGGTGTAGTTCTTGGGTCGTCTGCAATTTCTCTGAGCACGGTCTGACCTTTGGGCTGAATTTCCTGAAACATTAACTTCTGGGAAGATCTGTGTCTGTTTTGAATGTCTTCCACTTGTGAATCTTCCTCACTGTAGAATGATGGACTTCAAATTGTTTGGAAATGATCCTGAATAATCCTTCCCAGACTGATGGCAGCAACGATTGCTTCTCTAACACCATTGCTGATGTCTTTCCTCGATTCTTGGCATTGTGTTAACACACATCTGAATTCCCCAGACCAGCAAACTGCCACAACTTCAGCTTTTATAGAGTTCGTCACACTTGCTGATTATCAATTAATCAAAGACATTTGATTAGCAGTGCCTGACCATTACCTATCCTTTTAATTCCTAATGAAACAACAAGGGTGTCCTTAGTTTGTCACCCATGGCTTTTCCATTTTAGCCTAGTTTTTGTTAAATAAATAATGACACGATGTGATATGTCATGTGTTACGGTTCATGTGAGGTTTTATTCTCCAAATTTAGGACATCCTGAATTACAACCATGAAATTATATATACATATATATCTATATATCTGTATCTATCTATCTATCTATCTATCTATCTATCTATCTATCTATCTATCTATCGATAGAACTTAATTTCAGATCTACAGGATTTGTGGTAAAAAAAAAAGCATTAAGCAAAATAAATAACATTTAAAATAAATCTTTTTAATAATAGCCCTTTCAAAAAGTTGACTAGTCGTATGAAAACAACTGACCGCGAGAGCGCGCCTGATCGGTGGCGCGCATCCTCGACTGCATCAAACAGCATCAGCTGAAGTTGCAGGACGCTGAAGCGCAACAGTCACAGTCTGACCCCATAAGTCCATTACACGAGGAGACAAACCTGGAAACAGAGACTATTATTACAATGGAGAAGAATCTCGGAAGCATCTCATCCCGAGTGGACACATCAAGTTCATCGAGTGGTAGGACTAAACGTGCATGATTATTTTTCTCTCGCGGCGCGCGCACCGTGCATGCACATGCCTCGCATGTAAGTTTGACAACCTGACGGTCATGTTTGTACTTTTGCCGTTCTTTGTTTTTATTATTATTATTATTACAGCTGCTGGTACCACAAAGAGTTGGACAATTTAGGCTACCTGTTACTTTACTTTGGCCATAGATTTAAAATGTTTAGGTAATTATTGCCATGGTATCTGAATCTTATAGAGGAACATCTATAGATTAAGGTCAGGCTTCAACATGTGTAATAGTTACCACAGATGGACTGACTTGAGCTATTGTGTTTTAAACATCAAGGTTTTGTTCACTGTCGACTTTTTTTGGTTTTGTTTCAGCATCTTTTTATGAAATTCATCAGTAGAAGCAGCCAAGCAGGTGGGATGAAACTCACTGCCTGCGGACACAATCCTTGAACATTATACAGAGAATGTCAAAAAACTTGCTTCTGCAAACTACAATAGCTCAATATATATAGCACCTTATGGGCTTTACCATCGAGCAATTGTTGTAAATCCAGCACTACAGTCTTTTTCTATTATTAATACTAATATTAATACGACTTCTGTCAAAAAAACCTATTATGAAAAAGTATATATCCATTCACAGTGAACATTTCAGTTTAAATCTGCTTTCATCTTGTCATAATATAGCTAATGTGCCTTTATTGTGAACACACAACAGCAATGATGGTCCTGCTGATTCTGGATGTACCACAAGTACATTGGTAATTTGTGCAAACCTGGAAAAATGTTAATTTCCTATTATCTTGAGTAGTATAAAAGATAATATCCTCTTGCAGATCACTGATTTTTTTTGCTATAATGATGGTGGAAAAGCATGTGATGGTTATCTCTGCAATAACAGGATCTCTAGTAATGGTTTTTGGTCCAAATAATGACTTTAAAGAGTCAGTGTTGTTCTGTACTAAATGACAAAATGCGTGAAGCTTGTTTGTTTAAATGGAAGGAAACGTAATGTTACAATTACGGTACTTACGTTTATTCACCTCTTTTTATTCTCAACATAGTCGAAGTGAATAATTATCATTTTCATTGCAAGGCGATAATGCAGACGCCTTTAAATCTTGAATCGGCCGTGACATTAATGCGTTTGCTCTCCTATAAATGGATGTTAACAATCACACTTTGAAATCCTAAATTCAGGCAGGTTTATTATCATTAGAGAAATATTGTGCTTTGAGTGCTTTCCAGGGGAATGTCTTTCAGGGTTGAAATTCTTACAGCTGCTACAGATTCCTCTTGTAAGAAGAGACACAATTAATGCAGGCATTAAGCATGCTATCAGTTGGTCTTATCTATATAATTGTGAATATTTGAACATTTATTTTAGTGTAATATCACCATAAATAATATTTTAGACATTTCTTATTAATCATTGCCCAGTTTGAAAAGTGAATTAGTTGATTAGAGTGAATTAAGGGTATGTTTTCATGGAAAAGTTTTGCCTTTGTTTTTTTTGCGTACAGATGATAACGTTGTCAAAACAATCCCCATCCACAGATCCATACAATTGACTAAAAACTCGCTATTATTCGTGCCAGGCCAGTAGTTGGCGATGTCACTTTGTAAAGAAACACTACGCGCCTGTAGACTGAACACATAATTCACGTGAATGGCGTCACTGTTTTCATAAATTTACATTTTTGTTGTTTGCACGGAGATGATAATGGTATCATTTTCAAAAACTTGCACTTTAAAAACCTGTTTTCAAAGGTTTTCGTTTTGTGCATGATTTATAAATCGAGGGAACGAAAGAGTAAATCATGTGCACGTTTTAGTAAATCGTGGAAATGAATTAGTAATTAGAACGAAATAGGAAATCGTGTGCATGTTTTAATAAATCGAATGAACGAAATAGGAAATCGTGTGCATGTTTTAGTAAATCGAATGAACGAATTAGTAAATCGTGTGCATGTTTTAGTAAATCGAATGAACGAATTAGTAAATCGTGTGCATGTTTTAGTAAATCGAATGAACGAATTAGTAAATCGTGTGCATGTTTTAGTAAATCGAATGAACGAATTAGTAAATCGTGTGCATGTTTTAGTATATCGAGGGAACGAAATAGTAAATCGTGTGCATGTTTTAGTAAATCGAGGGAATGAAATAGGAAATCGTGTGCATGTTTTAGTAAATCGAATGAACGAATTAGTAAATCGTGTGCATGTTTTAGTAAATTGAATGAACGAATTAGTAAATCGTGTGCATGTTTTAGTAAATCGAATGAACGAATTAGTAAATCGTGTGCATGTTTTAGTAAATCGAATGAACGAATTAGTAAATCGTGTGCATGTTTTAGTAAATCGAATGAACGAATTAGTAAATCGTGTGCATGTTTTAGTATATCGAGGGAACGAAATAGTAAATCGTGTGCATGTTTTAGTAAATCGAGGGAATGAAATAGGAAATCGTGTGCATGTTTTAGTAAATCGAATGAACGAATTAGTAAATCGTGTGCATGTTTTAGTAAATTGAATGAACGAATTAGTAAATCGTGTGCATGTTTTAGTAAATCGAATGAACGAATTAGTAAATCGTGTGCATGTTTTAGTAAATCGAATGAACGAATTAGTAAATCGTGTGCATGTTTTAGTAAATCGAATGAACGAATTAGTAAATCGTGTGCATGTTTTAGTATATCGAGGGAACGAAATAGTAAATCGTGTGCATGTTTTAGTAAATCGAGGGAATGAAATAGGAAATCGTGTGCATGTTTTAGTAAATCGAATGAACGAATTAGTAAATCGTGTGCATGTTTTAGTAAATTGAATGAACGAATTAGTAAATCGTGTGCATGTTTTAGTATATCGAAGGAACGAAATAGTAAATCGTGTGCACGTTTTAGTAAATTGAGGGAACGAAATAGGAAATTGTGTGCACGTTTTAGTAAATCAAGGCAACAAAATAGTAAATCGTGTGCGTGTTTTAGCCCATACTTTATGACATGCAAGAAAAATAGTAGTTGGATAAATTTTGTGCACGATTTACTAAATCGTTTGCACGATTTACTATTTCGTTCCCTCGATTTATAAATCATGCACATGATATATAAATCAAGGGAACAAAAGACTAAATCGTGCGCACGATTTAGTAAATAAAGGGACCGGATTAATAAATCATGTGCATGATTTACTTTTTACTTTTTTCTTGCATGTCACGTGCGGGCCTCCGTATATTCATTATCCTGCATATAGGGCTGCAACATCTAATCGATAATGAAAATGATCGACAACAAACGTAATTATCGATTAGTCGCATCTGGCCAGAGTGCACGGAAAACTTCCGCAAGTCGCGTCAAATTATAGCACTGAATAACGCATTTCTATGTACAAAATGTATCTAGTGGAGGAAACAGAGTTAACTGCAGAAGGAAAAGTACGTGATACAAGCTGCCAAAAACATGAATTCTTTATTTTAAGCTTCAAGATAGTGGATTAGCATAATGTTTAACATGGCTTGCCTTGTCAGACGCTTTGACAGTTGCATGTGTGCAAAACTCAGTGCTAAACTTTAATATTTAAACTTTTCACTTTCATGTTCTTATCTCTAAGTGTCACAAATTCATGTGAGTGTTTATGTTTTGCATGAAGGCTCGTCCTGACTGTCCGTGTTAAATATGCCCGTCAAACACGGGACGCATTAGAGATGCATTAAACAATTAATATTCAGTGCTGCAAAAATATTGATTTTGCAGAAATATTTGTTGGTGGACGTTAAATTTAGGGCTAAAAGTCAACATGTAATTTGAGGATTTTATGAGAGTGGCAACTGTGTAATTGAATGTACAGGATATAGAAATGACAGTCACTGTGTGTTCCTGTAGAACATTAACACTGAGTTTGTTTTTCTTTATTATCTTTATTATATTAAACTGTTCTTTTGCTTTAGAGCTCTTCTGCATATAGCATAGATATATACATATTATTAACTATATATATTTTCATAGCATTCAGTTGGCATGTTTGTTTGAAGGACAGCATTGGGCTGGATGTGGAATAGTGCTTTGTCAATAAAAAAAAGAAGAAAAAAAGAAAGAAAATCAGGCTTTCTGTCCAATTAATAATCGTTAGCTGCATATTCTAATATCTTCAATAACTTCAAACCAGGCATGATGCGGCATGGCGACTTTTTGTCCTGTGTGTGAACGTGAGTAAAGGGAAAACTATCAGTGGGTTATTGGTGGAAAAGAGCTACATAAAGATTCTTCAAAATATCTCCTTTTTTGTTTTATTTGATTAAAGGGTGATAATAATTATCTAATAATTAAATATAATTTTTTTGGAATGTGATATAAGGAAAAGAACATGCATAAGTTTTCACAATGATCATGCAGAGAGAGCAAATTGGCACAAATAAGAAGATGGTGAGTGCCAGTATTAGGTAGGCGACAGTTTTACTTTGCAAGTTACTTAATTCTCAAACCCACGCGTTGGAAATGGAAACGCTAGCCACATACTGAGAGTGTGAGTCTGCTGAGCTGAGCATGTTGAATATTTAAAATCCCGTTGTATTTTACATTCGTCATGCTGACTATAACATATATTGAGCAGACACTTGTTTCCAAATGTTGATGCTTGAAAATCGAAATAATTGTTTTATTTCCAAAAGGTCACACTCTGCTTGTTTCATATACACTTGGTGAATGACTCGAAAGGTGTGTTTGCTCAAGCATTACTAAATATATTTTGATACGCTGATGACCTTGTGGCAGAGTGCAGCTTTCAACTGAAGCCAAAGATCTGGTAGCCTTTTGTACACGAGTCATTACCTTTAGATCTTTTATTTAGGACTAGCTACTTTTGGCTTACAAATGTCCGTTTCACAATGTGTCTTTCTCTTTTATTGTCTTGCGGTTTTGTGTTGCATAATCAATGTGTGGTACCAAGGACTTGCCAGGTGGACTTTGCAATAATTACTTGTGAAAGTCTTTATTTTAAAGGCTTAACATTGCCAACCAGCAGTACATATTCAACATTTAGTCTCCATACTGTTATAAATTCCTGTTAAACAAGTGCAATGTACAAGACTAACACTTTTTAACTCCTCTCTGAGTGATTGACAAAGCACCCCATCATCAATGAACATCAATGTACATGAGTATCAATGAAACTGCAAGAGGTGTGTGAGAAAACGGAAATTACAGTTCACGAGTTCACATTAACAAATAATCAGATAGAGTTATTAGTATGCATATTTGGCGTGCTGTCCGAGGAGAGGGCTCTGAGCTCGGTATTTGGCCCGAGCCCAGAGTACTCCCCCCGTATTCTGGTTTAAGAAGTAACCAGGCAAGTGTGAGGAGACGGGGTGGTGGAGGGATGCTGAAACTGTCCAAAAGCATAGGTGAGTCGACTGCATTGATATATATAGGTTTCCGCTCATGCTGATTGGGCAGACATGTCGATTGCTGATTAATGACTGCTGGTTGGAGTGATGTGATGATTAGTTAGATCATTTGAACGTGTTCCTCCCGAACTTTGTTAATAAAACATCATTTATAGAGAAAAATGATCTTTTTAATTGCTCTAGTTGGCAATTAGTTGTGGAAAGTGTGCACCAACGCAACATAAAATAAGAAATTTCAAGGGGGAATTGTGACGAGGAGGGCGTGAAGTGATTGATAATGAGCGTCAGCTGCGCGCTGCACCGGTCTCGTATCTCTCACGGAGGAGCTCCGGAAGCATAAAAGAGGAGCGACGACAGTGAAGGACGAGAGAGGACCAGGCCTGGATTTTATGTTGGGTTTTTATTATGTTTGTTTGGGCGGCAGTCTCCGTGAGGAACTGCCGCCATTTTACTTTCGTTTTATTGTTTATTTATTTATTTATTTGATAATTAAAGTTACGTTGAATTTTAAAAAAATAAAAAAATAAATAAACAAACAATAAAACAAAAGTAAAATGGCGGCAGTTCCTCTCGCCGCCATGTTTTAGAATGAATTAAATGACTCATTAATAAATATTTGTTTAATTTCTGGATGAATCAGTGTTTTTGAACAAAACTTTTGAATGAATGATTCAAAGACAAATAAATTTAACAGTCACTTGTCGCCACCTAGTGAAATACCGAATGCAACTAAATAAAGGGGCGGAAAATTTCCGATAAATTTCTGGAAACTTTCCATGGGAATAAGATGTAATTGAAACAACCGTTATTTGATGCACCAAGAAGTTGTTTGCTCTATTTTTTATCTCTATCGTAGACGTCAGTGTTTATATTCTTACTTAAAACTTATATCTCTGTACTTATGTGATAATTTCTATATTTGTAACACAGAAATAACTTTGTGCTTCAAAACTGCTCTATCTGACTCTCAGCACAAACACATGTTTGAATGTTCTGGTATGATTATGTTAAAGGTTTAAAAGACGCGAGCGAATCGTTGTCATTCATAAAATAAGATCACGTGGGTGCTTGAATCGAGATCGCAATCTTTTTACAGTTAATTGTGCAGTATTGCAGTATAGTATTGCATCTTACAGAGACAAATAATTTATTAGTCTTCATTCTATTGCACAAGTTTCATTCTAAAGCTTTTCTTACTGTATGGAGATGGTGTCCACATGGGATCTTTATGCTCTGTTAGCTGGACTGTCAGTGCAGTAATCTGTAGTGGTGATGAAATAATTTGCCCTGAATCTGTCATGTGCTGGATGTGGAGATCTGCTTTGGAAGTTGGTGAAGATATATCAGAAATTCGATGTTTGGATGTCTGCAGTGTGCACACATCGATATGTACACATTAGTTTCATAGTTAACTCATTTCTGAAACCTCACAAAAAGTGAGTTATAGCCAGTCTAATAAAGTACCAGTAAGAGTGTAGTAACTCTCAACTAGGGTTGAGAAAAGGGGTGGAAAATTTCCGGTAAATTTCTGGAAACTTTCCATGAGAAGTTAAGCTCGGGAATTTTGGGAATGTTACAGGTTGGACACTTAATGAGAATTTACAGGAATTTAAATTACTTGGAAATTTAGGGTAATTTATACAAACTTTTGGTCATAAGCAGACACGCATGCAAACTAATAAAAAATTTTAAAAATAATTTTTTAATTTTTAACTGTACCCGGCATTATCATGTACTTTTGGCGATCTTGGCCATAGGTAACTGATGAAACTGAGGTAAATAGACTTAATACAATTTATGACCTTGGGACCTGTTGCCTAAATGACTAAAGAAGTGAAATTAGTTCTGAAATAAAGCTTAGATAGCAACAATCTGGGGCTTTTATTTACTGTAGTGTGCACTTGGCTTATTCAGGTTTTTTTTTTTGCGTGATATTTTCATCAGAAAAGTGTGAGAATGAAGGGGTACTCATCTTTTTATCTTTCAAAGATAATTAAAAAACTGTAGTGTATATATTTTATTTTAAGGGGGATACATAATTCAGAAACCTTTTATTTAATGTGACAATGGTGGCCCGTTATATGACTGCTGCCAGCAACTTATTGCTTGTGCTCAGCTATGGAGTGTGTGCGAGTCCTCGGCCAAAACACGATTAATACATGAAAATTCTTACATTATAGCCTCTTTAAAATAAAATAAATAATATAAAATAAATACATTGAAATGCTTGATTTTAAGACATCTTTTGGTACGATGTAGGGTCACCACTCAATGTGAAGTAGTGTGCCGTGTGCATGTGATTGAGGAATGTGCAGGGTAGAAATTCAACTGAATTTGCATCAAATTTGGTTGTTTTAATTAAGATTATGCTGCAGGATTTTGCTACATAGGCTACATTTAATTTCCCTTTTAACCTTGTTCCCTTTAATTCCCATAAATTCCCATTAATTCATATATTCCTGTTAATTCCCATGGAACGTTTCCATCTTTGAAAATTCCCAGAATTTTGCAACCCTATTCTCCACATTTAACGTTTAGCACACGTTTAACACATTTTACCATCCATTCCACAGAATTCAGATTTAAATCAGTGTAGATAATGTAAGTTAAATCAACCCAGGCTCATTGGAAATATGACACAGGCTATGACAAATTCCAAAAGCCAATACATTTCACTGCAGTTTTCCAGCTTAAATGAACACAGGAGGCAGTATCACCAACAACTTTTATTCTTTTTCACACAAATTATGAATACATAGGCAGATTATCAAGTAATAAATACCTATTTTAGACATGGTTCCTTGCACAATACTGTGTTGTGAGCTCAAAACATTATTAACATTTAACAGGCACTTTTTATCCAAAGCAACTTACAAGTGAGGCAATTAGGGTTTAGGTGTCTTGCTCAAGGGCACCTAGTTATGGTATCAAAGGTGGAAAGAGTGCAGTTCATTCACAATCCCCACTTTCAATTCCTGCCGGCATGGGAATCGAACTGGCAACCTTCAGGTTACAAGCCAGACTCCCTCACCATTAGGCCACGACTACCCTATTCAACATTATTACAGTAGTGCATGATCTGTAAACTAATACATGTTGACTTTTACATTACATAACCAGCTCCTTATGTATGACTGCATATATATGGCATCGTAAACTTGTTTGGAAGCTCATCTGGTACAGTGGCGTGGTCCCGTGAAACACATAGCACAATAAAAGAGCTCAAAGCCTCATAAATGCCTTGCTTTAGTGTAGGTGGTAAGATGCTCCATAAAATGTAGTACAAGAATCAGATTTCACGATGAAACAATGTTATATACACTTAAAGGATTAGTTTACCCACAAATGAAAAGTCTGTTATCATTTACTTACCCTCATGGTGTTCCACACCTGTAAGACTGTAGTTCATTCAAGAAATTTGGACTCAATTCATATGGATTAGTTTTAGGATCTCTTTATGAACTTTTTGAAGCTTTTAAGCAGTAGTTGTGTAGCAGAAACTACTCAGATTTTATTAAAAATATCTTCATTTGTGTTCCAACGATGAACGAAAGTCTTACGGGTTTGGAACAACATGAGGGTGAGTAAATGGTGACAGAATTTTCATTTTTTGGTGAACTAACCCTTTAAAAAACACAAACTCAACTTCCATATCTTGCATTTGCCACCTTAAATACATTTCTGCGGCTTTGAGCCCCAAAATACTGTATTCATCCACTTCACACTCTTGAAAATCAAGGATTAATTGCCACGAGCACTTCCCATTGGTCTCTCGGGCTATTTCCACCAGGTTTTGTTTGCTGTGAAGCCAATTTCTGTTTTTCCCGTCGGGAGTTAGAGCGGCAAGCAGCTGCCAGGATGGCCGCCTGCCGTCGGAGCGAGGCCAGGCGTGAGCGGCAGAGGGGCGAGAGCCGGCGTCAGAAATAAACTCACTGGAAAGAGCGAACAGAAGGCGTTTGTTTATGAACGCCTGGGGCCAAAAGGAGAACGGACACGCTTTCATGTTTAGAAGCTCCCTCCAGGCTTGTTTATGCCACATTCACAGTGTCTTTCTTTGCTTACTCAGGTGTCATGCCAGCCATCGCGATGGAGAGCAGTTTCTCAACCGCACACTTCAGCATCCATCCGCTGTGGTTTGAATGAATGTTACGCTGCCATGAAGGTTAATGTTTATGGTCTTGGATTCATTACTTGCGAATCTGACCAGCAGTTTATCCTCACCGTCGCAAATCCTCACATGTGGTCTAAAACCATAAATGTCATTTAAAATCCACTAGGCTTACTAAAAGCTCACATAGACTTTTCGCTGCACTTGCCTCCAATGGATGCATCGATATCATTGATCCTTATACTGATTATAAACTGCAAGTTTTGATGCCTATCTGTCATTTTCAGCGTCCACAGTTGAAGTTTGTATAGCCTAATTCATAACTGAACTGTAAGATCAAAGAAATGACAGAATCTAAAGACAGGCCTGCAAACAGATCCGTCACAGATCAAACGCAGCCACTGATGCAACTCTCTTATCATATGAATATATTAGAGCATAGTTTTCTTCCTTTTTTCTGTCACGATCAGAACATATGGGCCCTTGATCTGCTAGATTAGACATTGTGTACTTAAGTAGCACAAGTTATTATATAAAGGAAGTTTTATAATCATTTAAGAGCATATAGCCTATAGGCTAATATATATATATATACTATGCAATGTTAGAATTGCTTTGTATATTTTAATTGATTATAATCAAGGCAACAAAGTAGGCACTCCTCTAGAAACAAGAGTTTACCTTCTTTATCTGTAATCTCATGAAGTAAATAGTGATCTTAGCATGGATTACTACCAGTCTGAATAATGGAGTAGAATCAGATGAGGGATTTTATTGGGTTTTGCAAAGCAGTAAAGCAGTTCCCTGGATCAGTGTAATTTGAAGCTCATTCTGTTTTCTAGTAGGCTATACTGATATACAACACTGGCATCTTGTGGCTAAATTGCAAAGCTACAATCCTGAGAGTTCATAAAATATAATTTACTACAGTGGAGACCAGGGTGCAATTGTAACGCTAAATTTCCTCAGTCAGAACGAGGACTCTTATTTTGAACAGGCTAAGTAAAGTTCTCGCTTTTCTTGGGGAAAAAGGAGCGTGAACGATGGAGAAATATGTGCAGATATATGCAAATTAAAAATTTAACATGAATGATAGGTATAGATAACATAGGCCTTGGCTGCAAGTTTACTAAGTTCAATCATAATACAAGCAATAAAAACTGTATTACTGAAATGAAAAAGTGAATCATTAAAATGCATTGTGAACATTTTTTATCCTGTAATGGGGGGTAAACACTTTCCCTTCTATTAAATTCAATAGCTATTATGATCTAGTGTTTCCCATTATTAGCTGCTTAATGATACTGTGATTCAATTCATTTTCTTTTTGAAGTTTGTGATTTATAATATGTATTTAATTTGACATGCTTCCTGCTATATTCAAATACATGTATATGGTTAATACAGATAATACATGTAATACAGATAAAAAGTACAGATAAATACAGAAATACAGATAAAAGAAGTGGTACATCATATGGAGGTGTTGACAAATGTTATAAACTAGTCTCAGTATCATTTATAAACAGGTTGGGTCATTCAGAACAAAACAAGTTGCTGAATTCGGAACCGCAAACTAACATTTTCTTCCTTAGAAAGATAAGCTAAACATGATAAGTATATTCATATTAGGTTCCACGTTTCAGCAAATCGTCTTCATGAGTCATTGAATCATTCACAGATTCGTTCTAAAACGTGTTGTAACGGTTCTGTGGTTTTGTCTGGATTCTGAACGTTTTTCATCGGTGGAACAAAAACTAACAAACTGGAAATATTGAGTTTGAAATGTAAGTACTCAATATTAACATATTGTTTATTGAACCGCACAATCGAACTGCCTCTGGAAGATGTTGCCAGTTGTTGTAACATGTCACGTTTTCAGATTTGTAACACGTCTTTTGAACGGTAAATTGTGAAAATAACTGTTGTTGTTCTTTGTCTTAAAAAATAGGGTTCAGCTTTTATGAATTAGCTATTTGAATTTGTATGTGAATATCATATTTCTCTGGAACATTTTTATTGCATCATATATTGCAAATGAGCAGGAGGGTCAGTTGAATCAATACATTTTAGTGTCATATTTCAATTAAGAGTACCCGAGTTGTATTGTTTTACTTACCAACATGACTCAATGTGTTTTTTGGGTTGTTGTAACAGGTTGACTAGCAGTATGTTGGTTGTTATCTCTTGTTACTCGGTGGATTAGCTAAATAATTGATGTGGACATCCCCTCACATCGACTCAGTGGGACAGTGTGTGTGTGTGAGTGTGTCTGAATCTGTATGCGTGAACTACCGTTTGTTAGATGTACAACTTAACAATTATGTTGGGTGTACAGATGCAACTAAAGAAGAATTCAAAATAAATGCCAACAAACCAACACAAACCATAAATGTATCTGTAACAAGCACCAATCATGCTATGAGCAACTTTTCCTGCAAATGGAGATCATCCATTGTGCTTTATTATCCCTAGATACAGTAAACACGCTATATAGATTGATGACTTATTTTTGTAGGCAAACCCAGAAGTTACCATCAACCTGTTTCCCTCAACAAAAACCCTACTGGATTTTTCGATTGGCTTTTTGATAATGGCGGAAAATAATCTCTGTGACCAACAAAAGTCTTATGAGCATGTTTTGTTCATCATGAAGTAAAGAAGTAAAAAGTTAAATGTAGACTATAAAAGACCACTGTCGCAATTTCAACGTCACCACCATTAAGATTCCAATAACTCTTTTAGTCTATATATATATAAATAATTTCCATGTAAGTTTGAGTTATAATTGTCAGGGTTAGCAGCTGGAATGCCCTTGAGTACCACTAGAGGGCACTCCAACCTGAACTGCTTCATTCACTACCGGACTTCATTTCCCACAATCCTACTTGGACTTTCATACACTCACTCACACATAGACACATACTACATTTCCCATAAGCCTTCTCACCTGGACTGATTGCATCCACACCTGCAGTAAATCGCATCACACTATTTAAACCCCCTGCACACACACTCATGTGCTAAGTCTTGATCAACTTTTGTTATCGTTTCTGAGCGTTATTCCCTTTCTTGTTTTCCCGTTGCCATTCTACCTGTCTCAACCGTGTTCCTGATTGTTCTTTGCCTGCCCGTTGGATTTACTGCTTTGGATTTATGGACTGTTGTTTGCCTGCCGCCTGTCTCGATCTACCTGCCTGTTAAACGAATACGACTCTGCTTATCCTCTTACATTCCTGTTCGCTGGTGTTTGACCCTGCCTGTACGACTACCCTGTTTAATAATAAAGCTTGCTATTGGATCCCATTCCATGAACTCGCCTTTCATTACAATAATAGTTTGCAAGAGTGCAATAAAAGCGGACTAGTGAGTAGACGAGTTTACTGGCTGATGACGTTTAAATGTCCCAGACAACCTCTGTAGTCCCATTTAACAACCTTTTTGAGACAAGTAAAAGCTTTATAAAACCACAAGAGGGTTACTTGTATTATATTACTTGTGTATTTTATGATAGAAAGTGTGAAAATACCTTGAAGTTGTGTTGCGTTCACCACAGACCTTATTTCAGGTATTTAAAATCCCATTCAAAAATTATTAAAATATTAACTCATTTCTGGATTTTATCCTACAAAATTATATTATCCCTGCAGCTATTAATGCCATGTTCATCTCACTATAAGTTTGCTATGACTTTAAAATTGTGCTCACACCAGCTGATGAAGCTTTTGCTCCACATTAAGACACCTGGCTGAAACAAAATGGCTGCTGTTTCGAAGGAGACTAAGGTTGCTGTTGTTAATGGCTGCGCAGCGTTCATCTGATGCTCCCAGTTCTCTGTCTAGACCCGCTGAGTCCATAGACAGCAACTGTCAGACTCATGACCACAGTGACTTTGAAAGAGCGATACAGGTGGGACCAGAGACCTCCACAGTCATAATGAGTTATGAGACCTCAGGAAATTAGGGCAAAGCTGTGCAAACTCTCTGCAACTACACAAATAACATGAAAACTTTGTTTGTAGGCTTAACATCAATATATTTTGTACATATGATTTCTTGATCAGCGTGTCTTGTTGATTAAAAAATAGATTATAATAGAAAAGAAAAATTGCATAAGATATAATTTTTTTTTTAAATAGTCTATATCTTGTAGCTCAGTAAATGAATACTCTTTTTTATTTCAAATATGTTTTTAATTCAGACAGAATGCTGTTATCGTCTTATTTTCAGATAAACAGGCCCCTTTGGATGAAAGGAATGCATCCAATTTTCAGTTAAATCTGACTATCGTGTATTAATGGCACAGGATTTTGCTATCTGTGAGTACTGGACTAATTAACTCTCTTTTTGTAAAGACGATACTCCTACATCCTGCGTCATACATCACTTCAGGGGTTTGAAGTCAACTTGCGCAGTAGGCGTGTGGTCGTCCGCCGGAAGCTAGATATTTTATTTCATAAACATTTATATATTTATTTTATTTTTTTGTTACAAAAAAGCATCACTTCACTTCAGAAGGCCTTTATGGAGGCGTATGGATTATTTTTCATGATGGTTTTTTTGGGCTTCAAAATTTGGCCTACTCTTTTTTTTTTGTCACATATTTTTTCCTTGATTGGAAAAGTTTACAGCTACGGCTTTGACTAGAACATTCTAACTTACACTGCAGAGGAGGCATAGAAGACCAGATGTGATATAAATGCATTGACACAGCATTTACAACTGTATATTTTGATACTAGGGAACAATCTCAGATCTTTTGCTACTAGAATGTTACAAACATTCTTCCTGTAACGTTAGGAAATGTGCATTCAAAGTTACCTGGTCTTTAATAATGTTATCAAAATGTTAACACAAAAACATTGTCTATACGTAGTTCATGGAACATTTTTCCTGAAATGTTTTGGTTGGATGTTTGTCAAAACATTTTTCAAAATTTATCAGATGAAGGTATCTCAGTTGTCAGGATGTGGCACGATCTTTTGATACGGATGTGCCTTGTTTACTTCCTACCTCTGTTTCATGCCCACAGAGACAGCATTTTTTAGCTTTCAGACGGAGCCTTAAAAAAACTGGACATGCCCAGAGAACATTCATAAATAATGTTTTCATAACAGGTAGGTCAGAGAAGATGTAATCTAGTTTGACTTTTTTTGAGCAGGCATAGAGCAGCCTTAAGGTCAGCGCAATAAAATTTCATATTCTGTAAAACAGGTTGTACCGCTTCCAATTCAGGTGTTTTGTATGTGCTTCTTAAATATAGAACCGTTTTACTTGAGATGCCTTCAAAGGAGCTACAAAGGTGAGCATAAACAATGTCCATTTTATCTTGTTAAGTTTTTTTTTTTTTTGCTCCATTTTCTCACTAACATTACAACTGCATAAAACACCAACAATAGAACTAGCTAGCTAGGTTAGCCAATTGAACCTTCGCCGGCAGTTTGATTGACAGGCGATCTGACCAATCATGACCCTAAATCCGCCATTTTGTCTGACAAATTGTGTGTACTCACGTCTTTCCATGCTTGAAACTACATTCCTTCTGATGTTCATTCATGTTTATTTGATGCTATAAATGAACTAGTATGAAGAGATGATCGGTTCACGAGGAGCTACAACGATCTGTCACGACACATTAAAGACACATTATACGCTATTTATTGTTTAAACTTCTTTAAAAAATTACAATATTTGAAATATGAAACTGTTTCATATCAAAAGTAACCTGCTCTGTCTTGTCTGTCGACGTGTTGTCAGTGTCCTCTTTGCTCCGCGATGTATTTTTCACTGCTTGTGAACATGATGTGTGGCATAGCAAAAGTAACTAAAGGGGTTACTGTCTTTTTGAAGGGTCATAGATATTACCGCCAGTTTATACTGCTGTTAACGCTTTCTCTGACAAAGGATGCAATGATACCTGTGTTTCCCTGTTTGTTCATGTGACTACTCGGCTGTGTAAAGATGCCTGCCTTAATAATAGATCTAAAAAATCATTTTTAGTAACATAACTGTTAAACTATGTGTTTTTGTTGGATGTCTTTTAAAAATACTCAAGAATCTGGTATTGCTTCAGTGTTTGTCTGAAATAATATTTTCGAAATGCATTTACAGAAAAATGCATTAACATCAAGCAGAATTCATTGTAGTCTGTCTCTGTAGTTTAGCAGGTATGTGGTTGGGTGGTATGTATTGATTTCTCTGGATCAGGGTTGGTTTCATCTTGAGATCAATATAGGTTTCGAACTAAAAAGCAGTGGTGCGTCAGGTAGCTTGTATTTTCATTTTAAGTCACAGCACTGAGCGAACCACGTCATAAATATTGTCGATTTCATTTAGTTAATATATAGAGTGTCAAAAATGCATCATGATACAAACCCAGACTTACATTGTGTTCATTACATTTGTTCACTTTATGTATTTGTTGTTTGTAATCTCTGTGATTAATCAGTCACGTTAGCCCAAAATAAAAACAGCAGAGTGAGAGGAGGATAATGATATTGTGAATCTCCGGAGCTGTGATTATTTTGTCTTACTGAATTTCTCTCCGCAGGCTGATATAGATCAATCTTTTAAATGCACCTGTGAATGTGAACCTCCCTGTGTGAATTCAGGTTATTTTGTTCAGAGGACAAATACTACAGCTGAACTGAAAACCTGCTATTCCTGTTCTCTCTGTAAACGCAGTCATCTACCACATTTGTGTGCACATGAAAAATATTGGTAATTCGAAATTTGGTCCTTTTTTAGATCTTTCAAATTAGGTTGGCATGTCATGAAAATTACTTGATTGTCATAAATGAGCCAATATTCTTTGTTTCCTGAAATCCAAATAATACAGCTGGTTTTATATAGGGTTCATTCAGGTTAATTGGGACATTTTTTCCAAGTCATAAATGGCAAAGGGCCAGATTTACTAAACAGGGCAAATAAGCGTGACAGAGCAGTTCCAAAGAACAATTTTAAAGAACGCAAATGCAGCCGGATCATAATGACCAACGCAATCCAAGATCAGTGCAAATTAGAGCCTGGTTTAAGAAATGTTTTTTTGGCCGGTAAATAATGATGCAAATAATAGCAAATTGACTAGCACAAACCTTAGTAAATCACCTCGAATGATTCATTTAAATACTATTCTCACATGAATTTTTAAGTCTGAAAGGGAAACTCCTACATATGTATAACAGTAGTTTTTTAGAGTTTGCGTTGGGACAAGCTGTTTGTAAATCTGGCCCATAGTGTCCCAATTTACCTGAATTCACCCATATAATGAATGAGAATGAATATATATATTCATTGGGTGTAACAATACACAAAAATGACTGTTCAGTATGTACCTCGGTTTTGAAGTTTGGTATGGAAAAAGCAGGGGGAAATCAAACAAAACTTCTTTAAAAACTTCTTTAAAACTTCTTTAAAAAATTACGACATATTAAATATGAAACTGTTTCATATGTCTGTCGACGTGTTGTCAGTGTCCTCTTTGCTCCGCGGTGTATTTTTCACTGCATGAGAACATGATGTGTGGCGTAAGAGCGGCATGACTTGTCGGACATAGCAACAGTAACTAAAGGGGGCGGGTCTTTGCCAAGGGTCAATTGGTAGTTTTTTCAACCGCAGAATAACAGCTTAGAAAGATTCGGCATGAAACGGAAGTTGCGATAGTCTTTTCTCACCTATTGGGACATTTATCCGAAATATATCTGAAACGGCTTCTGGAACAAGACAACATGTAAGGCGGGGCTTGATTTTGTCCATTGGGAATTAATTGGATGGTCATTGCTTGCAATTGGTGGATCTCATGTGAGTGACAGGTTGCTCCGCCCTCGCTCCAGTAAACGTGTCATCAGAGAAGAAATGTTTCTGCAAGAGGGAGGGGAAGATAAAATTTCATTACGAGGGCACGTGAATTAAAAAAAAAAAATCATTTATTACAAAAACTGCAATATTCCATAATTTTGAGTTCATGGTGACTTTATTCAGACTTTAGATGTTACATGTTACATGGTTATTATTGCATAGCATCTGAAACTAAATCATTGCTGACAGGATCAGGTGTGTCAGGGTGTGAGTATTCTCAGTATAGTTGTCCCTGTTGATTTGTATATATCCAGCATGCTGAGTGATTTTATGTGAGGTTCGGTGGGGGGGTCTAAATGTTGCTAAATATGGCAGCGGAGCAGCAGGGGGGATCTGTCTGCGATCCAACACTTCATTATTGGCTCTGTGTTTGTGTGCGCATGTGTGACAGCGAGGGCAAAGAATGACAACTTATGTGTGTGTGTTCCTCGACAGAAAAGTATACTTCCCATGGGTCCTGCGAGTAAAATGTCCATCATTGGCATGACTGATCGTGCTGCTCTCTGATTGGCCGCTCTCAGGTGCAGATGCTGATGCTGTCCCCTAATGAGAGAGGGGCGGATAAAAGCTTGAGCCCACCGGCAGACGGTCTGATCACCGGGAGCATCTCTCATCCTCCCCTCCTCTTTTCTCACACGAAATAAGAGAAAGCGTTCAGTTGCGTGAAACCTGAGCATCTTTGTGTTTCTGTGTAGCCAGCGAAGGTTCAGCAGCTCTTCGAAGCCCACAAGGTAAGAAAATACTCTCGCTGGAGGAGAGAGTGTAAGACTCTTTTGTGGGTTCAATTATGCTGGTTCATTTAAAACAGAATTAACTATGGAGTTCAATTACATCCTAAAGTAGAACAGGAGCTTTTAGCCTCATGCACCTGTAGTTTGATTCTTAAATGTGTAGATGTGAACTTCATCTGTTTCTAAACTCCTACTAGTTGCTGTTGAATAGAGGAGGTCATTCGAACCCTTCTACAGTATTGGGATCTGTATTGATGCAATTTCACTCACACTTTATATTAGGTGTCTTTAACTACTATGTACTTACATTAAAAATGTTTAGGTATGATGTACTTATATTGTTGATGTATTAAAAAACACTTTGCTGCTATTCAGGTGGGATGTAGGGAAGGTTAGGGACAGTTTTGGTGGGTTAAGGGGTAAGGGAAGGGTTAAAAGTTTAATTATAAATATCATTCCAGAAATTAATTACAGCTGTAATTAAGCCTTCGCAGAGACCCGCCCCCTTTAGTTACTGTTGCTATGTCCGACAAGCCATGCGCTCTCACGCCACACATCATGTTCTCACGAACAAAAATACATCCCGGAGCAAAGAGGACACTGACAACGCATCGACTGACAAGACAGAGCAGGTTACTTTTGATGTGAAACAGTTTCATATTCAAAATATTGTAATTTTTTCAAAGAATTTTGAACAATAAATAGTGTATAGTGTCTCTTTAATGTGTCGTGACAGATCGCTGTAGCTCCTCGTGAACCGATCATCTCTTCATACTAGTTCATTTATAGCATCAAATAAACATGAATGAACATCAGAAGGAATGTTGTTTCAAGCGCGGAAAGACGTGAGTTCAAGGTCACCAACGTTAATCTACTAACTCCCCTGACTACTTTGTCGGACAAAATGGCATATTCAGGGCTATGATTGGTTAGATTGCCTGTCAATCAAACTGCCGGCAAAGAGTCAATTACATGCAGGTGTTTTTTTAAAATATAAGTACAATGTAAAACATGTATGTACTCCAGTGTTTCCCAACCCTGCTCCTTGAGACACAGCAACACTGCACATTTTGGATGTCTCCCTTATCTGACCCATATATTTCTGGTCTTGGAGTCTCTACTAACAAGCTGATGAGCTGAATCGGTTGTGTTAGATTAGGAAGAGTACGGAAATGTTGGTGTTCCTCCAGGAACAGGGTTGGGAAAAACTGATGTACTCAATAAAGTATCAAATGATTCATTTCAGTGTTTGTACATATTGGTTAAAGACACTTAATATAAAGTGGGACTACAATCTCTCTATTTTCTGAAGTTTTGTTACAGTTATATTGAGAAACTTTTAGATTAGTTATTAGTGCAGAAGGTTCAATGACTGAACAGTCATATTTTATTTAGCTTCAGCCCACTGGGGAAAAAGAATGTATAAATTATTCCTGAATCTTAGGAAGTCAGGAAGAAAGTTTTAAGAAGAAACTATAATGACATCATTTTAACAGCAGCTACCGGATTTGAATAGTTGTAGTTTGACCATGTCCACCCCGGTCAAGAGGACTCAGTGGGACGATGACCTGTCTCAGTTTCGCAAGGATTATCGCCTTTCCAAGAAAGTGCTGCTCAACTGCTGTCTGGTGAGACGGATCATCGCCTGGGCTTCCCCCAACAAAAAAGGTAAATCTCTCTTCGAGAAAAAGGGAATCGTTGTGTAGTACCAACAAGGGGTGCGTTACCCAAAAGCATTGTTAGCTAACTAACATAGCAAGTTCTGTCGTTCCTAACATAGTGGTGTTTCCCGAAGGAACATTAGCAAACTTGTGTTGTTGGAACGATGGCTCTCGATATGTGGTTAGAAGCATAGTTTCTTGTTTTTATGACATGAGGATTTAATAAATCATTATCTTGAGCAAAATAAGCAAACTGGCATTAAGTACAATCTATCTTTTATTTAGAATATACACAAATGTCATTTACATATTTTAGTTTGTCAAGAGATTTGAAGGACCGCTTTTGAGGATGCGCATGTGCGTAAAGTGCTCTATACGACTGTGATTATGAGTCTATGATTGAATCTGTAAATAAAGCAAAATAAATGAAGTTTAGGCCATATGGGTCTTTGTGAGAGACTGATGGAACTAATTGATTTTTACACACACACACACACACACACACATGTTGTGTTTTCATGTTTTATGGGGACATTCCATAGGCGTAATGGTTTTTATACTGTACAAACTGTATATTCTGTCCTACACTACCCCTACCCCTAAACCTACCCATCACAGAAAATGTTCTGCTATTTTAGATTTTCAAAAAAGATAATTCTGTATGATTTATAAGCTTGTTTCCTCATGGGGACCAAAAAAAATATCCCCACAAGATCAAAATTTACTAGTATTACTATAACTGTGAGGACATTTAGTCCCCATAAAGTAGGGAATACCCGCCCACACACACACACACATATATATATATATATACCTGTTATAACTGGAAACACATTAAAAGTATATTTTAAAGATGTAGTTCTAAAATGAAAATTCTGTAATTTACTCACCCTCATGTTTTGTTAAACCTGTATGAATTCTGAGGAACATAAATGAAGATATTTTGAGAAATGTCTCCAAATAGTCCATGATGGAAGTCACTGGTAACCAAAACATTCTGGTTACCAACATTATTCAGATTATCTTCTTTTCTTTTCCACAGAAGAAAGTTAGTTATGCAGGTTTGGAATGATGGCAGAATTTTTATTTTTGGGTGAACTGTCAAGATTTTGCCCCATATTTCCCCTGTCCTACAGGCTTAGCTATTTTTTCCATGAAAAAAAAAAAACAAACAAAAAATGTTGCAGTTTGTAGTCAGAAAAAAAATTGAACATTAAATTAAAATTCCAGGATGAGGCAATAATTCTGATGCAAGTTGGCACTACAACTGGTGATCTAATTCAGAAAGTGACACTTAGATTACACATTAGAACACATTATATTCTTCAAATCTCATTTGAAACTCTTATAGACTGAGTTGGGTGAAAAGTAGAGTTTTGTTAGAGAACCTGTATGTGTCACTTCTACTCTTTACAAAAACTCTTATCTTACTTCTTTCTATTAGTTTACCTTTAACAGGATACAGTAGTTCACCCAAATATGAAAATTCTGTCATTTCTGTTCAAACCACCTGACTTACCTTCTTCTTTTGCTGAACACAAACAATCATTTTTAAAAACAATGTTGGTAACCAAATCCTTTTGGTTATTATTGACATCCATTGTATGGACAAAAAATTCTCAAAGTCCTCTTTTATGTTCTGCAGAATTAAATAGGTCATATAGGTATTAACTATATGGGGGTGAGTAAATGATGTAAAAAATGAGTAAAAAAAATTCATTTTTGGGTGAAAGTACATAATACCTAGTCAAAGTACATAATTTTACAAATTTGCTGGGAATCCTTAGAACATTCTTGCTTCCTCCGCTTACTGAAATCAAGCCACTCGATGTCTAATCTGCTGAAAGAGGGACCTCGGGGTGGTCATGTTGATGTGATATTGATCATTTCACTGCCGTGTGTTGGATTTATGTTGCGTTCTGTGTTTCGAGTGATCAGACTTTATGGCCTCATGTCAAGTGACAGGCGTAATAAATCATTATATTATAGTGATAGGGATATTGATGAATTTTAGAATTGTAAATTTAGTTTCTCATTTGTTAAATGACTAAAGAGAGTCTTTGTGGTGTTAGGGTTTGCTTTAAATATTACTGCGTTGGTTTAAAGTGGATTCTTTCGATCTTATTCCTGATTACAGTCTCCATACAGTGAAATGGATGAAACGGCTTCCAAATGTAGATCGAAACTGCCAAGTGAGTGTTGCTAGCTAAAAAAAGACCATTCTGGCAAAGTCCACGGAAACTGTAATGGAAACGATACTAATGAAAGTAAAGCAGATGCTGAGGGAATGTTGTTCAAAAAGATTTCTGAAATTCTCAAGTGGTTGTAATTCAGTATGGCATGAAAAGAAATTGCATGCTTTATATAGATACAGTATGTGGTTCATTCCAATATTAGCTGAATATGTAGATCACATGATGTGTTTGGATGTTTATGTTTGCGTGATGGAGGCTCATCCTGTATTTTGAATGTGTGTGTATGTATTTGTGCCTCTATTCATAAGACTGTTATTATCTAAGGTGCTGTGTGCTGTAATCACACTGGCTAGGAAACAGCTGGGCCCTTTATAGTGTCAGGTGCTGCTGTCAGTGTCCGGCCTCGCTGAATGGAGAAACTCAATGGGTGTATTTGGCTGGCTTAACACTGGCCTGTCTCAGTGTAGCATAATCTGCTTTGACTATATAATTGCATTCAAAAGCATAACCTTCAAGATGGATTAAACTGAAAGAGCAGAAAACTGCATTAGTAAAAGTGGGATGAGGCATCAACATCAAACTTGCTCCGGATGTATTTTATGAAGCTGCATAATTGCAAGGCAGAGGAGATTTATTGTGCTTGTGTAATCTCATTATTGAATATTTTGGTTTGTTATACAGCTACAGTTCAGTTGCAGATTTATTTTGTATTTATGTTAATGGATGTTTTACAGTAGATGCCTTAATTTACCATGTTTCTGTTTACGGTGGCTTTCGTTTGAGCTCGAAAAATAGCTCTGCTGCCCGCAATCATGCCGTGCACACACCATAGTTGTAAATGAATGGGGAAGTAGGGCAAAAATGCCAGCAAAATTAATAAAAATGCTCCCCGAATTTAAGATATGGGCAAAAATGTCCCTGTGTGAGTTCTTGTTTTTTATGTTTATTACAGAAATAAGCAATACCCCTTGAACAGGAGTGCAGTTTTCTCAAATATCAGCATGATTGCAAATGCGATATTAATTTTATTCAACAGTTCAATAAACTAGAATATACTTGTTCCCGAAAATACGAAAATGGTTCTGAACAGATCCGCAGTAAAGCCACTTCCTGTCTCCAAGCAACACAGAGTTGGTACTTATTTTAAATAAGTAATTATTTCACAGCCGCTAAAATTGTATATTCTATAAAGTATGAATGTGTGCAGTATGAAGGTAATCCAGATGTACTACATTATCAATGTTGTCATTATCATGTGACCTACCAGCATCACTTGCATTGCTTCACTGCCATTCATAAATCCTCTCCCGTGGCCTAGTAGTAAGTGTCAATAGTATGCATGAATCTCGCCGGAAGAAGTAGTTCATACAGGTATTTTTTGCGTACTGTTTTATATGTACTGTGAATTCTGACATATTTTTGTCTTTTGCCTACGATATAGTAGGGAAGTATGCGATTTCGGATGCAGCCATTCGCTTGCTTTGTCCCTGAATGAATCAGTTGTTTTGAACAAATCGCTTAACTGAATGATTCAATGACTCGGCTATTTCTTTGAAACAGGCCTCTGAATTGCAAAGGCCACCTCTGGTCATTAACCAATTATTTTATTCATGAGTAGAATAAAAATAGATATTGCAATGTATTATCTATGGACGCTATGTAAAACAAACTGGGCTGTGTTTCCCAAAAGCATAGTAAGCCTAAGTTGATTGTAGAACCATCGCCACCAATGGTCTCTACGATCAACTTAGGCTGGCAATGCTTTTGGGAAATGCAGCCCTGGACTTTAAATTCACCTGTTTTGTAAATGCTTGTCATAGGTGTTATTGTAAACACTTCATCCATGCATGTGTTTATTTTTATTTTTTTTAAATGACCTCAACAACTTAATCTTCCATTGAAAATGTCTCTGGTGATGTTTGCTGAAATTCTCCAATCATTTAGTCTGCTTAAACTCAGTCAAATGTAAATGTCAATGCAGGAGAAAAAGCAATTGACAATTTGTGATGAGCAAAGCTTGAGTTTTTTGATGTGAGCTGTTTTTCTCTTGCTTTGTAAGGTTTTATTTATTTAAGACATTAGAGAAGAAAATATATAACAAAACATGAAAATGTCTTGAGGATGTTGCTAATTTTGTTCAAAAATATTTTTGAACTATTGTTCTAGAGACTGGTAATTGGTTTGTCTAAATAAATTGTTCTCAACCTTTTTGACTCCAAGGCTTGGTTTTGTTTTCAGACACTCTTTGTTTCTTTAAATTAAAAAAGCTAACTAAAATAAATTTAGCCCTCCACTTATAAATATACATACATATATATATATCCTGATTGAGAGCCACTGGTCTATATACTTATAAACACGAAATAAAGTTTAAATGAGTCATTTGTGTAATTCAAAGCATCCATGGAATTGATTAATGTGCAGAAAGATTGAAGTGAATGTCCAGATGACTGTCCCACTCTGACCACTGGATGGAGCTGTATCCATATGTTTCCTCATCCATTCAGCCAAACAGCCATAGTGTATGACCAGACCACACTAACAGAAACAAAAAAGAAACAAAACAAACACTGAATCCTCTGATAATAGGGCTTTTGTCAGATGGTAGGCCACCCTGGAAGGCTAATTCACCATGGGTTCTCTATTTTGCTATTAGTGGGTCAAAAAATCACTCTAATCATATGATTTATTCAGATTATTCCAAGTTTTCTGAAGCCATACGATAGCTCTTTGTGATTAACAGACAGAAATTGAAGTCATTATTCACTGAAAAGCTTGACTTGAAAATCTTGTTTGACAGCTGTGGTCATCTTTCGCTTTCATTGTGTGGATCTTTGACGTTTCGCCATACGTAACTCTTCTTGTGTTTCACGGAAGGGAGTCAGTCATACAGGTTCTGAAAGAGGATGAGTGAAAGGTGAGGGCAGGAGGAGAAACACTCTTTTGATATAAGCTTTAACATTTAATACTAGGGATGTGACAAGATCTCGTCAAGGTGAAAAGCTGTCTCGTGATATTGCTATGACGGAGTGTGAGGTTGAAATTAGGATAGAATATGCCACCGCTACGTTTACATTAACAGTCGTTTTGCTTTTTATTGGAATAAAAACCATTTAATTCAATTGGATAACGGTCGCTTCAGTCCCATCCACCTCATCCAACACGAGCTGCAGAGTACAGCTGCTGATCACGTGATGAGATGACTGACGAGACTATGGCGGAGGATTCGTAGCACAACAGACCGTCTGACAAATGTTTTATCTTGTAGAATGCCATCTTGTCAGCCACGCCACTTCCTGTTCACAGAGTATGCGTGAAAGTGAAAGTAAAACGCGAGCACACATTCAAACACAATTTCAATACCCCGCATTTTAAAAGCGGCTACCTGATGCATGCAAATATCTCCTAATATGACCGCTATCTTAGGCTGGGCTGTGTAGCTGTAACCATCTCTAAGCTCTGTATCATGCTTGAAGTAAAATTCGGTCTCTATTTGTACTGAGAGTGTAAGAGAAAACTTTTCTATTTTTTATTTACCTGTTTTTATTTCTCTGTTCAGTTTGTGGAAAGGAGTTCAGTTAGGAGGTCAAAAGTTGTACAATCTCATAAATCATGTACAGTAAGGTCTGAAGAGACTCATGTCAAGGAGAGAAGCCAGTCAGTTGAGTTTATGGCAAAACCTTTTACAGTGTCGTCTTTTAATGCATATGATAATTCATACTCAGAAAGCAGAACTGAAATGATGTTCATTACAAGATGATTATTTAAAATATTTCAAATGCACCTTTCTAGCTATTTATTTCGTCATTAAGTATGTCTTAAAAAATATTTGTGAACTTCTCTATGAGCTAGCTTTCCCCTCACACCCCTACCCTTTTTTTGTCCAGTAGGTGGCAATGATGGATTTATAATCCAACTACAGTTTATATATTCTAATTCTGTTATTTTATAACTATAGTGTATTTTCAGACCTTGCAGTGAATAAAAAGTGGGAAGAAAATGTTTAATGCATGGATTGGCGTAAAGTGAGTCATTTATCATCTAAACCAAAGCCTAGTTAAAGTCCCTTATCCACACATCTTTCTGTTATTAATGCATCATTATGCAGGGCTCCAAAGCATTTTTTAACACCAACAAAATTGGATTATTTTGTGAGTACTCATTTGCAGTATGAAACATCTGAATACAAATATACTTATGGTAACACGCACATGAATGTGTAAGGGAGTCATTCGCAGCTGGTTTTAATTTAATTTGACAGATTTTATCGCACAAATATAAAAAAAAAATACAATTTGGATAATATTTATTCTTAACAAATATTGAAACCATATTTAATTGAGTCTAGGTCATATTTTGTCATATTTTGTTATTTTCCCCTGCTGAGAAATATTTTTTATTTATTTATTAGTCTTTTTTGTTTTCTTCAGCATGCTGTTCAACATTTTGTTTGGATTATTTCTCATAGTCTGGCTTGGTTTATCGTGTGATCTATGTAATCATGTGACTCTTTAAATTAAGATGGCTCCTGCACTAATCCTTGTAAGCTTGGCATTGACAAAGGTCACATGTGACAGAAACGTTTGCCTTTTTTTCAGTAAAGCATTGTTTTTATCTCGCATTTGATGAGTCTTGAAGCATTTTCCTATTTTCCCCTGCTATCCATGAGCAATCTTGCAAGACAGACCTGAGACCCAATTTGGAGAACCACTGGTGTAAGATAGTTTGCTTATAAAATCTTATTGTAATGTTAACATTCTGTGCCCTGAGGTACATTGTCAATTGTACATTGTACAGTTTTTAAATGTGATACAATCCAGGCACCATGTGATTAATATCAGTATTTTTGTGCCGTCTCCCCGATGCCTCCGCTACTTCTCAGAGCTCTTCATGTTGATGAATGGCCTGTGTGTACAGATTAAGCTCAGCAGCACAAAATAAATAATTGATGATGCCATGAATATAGAGATATCATTGACAGCCGTTGTCATTAGACTCCATTGACTCAGATAATGCGAGTCAGTAATATTTGTGAGGTGCTTCATTAGCACAATGTACCACTTATGATTCTTTGGTAACACTTTATATTAGGTGTATAGAGGGAATGCATTGACGTCATTAAACACGACTGAGTGGCGAAAGAGCCTGCTAAAGAGCCGGAAATACATAAAGCAGATTTGCCTGTGAACGCTTTATATAAATATAATATATGAAGGTCTAAATCCCAGTGTTCATCAATGCTATATATATCTTCCAGTCTTAAAACTTTAGTGTTAGGGCTGTTTATTTAAAAATGCCCAGAATATAAGATGGTAAATATTTAAGTGAGGAGTTGTCAATACAATATATAGGGTATGATTTTACCTCAAAATTCACTGTAAATTCACGTTTCTCTGCCTGGAGTCTAGTCGTTTCTGTGAATTGCAGCAATCCGTTTGTTTCTCTTTCTGTAGCTCTCGGCAGTCTATAAAAATACACCTCAGATTTTTTATCAAATCCATTTAAGACTATATTATATTATATTATCCCACTTTATATTAAGTGTCTAACGTATATGTACTAACATCTAAATTTGATAATTTGATCAAATGCATGTACATGCAGTGTACATATATGTTTTACATTGTACTTATATTTAAATAAAAATACCTGCAGTTACAGCTGTAATTAGTTTCTGTAATAGAGGGTATGGATTGACGTCATTCTCCTGTCGGACACACTCCCTCAGCTGGACTGAGTGGCAAAAGTACCTGCAGTATGACTGGTTTTAATAGGGGAAACTACAAAAATGAGTAAAACAAACGATTACGCTAAAGTTTGGGCTCCAAAGTGAAACCTAATCCATGGATATTGACATGCAGCCAGGAATCGTGTTTCCAGAGATTCATATGTGCGTGACGCCGTGGTAATACATAAAGCAAATCTGCCTGTGAACACTTTACATAAATACAATATAGATAGGTCTAAATCTGAGTGATCACTTATATCAATGTTATATCTATGTCATAACGTCCAGCCCTAAAAAGTTTTGGTCAGTGTTTGTTTAAAAACACCCAATTAAGCAGAATAAAAGATTTGTTTGTTGATGAGTTGTCAATACAACATATATATTTATATATAGGGTATGATTTTACCCTAAAATCCAATATTTTGACACAAAATGATAACTGTAAATTCACGTTTCTCTGCCTGGAGTCCAGTTGTTTCTGTGAATTGCAGCGATCCATTTGCTTCTCTTTTCTGTAGCTTTCGGCAGTCTGAAAAAATACACCTCAGATTTTGTTTCAAATCTATTTGTACTGTCAATCCCAAAGCTCTTTCTCGCTTTGGATGTGTTTTATGTGTGTTTCGTGGTATTCATGCTGAAAAACAATGCTGCCACTCAGTCTTTTTGCCACTCAGTGGGTAATGTCGTAACGGACATAACGGAAAACGGTGACGTCTCGTGCATACGCTCTATTAAGCTATATGTACTTAGATATTGTTAAGTACAGTGTACTAATTGTGTTCATGTAGTATTGCAAAACAATTTTGCTGCTATTGAGGTGGGATAAGGTTAGGGACAGGTTTGGTTAGAAGTCTGGTTAGTTTGGTTGGAGAAGGGTCAACACTGTAATTATATGGTAAATGTAATTACAGATATTAATTACAGGTGTAATGCAGGTATTTACTTATTTATTGGTGTCAGCTATAGCTTTTCCTTTCACATGTGCTCATGAAAAGCTGTTAAGAAGAAATAAAAGGTTCTTTTTGTCAACTGTAATACAATTGTAAAAGCAAACAGGAGCTACTGACCTTTCGTCTACACAGTTAATGTGATTTATTGATAGCGAATGGTTTCAACAGGAGCTGAACAGTTTGAATTAGCAGCCATTTTATTTTATAAGCATAGTGCAATGGTTTTTGTATACTTGGAAAATATGCTTGAACTTTACTTAAATTTATTATATAAAATGAACTTGAGGTTATGGATATTTGTTCTATTATACAGGTTCTATTATAATATGAGGAGAATGTTATATTTGGAAGAAGAATACACTAAACTTAGTTAAGGTATTAAAATGACAAAATTATTAAAGGCAAGTACTAATGTACAAATACAAGCAGTAATATACATCTATTAAAAATGCGTTTTATTGTATTATGCTGGGATGAAAAACAAAATGCTCAGGAAATAAAGCATACATTGACTACAATGTAATCATTTATTAATATATTGTTGGTTCTCCCTTGTTTTTGATGACAGCACCCATTCTCCTGTGCATCGACTCACTAAACTTTGTGCATGTGTTGTGCTTAACTTCTTTCCAATCCTCCTTAAAGGGATAATTCACCCAAAAATGAAAATTCTGTCCTTATTTACTCAATAAATATTTGATAAAAAGTTTGAATAAAGTGTGAAGAAGCCAATTTTCCTACATAATGTCAGACACTTTTGGCCTCAGCCTTTCTTTTCTGGGAAAACAGGCCAAAACTAATGATGAATCATCTTGAACCTATGGGCGTGTCCATTTTTTTCTGTCCAATCAGACTGTACTTCTGAGAGGCAGGAATAGTGAGTCGCTTATGCTTTAATTAATCGCTATTGGCTACTTGGGAGAACACTTATATGTCCTGCACTAACTTCCTGTTTTAATAGGAAATACATCAAAGCAGGAAAATGTGCTTGGGGTTTTTCCATCGAAATAACTGCTTCTTCTCAGTTTTCTTTTCTTATCAGTTATGTACATTTGGGTTTTATCTTACATCTTGTGCTGTTTTATGTTTATTGCATTATTTTAGTGTCATTTTTGTTATCATGATGGTGTTTTGTATTGATGGTGTGTGTATGACACTTCATTAGTATTTTCCTCAGCTTGTGGACAAGCTACTGGTGATGAACTTTGAGGCATGGGACTTTTATTATTTTGTAATTTAATTATATTGTAAAGATTAAAAAGAGATTTTAATAATTAGGTATATTAACATTATTTCAGTTAATGAAATATAAGGTTATTTTCTGTCAATTTAATTTCAATCTAAAAAAACCTAAAATCTTGCTACCATATTTTTTACAGTAAATTTCTGGCAACCACAGCTGTCAGTTTTTACCGTAGAATTTTTTATGTATTTATTTTTACAGTCATTAAAACTGCGCCATATGATCTGGTTAAAAGTGCTGTTAGAGATTTGCTTGCGTTATTATTATTTTACTGTAATATAACTGACGGAAACACGGTAAAGATCAGTAACATTAGTCTCACCATAATTAGCATTGTAGTTTAAACTTAGCCTTGTGAACATTAGCTGCTGTCTGCTGGAGGACTTAGCTAATGAATTTTCCATTAGCTCGAATAGCCTCATATGGTGGCAGTTCACTCTCTAGAGGGGATGCAGTGGAGATGATGGATAGTATTAGCAGTTAAGTGTGGCTGTTAGCCAAGCATTAGCCCTGAACGGGCAAGCTTGAAATTGGCCTGTTGACAGTAGGCGGTTTGATAGACAGGATGCTTTGTCCATGTCATATGATATGTCACACAACATGTCATTAGAAAACTTGACACTGGGGTTGTGCTCATCTATATGACCTCCCCACAACTACTGTACCATGATCACAATTGACAACTGAAATGACCATTGACCTCAACATTGATCCTACTTTTATTTGACATATATAAAATGTGTGTAAAATATGTATTATATAAGTAAAGAATATAATAAAAGAATATGCACTATTGTCAAACTGTTGTCAGTATGCTCAGCAAAATCTGTTCAAAAATACTGCAGTAATATTATGAAATATTATTACAATTTAAAATAACTGTTTTCTGTTCTAATATATCTTCAGTGTCACATGATCCATCAGAAATCATTTGAATATGCTGATTTAGTGCTCAGTTATTATTGATGCTCAATTGATAATAATTCTTATCAATGTTATAAACATTGCTACTTCATATTTTTCAGGATTTTTTGATGAATAGAAAGTTTAAAAAAACAACATTCATTTTAAATAGAAGTCTTTTGTAACACAACAATGAATGTCTTTACTGTCACTTCAATTTAATCAATTTCAATTTAATGTGTCTTAAAAGTATTCCTTTATTGTTTTAGTTTAAAAAGCTTACTTACCCATAGTTTCCACAAAAGTATTAAGCCACACAACTGTTTGCAAACATTGATAATAGTTAGAAATGTGTCTTGATCAATAAATCAATTATAGCATATTAGAATGATTTCTGATGGATCATGTGACACTGGAGTAATGATGTTGGAAATTCAGCTTTGATCACAGGAATAAATTATATTTTAAAATATATTCAAACAGGAAACAGTTTTCTATACATAATATATATATATATATATATATATATATATATATATATATATATATATATATACATACATATATAGTATTTCACAGTATTACTGTTTTACTGTATTTACTGTATTTTTGATCATACCTTGGTGAGCATAAGAAAAAAAAACACATTACAAAAATTGTGATTATTCCAAACTTTACATCTATTATATAATATAATATAGTTATAAAAATATATATTTTGTGTTTAACTTCTGAAGCATTCACTTGCAGTATTCATCAAAACTGCTTTGGAGGTTATACATAAAATGTACATTTTATTTTAAACAACAGTTCTTTCTGGTTCTTGAATCTGATTAGCTGAGAGCCGTGCGTCTAGTGATAACACCTTTTCACCATTTGTATCACTCCGCTTGTGACTGTCATGGCGGCAGAGCAAATATGCGGTAATTTTTTGCGAATACTACTCCGTTGTACCACTGTAGTTTTTTTTAGGTGAGAATGTTGTTCTTTAGACCTGAAATATGTGACTATATATAGTGCCTATTTGACAATTTGTTTAAACATTTTATTTATATAAATGTTTTATTTATATTTATGTTTAAGATTTCTTTACAGATTTTTCTTTACAATATATTGCTCATATATTGTTATTTTCTATATTAGAAATAAAAAAAAATTCCATTCCTCACCAGCATGAAACATATTGACATAAAAAAATTTTAGCATGCAAAATAAACAAAATCTTTGTTTACTGTATTACCACATTCACTGCTGACTATAGACTTTGACCCATAGGTTATTCCTCTGTCAGGTTTATACTGTATCAAGCCCTTACTCTCTGAAGGTAACCTACTTTAGTCATTTTTGTATTCCAGTGATGGCTTGGCGATCTATAAATAGTAGGAATGATTGATATGGCATATGGTGAACCCTTGTAAGTTTCCTTGCCTGCAGGCAGAGATGACTTTCAGCATTAGAGGTGGCTTCACTTTGTAGTCACCTATGCCTGTCATAATCTTCAATTACTGGCCCAGCATCAATGTCAGGCAAACACTGCACAGGCAGAAACCTGCTGTTAATGCACTGAATGGAAGACATAGAAATTGCTAAGGATGCAATTAAAAATGCGTCAAATGTTAATGACAAAATATGCTTTTAGTTTGTACAACTTTATGGCTAATAGCAAACTAAGTCATAATTAAATATTATAAGTAATACGAGTAATGTCACAATCTAAAATGAAATACTCAAGGTCAATCTTTTGGAAGTACCTGGGAGCACAGTTTTCACTTCTGAACTTGACAGATACTGTAATTTCTGTTGGCAGGCCTGTGGAAGACTGCTAACACCTACCTCTGGACACAAGTGACAAGAACAACCTAGACTTCTACAGTCAGTGCCAAGCTCCCACATAGGTGCATGCCAGTCAACGCAGAGCTTTCCCAACCACCAGAATAAACTAATATGCCTCAGATGCAATGATTCTTCAGATACTTCAGACGATAACCCATTATTGTAAATAAGAACTTGAAGTCGATATAAACTGGTTGAGCTGTAAAGTAAAGAAAAATTATGATTAAATTATGATTCAGTATATCACCAATCCTTTTTCCAAAATGCGGTTTTGTCTTACCCTGATTCACTACGGTAAGTGAATATGTAGCTTCAGCCAGACCGCCTCCCGTATTTGGCGTTGCGTCAGTTTCGTAAGTTGAATAGGGAAGGTGTAGGACGTACAGCATAAGCTTTTTGAAGAATACTGGCGGAAGCGACATATTTTACTTCATAACTTGTTAAATATGGATATTTTGATTTACAAAAATGCATCGCTTTGCTTCAAAAGGCCTTTATTAACCACCCGGAGCCGCGTGGAACATGTTTATGATGGATGTGGATGTGCACTTTCTTCAGATCATACTCAACTGGTAGCGCAATACTGCCGTTATGAAGCTCGGATGCATCAGGATATTTATTCATATTTCTCAGATTGTATTCGTCAGAAACAAGAAAGTCATATACACATCTAGGATGGCTTGAGGGTGAGTAAAGCTTGAGGTTCATTTGAAAGTGAACTAATCCTTTAAACTTGTTCTTGCAGTTTGTCATTACTGAGTCAGTAAATAGAATGAGGAAATTGAAAGAATAGTGTTTTAAGCCTAAAGGGATCCATTAATTGAGATCTCCTTTATATAAGACTTTTGAGGGAGAGGATTTCCAGGATGGCAAAAGATTTTCTGATGTAAATGGAAACTATATTTTGAAGCTCTTGATCAGACCATTCTGAGGGACATATTTTGCAATTGTTTCAAAGTCTTAAAGGCACAATATGTAAGATTTTTATATTAAAATATCCAAAAACCACTTGCACAGTGTTATATATTTCATTCAGCTGTGTACTTACATTATCCTAAATGTTTCCAAGAATTAGTAAATTCAGAGATATTCACAATTTTAAATAGTGTCCCGTCCCTCTCTTGTCACTTGCGCCTGTGAATGACGTAATATCTGCGTTATCCCTGGTTTCCGCTTGTGCTGGATAGTAACCATGGCAACAGAGGCGGACAGCTGCGTACATTCTCATGTTGTTGTTTCGTTCAAACATTACGGACCATAGCAAGCAAACTTTGGGACAAAAGGGGAAATAAAACAAGGATCAATATCGGCGTGGTGTTTCCCAGATGGCGAGAGCTTTGTGACAAACTTTGACTTGACAGAGGCGGCGCTCTTGCACGTTTTAAGACAAGGTGAGCAAATGTAGGCTACATAAGACTTATCAATGTTATATAGCTCAACACGACGAAGTGTAAGAATATCATCAGTATGATATTCTAATGTTGATCTAGCTTACTGTTAAGTCTCATACAGACAACAAACTAATACTAAACATTACACTTACATACAATTACATACAATTACATACAACTTTCAACACACTCAAATACAGTTTAGTATGATAGTGTAACATTAGACCAAGTGAAACAGCGCTGCGTTACCTCACAATTTTAATTTTTAATTTGTCAAATAAACTGACCTGTATGAGTAGCATTTCAGCACTTGCATGTATTTGATTGAAATTCCTCATTCTCATTCCTTTGATTGAAATTCCTCATTCCTTTATATCCCCGGGACTCCCGTGTGTCACTGATATCTGTCTCTCATTAGCAATCGCTCCCGCAATTCTCGACCACGCCCAGCTTCATAACACAGTCATGTTAAAAACATCCATAAACATTATTTCCCCATAAACATGATTAGATCCATCGGCATGACTGTCATGGTTTGCTTGTCCAGGGAAGAAGCGCACGACAAGGAAGTTCAGGAACATGTACTTTTACTTGAAATCAGGAGAATAAATCCACACAACACTGCTCAAACGACAATAACGACGGACAACGGCTGAATGAAAACTCAGGGACGCAAGGAGGTAATGAGACTAATTAATTACACACAGCAAATGACAGTGAACAAATGATGAGTAACGAGTGGCGGGAACAAAACAAACACAGTTTTGACACAGTCTACGCCTTTGTTGTTGTTTCGAAGGGTTTAGCGACCCCCAGTGGTGAAAAATACACACTGTGCCTTAAAGGTGGTCATTAATTCAGCATAACCCTACAATGTCAGTGAACGAAAAACAAAAAAAAAGTCAGAATTTCTTTCAATTGTCCAGAGAAGCAGTGAATCACCCAGGCACTTTAACGTTCATCCTCTTTTATGTTCGAAATGCCAGTGTGTAAATGTAATATATGACGGAGCACTGCCATTTTAAGTCACTTGAATCCACGCTTTTATATGCACCTCTGTTTTTGAGATGCTGAATTAAATTCTTGACACACTACATCATGTCCTTCGAATGTCTGCTGGTGGGAACGTTCACACAAAATTTGGCCTATAATTGCACTGAATTCTCACATTCATGCACAGACTCAAATAATTAAGCATCACAATTTGTTTACCCTTAATTACAGCGCTCATTAACACGCTGCCTAATGAAGGAAGGATGTTAACAGAGATGAAATGAAAATGAGAGGTCTTGATCAAGGCTTTCTTCTAAAACAAGAAACTTCTTTATACGCGCTATTCATCCGGGCATTGAAAGCCATATTTCGATATGAATTATAGTTGGCTGTTTTATATCTTTGGCTTATAAGAGAGCAGTACCTTTGCATCACAGCTGTGATTGATGTATTCAAGCAATGGGTGTTGCTTCTGAATAATGCATCGCATTAGGTGTTAGCCGGCAATCAGTGAAATAAGAATATAGAGCGGCAGCTGTTCACAAAGCGAGACAGTGAAAGATGGTGGTGTTGTGTGTGTCATTTTCTACAGTGAGCCATGCTGAGCGATTCAGAGGGACCCATCTTTTACTGAGCTTGACACAATCTGTAATAGAATTCAATTTTTTTTGCTTCCAGGAAAGATGTGTATTAAAATGTGAAAGCTTGATGTCAGGTCTGTGTGTTTATGGCTTTGACATGTATGGGTTTCAAGTTCTCTGTTTATGTAAAACTTACACTATTACAGATATCATATCTGTTACTTGTAAAACGAAAAATGCAACATGGCTATTTGCCACTGGGGGAAAAAAAAATGTTCGTTTTTTTATTATATTTGAAAATAAGTGTTCTGCATGCCACATTATCTGAGCTTTAAATGCCACGTGACTATTCATTCTGGAGATGCAGGAAACACTGATAATTCTGAGCTATATTAATTACGGCCATGAATATTAATACGTAGACGCCACATTAGTGGTATCATGAATCCGGTCCGTCATCTTCCATTCACTTGTCACCAGAGGTCGCCCTCCAATTTCATGGACTCACATATATGGACTACATCTACCAGAATCCCCGTACCTGTCACTGATAGCGGCTCCAGCTGATGCTCATTACCCTAGCCTTATTTAAGCCCTACGCACACACACTTAGTTGTGAGGTCTTGTTTATCCCTGGTTAACATTTCCGAGCGATCTTACCCGTCTTGTCTGCTTGTTTTTTGATTCTGCCTGTTTCTCTGTAGTGGTGAGCATAGCGAGGCTTTCACGAAACACTGAAACAGTTGAAGCAAATGTGCCGTATTGTGTCGAGGCTTCGAAACTATACCGACACCCATCTCCACGATGACACCTAGTGGTCAATTGCACATGTTATCTGAAACAACTTTGACAACAAGCCATTAAAAAAAATAAAAATAAGTGTTTTTGTTAATGTGGTGAGTTTTTAACGTCCTCACTATATAACTATAATATATAATAATAATAACTAGGTTATTTTTTTAATAAAACAAATCAATCCACAATGGTCTCATTTTTGTTTAGTTTTTTACAGATTTTTATTCAAAAATATTAATTGCTTTTTCCTCTCACAAAAACCCACGAGGTGAAGGTGCATTAACTCCTCTTTTAAACTTTGTGGGAGTTGAGACAGATGAGCGATTGTGTGATTTGTTCCCGCCCCTGTCAATCAAGCACAGACTCGGCAAGCATGCCACCTGTCGAAACACGTAGAAGCTTTGTTTAGCCATAGTCACGGGACATGGGTGTTTTGAATCATAGTTCGGAGCAGTGTATCGAAACTTCTATGCTTCGGGATCTCGACACTGTGTCGAAACGTTAGTTTTGCGTCAGCCATCCCTATTTCTCTGTCTGTTTATGTTTATCTGCCATCCTTTTGGAATTATCGCCTGTATCTTTGGATTGTGTATCTTGCTGCCTGCCTTTCTGATCATTTGCCTGGATTATCACCACGAGCCTGCCTGTTCCCTGCCAATACTGTTTGCTGTTTTCTTGACCATTGCCTGTTTGACTACGTTTTTGAATAAAGCCTGCATATGGATCTCATCCGCTGAATCGCCATTCATTACAAGTGGTTGCTGAGAACCACAACACTTCCGCACGTCTGTCAGACTGGAAAAGTCAGGATCATTGGTTCAGTTAACAGTAAATGCAGCCAAATAAAGTGCTTAGAGTTTTGTGAAACATGCGGCACTTTTTCACATTTGGATCATTGTCGTGAATAGATGATTGCAGCGTTTCACTAGATTTGTAATGAGATGGGTTTACAAACCTGTTCACAGATAATTTAAGATCTTACTGTTGTTTTTGGACAAAATAAAAGTTAATTAAATAATTATATTTCATTATATTATTATTGTATTCATAAACAATTAAGGCAAAGACATTTTTTTTTAATTTAATTTAGACACTGAAAAGGAATTGATTACTAAGATAAAGGGTTCCTGAATTTTTTTGTCAGCAAAGACAAAAAATATTAACTTGAAGTTTAAGTAAGAAATATTATAATAGTGATATAATAATTGTATGAATTATTTTTAGAGGTATGGCTGTATTCTAACAATTAATGTATGTTAAAAGTAAAAAGATTTTATGGTATTATTAGGAGAGTTTATGTAGAATTTCAGTAATAAACAGTAATTATAGGATGAGAAATCACTGTTTTTTTTTAGTTTATCTGTTTTTGTCTGACAGTATTTTATTATTGAGAGAAACTTTCATTAATTTATGCTTCTTTATTTAACAATGTTATTCTTCTTAACTTCCAAAAACTGTAAATTTAACAGTATTTTACTGTAAAATTACATTAAATGTATATAGACCCTTTTAGTTCCGACATCACAATGATGTCATGGGGTTAGCTGGAGGCCAAACTCGAGGCGGCCAATACAAACCAGCTAGCTTGTCAGCTATTAATATTTAAAGTTATAGGCTACATAAGGAGCTTATAATGTCATCTTCATGTGTTGCTCCTTTCCATTTTTCTATGTTTACAGAAAAAAGTGAACATTTAAATGAACTAAAATGTTAATTAATGTCTATTAATGAGTATAGCTACAGCAATGTCTTCAGCTGGTCAGCTTGAGATCCTTTCCATCTAAACTGTATATTAATATGTAAAATTACACATTATTCTGTAAAAATACTAAATATTTCCTCTTAACAAACATACATTATGTAATACTAAAACACAAGCAATTCTATGTAAATTAATCGTGGAAATTTAATTTACAGCAAATATCTGTAAAACAACAGGTATGACAACATTTATGAAAAATTCTTCTCATAAAATGAACATAGAAAACAGAAAAATTACCACCTGTGCAGTCAAACAGATCTCCTCAGTGTAACATTCCTCCATCTTGAGTAAGCTCAAGTGAAGCATATGATGATTTAATAACATGTGAAAGTACCATTCCAGGAAACGTTGGTAACCCCAAAGTCCCTTTGCTCTCAGTGGGTGCAACCGGTTGTTTAGGTTCAAAAGGGAAGATTAGACTTGTGTTTAGGCTCAGCTTGGAGTCTGGTTTGAGGGAATGTAGGTCGACCGACAGCTTCAGACCTTTTTCAAAGGTTCAGCTAAACAAACCAGGCCATGGAAAAACTGTGTCAGCACCAGTTAGCCTTTGACTGTAGATAATACATGTTCTGTTTGGACAGATAAGTCCATTTTAGTTGATATAGCTGAGAAGTGAAAGGGATTGTGAATATCTTCTTTTAGGCTGAATCAAGTCCGAGGAGGTCACCCAAAAATGAAAATGCCCTCATGTCGTTCCAGACCTTTATGACTTTACTTCTTATGTGAAATAAAGTCTTTAATCTATGGAAGCTTATTTCTGCCACAATAACAAAAATAGGTTACACTTTATTTGGTAACACTTTATTTTACAGTGTCATTGTTACATATGTTACATATATTTACTGTAGTAATAACTAGAAATTATGCATAATTACATTCAATTAACCCTAAATCAAACCCTCATCCTAACCCTAACCCTATATTAAGTACATGTAGTTAATTGTCATTACTCAGTACTTAAATGTATAATTACAGTGTAACAAAGACACCTTAAAATAAAGTGTAACCCTTTTACACTTTTTTAGTATTACAGTGTAATTAAACATTTAACTACTGAAAATTACTAAAGAGTAATGACAACTATAGGGTTAAGGTTAGGATGAGGGTTTATTTTAGGGTTAATTGCATGTAATTATGCATAATTTCTAGTTATTACTACAGTAAATACATGTAACATATGTAACAATGACACTGTAAAATAAAGTGTTACCCAAAAATGTATATAAAAAAATTAATTGAAATTTTTTATCTAACAATTAATCTCACAACTCGGACTTTATAACTCGCGAAAAGTCAGAATTGAGTCTGAGAAAATAAATCAGATTGGTGAGCTGACTTTTTTTAATCTATGAAAGTTTGTTTCCACCGCATGATAAAAAAAAAGTAAAAGAGGCCAATTTTGACTTTTGATCTCACATTTCTGAGATCTTCATTTTTCTCAGAATTGCAAGTTTATAGTTATAGCTGAAAAACTCAAAAAATCATCTAAGAAAAAGTCAGAATGGTGAAAAAATAGTCGCAATCGACCCTTCGCAAACAGTTTGATTGACAGGCGATCTCACCAATAACCCCTTTGTTTCATATCAAAAGTAACCTGCTCTGTCTTGTCTGTCGACGCGTTGTCAGTGTCCTCTTTTCTCTGCGATGTATTTTTTATAATGTGTGGCGTGAGAGCGCATGACTTGTCGGACATAGCAACAGTAACTAAAGGGGGAGGGGCTTTGCGAATGGTCAATTGCATTTTTTATTCCATGGCGGGAACAAGCTTCCATATTAAACACAAAATAAGTTAAGCAGAAATAATTATCAGCAATGTTTGGGACGAGATGAGAGCGTGAGATGATAACAACATTTTATTTTTGGGTAAAATGTTCCTTAAAGGTCTGAAAATATATATTTTTATTTTCTAGTACCATTGATTATATAGACTGGTTTGGTAGTTGGTCGTCAACATAAGCTGCTTCTAATCTCCCTATAAAGCTGTTTTGCAAACCTGTTGGCTAGAGCAGATGGGACCCAGTTTTACCATCGGTTTTGACACACATTTAGTTTTTAATATGACACAATTTTGATAGCAAACAAAACAATCATGGTGGAAACTTGCATTTAATCCACACACTGTTCTTGGGTAACACTCAAGGCTCACCAAGGTGATTAAGTTTGTTTTATCACAAACCACTTGAATGTTGTTATTAGGAATGTTCTGTGCTGATTACTGTTGTATATACTGATCTCAACCAGACCCCCTTCAGAGACCAATATAACAGAGGTAATGTGCAGTACTGTATAGATTGTGATTGTGAACGCGTATTGTTTAAGTGATATATGTTACTACACATTAATGAAGGTCCAGGGAACAAACTCTCTGGTGCAGTCTGACAGTTATGTTTTATTACTTTATAGGACAAACATTTATTGAAATTATAGTAACATCTCTGGAAAAAAAGGTTGTTCATTTGCATATTGTGAAAAAGAAGTGCGCTTGATTGTAGTGAATGTGCACTTCTAGTCTAGACTGCTATAAATCTTAAAAGTATATATATTTTTAAAAAATGTACTTGCAGATAGTATAATGTTATTGAAATAAAAGGCCACTTAAATGTACTTAACGAGAGTACACTTTCATGACTGTTACTTTTTTACCCTCGTAAAGTAAGTTCAAATTCAAATGTAGTACCTACTCAGATATAGTCAAGCCAAAGGCTAGTCATATCAATTACCGCCTGTATAATTCACTCTTCTTAGGGCCCAATCAGACAAAACGCATTTTTTGCAGTGAGAGGCACCTTTTTTAAATAGTTTTCTATTGGCATTGACCGTTTTGAGCGCTATTTCTGCGCCCCGGGCGCCTTACGAGTGTCTGAAGTTGAAAAAAAGCAACTCTGAGCAGAAAAGTCATTCAAGGTTTTTTTTTTTTTCATTGTCCAATCGAATGAATAAAGAGGCGGGGCTTCCATTGTGCTGACGAATGTTTACAGTTCTTTGAATGGAATGGAGCCCTTTGCTTGTGCATTTTTTTTTTACGTTTCTGCTATTATGACAGTTTTACAGAAAACCAAAGAGTGCTCAAGCTACACTGAGCTGATTCAGTGGTTGCCTAGCAACATTAAAAAACACAGCGCACTGCTCTTTTTTTCCTAAAATCAACAAAAAAGGCAGTGCGGTTTGCCTCTCGTTTCCAGACCTAAAAAACACGTTCTGTCTGATCGAGGATCTTATTCTTCTTCTGAATCAGTTTCTGATTCTAACATGTGTAACGGAGGCCAGCTAGTAGTTGCTGTGCGAGTAAACCTCGGGTAGAGGACCCGGGTAGAGAGGTTACATTGGTGCCGTGACCCGGATAGGAGTGAGGTTTAGGGGGGTGAGTGTAACGGAGGCCAGCTAGTAGTTGCTGTGCGAGTAAACCTCGGGTAGAGGACCCGGGTAGAGGGGTTACATTGGTGCCGTGACCCGGATGGGAGTGAGGTTTAGGGGGGTGAGTGTAACGGAGGCCAGCTAGTAGTTGCTGTGCGAGTAAACCTCGGGTAGAGGACCCGGGTAGAGGGGTTACATTGGTGCCGTGACCCGGATGGGAGTGAGGTTTAGGGGGGTGAGTGTAACGGAGGCCAGCTAGTAGTTGCTGTGTGAGTAAACCTCGGGTAGAGAACCCGGGTAGAGGGGTTACATTGGTGCCGTGACCCGGATGGGAGTGAGGTTTAGGGGGGTGAGTGTAACGGAGGCCAGCTAGTAGTTGCTGTGCGAGTAAACCTCGGGTAGAGGACCCGGGTAGAGGGGTTACATTGGTGCCGTGACCCGGATAGGAGTGAGGTTTAGGGGGGTGAGTGCCTCCTTGTTAGAGCATCCGGCTCTTATGCCGGAAGACCCGGGTTCGAGGCCCGCTCAGAGCAAGCCGAGTAGGACCTGTGTAGAGGGGTTACATATATATGACTACATTAAACCAATATTTCCACGTGCCATTGTCGAGCGTTTACTAGGGTTGATCAGGTTTTCCAAGCTGGTGAGATGGAGTGGAGACGGGATCTAATATGCATATTCATAGTTCCACAGTCTACTAAATGAAGCAAGGGTTTAGGAGACACATTCAAGCTATTTTAAGGAAATTAAGAAATTATTTTCACAGGAAGATTATTCTTTTTTGGGATACAATTATTGAGTGGGTCAAAAAAATACATTTGATATGAATTTAAAGCTATAATATATTTTCATTTAATTGCAATTAATATGCAACTAGGTGTCTGAAGACAGTTTGCACATAGAGTATATTCCTTTAAAGTGTTAAATCTGTAATAAGAACTCTTTCTAAAAATATATTAATGTGAAGTTCTTTTTCAAAAGGGATGTGAAACATGATATCAATCGTAATAGAAACTGAGACAATGCACATATACCACTAAAAAGAAAAAAGAAAAAAAAAACACCCTTGTCATAGCATTTCACATTTTGTGACCGTTTAAAAAAAAAAAAATCCCTCCAGTGGCTTGTGTCTTGTTATGACATTATTGCATTTTCACGATGACGAGACAGGTGAAGACATCAGTTAGCTCATCTCTGTGGAACAGACCTACATATCCATCAATCTTTCATTTCAGGCTTTTTAGACAAAATGATAAAGGTGCTGAAGCATCTCTGACAAAAGCTTTAAGAAAATGCCACCACAATACATAAAACAAATCTATCCAAACAGGCTGCAGGGCTTGCTTTATCAAGTGGAAAATCATACATTTTCCTATGTTGTCACCTTTTTGTAATAACAGTTTAATTTTCTTACCTGTCAAGTGCCACAATGTGAACACTTTTACAGGGTTGTATTGTGATGATTCAAATTTATCCTCCAAGACTTCTGTTTCTGGCTCTGAAATGGCTTGACAGACATCAAGTTGGAGATTTGGACAGTACCATGACAAACTGGAAAATAAAATTTTACACATCAGTGTTTTACCAATTACTGTATGTCCAGAGAAATGTTTTGTATTTTTTTTTTATTAGCCCCACAACCTTGTCAGTTAGGCTTAAAGAACAAGTTCACTGATTTTCAACAAGCTATGTATTGTTACAATGTCGGTAGTAAATATAAATGTACAGTATTTTCTTTCTCCTTGTTACCTGCACCCAGATATCCGTTTATTTGTCAGCCGAATGGTTTTTGACAGATCCTGGTATTTTGTTAAAACTACAGATCAAATGTCATCTTTTTTTTTTTTTTTTTTTTGCTGCCTACGGACAACCAGACAAAGGGCTGGTGCCAAAATAAAAAGTGAATTTTTTGTGTTTGTTTTTGGGAAAAGGGAATGCCACAGTCCTTCTCTAGTCAGGCAGCACTGATTTTCCAAATAAATAAATAAATAAATAAACTCACATTTCTACTGGGGCTGTCAAGCGATTAAATTTTTTTATCTAATAAATTACATGATGTGTCAATTAATTAACAATCACATCAAATTTGGCTATTTTTAAACTTTGGCTTAAAGTTTAAAGTCATTATTGTGTTAAATGAGAAAAGTTTTAAATAGATATTACAAAAAGTAGCTTTAGAAAGGATTTTTTGTTTGTTTGATTCAACATAGAATTTATTACACAAACCTTTAGGCTACAAAGGCCATGATTTTTTTCAGAAGCTGTTGAATTGGTACAGTTTCTTCAAAATATCTTCTTTTGTGTTACGAAAAAGAAAGAAAGTCATACAAGTTTGAAATGACATGAGAGTGAGTAAATGTAATGTACACCAATCGGTCTGCTCAGTGCTGCTTTAAGCCAAATACTCCCACCGTGTTGCAGGTTATAGGTTGAAAAATATTTTTGTTGGCAAAATTGATGGCAAAATTCTAAGATATTCTATAATATGTACTTCTTTTTTATTGAACTGTTGTAAATCAATATCACATTAGCGCTTGTGCCATTTGGAACAAAAACAGCACTCGTGTGCAGTCGTTTGCTAAATTTGAGGCAAAAACTGAGCGGCAAAACAATGGCATTTTTGCTCCAATATCTTGAATTTTAGGGGTATTATAACCGCATTCTAGGCTCCATCATGCAACTGTTGATCGGCTTCATGTTCGTCACCAATAAAATCTATGAAATGGCAGATGACCTACGTAGGTCTGGGGCAGGGTTTATTGCGTTAAATCCTTTTAATCACATAATTTTTCCATAATTTAATAAATTAACGCTTCAAATCGACAGTCCTAGTTTCTACTAAATAGACAGACAGCCAAGTTTTATTAAATCACATCTTGTCATCAATGAATTACCTACTTAAGTACTCATCAACACCAGACCAGAAATATCATTTACTTTATTTCATGGCAAGAAGGAAAATATTTACTCACTCTTAGAAAGAATATAACCCTTAAAATATTATGAATGCCGATCACGAAGTCTCTACACCAACTTCTGACACAAAGAACAAATAGTTCAGAGTTCTAAATAAAACCTTCTTCTCCTCCCTTTCTGAATTTACACTTATAAAATGATGATCTACTGTATGATTCATGATCTGTTAGATGTACAATTAAGTTACATTAAGTGAAAACATCTCTCATTTTGATGGCTTTTAAGTCGATAGATTGGAAGGAACATTAATTTATGACATAAACCTCACTTTACCCTTAATGCTCTCATCGATTATATTTGATTGTGAACATTCATTATTCATCTGACTGATGTCAAATGTGCCAGTTTATCATTGTCACATACAGGCAAAACGATCCTGCTAGTTTCACCTCTCATAACCTTTACTGTCTCCACATTACAGACCAGTGATTGACTATGAGAGTTTTAACTGCTCCTGTCCGTCATTAATGATGACTTCATTTCCTGTCTAATGGATGGGAACAGGGCATCAGTCATGTCTGATAATAATTCAGAAATGCCAACTGCAGTTTTCATAACCTAATATTTTAATAGTAGCACACTGTACTCAAATGTGTTTCTCTATAATATTGCTTTCTACTTCTGTAATGTAAATCACAAGATTCTGAAATCTTAATGTTTCTTATGCTGTAATTTATGATTATTTTTATCCTGGATCATTTTCAGGACAGCCATAGCAGTTGGTGAAAGCTGACCCAAGAATATTGTGACACTCATATCATTCCAATCCTTTAGCATTTTTCTCTGTAAGAAAAAACACATAAGCGGAAAAAAAATGTTAAAGGGGACCTATAATGCCCCTTTTAAAAGATGTAATATAAGTCTCTGGTGTCCCCAGAATGTGTCTGTGAAGTTTCAGCTCAAAATACCCCACAGATCATTTATTATAACTTGTCAAATTTGCCACAATTGGGTGTGAGCAAAAACACACTTTTTTGTGTGTTCCTTTAAATGCAAATGAGCTGCTGCTCCCGGCCCGCTTTCCAAAAGAGGGCGGAGCTTTAACAGCTCACGCTTCGGTTGCTCAACAACAACAAAGCTGGAGAATCTCACGCTGCCAAAATGAGGATTGTCAGTAACGGTGTTCAGCCTTACATTGTTCAAACCGGAGTCAACACTGATGGAGAGACTCAGGAAGAAGTTACAACTTTTAGAATGAAACTGGATGTTTCTGAATGGTTAGTGGATACATTTATGGAGTTGATTCAACTCATCGACTAGCACGTGCCGTCATGTTAATCTTTTTTGCAAATCCAGTGTTGAATTGACCCTCGTTTGTGAAGCAGTCCGGTGTAAAATGACGGCATGTTAACAACACTCTACTACAACAACTCTTCCTCTTCTCTAAAGCAGCCCAACATGGCCTCGCCCCCTTTGTTGCGTGTTCTTGTGGGCGGGGTTTATGTAAATTTTAGTGATAGAGTTAGTGATGTCACTAACCTGGGAAGAAGCTTGTTGTAGTGCCTATCAGTCATTTGCTGTAGTCCTTAAAAAGCGATTTCTGTAAAAGAAAATCTCCCTTTGCATTGAATTTGAGTGTCGTGACTTTGCAGATGTTGTTTATGCTCAAACAGAAACATTACACACTAACTCAAGTTAAAAAAGCGAAATCATAATCAACCACCCCTTTAAGAATCGTTATGCAGTTCCTGCCATAAAACAACAGCTCCAAATCACACAAAATAGTTTCATAAACGAAGTCCATATTACTTCAGAGTGGTCACTATGTGTTCTCCCTTTGTGTTTACCAGGTTTAATGAAGAGGAGTAAATTATTCATTTTTGCATGTGCTATCCCTTAAACCCCTTGTAGCAAAAGATTAATGAACCCACTTATCCTTTGAGGGGAAACTGTATTTAATGTCTTTCATAGCTTAGGGACAAGTAAGAGAAGTAGGATATTTGCTTCACATTTGCACTCTTTTTTACCTTCAGGGTTGAGACAGTGAGTCCCCTGCTGCCACATAAAGAGTGATTTATGAAGTAATCATCACTAGTGCCCAAAGTTTCTCATTACCACTAGACTCTCTTCCCCGCTTTGGCTCTCAAACACACACTCACATCCTCCTCTTAGAAACTCCTAACAAGCACTAATCTGATTGTTTTTTGTGCTTTTTCTTCATGTTGTGTATATTATAAACAGCTCAAGGCTGAGCTTTTTCGGCTCTCTGATGACCTGTTTAATGTGGCCAGCGCAGTAAATGATCCCTCAGGGATGTTCATGCTCAGCTGGGATATTCTGCATGGAAAGCTAACACAGGCATCTGTTGAGTTGAGACCGTTTTGGCTGAGACAGTTGCTTAAAACCACAAGCCATGATAAAAACCCAGAATAATTACCTTTAAAAACAGTATAAAATGTTCTCTCTAGCATTCATGAATATAAATGAGAGAAAAATAATCATTATTCCTATTTTACTTTGACTGCTGCCTGAAAAATCATTGTCGCTATGATGAATAATATGCAGTGTTTCAATTTAGATAATTGTACGTCTTACATTTTGTTTCGTACTAGGTAAGATTGTCAGAAAGCCTGATGTAACAAATCAGACTTCACGCTCTTTTCAAAAAGTATTTGATATGCCCAAAGCTATTTATTAATAGTATCCCTCCCTTTTCTTGATCCATCTCTCTTTTTAGTCTTCTCAGCAAGTATATTATTTTCTGGACCTTGAAATGGTTCTCTTTTGTTTGTCTTCAAAGCTATTCAAATATATGTTCAGCACATTTCCTCTGATGGCATTTTATGTACACAAGTCTATGTGTTTGCCGTCGTTTCTGCATGATAACACTGCTCCATTGGCACTGATATACAAGTTTTTCTTTCTTGTGTTGTCATATTTCATATTGAAACAGGAGGTTTGGGTAAGACATCCAGTATCCAATAACATATCCATAGCCTATAACAATTTTTGTTGCAAACGCAACAAACCACATTTGATTGGACATACAATAAACGTGTAGCCAGAATACAAAGTTTTGTCATGAAACTCTTGATAGCACAGGCTGATAGGTCCTTAACTCAATCTTCTTGCAATCACATCATTCTTTATAGGGCACAGCTGATTGGTTCCTGCTGTATCAGTAGCCAATGAACTCGCTGCTCAGTCTTCAAATACTTGGTTAAGGTTTGCTGTAGCAGTTGCAGCATGCCCTCCACCTTCCCCAGCTCCACCTGTGTAGTTCTGCTATGTGTAATTCATATATGGTATATTGTACAGTAGCAGCATGTCTTGTTTGCTCACAGCAGCGTGTTGTGTATGTATTGGCAGTAGCAAGTCCCGTACTTGCTCTGCAGCAGCAGCAGTAGCAATAGCTAACAGCGGCAGCAGCATAGCAGATCTATTCTTCCAAGACCAAACATATTCACAATGCACGCCAAAGTCTCTCCGAGAGTGAACGTTGTAAGCGTACAGAGAACTCAAAGCTAATAAACATGTCCTAAAATCCACAAAACTCTTATTTTGAAGTCATGGGGTCATTAAATCCACTGAAAAAAATGGTGACAAATTGAATTAAATGTGAATTTTTGAAGTAGACAAAGTGAAATGGAATGAAAAGTCAATAATCTTTGTCGCACTTACAACTTAAAAAAAAAACATATATATATATATATATATATTTTTTTTTTTAACTTTGTATATCTCATCATATTATACAACATAATGTTTTTTTTTTGTAGAAATTGTCTGTTTACAAAGGGTCTGAAAAAATCGTGGCCTCTTGCTTCCACGTTTACATTCTATTAAGCCACAAAACAGAGGTAAAGTTTCTCAGACAAGATAAGAATGTTCAATTACAGAATTTTAAGCAGGGTTACAGTGAGCTTTTCTTATCTGCGTCCTGTTCAAAACAGCTTCGTCTTCCTGAATGGCCATTCTTTGATTTGTGGAACAAGATAAAGTGCAGGCATTATGTCTTGAAATAGACAGATATGCAGATTCCCGCTAGGGAAATTTGGATTCATTACATCTCTCTTACATAAAATGAGAGGGGAAATTAGTTTAGTGAGGTCAGTGCTCAGTTACAATTCTCGGATTGAAGGCCAATACAAAACGTCAGAGTCAGATTTAAGTAGGTACAGTTATGTCATGCAAAGTTATCTACACAGAAAGATGTTCCCTTCTGTTAATTATTTTGTTTTGGTTTGTTTATTTCCTGTCATTATGATCAGAACCATCCACATCAGCTGTTTCTTTTGAAGCCTCAAGGAGGTTAAAAGTCTTCAAGATGATTCCCTCTGTAGTTTCTCTTGAGGCTCTCATTCTTCCTCTGAAAAATGTCTTCAGTTGATGTGAAGTTGCAGAAATTCAGTCACTGAAAGTGAGCTGTTGTGGCGATCCTTCACACCAGATGAATCTCAGCTCAAAGCAATAGCTGTCCTCAAAGCTTTTCAATTATACACAGTATCCATTCCTGCCTTGGAGCCATACACTCAAGCAAACAAACATTCGTGTAGCTTGTTCAAATTACTGTGAGCTGACGCACCACAATTATTGAACATTGTGTAACAATTTAATTGTTTAATGCTCTTAAATTTGTAGTTAACATAATCCTTTTATATTGGGACTGCGTGAATCATTTTTGTTCACAACTAACTGGGCAGTGGATCTGTAGTTCCCAGAATGCTTTGCAAGGGATTGCTTTATGACAATTTAGAGATTAAAGGGATTGTATGTAGAATTCAGAAACCCTTGTTATTAGCTGAACTGCAACCAGCAACTTATTGCTCATGCTTGCACACGTAATGTCTTTTTTTCGTTATTCTTTGAAATTCCTTTGCAGCAATATACTGTTAAAGAACATCTTGATGCCGTCCACGATGCTTATGTAAATATGTGCTTTGCGCTTGCCTCTCAGTAACAAAATAAACACAGAAAAAAAAATGCCAGCGGTGAGAAAGCAGCAGTTAAGAAAGCGTCTGATCACATGATGTGGATGTTTGTCCCAGCTCTGCAATTTACCGCCATCACGACGACATATGAGGTCATTAAAATTACATTGTTATGATAGTTTGATCATTTTAACACTAAGAAAGTTTGATAATTGAGACTATAGAACGTATAGATCTGGCTATGAGAGACTATAGCTTGAATTAATCCATTTTCTTCTGAGCATCCGTTTCATGTGTCATTGAACGGAAGAGAGGATTTTGGGTGGGTGCGTAAACGTCACATCATTTTGATTTTCCCGGCAAAAACGTTACATAAAAGTCTATAGACTTTCACAGGCAACCTAGGAAGATGGGGAAGGACACATTTTTTTAGGTTTCGTAAGCTGTTCACACATTGGCAATACAAATTTGATTAATACATGAAAATTCTTACATATAGCCCCTTTAAGTGTCATTTTATGTTTTTTTCAGTAAAGGGAAACACATGTTTGTGTTTAATATTGAGTTATGTTGGACATTTAGAATAGTTTCTGTAATGTTTTTGAATTTTGTGGTTACCATTGTGCTAAAGAAAACATCAAAAAACATTTAAATGAATTTGTTTCATTCTTATTGGACCAACCTAAGGGTGCGTTCACACTTGTAGTTCGGTTGGTTTGGTTCGTTTGGTCCGGACCAAAAAACAAAAACAAAACATATGGTCCTGGTCCGCTTAGCGTTCACACTGGCATTTTTAACAGCGAACCTAAAGTTACCGAACCAAAGGCATAGGGATACGGTCACAACCTGATTGGTCGGTGTAACAAAGTTCGTAAGAACGGGAAGAAGGAGGCGGGAACCGGCGAACATTCAACAAAGTTTAATAACTCCAAATAAACAAACAATAAAACGAACGTAAAAGGGCGGCAGTTCCTCACGGCGACTGCCGCCCACACAAACAAAATAAAACACAACATAAAGTCCAGGCCTGGTCCTCTCTCGTCCTTCACTGTTGTCGCTCCTCTTTTATGCTTCCGGAGCTCCTCCGTGAGAGATACGAGACCGGTGCGCCGAGCAGCTGAAGCTCGTTATCTCTCGCGTCACCGGCCTCGCGCCGTTCTCTCACGGCTCTCGCCCGCCCTGCTCGTCACAGTCGGCTTTTATGACGTATATTTCACGACGGAGCTCTCTTACTGAACATTCAAAACAATGCTGTGTGCTGGATTAAACGCCATCATTTTATGCGTGTATATATGCTTTTTACCAGCTGAGAACTCACGAAGAGCTCATAAAATGTACAAAACATTCAAAACAGCATCAGGATTTCCTCCGTTGTATGCAGAAACTAAGATTAATGAGGCACTTTATCTCTTCGTTGCTCCACGTTTGCCCTCTACTCATTTTGGATACACCGATCTTCCTGCGTCATCAAATCAGCTGACTTGTAGCGTTGCATCTTGTGACATCACGTCCTGTTTTTGGTTCGTTTGCATGTCTTTGGTCCGTGTTGCGTTCATATATCAATCGAACCGCACCAGAGTTCGTTTGGAAGCTGACCGCACCAGGGTTCGTTTTAATCGAACCAAACATGACAAGTCTGAACGCACCCTAAATGATTTTCATGGAAAAGTTTTCCTTAATTTTAAAGTTAATTGATTTTTTTTGTTGTTTTTTTATAGATGGTCCAGGTCTTCTAGTGTTCAGCAAAAGGCAATTTCAACATACAGTATTGATTGCTGAAAGCAATCAAAGCAACTTTTGTGTTGCTATGCAATTCCATGATACAGCCTATCATCTTTTTATGGACAATTTGCATTATTGATTTCCCCTTTCTTTTCTAAAGAAATAACCCAATCATTGGCTTTGTGGATATGATGAATAATTAATTGACTACAAGAAGGATGTGCTTTTGTTAAACAATCAATACTATTCAGTCTCCCAAGGTTCTACAACACTCAGAATAGAGAATACCTTTTACATTCCTGTTGAATTTCTGAATTTGAATTCAATTTGAAATGAAACAGAAAACAAGATGCAAGAATCTTTTTTTTTTTTTTTACAGTAGTTAGTTTACAGTAAACTTTTGGTTGCTGAAAGAACACTTTATTTTCAAGAATGATAATGTATCCCAAATTGTGATGTTTCTTTGTATAATATATATTTATAATATATAATCACATCATATAATTATTTTATTGAAGTCTTAAATGAGTATTAAATTTAGTTTAGAGAAATGCATGTAATCAGTGAAGAAAAATAGACGTTTAAATACACTGCCCGGCCAAAAAAACCCTAACTATAAACCCCTTATTTTAACCCTAAAAGATGAGTGTGTAGATTTTCATTACTTAAACAACCATGTAGGAAGACTTATCATGGCCATATTCCTGGATTACAATGCCAATATTCATCTGGGTTAAAATTGTGACAAAATGGTTCAGAGACCATGAAGAATCATTTTCACACATGAAACGGCACCTCTGAGTCCTGATCTTAACCTCAGTGTTAAACGCGGGATGTGCTGGAAGAGACTTTACAGAGCGCTCACCTCTTGCATTATCAATACAAGATCTTGACCAAAAATGAGTGAACCTTTTGATGGAAATAAATGTTGTGATGTTTTTTCCATTGGGTCCTATCCATGGACCTGTGAGAATGTCAAAGGCCAACAGTGCTAAGGGAGATCAAATTCACTGTATAACCACTTGTCAAACAAGTCAAACTGGTTCTTTCCACACCCTCAAAATTATTTTTCGGAGGTATTTTGATCCCTCTGCACTCTACTACTCTTTCTTTCGTGTCTTTTCAGAAGATTGCACCCGATCTGAAATCTACCCACCTGTCTCATTGAGAATGAATTGTGTCCTTGCAGCTAACCTTTTATGAGCAGCTATGTGTTTTATTTCCCTCCCCGCCGCTGGCCGCCACTTCTGTTGCTGTTTTGCCCAGAGTCTCCTCTCTTGCTGGGGGACTGATGTGATATTAATAGCACAGTTCAGGGTCATGTTAATAAAGTCAGAAAAGAACAACAAAAAAAAAACATACACTCATATGCAGCCCTTTTTTATTGAAGAAAATATCTCAGCCCATTTTTTTTATGGTCATCAGATCATTCTGTATTATTAATTATTTATGTATTGTAATTATCTTACACGGCAATAGCATCTTATTTTCTGCTTTTTTGAAACCAATTGAGTTTTTCTTTATTTGTATATGTGTATTGCATCGATTCAGTATGCAATCTCTGTATTTTAACACCCCATCTACAATGTGAGTGAGTGAAGCAACAGCTTCTTTGATTATTATGAGTGTTGCAAGAAGTGAGTTCACAGTGAACTGTGGCTTCAGACAGACATGAATTCTGTGAAAGTGCGCACACTGCATGCTTGCATTATCGACAGTGATTGGGTGAGTTGTAGATTACATCTGTGTATTGTAGCGGTATTATACTGTAATGAAGAGGTGCGTGACAACGTGGGTGTAGATCCAGGTGTAGGCTTTATTAACAGTGAAAACATATTCGAACAGGCAATGGTAAAACAACAGCAAACAGGAATGGCAGAGGATAGGCAGAATCGTGGTGGTTAGGCAGGCAGTGGGTTGAGACAGGCAGAAAGTAATCACAGTCCAGTAAAACAAAGCAAACAGTCCAAAAGGCAGGCAGAGAACAATCATCAACGGCAGGAAACAGACAGATCACGACAGGAAGACAAGACAGGTATAAACGCTCAGAATTGCAACCATAGGAAAACAAGACTTCGCATTGTGTACTGGGCAGAGTGTCGCTTAAATAGTCCAGGTAATGCGCTACAGCTGTCTGGGGGTGATCAGTGACAAGGTTCGGGACTTCTGGGAAGTGTGGTGAGTGAGTGTGTGATTAGTTCCTGTGTGATGCATTGTGGGAAATGGAGTCCGACGGTGGGGCAATAGTTTGAAGTGGATTACCCTCTGGTGGCTGTTAAAGGGCACTCCAGCCAGTAATCCTAACATATACACACATGCACATGCACACACACACACACACACACACACACACACATACACATGCATATATACATGCAAGTTTGTGTGAAAGACTCTACAAGGTACAAGGAAAAACATTAGGGGAAAAGGGAATTGTTGCCAATATTACTGGTTTTGTATGATTTTATCTAAAGATATTTCACATTGTCCCTTTTATTTTACCCACATAGTAGCTTATAAAAAGCTGCATAAATTTGCAACTTCATAAGCTACTATACATATTTTACTTCATAAGTTATGAAGTAAAATATGTAGCTTCCACCAGACCGCCTTCCGTATTCTTCAAAAAGCTTAAGCTGTACCTCCGTCTTCCATATTCAACTTTGTCGTGCCAGTTCCGTTTTTTTTTCCCATAATTTGAATACGGAAGGCGGTTTGGCGGAAGTGACATATTTTACTTTATACCTTGTTAAATATGGATTTTTTTTTTTTACACAAACGTAGCGCTTTGCTTCAGAAGGCCTTTATTAACCCTCTGTAGCCGCGTGGAACATGTTTATGATGTATGGATGTGAATGGAGACAAAAAAAAGCTACTTAAATGCGAAATTAAACTAAGCCAAGCCCAGTCTGTGAAACAGGGCCTAAATGTCTTAAGAATGACCCAAAACTACCAATTTAACAGGGCTAGAAACATTCTTAGTACATAATTTAACTAGGATAACTTAGGTATATTTCTGATGTTTTAAATGCACCATGGGTTCAACCCCTGATGTTGGCCTTTGCAGTTCAAATCCCAGCTCATTCATTCCAAAAGGGAGCCAGTTCTTAAATTCCGAATTTTGTTCGCCCCTGCATTCTCCAGTTTCAAAACATTCATCAGATTTGAAGAACTCTATCAACTAAAGTACTTTTGTATCAATTGCTTTTAAGTTTTTCAGGATTTCATATTTCCTACATTGAATTCTTCTTATTTCAAACTGTAAACTCCCAAGTGAGCCAAATGGCCAATGAGATATGAACATGGGGTTGTGAATGTTTACCTACGTCACTTTGTAACAATACATTACAGTAAATATACATTAATTCTCTGTTCCACAGTGCTTTATCGATTACTACAGTATCCGTAATGTGATTGTTCCCTTTACATCATTTATGTCTTGTAGCTGGAGAGCTGGAGTAGTCTGATCACTCAGTGCGCTCTCTAATGCTCAATCATCTGGCTAATTCCCAACATATCAAGCACGGTTCCAGCACTCTAGGAAGCGAACACCATTATTCCTGAGGTTTATGAGGCACCGCAGCATTAAAAGCCTCATCTAATGGTCTTCCTTTCGAAACCAATCTCCATTGTGCTGCTTCCATATACTCTCAAATCGACTTAAGCCCATTTGAGGGCAGCCTTCATATTTTTCATTAATCTTCATTGAAGTCACTTTGCCTCTGTGTTGGAGATTTATCGACTCCTATAAATGCATGTCACTTACAAACTACAGATTATTTTGTGTGGTATGAATGTTTCCGCCGAGTGAATGCTAGTCGGACTGAGTTTTGACATTGGTTAGTTTCGATTTTAATATTTATTGCAAAACACTGCAGAGCTGCAGCATTGCACCTGTATTTGTGTCTACAAGCCATAAAGCAGCCTTGAGGTGTTCAGTTGAGTGAGAATAGATATGTGTATGTGCACTCACCTAGTAGCCACCATTAAACATGAGGATTTGAGAAAATGCCAGAAGGCACATAGAAACAGTGTCAACAATGCTTTGAAGATCTCCCAGAGACGGTCTGCTCTGAAACCACAGCGTGTATTGACAGATGCATCTTGCATTATGTATTAGAAAATTATGGTTTCTCTTGGCATATTTTGTCCTGGCTTCTTGCCAAGGTGTTCAGATAAGATTAGAGCACATCACATTGACTTCTTGACTTTTAATTGATCGCAGCTCACAAGGAATTATTTGAATGTATTGGACTTGGAAGTTGGAAGTTTAATTTGACATCAAATATCGACATGCATCATTAGCTTTGTTGTTGTTTTTATTGTTGCGGACATTTCTGAACGCATTTGTTCTGCTTCCCCAGAGAATGGGAAAAGTGATGCAATCAGGCAAATTTACTTGCTGATATGCCGTGGCTCTTCAAGATCAATAAAAGTGTCAGCACATCAAGACTTGAAGCCATCTCATAAAATTCCCATGGCCGGCAGCCCGAGTTGAGGTTTGTACCATTGACAGTGCGGTATATTGCGATTATACTTGGGCCGATTCAGCTTTTGGCAGTGAGTTCAATCAAATCTAGTTTTCTGAAAATGTCACAAGGGCTACTCCTTCTGTATACCAATGGGTTCTCCTCCCTATACAATTTGCCAAATGATGTTGACATTTATTGAAGTGCCTCAGGCAAAGCTATGCTATCAAAAAGTTTGGCAGGGGAACATTCTCTTGAGGCGTACAGGTTCATAGATTCTGTCAAGTTTGAGATTTTTTCCCTGCGGTTACATTGTAGGACACTTTAAAAATGTGTCCTTCAGGTGCTCAGGTCACCCAAAGAAATTTACTGGCAATAAATCATTTTATACTTTACAAAACATGTTTACGCTGATTGATTAATATTGTAATTTAAGGTCATGGTAATTGTTTTGTATGGCATACTTCCTCTACAGTTTCTAGTACATTTTATGCTCTCCTGGCATCTACTTCAAGACATTGTTGGATAAAAATGGATATCAATTTAATATAATTAATGAGTCCTGTTTGCAAGGATGTATAGAATTTTTTGACCATTACAATGCTTTCTAGAATGAGAAAGTCCACACCCAACCTCATATTTTCAATTAATTTAAGTTCAATTCTGTGAACTTCAAGTTCATTCAAGTTATTAAAATCATATATCGTGGGATTGGGTTAAGAATATAGATTACATTTTTACCCATGTAAGTAAGACTTAAGTATGTCTCTATATGTAATTTGATAATTACTTCTAATGTTTTTGAAATATGTACTGATAATAATTTATGGTAAAATAATATATACTTTGCTGTCATTTCAATTGAAACTCATGTATTAAAGGGTTAGTTCACCCAAAAATGAAATTTCTGCCATTACGCACGAGAATACTTTTTGTGCGCAAAAAACAAAACAAAAATAACAACAACAAATTTGTCTTTCCCGTCATTCTCACATGCTGTTTACGTTCATTGCTTCCAGGTTCTACGTCCTCATGAAGCAATAAAGTCGTTATTTTTAAAAAGTATTCTCTTTGCTTCATACCATTAAGGTTGAATTACTGTAATCACATTGACTATTTTAACAATGTCTTTACTACTGCTCTGGACCTTGAATGATGGAAATTACGTTCCTTTCTATGGGGAATAATAAAAAACAAATTGGATTTTATCAAAAATATCTTAATTCCAAAGATGAACAAAAGTCTTACAGGTGTGGAATGACAGAAGTGAACTAACCCTTTAAGTGCTCAAATATCTGTAATTACACATTTGTAATCACTAAGATGCAATTCAGTACATTTAACATAAATGTGATATCAAATATCTGTTCAAATTACAATCAAGTGCTTTACATTCAGTTATACTCATAAAATGTATAATATTATATTATAAATGTCATTAAAATTAATCATTAGTAAAACTAAAGGATGAAATAGCTTTTGCTTGTTATAATAAAATACTGTTTATTAAAACTAATGATGTAGGTGTCGATAAAACCATTACGAATAATTCCAGTATTTTTTTTCCCCCTTATTTGTAGCATTTCTGCTATACATGTATTATAAGAACTTATTGGTTCTCTTCAAATGCTCTTACTATCATCTCACTCGTGGTCTCGGATCAATACGAGTCTGACATGTCCGGAAGAGACGGTTCTCTGTGAATCATTTAGTTGTTGACTTGGACAAATTCAGTCCTATTTGTGAACAAATGGTTGAACTGATTCTTTTAAAAACTCAAAACAACAAATTGTATGCCAGCGCAGGAACAAAAAAGCTGATCATCAAACCATTTCAAATGGGGTCTAATCTGAATCTCAAATGTACACAATTGTTCAAATCTACTTCTTTTTATTATGTTTAGGAAAATATTTTTTTCTTGCTTGCTTGGTCAGTCTCATATCTAGTCTCTCCCTCCCCACATCTCAATTTTCCACTGTTTCTGAGGATTATTTTCCCAGTAGGCCAGTGGTGGCGATGCAAGAGGCTTTACGTCCAGGGACACATGTTTAATATTTCAGCAGCATGTTAAGTCAGGGAGTCCTGCTTCCTCTGCGAGGGCCAGAGTGGAAACCAGGTCACACATCACTCAAAGGACACTGAAGGACATGCAGGAGATGAGAACACCATTAGCCCTGTGACTGTATCTGCAGACATTGTAGCGACACACGTCACTGGCAGGAAATGTGAAATCTGTGTCTGCTCTCCAATTGTGCATGGCCTTTGTGTCTGTTTCTGCTTGTCAGCATCATCTGTTAAGTTTGAAATAACCAATTTATGAATATAGCAATATGGCCCTTATTTGGACACTAAAGAAAGTGTTTTAATTTCATTGTATTAAAAACAAAATACCCCCCCCCCCCAAAAAAAAGAAAAAAAATGGCCTCTGCAAACAGATGATGCTAGATCTTTTCTCAGAAATTTACACCTTTTTTTTAATTGATCTGAACTGATTTCGTGGTCATTTTTAGTGTTCAAGTTCACACAGAGTAACTGTTCATCGCATTAAAGGGTTAGTTCACCCAAAAATGAAAATTCTGTCATTTATTCCTCACCCTCATGTCGTTCTACACCCGTAAGACCTTCGCTCATCTTCAGAGCACACATTAAGATTTTTTGATGAAATCTGATGACTCAGTGAGTCTCTATTGGCAGCAAGACAATTAACACTTTCAGATGCGTTCAACCTTAATATTATGAAGTGACCAAAAAAAAAAAAAAACTTTTCAACAATATCTAATGATGGCTGATTTCAAAACACTGGTTCATGAAGCTTTATAAATCTTTTGTTTCGAATCAGTGGTTTGTTTCACGTATCAAACTGCCAAAGTCACATGAACTATTGAAATTGTGAATCACTTATGATGTAACGAAGCCTCGTTTACTGAAATCACGTGACTTTGGCGCTCCGAACCACTGATTCGAAACAAAAAAATTGTAAAGCTTCGAAGCAGTGTTTTGAAATCCGCCATAAATAGATATTGTTGAAAAGTCGTTGTTTTTTTTGGTGCACAAAAAGTATTCTCGTCACTTTATAATATTAAGGTTGAACCACTGTACTCACATGAACTGTTTTAAATATGTTTTAGTATCTTTCTGGACATCTGAAAGTGTTAATTGTCTTGCTGTCAATAGAGACTCACTGAACCATCGGATTTCATCAAAAATATTTAATTTGTGTTCTGAAGATGAACAAAGGTCTTACGGGTGTAGAACGACATGAGGGTGAGGAATAAATGACAGAAATTTCATTTTTGGGTGAACTAACCCTTTAACTATACACTTGATCCACTAAAGATGGAGTTATACCAGGCTTCGAGCATGTGAAATTACTTCGGACCCCTCAACAAACACATTGTGCTTGGCCTGATGTTTTTAATAAATAATCAAATACAGTAAAAGGCATATAATAATAACTTCTAAATGACTTTAAGATTCTGTTAGTCAAACGTCTATTTACTACTATTTGAATCAGCAGGTTCAACTTAAATGCTGAAGATAAAATTACACATACAGGGTGTACTTGTGCAATCTTTTTTTAATAACTTGCTTTTGTTTTGTTTTTTGTCACTACTCACTGCAATTGATATTCATAGATGTTGTTCATAAGCATTGCTTAAGTGTTTAAACACAATTTGGGGGCACCTGTTACTTTAGTTTAATGATTCATTAACTGACCAACAGATTTGCATGTTCATGGTTGTCTGATTTTGGTTGTCACATGACATAGTATGTTTTATTTTAATTGTCAAATCAATCAAAAACCTTTGAAACCATTTGCTTCTGTTAATGTGTTTTGCCTTTGCACAATATAAATGCATTAAGGCCCAGTACAAACGATCGAGGAAGCACTTTCACAGGCTTGTTAAGCAGCAACACCTGTTTTGAACTTGGAATTCATTTTCCTCCCTCACTTTTCTTTGTGCAACTTTATTTGAATAGGATTGTGTGTGTTTTGGACCATTGTTTTGATCTGATTTGTCCAAAAACGTAATGAGGTACAGCACTGTCCGTTGTGGTATTGGCGTCTTTGCTCTTCCTCATCATCAGAGTCTTGTCACAGACACCCAGCTCAATGTAAACACAGCGGGCCCTCGTGTCCCTTACTGTATAAGGCTGTTGAATTCCACCATGTGGAGAATACATTACACCAAACATGAGTTGCACTGCATGGGGAAGCCATTAAGGTGATGTATGAGTTGGGTCGCCTGTCTGCAGGGTCAACGGTGAGGGATTGCAGTTCCAGCTTGGGATGCAGAAAACTGTTTTGAAGAATGCTTACATGACAGTAATGAGCACTGAAGCTCAGAAAGTAGAATGACCATTGTGGATTGTCATACTGTGTCATTTACATGTACTCTCCTGGGCAAAAAATAAGCCAAGGCGATATATTTAGTGGTCTTTTAATGGTCAAAATCACAAATCACTGGTCAGGAAATTAGTAAGAATTGCACAAATGCTGTCGATAAAGTAACTTTGCATGGATTAGCGTTCCCCTTTGTTTTCTTTAAATGTTTGTGTGGTAAACTTGCAGACAGTTTTTTACTGGACGAAGAGTCAATGTCGATGACTTCAAACAGTAGTTGAAAAATGTCTCCCAGTTCTTTTGAGTTTAATGTGAGACCAAATATTCACTATAGGGACTCTGACCAGGCCAAAACATGAGCCTGATGGACTTGTTCTCAAGCCACTTCTTGGTTGTCTTTGCAATTTGAGAAGGAGCATTGTCTTGTTGCAAAATAACAATTCCCAATTCTTAGATAACAACTTTTCAATTGTAGGAAGCAGGACATTCTGCAATATTCTCCAAAGCATTACATTTCTTTTCACGGTGAAGTAGCTCACCAATACCAGCAGCTAAAAAGGCTCTCCACACGATGACACCTCTTCCTCCATGCTTCACTGTGGTAGAGATGCATTTATTCTTAGATTTCTCACCAGATTTTCGAAGACTCTCTGAGCATCTGAGCTCTGGAGCATCACCATCCAACTCGAGTTTCATTGTGATTCATCACTCCGCACAACTCTGAATCAAACTTCCCGTATTCTGCCAAAAACATTCATTCTGTCTGTGAGGTTTTTTTCTGAGACAGCAATGGATTTTTAAGTAGTGCATTTGTTTAAATTTTGATAATTTCCTCATTTTGCTAACCACTACATATATACGTAATTGAAAATGAAAATAGCTTATTCTTATGGAAGCACCTTTATAAGTGCGAACTGAATGTAATGTAATGTTTATGGACACATTGTTGCATAAAGATGTATAGATTATATATATATATATATATATATATATATATATATATATATGCATGCATATACACATTATATATATAAGCAGCATGTTAAAATGTGTTTAAAATGTGCTGCCAAATGTACCGACAAGCATTTATAGTAAACTAAAATATACTTTACTGTAATTTCTTGGGTAACACTTTATTTTACAGTGTCATTGTTACATATTTTACATGTATTTACTGTAGTAATAACTAGAAATTATGCATAATTACATGCAATTAACCCTAAACCAAACCCTCATCCTAACCCTATAGTAAGTTCATGTAGTTAATTATTATTACTCAGTAGTTAAATATAATTACACTGTTATACTGATACCATGAAATAAAGTGTAACTGAAACTTGTATGTCATGTATTTCAATATAGCCTATTTGTAACTATACAAATGTAATATTAAATAACACACTGCGGTAAAAATTATAATCAAGTTCTTTACATGCGCTTAAGTATGTTGGTCAACACATCAAAGTAAGTAACAAAAAATTATTAAAACATGATGTTTCTAATGTACGTTAATTTAAACCTTTAATTTGAAGTTATTAGTGTACTTTTTTAAAGTGTACTTAAGTGTGTTAAGTGTACTGTTTTTGTATTATCTGCAAGTTTAGCCTTACTTTTAAGATTTGAAAGTTATGTTTGGAATATTTAAATCATAGACCTTTAGAGTAATCTGTTTGTAGGTGATTTTAGAAAAGGAAAAATATCAGTGAGAGTATCGTGACAGTACAGGGTTTTGGCTAGGATGTGTGTCATGACATCAGCCATTTTTGAGATAGCACGCGTGTGTCCTTGTGTGAGCAGGTGCGTGTGGCAGGATGAATTCAGAGAGGAAGCTAGTTTTCACACACACCGGTAACCGGCAAATACTCTACATACCCAGCAAGTCTATCACTCAAGCTGTGTGTGAGGCATGTCTGCAGCTTCTCAATAGCTGCCTGGATTTAAATTGAATGCAGATTGATTGTTGCAGGGGGTTGCGTAGCAGCTGCTAATTGGTAATGAGGAACATTTGCAGTTGCTCGCTGAGGTCTGGTCTGAATTAGACAGCTCCGCCCCAAACAGATACAGATTCAGGCTAAAAATAAAGCTGAACTGATGAACTGAGACATTTTTGTAAAACCTGTTCATGTCGTACATTTTAAAGCTGTTCCTAATACCCTAAATACACATTATAATCTCTTATATTACATGTAATATACAGATAATATCTTGTCATGAATGATTGATTGTAATTAGATATTTACATCTTTTGAAGTAAATGGTGGAGGTCACCTCCACAATGCTTGGGTGTTGCTATGCATTTGCTAATGCGTTCTGAGTGGCTTTTACTGTGTTGTTGCCCTGTTGTTGGGCTTTTCTGGGTAGTTTCTGACTGGCTCAAGTCAGAAGTGCACAACCTCTCTAGTTTGCCTTTGTTCACTCTAACAGTATAAATCGTATAGTTTTGATTATTTATAAAGGCAAATGCCTGTTTCTCCTCTACAAATATCACCATTTGAGATATTTGAGCTCTTAAAAGACACGCCTCCTCCAAAGACATGAAGGCACACAGATTCGCGCCACGAGACGAGAGACAGTGTTAACTTACCTCATGTCTCAAAGCGTATCATTACAATAATAATGAACGTAAACAACTTACAGAGCTCTTACTTGTACCACCTGACTGCTGCAGATTCATTTCGCGTTGATAGTGTACTTCGAATCTTAAAAGTATATTTTTTAAAAACTAGTTGCACATATGATATTAATGAAATAATATTACTTAACCCTTTTACACGTAAGTGTAAAATATTCCGGCTGAGCAGTGAGTTTTTCAAGGCGACCGTTATTTAGAACGTGTCACTTTATTGGTTCCATGGTGACGCGTCGCGTGACACACGGCAGCCACATGGCGCTGTTTGACTGATCTGCTTTTATTTAATTTTTCCTTTTTTATTCTGAATATTCACAAATTTGTTAACTATAGCATGAAATATATGATATTCTGATTGTCAAATATGTGCAAGTGGATGTGTTTTGCTGTTTAAACACTTTTATAATGATCGCGTTAGTTGAGATATATGCGCGATGGGCGCTGCCATATTAGTTTGCACCGCAGTACAGAGAATCGCATCAGTTGGAAAGTACATGAAAGTAAGTGAGCCGGTGAACAGAGAAGAATAGAGTCAACTTTAAAGTGCAGGACTATCGACTGACAGAAGGTACTGTGAGCGTAAACAAATCATGGCTAGCAGCGTGTTTTGCTCTGTTTTTCCTCCACAAACATTTTCTCTATTGTAAATTCTACCAAGCAGGAATGATGCCATTGTCTCTCTTCAGTTTCAGCATGTTTGAAAGCTTGTAGGAAGGAGCTTCTGTGCTTCTATTGGCCAGTGTCACACATGTGATGGAACTTATTGTTAAAAAATTAGCCATGCTAGTTTCATGATGTCGTGAACTACATCACTACACGAGCTGAAATGATCGAATCTTGTGTCCCGACGGCCATTGTCGCTTATGAATCCCCTCGACACCCTACGTCAAGCAAATCGTGGCAAAATCGGGCTAAAATCGTGTAGTCTGAACTGGGCATAAGTGTAATTAAAGAGAGTATTATGACTGTCATGTGTTTCTTAGGGTGCGTTCACACTTGTCATGTTTGGTTCGATTAAAACGAACCCTGGTGCGATTGCTCAGTTAGTGCGGTTCGTTTGAACATATGTGAACGCTGCCATCCGAACCCTGGTGCGCACCAAACAAGTGGACCGAGACCGCTAAAAAGATGGGTCTCGGTCCGCTTCCAAACGAACTCTGGTGCGGTTCGATTGATATATGAACGCAACACGGACCAAAGACATGTAAACGAACCAAAAACAGGACGTGATGTCACAAGATGCGACGCTACAAGTCAGCTGATTTGACGACGCAGGAAAATCGGTGTATCCAAAATGAGTAGAGGGCAAACGTCGTTTCTGCATACAACGGAGGAAATCCTGCTGCTGTTTTGAATGTTTTGAACATTTTATGAGCTCTTCGTGAGTTCTCAGCTGGTAAAAATAAAGCATATATACACACATAAAATGATGGCGTTTAATCCACCACACAGCATTGTTTTGAATGTTCGGTAAGCGAGCTCCGTCGCGAAATATACGTCATAAAAGCCGACCAATCAGGTCGTGACCGTATCCCTATGCCTTTGGTACGGTAACTTTAGGTTCGCTGTTAAAAATGCCAGTGTGAACGCTAAGCGGACCAGGACTATATGTTTTGTTTTTGTTTTTTGGTCCGGACCAAACGAACCAAACCAACCCAACTACAAGTGTGAACGCACCCTTAAAGGGTTAGTTCACCCAAAAACGGAAATTCTGTCATTAATTACTCACCCTCGTGTCGTTCCACATCCGTAAAACATAAATTAAGTCTGAGAGGTTTCTGTCCCTCCATAGAGATCCAACACAACCACCGCTTTCAAGGTCCAGAAAGACAGGAATGACATCATTAAAGTACTCCATGCAACTCCAATGGTTTAACCTCAGTTTTATGAAATGACGCGAGTGCTTTGTTTTCACACACATACACACACACAAAAAACAATTTCTGACAAAAATCTCTCACTTCTTCTTTTAAAGCATATTCTTTTCGTAAAAAGTACTCTTTTTAAAAGTATTCTTCAGTGTACTTCTTTTTATGCTGTATCTAGTACATGCAAATCTAATGAAGCTGCTTCAATGTTATGACCTTTCAAAGCACCTAGTAATGTTTGATTGTAAAATGCCACATGTCTCTTTAGATTTAAAACATGAAGAAATTAATTTGAGTTCATGAATTATTGCTATGTCATTCATAAGGTCATATCAAACGTGTAGCTGTGAAGCAGCTGTGTGAAATGTGCACTGCAGTGACAGTGTGCACACACTGTAGCTTAATCTGTATGGAAAATCTGTTCTCTTAGCATTCACCCACATTTTTCTCTCTTGTCACAACAACCCAGAGCTCCTTTCAGAACAACACGCCTCTTTGCGGAAACAGGGTTCCTATTTGAGAGCATCAGGGACAGTGAGGGGTCTAAATCTTCTGCGAGTCACTTGTGGAAAAAAGCTCTTGGTTTGGAGTGCTCTTCCTGAAATAGGCCTGTCTGAAGCTGGAATGACCAATGGGAATAAACTGTTCTTTCATAAACAATACAAGCCATTTCATCTGTCATCTCAAGGGCTTGCCTCTACCTAGAGCTGCTATAATGAACCGAGGATCACATTTTGTTTCACAGAAACTGATCAGGGATCAGGCTTTGATGGCTAGATGATTGATAATGGCACTGAAGTGGAAAAAAGTGAAAATTTAGATATTTGAAGTGTCATTTTAACAACATCAAAAATTCACACTCAATTTAACAAACTACAAGATTTTTAAATCTTAACCGATTTTAAAACTGTGGGAGATCACATGTTTGATATTTACGATTTGGTATTGGGGGTGTGTGCGAGGTTATCTAATATATCCATCCACTATTTATATAATTAATTATTTGTTGACATCACAATTGATTAACAGGTTTAATTAATGCTAAATATTAAAAATGATTGATATCTAAAATAACAAATAAGCAACTTACAATAAACTTTTAAGTATCATCAATCAACAATTAACCACATACTATGTAAACTTTACATATATGTTAAAGGTTAGTTCACCCAAAAATGGCTCAGTGATTCTCTATTGCCAGCAAGGTAATGAACACTTTCAGATGCCCGGAGATGTACTAAAACATATTTAAACCAGTTCATGTGAGTACAGGGGTTCAATCTTAATATTATAAAGCGACGAGAATACTTTTGTGTGCCAAAAAAACAAAATAACGACTTTTCAACAATATCTAGTCATGGCCGATTTCAAAACACTGCTTCGAAGCTTCACGAATCTTTTGTTTCGAATCAGTGGTTCGGTTCGCTTATGAAACTGCCAAAATCATATGAATTAATGAAATTGCGAAACACTTATGACGTAACGAAGCCCTGTTTACGAAACCGGCCATCACTAGATATTGTTGAAAAGTCATTATTTTGTTTTTTTAGTGCACTAAAGGTATTCTCGTAGCTTTATACAACATACCATACATGAATAACCTGTGGCAGATCTATACAGGTGGAGCTGGGGAAGGTGGAGGCTTTCTGAAAGAGTGCTGCAACTGCTACAGCAAATGCTGACCAAGTATTTGAAGATTACAGGATCTTCAAACAGGAACCAATCAGTCAATGCCACCAAAGAAGTGTGTTTTTGGTTGTGAAGGAAAGATAACCTTGTTCAGCTTCCCAAACAACCCAGTGTTTAGGGAACAGTGAATGCAGTTTGTTTTTTCTGTGAGTAAAACTGCATCAAATATCGTTTTTTTTTGTTGGCAATCAGCGTGCAAGTGCATATAATGCAAACAACACGGATGTATAATGAATCAAATGTTATCCCGGGATAATGCGATGATGTATTGTGTGTGTTTGAATACATTTGTTTAGCTAACCACCATAAGTGTCCATTTGTTTATTCTAAAACCACTCCAAACAACAGAGTTACTCACAAAAACAACATTTGCTCTGACCATCCTTCACGCAAGCTGCTTAGTCGTTGATGCTGCTGCTGTTGTTCTTGCTGTTCAATTTCAAACTTGGGGATCCGATTCTGGATCAAATTTGTATGGCTGCATCTGATTGTTAGCAATTGTTAAATGAAGACAATAAAGTTTTTGTTCAATTTTATTTTTAACCTTGTTGCAGATTACAGAGATCGCTACACAAAATCTGCGCATGCTCATGAATATTTAGCTCCGCCCACGGCATGCCTTTTTCCGGAAAGAGTCTGTACAGCATGTCTATCTTTTATAAATATGATAAAACTAAAGACTTTTTGGAGATATGAAGTATGCAATACTACTCTATAGGTACTTGAGATGGACATGAGATGGAAACTGTGTGTGTTATATCCCCTTTAAACATATCATTAACCACGAGCGCTCTGAAGCAGGAGAGTCTCAAGAAGCCAGGTTATCCCGGTATATTTTTCTGTTGACATAAAAAATCATGTAGATTTAGCAATATAGCGCATGTATGATGTACACAACGATGTTATGATGAACTATATCCCTTTCTCCACCGACATTAAGGTGTTCTAAGGATACTGATTGTTAGAAGGCTCGCGAACGGGAGCATGGTTTGTAACATTAGCAACACATTATTAGCTGTGATAATGTAGTCAAGCAAAAGACTATATTATATTAATTACCATCATGTTTCTGACGTTGTAAAAAGCGATACTATTGTGCAGCGTTTACTTCAGTAAACGAGTGGATCTCTGAGCTCATGCGAGTGAGTGGAGGCAGGGCTAATTAGCATATTCATATACCTGCGTATAATAAATGAAGCAAGGTTGTAGCGGCTAATTTAAGGCATGAAGATATTTTTTTTATGTCATTTGGTGATCAAAGATGAGTTTTAAGGGATAAAATGATTGACTACAGGGGGACTTTAAAAGAGTTCTCAATGCCATAATACAATAAACATCTTTACATCTTTAGAATTTTGCATTTGAATTTACGTTTCAGTGGTAGCTCTGTATAGTTCTATATACATCGCTGTTATACATCGAATAATTAACTGGTGAAGTTGATTTACTTATTTAGATTCAACAAAAGTTATCAGGAGCATTGTAATGTTTGAATCAGATATCATAACAGTAGAATGAGAACATTTTAAAACGAGACGTTTATTCATGAATCCATAAGATTTTACCTTCAGAACTCAATGAGTGCAGCACTGGAAATTATTTGCCAGTTATTAATGTAAAGCGCATTTGCATTGTAAAAAGCTCTATATAAGTAAAGGTGACTTGACTTGACTGACTTGGAAAAGGGGCGGGGCTACATAAGGTCTAAAACAACCTTATTTTTAACTTAGATTTTGTTACCTAGAGCTGTTTTCATGGATGAGTCCCAGTCTTTTGATGTGACTTTGTAAAATAAATACGTCAGGATGTGAGTCAAGTCTGACCTTATGAACTCCACCTTTATTTCTACCATCTGAACACCTGCCGTTCGGAAATGTCAAGGTGTTTCCCATCAATTTTAACCTCTCTCTCTCTCTCTCTCACTCGGTTTCTTTATATTGCCTTCAGTCTGTCTGCTGCTTTGCTTCCCATTGCTTTTCACACCTCAGTCCCATTGTCTTTTTGTCCAGATCTCTTTTCACTTGCACCTTCACCTTTATCTTCCTTCTCCATATCTCAGTCCTATTCACTTTCTCTCAAGCAAGAGCTGGCTGTCTCCGTAGACTCTCTTATCTTTAACCTCGCCGTCCCTGCCTTTCTCCATTTCGTCCACTCTCGCTCTCAATACCTTGACACTCGTAGATGCCTCATCCAGAGAGTCTCTGAAGTGTTGTAGCATTGCAACTGGCAACACGACAGTCCCATAATCGCCTGTCAATGCTGATTCCTTCTCTTTTTTCACCTCTCCTGTCCCTCCTCCTCCTCCTCCTCCTCCTCGCTCTCCCTCTTTCGCGCCGAGGCCACGCTGGCACCGCCTTCCCAGCAACGGTCGTGGAGGTTGAAACAGCCACAGATGGTGCTGAGACACACAAGCAGCCACTCTACTACAAATGAGTGTGTGTGTGTGACTGAAAGAGTGTGAACGGCAAAAGAGAAGAGACGGCTTAGAAGGGAGCGCTCAGCACCTCTGGGACACACGAGCGCTCCAGAGGAAATATTTATGACCCAACGGCAGTGAGTGACCCCCCTCGCGCAGACAGGATCTCCAGCGAGGAGCCGCGCACAGCTCCGCATGAGCCGACACTCACAGACTCGCAAGCAGAGCAGGTTCGGGCAGGAGCGCGGCTGCGGGAAGGAAGTTTTCATCTGTCAACAAACCTTTTGAGGATTAAACGGCAGGAAAAGAGAGAAACCTCAGCATGAGCACTTGCAGGAAGAGATGCAAGAGGGAGATTCTGAAGTTTGCTCAGTACCTCTTCAGACTTATTACTGGCACACTCAATGCAGGTAAAGTTGGTGGCAATCTCCTCATTTTCCAAAGTTTGTCATGTCGTAAATATCAGGTTTGTTGGATTTGCAATGGCGTATGAAATACTTTGGTGCAATCTAGCATTATACAGTATGGATGTAGAAGTTGAGGCTCAAACAACCTGCAGGCATCTCTTAACCAGATTTTGACCTTTGATATCCATCTGTCTTCTCCTTCCTAATCTCCTTAATCATGTCAATTAATCCCAGTCTACTGACAATTAGGAGGAGGCAAACAAATTTTCCCCATCATTTGCCAAATATAAATTGATGTGTCAGCTCTTTCAAGGAGAGATGGGCTCTTCTCCATCGATTGCAGCACATTTAGTCATGTTGTCCTGTCCTTGAGTATCCTGCTGTAGTTTCCCAGTGTGTCTACAAATAATGTCAAATTGTGTGAAGATAATTTGGGCAGTGGACCATATTTCTAAAATAAATGGGCTTCTTGCAGGAAATCAACAATGCATCAAAACAAATGCATGTTGTGACTATGCTGACCTTGATAATTTGTTTTGCGTCTTGTTAATGATCTATATAATATATATATATATATATATATATATATACAATATATATATATATATATGTATACTGTATGTATATATTATATGTGTGTGTGTGTGAGAATATATATATATATATATATATTAACACACGCCTATATATAATATATATATATATACTGTATATATATATATATCATATGTGTGTGTGAATATATATATATATATATATATATATATATATATTGAATTACATTGTGAGCAAATTATTTATTCTTAAATATTTTGAAGAAATACTCTTTTTAATGAGGATAACCTGAAGGACTCATTACAAAATGTTTTTTATTTTTAGAATTAATAGTCTAATAGTTCTTCTCTTTGCACTCAGGACTGCAATTTGCAGTTTTTTAGTTATGCTAATTTACTGCCTCAATATGGGGAAGTTTTGTTCTAGCTAATCCAGGCAAAAAACAATGGGATTTATCTGACTTGACAAGTTTATTTGTTTACTCTCGCCCTGTCTGTTTCTTCAATTTGCGTTTATTGACCCTTTTTTTGCATTTATTGTCCATTTATCGTGTGTCTGTTGTGCTTGTGAGGAATATGCTGCAGTATGTGAACGTGTGTCTAAATGTGTGGGTGCGTTTGACAACAAAGACCACGGATGGCAAAGCTTGGCATGCAGTGCTTTACTGGCCTTATTTTTATGAATACGTTGCATTAAGATGTGTTGTGCACATAATTTGTGCCACAGAGGAGTTTTTCATGTAACCCTTTTTTTAAAGACCTGCAGTGAAGGCTTGAGGGCTGCTGGCGGGTTGGCTTAAGTAGATTTCTGTAGGCGGTCTGACATAGTGTTTGATCATAATCACTGACAGGGAAAGAAAGACTTTACCTCATTAAAATCTTGTGTTGATTGGGGTCACGCGTTGATCATGCATGTCTTCTGTGTTTGTGACAGGCAGTCCTTTTTAAGGTACTTTTTTAGCATACAATATATCAGTCAAGTTTAGATGCTTACATCGGGGAAAAAAAAAATCTGTTTTCCAATAAAATATCTAAGATATAGGCTATTTTCTTAGCAAAAATGCTTAAAGGGATAGTTCACGCTAAAATGAAAATTAAGTTATCATTTACTTACCTGGTGTTCTTCTTTGTGGCTGTTCAGACCACAAAAAGAGAATTTTTTTAAAATGTGCGGCTTGCGCTCGTCTACATATATTATGTTTTATTAACAAGGTTCATGGGGTGAACATTCAGATAATCAACTCACTTAGCTTGTTAGGACGTATATATACAACAGATTTACCTCTGTCCCACAACAGTTTTCCAGCACAGTTTTCTCCTCACTCCTAACTATTCCGATCCCAGCCTGGGATAGGAGGGGAGTACTCTGGGTTCGGGCCAAATTCCGAGCTCAGAGCCATATCCTCGGACAGCACGCCAAATACTCTAATGTATGCAAAAATGATCACAGAATAATCCCATGCAGTATGTTCCTAGTATTCTGGGGGTATGCGATAGGGTTCGGCGAAAAACAAACTGAAATTTAATGTATTATTTAATCAAGGCCATTGGTCTTCTTTGCACGGATTCTGTTGGTCTTCTTGACTCTGTTAGTGCCGTAGTTCACTCTGACTCGCTCAGAAAAAGCTGTGAGACATCAAGATGAATAAAAACGCCACTTGGATTATGTACTTTCTTCTCTGAGGTGAATATATCCGTTTGTCGTAACAAGAAGTTATATCACGTTCACATCTGTCAACTGTCATTCTGATTGTCCCGGTCCGGTTTTATTGGCTTTATTGGATACTCTTTGGAGATTTCTAGGTGTTGTACTTCATGTTGCGTGTTTATATATATATATATATATATATATATATATATATATATATATATATCTTGATTTCTCACAAAGAACAACAAGGATTTTCATTAAATTTTGGTTTGTTTTTCACAAAACCCAATTGTATACCCCCAGAACACCTGGAATATACGACATGTGTTGCATGGGATCATTCGGTGATACTTTTGTGTTCTTTTTTAAGAAATTTGCTGCTGGTCAATATTCACTGAAATTAAATGGATGAGCACGAGCAGGACATTTTTTTTTTTACAAATTCTCCTTTTGTGGTATGAAAAAGAAAAAACTGGCATACGGCATTAGAACAACAGCAGGGTGAGTAAATGATGACTTAATTTTCATTTCAGCATGAGCTATCTCTGTAGGGGACCTATTATGTCCCTTTTTACAAGCTGTAATATAAGTTTCAGATGTCCCAAAGAATGTGTCTTAAGTTTCAGCTCAAAATACCCCACAAATCAGATATTATAACCATTTTTGAGTGGAAGGAAAAATATGCTGTTTTCGTGCATGTATCTTTAAATGCAAATGAGCTGCTGCTCCCCACCCCACTTTCCAGAAGAGGGCGGAGCTTTACAGCTCATGCATCGGATAGTCTGTCAAAAACTAAAACATCTGTTTGGTTTTGATTATCATCTCTATTGCGGTCAAGCTCATGTAACATTGCAGTTCTTCATCATCATGAAAGTTAATTATCTGCATGCATTTTAAAGCCATAACAGTTTAAACTTCTGATATATGGTTTTCTGAGCGCACAGAAAGCTGATGATGCGTCCCGTGAGTATTAAACTAGTTCTCTTTCTCGTTTTATTGCACTTAAAGTGTCAATAACAGGAGTCGAAATCATAAATCCTCGATCACTTTTAATCAGCTTTGACGAAACTCCCCTCAGCTTGCACGTATTTTCGAAGTGGCTAGCAGCCTTGTCACCTGATCTCAATACTGTGCTCTGATTCGCTAAAATAGACTTATCGGGTTGTGTTCACAAGCAGCAAAGGTGCAAAGGTGGAGAATAAGTTTTTTTTTTTTTAAACTTACCGTTTATTGATTTTTGCAAGTGAACTTTTCATATGCTGTTAATATGCACTACAATAACAATAAAAGAAAAACAGAAAATCACTCACTGCTCTTGATTGAATAACTTTAGTAGCTTTATTAAGAATACATTTCTTACTTGAGTGCTGGCGAGGAGATAAGCTGTGTACAGCTCACAGCTCATAGGGCGGGGTCTATGCTAATAGGGCAGAGTCCATCAGCAGTCGTGGGCGGGGCCTGTGCAGTGTGACGTCACATTGCATAAAAACTGCAAACGTGTATTCTGAGACACTGCTTATGATTTATGGGGATTAAAAAAACAGGAGAGGGTGGATTTTTACCATTGTAGGGTGGTTGTGTACGCACACTGCCGACATACATTTATGTTCAAACACCATGTAAATGTGAATTTTGCATAATAGGTCCCCGTTTCAGAGTATATATCTTGAATTGAATGGATTCTTCTTACTCCTTTGTCAATTTTTTTTCTTGTTTTAAGAACAAAACTCAATAAATTTAATTAAGCTCATACAAAAAAGGGTCGATTCACACAGGAATTCATGTTGCCAGTGTTTTTGCATTGACTATATTCTCAATATAGTGTAAGACTTCTCACATTCAAACTGTTTCATCATTATGAATAGTGTCATTTCATATTTGTCTGGTGTTGCATACTCTTTCACTGCGTAAATATCTGTAGATATACTGCTCTCCGTATTAACATTTACCAAATGGTGATTTAATGGAGTTAAGGGTCAAATGCACGAAAAATTCATTTATGCTGATATTGATGTCCGCTGTTTGGTGATGATTACCAGGATATATCAATAAAGAATTAAACGTGCTGGAAAGGATCTATTCTTGGAGGGAGCCCATTGACAGATATTATGCTGAGTCATAGAAAATTACTTTTAATGTTGATAGTCTAGAGACTGTCTGGAGACGGTCTTTCTGCCTTCACTTGAAATCCTTGTTAACGTGCTCTATTGATTCGGCTGACCCAGTAGGACAATCCGTCTATAGTTGGTTGTAGAACAGTGTTCTTGTCTCTGTTTTGTCTTGATTTTCTCTGTTCACACTTAAAATGGGGTAAAAAATGTTTAAATATACACAAAGCAACTTTGCTCAAACTGGACACGCAAATGGCATTTCAAGAAGAACATGTGTAAATTTGGTCATTATATGACATAATGAGAAGTGGAAACTAGTATGTGACCTGTATCTAAGTTGCCATTTGTGATTTCAAAATGTTTGTGCTTAAATTTCAACCACCCTTGTGACAAACACTACATCTTCCTTAGAAAGCAATGCACATACACTGAACATCTATAGCTGCTGCTCAAGTGATCAGGAGTGATCGACCCCCTGAAACTATCAGTCAATAATAAAGCCTGACCTGAGCCTGATTCTAATGGGATCTGATGTACAATACAGAAGAGGGACACTGGGAATCTGTATCCTTCGTGTCTTACGCTGCAATGCTCAGATTGAAAATTTAACAGAACAAAGTGAAGAGTCAGTTATTGTGTATATTGTATTATTTATTAACTACATCATATAATAATGAAAACATTTTTATCTGTGCTGATTAAATATCTGGTAACTCTTTACAATAAGGTTCATTAGTTAAACATTAGTTAATGTATTAACTAACATGAACTAACCATGAGCAATACATCTGTTACTGTATTTACTAATCTTTGTTAACGTTAGTTAATGAAAATACAGTTGTTCATTGTTTGTTCATGTTAGTGCATTAACTAATGTTAACAAGATTTTAATAATGTATTAGTAAATGTACCTTATTGTAAAGTGTTATTAAATATCTTCAAGAGCCCACACAATTTTATTGACACATTTATTATTGAAACAGGAAGTTGGGGTGGGACGTCTATCTTTTTTATAGTTGATATGAGAGCTAAAAGAATAAAAGCCCTAAAACTCCATTTTGATTTCATGCAAGGAGTTATTGCGAAAATTCAACGCAACTTGATGCATTCAGATTTTTAGGTTCTCTCAACTATTGTCTCAAACATTTTCCTAATTGACAACTTTGAATCTATTCGTTCACTGAATGCAAAATCCTCATTCATCAATGAATTTGTTGAGGCAACTACAGATTTCTTGTTCAGCAAACTAATACATTAATTTAATGATCATTTTGGTAGCCATATATTGGACACTTAAAGGGTTAGTTCACCCAAAAATGAAAATTCTGTCATTAATTCCTCACCCTTATGTCGTTCTACACCCATAAGACCCATAAGTTCATCTTCAGAAACAAAAATTATGATTTTTTTTTTATAAAATCCAATGGCTCAGTGAGTCTCTTTTGACATCAAGATAATTAACACTTTAAGATGCCCAGAAAGATACTAAAACATATTTAAAACAGTTCATGTGAGTACAGTGGTTCAACCTTAATATTATAAAGTGACAAGAATACTTTTTGTGCACCAAAAAAAAACCCAAATAACGACTTAATGACTTCAACAATAGTGAACAATCTTCAACAGTATCTGACAATTTCAAAAACTGTCTCGAAGCTTTACGAATCTTTTGTTTCGAATCAGTGGTTCGGTCTGTGTATCAAACTGCCAATGTCACGTGAACTATTGAAATCGCGAATCACTAATGACGTAACGAAGCCTCGTTTACTGAAATCACATGACTTTGGTGTAAAGCTTCGAAGCAGTGTTTTGAAATCGGCCATCACTAGATATTGTTGAAAAGGTGTTCCCATCACTTTATAACATTAAAGTTGAACCACTGTACTCACATGAACTGTTTTAAATATATTTTAGTATCTTCTGGGCATCTGAAAGTGTTAATTACCTTGCTGACGATAGAGCCTCTATAAAATGTCTTAATTTGTGTTCTGAAGATGAACAAAGGTCTTACGGGTGTAGAACGTAATAAATGACAGAATTTTCATTTTTTGGTGAACTAACCCTTTAATACGTGAAGTGAACTATGCTATATTTGTTGCTGAAGCAGCATTCACCTTACAAAGAAAAGATATCTGGATGAAAGTTTTCCAAAGTTGTACATAGACCTTAGGCTCAGCCTCAGATGTCATGGACACAAAATCAAAGTTGTCATCTGATTGGTTGATTTCTACAGGATTTCCAGGAGACCCGTGTGTGTCGAGTTCATTAACGGTAATGGAAGAGAGGCTTCACTACGCTGCATTTGTGAGGAAATAGCTTATCATTTAATTGTTCGACAGCCCAGCGGTTAATTTTCAAGATGTTTACTCTTAAACATTCATTTTGCCGAGAAAAAATGCTGTTTATAAAAAAAAATGCTGTTTATAAAAAAAAGTCACGGACAATTGCGCAACAGGTATGATTTGGTTTACGGAACTTTTCATTCATTTCTATGGCATGATTGTCTGTCGCACAACTCTGAACGAAATTCTGTGATGTCAAGACTGTGATGTGATTTGGTTATCAAGACACACGTGATCCAAGTTAGCCGTTACGCTTTTTCAAATGGTAGAGCCGCAAACCCTCGTATCTCCCTCTCTGGCCAAACACCCTCATGGAAGAAGAAAGCCATTGTGTTTACAACTGTGACAATGAGCGCTTATCAGGATAAACCAAACGCTGGATTTTCAAAAGCAAATGAAGTATCCTATGTGAAGTTCAGGAAATAGACTGGTCAGAATACATCAGAGAGATTTACACACCAATCTGTTATCGTAGAGACATCAGTGTTACATTTTTATGCACCTGAACATGATGCTGAACGAAATGGACTGTGATTGGTTACTTTCTGCCATCAGTCTGAACAGACCTCAACACTTGATGACACACAAATCTCAAAAACCTTGAGTCAACAACAACTAAAACAAAGATGAGCTCTTTACATCACAACACAATAAATAACTAACAATAATGACAAAACAACAGCAAAAAAGTCAGTAAACAATAATCGTATGACAGTAACTGCATAATTTATTAATGCTGCAATGGGAACTCACAAACCCTCAACAAACATATTGTTAGTTCAGACAACTGTGTTTGACTACTTAGGACAACATTTGGGGAATTCTGCTGTATAGTTTCTAGTAATTCACATTTCTCAGTATTTATGACTCAAAGATCCAGTAAACTGGAAAATATGTAGTTGCTTTTTTCTTCTCCTTTCTTTATAGTCCATTGTCTTGATTAAAGATCGTAAAGAAAATGAAAACCTTATTTTATCTCATATAACAGCTCTAGCTACTTCATTGCAGTAAATGACTTTGAGCAACCTATTACATTGTTTTACACCATAATGTGTCGTCGTAATGTTCAAATGTGCTAGAGAAAAGACAGTGAAAGCTGCATATTTCTTCAGGCTTTTGGACCCTGAAGACTGAATTTAACAGCTGGTTTTCATGCTACATAGAACCAGAAGACTTCGTCCAGCTATTTGTCACATTGTGGCCTCGCTCTTTACGCCTAAACACTCGAAATCTCTCTCTTGTGAACAAATGACATTTGCCTTTTTGTTTCCCCCCAGTTTATTGCTTTCTGCTGTCACACGCGTCCACCGCTGCAATTTATCATCCATTTTTAGGGGGACCGGTTGAAATACTTGGCACTGGATCTGGAACAACGTCTGCTTTTTGTCTTTGGGGAAAAGAGACAAAAATGGCCTTTATATTTCTAATCTCGCCTGTAAGCATCTGGAGAACTTTCTCTTCTGCTTCATCACGTTTCATATCTCACGCAAACCTCTCAGGTGCACGTAGACATTTTTAGCATGCAGCACAGTAGAAGGTTATAGATTTATAGTGATTTGATTTGGTTTGTCAATGCAATTTGCGGAGGTCTCGCGAGGCCAAAATCCTTCAACTCACTGACATTATGCTCTTTCCTCCTTTACTCTCTTTGAGTATGAGGAAATATCAGATGCTCTTACCGGTCGTAATTCACAATTAAACCATTTATAGCTTCCATTTCTTTTTGTCGGTTTACTTGTGAAACTGTGAGTAAGGAAACGATACCGTACTGCGTGAAGGCTGAGCCTGTAGTCATGCCAGTCTTGTGTGTTTATTTGGACATTCTTTGCGACATGAGTCGTGTAGGTTTCGTCTCTTTGGTTTCTTGACAGCTATTACCAGGTCATGTTCCAGCTGTCCTCTGAGATGGCGTTCCAGGAGCCCACATAATCCTTGGCCAAACACTGAATATTTAATCCAAGATGCCAGCTCATTGTGGCTTAAGTTATGCCCTATCACTTCAGTTTGATGGGCGGACTCACAGCTGAGCTGCTATTAAACAGCCTTGTATGCGTTGCCAGGAAGATCTAAGCTGGATAATGGTGCGGTATTTTACTAGTTATTAGTAGGTTTGGGTTCTGAGCATGCAGCAACTTCTTATTTCCATAAAAATAAATAAATAGTGGGAAATTGTTCACCGTACATGATAATCCTCTCATTTACTCACCCTCATGTTGTTTCAAGCCTGTATGGCTTTTTCATATGTAGACCAAAATAGAAGAAGTTTAGTTGGACGTTCATGCTGCTCTTTTCCATACTATGAAAGTGACTAGTGACCACCCTTTTAAACAAGGAAATGCATTAAAGAGAGTGTTTTAGACCCCCTTAAGTGGGACGCAAGAACATCTTTATATATAAATATTGTCTTTTAAATATGGTTAAAGAGTACTGCTTAATGAACTGACAAGCATTTATGATAAATTAAAATATATTTGAATGTCACTTCTATTGAAACTTGTATGTAATGCATTTGTATTTACACATTTGTAATGATCAAGTTGCAATTTAGTTCATTTAAAATACATTAAATTTAAATGTGATATTGAATAGGACACTACAATTACAAATATAATCAAGTACTTTACCTTAGTCAGCACAATAAAAAACTTCACAACAAAAGGTTATTAAAACATTGTGATTTAAAATGTACTTTTAAATTTTTTATACTTAAGTGTGTATACTTAAACGTATTAATGAAAGTGTACTCTTTTTAAGAACACTTAAGTGGCCTTTTATTTCAATAATATTATATTACCTTCAAGTAAAAATTTTTAATGTACTTTTAAGATTGGAAGTACATTTCATGTAGGGCTGTCACTAGCGATTATTTTGGTAATCGAATAATCGGTTGATTATTTTAGCGATTAATCGAGTGATCGGATATTTTTGTGGTAATATACCCTTAGCAAACAATTGCCTTCAAAATGACTTAAATTACATGTATAATAACAATGAGGCAATAATTTTAGTTTCAAATAAAGTATCAAAAGCAAGTAATTGTATGGCTTTATAGAGCAACCCTGTTAAAAATACATAATATACATTATACAAACAATCATCTTATGTACGTTATGTATTATAACAAATGCCTGCAGAGGACGCCAGCACTTTACCGTAGATCAAATCCTTGTTTTAAAGGCAAGATTTTGGGATTTAAATATCGAAAAACCACTACAACAGTGTTATATATTTGTTGACTTGTGTACGTACATTATCCCAAATGTTTTCAAGAATTTTCAAGAAATCCAGAGAATAAACCATTTTTAACCAGAACATGGACGTGTCCAACTGTCTGTGCGTCGCCTATCAGTGACGTCATAACCACGTTACCCTTGATTTCCGATTTTATTTTGTAGAAACCATGGCAACACCAAAGACGCTTTAATATATTACATGTTTTATTGGACAGGTGAGCAACCGTTTGGTTGCATTTATAAACAGAAAACGAATTATTGTTATGTAGTTCAACTCGTTTAGTCTTATTGTTTAAATCTTCTTGATTTTCCGCGAGTAGGCTACCGTGCTTTTACCATGCCTGAGATGACTTTATCAATTGGTGATTGGCTCTTTTATTTAGAAGGCGGGACTTATTCCACCATATTGCGAATTGCTCTCATTCGTAGTAATACACTCTTTTTCATAAAAGCAGGGCTTGCGAGAAAAAAATAACATTAAAAACAATAAGACCATGAATGTGCATGAAAAGGGTAGTTCCCAAAATATTTTGAATAATGTTGGGGTCTAAACAACATCGGACCCCACTGATTTTCATTGTGTGGACAAAAAATATATATATATATATTTTTCAAAATATCTTTTTATGTTCCACAGAAGTAATAAAGGCATACAGGTTTGGAACGACATATGAAGGTGAGTAAATCATGATATAATTTCCATTTTGACTGAACTCTCCCTTTCATTTTTACGTACAAAGGGAACAGAATCATTCTTTGATGAAATTAACACACCTGTACGACTAATGATGTTTAATATATCTGCTAGGTTCTGTTCTCTGAAGGTTTTATTTATCGTCTGTGGTTAGCTGGCAATCTCTTGTCAAATTGACTGCCATCACTGAAACCACATTTCAGTGAAACATTAATCGTGTCTTTGTTTTTAAACCGAGCAGACACGTTAAATGAACCTCAGGTTCTAAATTCCAGTCGCTCGATGTCTGTCTCCCAGACAATGCGGAGGAAGTAGGGCAGCTTCGCCATATCATATTCTCATTACACCCTTTCTAGCTTCCACAATATAGAAAATAATCTTCCTCGATCAATGTCTCACAAAACATTATTCCACAATGCTTGGAGAAAGAAGGTGGATAAAAACCAAATGCAATCTCATTGGAATAATTCATTTATTTAGAGACTCTTTGACCTTCTTGCTCTCTTCTGTCTACATTGAATCTTTTTTTTTACTTTCTACTCCTTAAAATTTCATTTATACCTGCCACTGGTGGTTTCACTGGTTATTATGACGTAAATCCGCCTTCCAATTATAATGGAGTGTCTTACTGCCCTTGTGAAGAGACTTCTCTTCTGGCACCACGACAGATTCTTTGTCCTAAAGCAATGTGAGTTAATTATAATATATAAAAAATGTGGCTGAAGATGGTCCGCACTGTAAAAAAAAAAAATCTTTTATATTTTAGTAAAGTAACTCAATTTATTGTACTTGTAAAATCTCATGCAATATACATACATATATATATATATATATATATATAATGATTATGTTTTACATTGGATGTGATCAGTAATGACAATTATAAAACCATCTCCTGTTGATTTTATTGTTTAATAAAATAAGAAAATCAAACAATTTTAAAACATACAATAAGAGTGTTTATTTTTAAATGGTTAAGTACAAATACGTAAATTTGGAAATGTTTTTAACTCTGTTTTTGGCTCGGTACGCAGACTTTGCAGCAAAGTTTTGATATATATTATCTACATTGTCTATCACTTTCTAGGAAGTTATTTCATAAGCTGCTAAGTAATGTGAGCATAAAATAAGCATAAAAATCATCATAAAGTATCATAAAGTAATATTTAAAATTAACATATCTCTCTCTTATGACATCATAATTAACCCTTCTGGGCAATAATAATAATAAAAAAGCCTAAGATTGTTTGCTGGTTTTAGCTTATTTAAACTGGCCTCAGCTGGTTTAAGTTGGCTTAATTAAAATCAGTAAACAGAACATCTTGGTTTGGCTGGTTGACTGGTTTAAGCATTTATTTTAAAAAATGGAATTTAAAAAAAAAAAATTTCATGGAAGTTCTCCTTGTGTTGGTATTGTGCTTACTGTACTATATGATCTCATCAAACATTGGTCCGACGGCAACGTTGTGTCCCTGGCCAAAAATAGTCGTGGCAGATTGGTAAAAATATGTAACAAAATATTTCCTAAAAAATGCATTCAGATACATTTGTACATATCTACAATTCTATGTATAATTGCTATTTAGCTATGTGTAGTTCAATATATAATAATTAATTGATTAATTCATTAATAAGATGTCTATTTGAATTTAATTTTGGAACTATTTTTCAACCATGACGTGTCGGAGGGGCATTTTTCAACGCTCATTAAACATCTAAATGTTTGTTGGTTTTTAAATAGGTTTTAGAACCAAGCAATGAAAGGCTGTTTCTTTTATGTTTGTGTAATTCATGTCTCAATATGCTGTGTGTGTGATCTCTGCATCCCCTACTACTGCTGTACACTTCTATGCAATTACTGATTATAATCGCCCAGCTGCAAGCCGACAATCCCATCACATGCCTTTTCATACACCATCAATGCTTGTATACCCCCATATGAACCTTTGGTGATGAGTTCAGTTACGTTTTGCCTAGTTTAGCTGAGCAAGACCCTACGGCCTCCAGCCTGTGTCTCATTAGTATCACACTCTAAATGGCATCAGTCACTAGTGATGTGAGCACTAGCACACTGACCTTAAGCTGTGGCCCTTGTGCCGGATTTCGGTGACCTTTGAATCCAGAGCCACAGGAGATGAGTCATGCGTTGTACCTATGTTGTTCTTATTACGTCATTATGTCTGGCTGCATGACACTGTCTTCAAATGTTTTTAATCTTTAAGTTTCAAAAATGTCTGTCATATCTGTCTTATTTCATTTATTTATTTAGTGCACCTTAATTATATATTTATTTGTTTACTTTAGTGGAACACATTGATTGATTGATTGATTGATTGATTGATTGATTGATTGATTGATTGATTGATTGATTGATTGATTGATTGATTGGATTGATTGATTGATTGGATTGATTGATTAATCTTTTTGTGTCTTTGGTCACTTATGTTTTATGGAAAGAGTTACTCTATAGAGGAGACTTGTAATGCCTCATTTACAAGATGTTCATGTTTCATGCTAAAAATACAAAACAACAAAATTTGCCCCTATTTTGGGTGTGACAAAAACACGCCGTTTTTGTGTGTGTCCCTTTAAATGCAAATGAGCTGCTGCTCCCTGCCCTCTTTCCAAAAGAGGGCTTAGCTTTAACGGCTCGCGCTTCGGTTGCTCAACAACAACAAAGCTGGAGAATCTCAAGCAGCCAAAATGAGGATTGTCAATATGGTAACAACATTCTACTACTACAACTCTTCCTCTTCTCTAAAGTAGCCCAACATGGCCTTTGTTGCGTGTTCTCATGGGCGGGGTTTATGTAAATTTTAGGGGCTAGTGATGTCACTGACTCAGGAAGAAGCTCGTTGTAGTCCCTACCGGGCATTTGTTGTAGTCCTTAAACAGCGTTTTTTTTTAAAAGAAAGAAATCATTGAATTTTGAGCGTTGTAACTTGATGTTTATGCTCAAACAGCAACATTACTCACTAATCAAAAAAGTGTAATCATAATCAACCACCACTTTAAATACATCCACATATTCCATTTCAAAGTGGAGAACTGTACTTGAAAAGGATAAGAAAATATTTCTATCCACGGCCATCCAGAGCCCATTTTCCCATTTTAATTTCGCTTTCATGTGTAGGCTACTGTGTTTCAACGTAGATGTTAACAGTAACCTAATTAAACCCTGGTATAATTAATAGGATGTATGATGAATAATTAGATGATGATGTTGTCATAATAATCTCAGCCTCGGATTACTTTTAACCCTCTTATGAGTCTTGTTATTATGTACATTACATCCTGTACTGTATTTGTGTTAGTGAACACTATGAAAGATAAATTAAATCTCTTTTTGTTACATCGTCTACATGCTTCAAATGTTACATTTCCCAAGTTATTTTCAAACAGACATAGCAATATCCAAGGATGCAATAAACATGTGATTTAGAAATCAAAATACTGCTGTTTCTTACACAGAATACAAATACATACTGCGTGTCATTGTGTTTAATGTGTATAGAAAAGATTTGTTTTAATTTTCTCGTTTTGTTATTGGTAGGAAACATCAGTGGTGTTGCTTGCCATCCTGGAGGTTTTATCTCAGCCAAATAACATTAAGAATGAATTGTACATGCTCTTAGGCTTATCTCAGAAATTCTTGCTGTCTTGGCCACAATGCAATCATCTGAGCCTTTCCCCAGACCTTTGGGAGCCCACAGCTTTATTGTTTCTCTGCCATTTGATTCACACTGCAGCCCATTTCAGCCGCTTCCATTCCAACCCCTTCAGTTACTGTAATCAGTTTTCTCATTTGCACTAATGTTTGTAAATGAGAATCTCTTCAGTCCACAGAATGGAGAGGGTATTTTTAGAAGCACCCATGCTTTCTGGACTTCTTATGAAACCTTACGTTGAATAGATTAATCGCTCTTATACCACCCATTTGTACAGAAATTGTTCTGTGATGGCCAAACCGAAAGAAAAAACTCTTAACCTTTACCCAGCGCTTCCTTTAAGCTAATGGCTTTCTGAACACCAAGGCCAATGGTCTGTCAGCAATGGAGGTGGTGTGTTCTGTCAGTTCATAAATTGAGTGCTCTTTATATGTCTGTGCGCACTTGGTGCTTTTCATTTCTTTCAATCATTTTATTACTCATCCATAAGACTCGTGTCATTTACCACATCTGCCCGCCGCATGCACTGGAAAATGGTTTGCTACAATCTCTTTAAGGTCATCCATTTTCTGTTTCTTGCACCTAAAGTCATATGTACCTGTAAATGTCCTTTCTGTCCTGCTCTCAGGGCGAGGGCGGGACAACCTGTCACTCACATGAGATCGTCCAATAGCAAACCACATCCATCCAATCAATTCCCCACGAACAAAATCAAGTCCCGCCCTACATTTTCTCTTGTTGCAGAAGTCGTTTCATTCAGTTATACATCACAATAGCGAAGTAAACTTCAGTTTTTATGCTGACTTAAGTCTCTGTATGGTACACTCTCAAAATCACTGACCCCTAATTTAGGATGGGAATCTTTAGGCACCTCACGATCAGATCTGATTTACAAAGCGCACACGAGCATTTGAAAGCAACTGTCGGTCAGTAAGTGAGTTTCATGTATGGAATAGTGCACTGCATTCCAAATGCTTTTGTAGAGCATTTGGAAGGTAAACCACCATTTCGAACCTTACAGAAGGTTACTTTTATGGAAGGTTCGAGGGTTTGTGTGTGTGTCCGCGTGCATCTTTAAGGTATACCCTACGTTGTGGGGACAAAGATGGCAATATCCGAAATCCTTGTCCTCTAGGGGGCATTTTTTTTTAAATTTCTGAATCATAGTAAGTGATGTTTTTAAAAGTGTAAAAATGCAGAAAGCTTTCTGTGATGGGAAGGTTTAGGGGTAGGGGTTAGAGTTAGGTTTAAGGGATATAATATACTGTTTGTTTAGTATAAAAATCATTATGTCTATGGAAAGTCTATGGTGTGTGTTTTTTCTAGAGTACACGTAGTTCTATGTCACATCTGTGGTTAAAAACTAAACTCAATTGACCCTTCACCGGCAGTTTGATTGTCAGGCGATCTAACCAATCATAACCCTGAATCCGCCATTTTGTCTGATTAACATTGGTGAACTTGAACTTGAAAAATTACAATATTTTAAATATGAAACTGTTTCATATCAAAAGTAACCTGCTCTGTCTTGTCTGTCGGCGCGTTGTCAGTGTCCTCTTTGCTCCGGGATGTATTTTTCACTGCGTGAGAACATGATGTGTGGCGTAAGAGTGCATGGCTTGTCGGACATAGCAACAGTAACTAAAGGGGGCGGGTCTTTGCGAACAGCCAATTGAAGAGAGAATCGCGATGCATCGGAGAATCAATTTTTTTTTTCTCCCACATCTAATTTTGTGCTGAATATCTAGCATATATTATAAACTTGCACATGTATTTTGCTGCCTGCTTCATCGGTATGAACTGTATTCTGAAGTTGTTTTTTTTTTTGAATCTTTATATTATACTTTCATTTCACTTTCATCTATTTTCAAAGGTAACCTCTGTCTCTTCACAGAGTGAACATTCAGCTTCCATGAATTCATATTCAAGCCTTGTCAAACGCAATTTACTGCAGAAAAGATTTTTACAGTAGATTTGCATTAGTCAGTGTTGTTTAATGTTAATGCCTCCCACACACAACCAACAAATTTAACAACATTCAGGGTCCTTTGCAGGTAAATAAACCAAGAGTAAATTGATCACAAACATAAAATGTGAATTGTATATATCTGTAGTGGACACCATGCATTAAAAGGATATCCAAAATTGAAAATTATTCCATGATTTACCCATCTTCAAGCCTTCCTTATTGACTATCTTTATTCAGATGAACACAATCGGAGATATATTTAAAAATATCCTTAGTCCTCTAAGGTTTATAATGATTGTGATTGGGGGGCCATGTTTTGAAGCCAAAAATAATGCATCCATCCACAAAAAAGGTAACCCATATGACTTCACAGCGTTAATAAAGGCCTTCTGAAGCAAAGCGATGCATTTTTGTAAGAAAAATATCCATTTTTAAAACTTTACCGGCAGACGACTGTTCACAGAATGTGCAAATTGACTTGCACCAAATGAATAATCCTGGATGTAGGAGTATCGTAAGCTTCTTCTCATATCAAAATCCTCCAACATTTCTCTTTAAAAATGATCGTTTTGAACTTATAATTCGAGACTGGTGTTTTGTTTTGCTCTGTCTTCTGCGCCTCCGCGTTCGTCATTACGTTGTACGTCAGGTCAAAGAATACTCTTCCGTCGCAAATCGACTTGCATATTCTGGATACGGTCTTCCGCTGGAAGATAGTTATTTGAATTGATAAAGTTTTAAAAATGCATATTTTTCTTACAAAAACACAATGCTTCACTTCAGAAGACCTTTTTAACCCCCTGGAGTCGTATGGATTACTGTTTTCATGGATGGATGCATTATTTTTGGCTTCAAAATCTGGCCCTCCCCCTTCACAACCATTGCAAACCTTGGAGAATTAAGGATATTTTTAAATATATCTCCGATTGTGTTCTTTTGAAAGAAGATACCTAGAACCACACCTAGGATGGTTTGAGCATGTGAATGGGATCATTTTCATTTTGGGTGAACTATCCCTTTAAAATTGTATTTGTTCTGTGGACATTTCAGTGGAATTTTTATTCAGATCGACAATGACTCTTTACAGTAAGACAGTAATGGATCCCTCACAAGACATTTCAATCTGATATAATTATGAGACTTATTGTAAATGTATTGTGAACTTCTACAGGTCTCAGTTCATATTCTGTTGTTATAGTAGCTATATGTATAAACAGTTAATCCAGTAATTACGCTGGTCTCTTTCTGTTGCCTTTAGGGTTCAAAATGTGCAAGACGTTTATTGCTGTGTGATTATACTTTATTAAATTCATTACCTCAAGCTTGATTATCAATTAGTGAGTTCTTGCCCTTTTCCTCCATGCATATGATTTGTGAGCATCTGTTTCTTTTTCTCTCACAGTTTGTTGTTGCGGCATGTGTTCAGTCTAATCTGTAACAGTGTTACAAATACAATGTTACAAATCATATTTTAGTATCAATGAGATACTATTATGGATTTTAATCATATTTTGAATCAGCTTTTTTATATATATTATCCATTTTCATTTTCGTAATTTTGTAGTGTGTTGTCATTTTTAGATTTTATTTATTTTTGTTGTTTTAGTACATCAAGTTAAATTAAATTGAGAAATATTACCTTGCCAACTAGCTGAAATAAAATAAGTTTAAGTTTTTATATTTTGTTTTATTTACTCACAAAGCTAACTCTCTTTAATACTGCATGTAGAGCCATATGATTTCCACAGTGCAGAAAATAAGTATGAAATCACGGAATCTAGTCACAAGAACTTACTGTATAAAGCAGAAAGCCTCAGAATTGAGCAATTTTTGGATGAATAAATTAAAAGTAGGGCTGTACAATGAATCAGATATCGATACTGACGAGTGTCTGTGAATATTAAAGCTAAAAAAGACTGCAATTGAAGTCTGAAGTCTATGAATGAGCGCCGCAGTTTCGTCTACTACCAACGTTACACATACTGAAGCTCGTGATGATTTCAGTGTCCACCGTCTCACTCACTGTACATGAACTTCATCTGCAGAGATGCTCTTAGAGTCACTTTCTGAACGTTTCACCGTTTAATTTGATAAAACTAGACATTTTTAATATCAGATACACATGATGCCAAAGGTCTTCACGACCCTGTCAAAATAAAAGTTTGATATAACTTGAAATAACAGAAATATTACTATTGTACTTCAATTAATAGAGATAATAACACGTTTATTAAAACACAAACTCAGAGATCTTCATTTAAATGACAGAAATTGCACAGAAAAAATGTAGCTTACTTATTATTATTATTAATTTGATTAAAGAATGAAATTCATTTGATTACATTTTAAACTAAATTGTTAGCTTTATGAACTGGATTACATTTTTATAAATAAATGTTTATTTTCCCTTACAATGTTTATATAATATATGTTTCCTATACTCCTGACAGCAAAATATGCCAAAATAAAGGTCCAGTGAAAAAAAAAAAAAAAAAATACGTGACATACACTGAAACCGCCAGAATCTTGAAACAGATTTTTTGTCAAACCACCCAGCACTAACTGAAAATAAAACATATGAGTGTTTCAAATACAATAAGAACATTTTTCACAGCTGAAACATCCATTTTAGGTCAGAAATGTGAGCGCAGTGAGACTGTGGAAGCCATTTATTTTACAGTAATGACTCACTTCAGCAAGGTCAGCTGATGCTGAACTGCATCCCTAAGATTTCCAATGCTGGACCTTAGTTTTGCAGTAAAATATATGCTTAATACAGACTTTCCAATAAAAAAGACATGGTATTAAATCATATAGCCCATGATATGTGCATAGTGCACATGATCTGAGCCATCAATTGTCTGTATTAGTAAGGAACAATTTCTCAAAAACCAGACTTTTGAGAAACTAATACCATTTGCAGATTCAATTTAAATGCAAAGTAATGCCAATAATATGTAGTCGGTCTCACTGCGTTAGAGACTCAAGGCTAATGAATGGGATAGTCGTCTTCTGCTGAAACACTCTATAACAAAACCAGCGCATGTTCCTGCAGTGAAACTGGAGCATTGACTTTACCTCCCAACCGAAATACTAATTTACTTTATTGGCTTTATTTGTCTTTTATATCCCCTGTGTGCTGATGTAAGCTTTACAGTGAATTCATAATTGATTTCCTCGTCCATTTTTGATCATGTTCGTTTACCACAGAATAGCTTATTTTATGCACACCTTTATGTTTGAGTGAAGTTAACAACCTCCTTTAGCACCACTAGATAATTTAATTATCCCCACACCTTCACAACAAGACTCGGTGAACAAGGGAACGCAGCGTCACCTGCGTTCACGCCGATTTTTAAACAAGGACAGATACATCACTAACAAAGACATCAGAGGTCGGAGATCGATGCGCGAAACCTCATTACATAAGGCCGAGTCGCTGATTACATTTTTGACATTGATGCGCCACCTTTGGTCTTTGTGTTTTGAGGGGGATACATCTCTATGGTGACTATACAGAGCCGCACTAGCTAGCAAGGAATTCGCAGCTTTGCTTGACTGCTTAATAATTAGAATTACAACCATAGATCTCCATGACAGATGCACTGCACCATTAAGACTGCAGGAATAAAAATCTCTCTCCCATATTTCTTATACACAGCGAAATATTCTCAAAGGAGCCGTGCAGCCGTTGTAAAACACGGCAATGCTGGTGACAAAGCCTAGGACTAGGACAAGGAGACTTTTTAACTGTGAGTAACTGCTGTGCCTCAGAGGCCTGAATGTTGCTGAATTTGCAGTTATTTCTGGCTACTAGTTGCTTTAACACAGACTACCATAATAGTTCTTTTAATTACAAATGAATGACAGTTATAGGCTATAGTGTGAACAGGATCGTGAAAATACTGCAGTGTGGAATCACTATGAGCCGCTGTGTCTGTACGACAGTCATCTGTTATATATTTACAGATAAACTGTAAAAGTATTATAGCCCTGTAGCCAATCAGAAAACTAAAGACTCCCACATGGCAATCCATAAAGCTCATTGTTCATTGTTTTGTTTTGTTTTTTGCATATTTCTTACTGTTTATCTCATAATTATGACTTTATTTCTAAAATTGACATTTTATGTCTCCCATGACTTTATACAGTTTCTTACAGTGTGACTTTATATCTTGTTAATGAGACTTTATTTCTCATAATTGCGCCTTTGTCTCCAAGTAATGACTTTATCTACACAGGGTATCCGGTGTTGCCAAGTCTTCGAGTTTCCTGTGGAATTGGGCTACTTTAACACTGTTGTTTTTCATGTCCGCGGGTTGAAGCAACCCCAAAAAATATGATATTTAGCCCCTGGAATGCAATTTTTACCAGGAATCTTGCCAAAAACACGACCCCACTGAAACACGATTGGACATGTTTTGAGTAGCAATTGGGTGGGTTTTGTTGATTTTACCGGCAAAAACACAAATATCCTGTTAAGGCTTTTTACCATTAAGTGACAATTCACACATTAGCACTAAAATACTGCTAAATTCTGTAATGTCATTCATCAGAAATGATCTTTTTAAGTGCTGCGCTGTTGTCTTCATTCACCCGCATTAGAAGTGCTTTAGTTTCAATTTGGCTTTTTTTTTTTTTTACTTCTGAGCGACAGGCATCACACATAACATGTTTTTGCTCTTAAAAACACAAGATGCACAGTGCTGGAAAAGATAATGAATGGAAAAGAAGGGAGGATCTCAAGCGCAACATGCTGAAAAAGCTGCGAGACTTGGTGCAATGGTCAAAGATGTCCATCTAGCACACATATACATAGAAAAACAATTAAAAAGCAGCACAGCTTACTGAAAACTTCTCTGGTTGGCCCAAAGGAGACTTCTTACGTCAGCGAATTCGCACATCTTACATGCTCAATCTTCATTCTTTGTTCACACACAATATCATACTAGTAATTTACTAGTAATGTCACAACTTCTCATTCTGGTATATTGCCAGAAGTGTTTTACCAGTGTTTTTGAAAAGGTCCTGTACACACATGATCTCTTAATGGTAATTTACTCGTAATTTACCAGTAAAGACTGTATGTGTGAAAGGGGATAATATCTCAATTGTTACTTTATTTCTCATAATTGTGACTTTATGTCTCCCAATTATGAATACACAAGTTTGTCTCTGTCCGTAGTGTCCGTAGTGGAGGGGCTCAAGGAAGCAGTTTACACTCAAGCTTAGATATACCCCACAATGGGAGTACTAATGCTTGGAAGTTGAGTCGGGTAGCTAAATGCCTAAATTATGTTGGAGGAGTTGGGTTGGTGGAGGGATGCCAAAACAGTTGATGCCAGAGCAAGGTGAGAGGATGCTTACATGCTCCGGCAGTTAATTGAAAGATTAGATGGGTTCACTCCTCCTAAAATTACGTTTAGGAACTTCACGCTATACAGTTTCTCACGGTTATGACTTTATTGTGCCTTTATATCTCACAATGTGACTTTCATTTCGAAATGTGTCTTAATATCTCATAATTGAGACTTTATTTCTTGTAATTGTGACTTTTTCTTCCAATTTTGACCATCTTTTAGAGTAATTGAGACTTTGTCTCATAATTGCGACTTTATATCTTACACTGTGACTTTATATCCTGTAATTGACCCTTTGCTGAAAACTTGAAAAATTGTGTGTACTCACGTCTTTCCATGCTTGAAACAACATTCCTTCTGATGTTCATTCATGTTTATTTGATGCTATAAATGAACTAGTATGAAGAGATGATCGGTTCACGAGGAGCTACAGCGATCTGTCACGACACATTAAAGAGACACTAAACACTATTTATTGTTTAAACTTCTTTAAAAAATTACAATATTTTAAGTATGAAACTTGTCAGTCGACAAGTCTTGTCAGTTGGCACCTTATCAGTGTCCTCTTTGCTGCGAGATGTATTTTTCACTACGTGAGAACATGATGTGTGGCATAGAGGGCATGGCTTGTCGGACATAGCAACAGTAACTAAAGGGGGCGGGTCTTTGCGAAGGGTCAATTGAGACTTATGATAATTGTGACTTTTTCCTCCCAATTATGACTATATTGCACAATGTGACTTCATTGTGACTTCACTTTTTCTTGTAATTGCAACTTTACAACTCACAATTGTAGATTCATATATATATATATATATATATATATATATATATATATATATCATAATGTGAATTTATATCTCATTTTATGCTTTAAATATGGAAACAGACTACCAAAGTGCGAGATAACATACAGTATGTGCTATGGAGCTGGCTAATTTTCCCCCGGTATACTCTCACAATGGAACATGTGTTCATTTGTGGTGATTTTTAAAAAAAAAAATCCTGATTATAATTGAACAAGGTCCAAGTTAATCCCCATAATGGATATTTCAAATAAAACAATTATTTGCAACAGAATTACATCAGCAGCACTACCCAAAACTCTATTAATTCTAAACAACATTCATTTATAAATCCTTCCCATGCTTTCCAAACATACCTAATTAAATTATTCCAACACAAGGGCTTATGGGTATTCCTGTTATGGGATTCCACAATGCATTTTACAGAGAAAAAAAATGGCCTAGCCTTCATCGATTTCAAATTATTGTAAAATTCTGTTATTGTGACGGAGAGAAAATATGATTTATATGACTATTATGTGAATATGAACAAGATCTGCTGAGCATAAACTGAATGTTTTTATGAGCATTAATGATCTCATTGATGATCTCATATATCCTGAAGAGCTGAGCTGCATCTACCTCACTAATTGCACTCTACTTGCTTTTTTCCAATTACTGCACTTTCATTGTCTCTGTTATAATGGCATGTATTTTAATGCTCTCTGAAGAAAAAAGAACGATTGTGACTTAGGTTTTTTGTCGTTGCTCTTTTACTTGAGTGCAAAAGTCTGGCGCACTTGTTAAAAAGCTTAAAATCAGTTAATGTTTAGCTGGAAGCAACACATCTAAACAAGCTCATCCTGTGTTAATTGCCAACCAGATAATAGTAGCTCCTCTATTGCTTTGGCAGAGAGAGATATTTCAGTAAAGACATTGTTACTTGCCAAAACAATAATAAAACAACAGAGGACATGTTAAGACGCTTCGATTAAACTAAAGTAGGCATTTGGCCCATAGAAACCGCATGCTGGTCAATTTAGTCAAATTAAAATGTTCACTTATGCTTCTAGAGCATCAATTATCAATTCTAGAGAAATGACTGTAGAATTGGTATGATGGAAGCATAAGTGAATATTTAAATTGACTTCACGGACGTTCCAGGGTGAACTGACATGTTATAGCTAAAAATATTCGTCCCTTTGACCTCGCAGTTCTCTCAAGTCATGTATTTGGTCACCTTCATTAATAAAAGTCTATGATGTCATTGGTACAACTCGTTTTTTCTTTTTCTTTTCACACCCTTAATAAATGTGGCTTAAGGATATCTGGCACCTTTTTCCTCTTTAGTGACATTGAACAGTTGGAGGCAAATAAAAACGAATTAAATCTTTTAACTTTAACACTTATTTTTTCTTAAACATTCTTATTTAGGGGCCTACGATTTCCATTACGCAGAAAATACCGACGGAAATCCAAGCGTGAAAGGCCTGTGAACATTTAAATGGGGATTTTGCCATGTAAGACATGTTCATGGATCAACATATTTAGTTCAAAACAACATTCTTGTCCGAAAACGTTGTCCTACCACTAAACGTAACCCGAATCATAACTTATAGGTGAATAACACTGATGTAGAAGCACCTAGCCCTGGTTGAAAGACTAAACTTGACATAAACTGTAAAATTGTCCCTCAAATCTGATTGCTTGATTGAAGTTTATGGAGTTATTAAAGTAAGCAAGTACGGTTCGCGACCCAGATACCACAGGTACGTCTCTAAGATGTCTGCTAAAAAGCGCTTAATCTGGAAAACATCTGTTGTGTATAAACATCTTAGAAAAAGGAGTTTTACATGCATTCTAAATCATAAACATCTTAAAGACATTTTCTAAACGTCTATTTAACATCTGACTGGAAACGTATTGCAGATGAGCAAAATACATCTCGCAGATGTAAATGTAGACATCAAATAGACGTCTCAGTGATGTACGTGTGCTCTCAGGGGATATTTTAGTCTTATACTAATAATAATTAAAATAGAAAACTCAATTTTCTTTGTTTTGAGGTTCGGTTTTACTTCAATGACAGCCAGTCAATTTTCATTGTACATGCTGATAACCTTGATATTGACCTTGTCAAGGTGTTTTCTTTTCAAATGCTTATCTTTGTGAAGTGTTTCAGCTCTAACCTTTAGTTCATGAGGTAAATCATCAGTCTCAGGAGATGTTCAGCTTTCCTCTGTGCACAATGGAGCTCAACTGTACCTCCCACAGCTCCATGCTTAATGTAGGAAGCTGTTTGAATTGAAAAATAGGCCTCCCATGATGATCTGCAAAAGCAAACCAGCGTTTCACAGTGTGCTATAAAAACATCATCACGTTGCAAAAAATGGCTTTAGGAGAATAGATAATGGCAATAATCATATTAGTCATTTACCCTGTGAGGCGCAGTGTGGAGAGATGTTTTGTGGGGAGATGTAAGTGTCAAACAGCAGGAAACACATTAAGAAACTCTCAATTTTGACGGAAGTAAGTTGCGTAAGATCGTTTTTTACTACATGACCTGTGTAGTTATTGAGGCTGATCTCTGTATGGAGTCATTTAGAGAAAAGAAACATGAATGACTGTGATGTTGCTGTATTAACAAATGTAATATACTGTACATTAACAGGCTGTTAAAAGTTCAACTGAATTTTTGAACATTCCACAAAATTGGTTGATCGCAAACAACTAATGTTCTCTGTGATTATGGTTAATCATATATCAGCAATGAACTGTAGATTGAATTACACTGACAATGAGAATCTTTTTTTTTTATCTTATTTTTGTTGTTTTATTAAACCATTATTAAGAAGACTTATTCCTACGCCCCATGGCGCTTTGCGCAAATTATGGGTGTAACTTCCATTAAGCTGTAAATTTTGCAGGGTTAAATTTTGTAACCCCAAAAGCAATTGTCACTGTGGTAATGTATCTGTATTATGTAACATACGTTGCCTTAATCAAAAATGTTCATAAACTTCATTGCGTGATACTATTACAAAGTGATTTCCGTCTTTTTGACAGATATAAATTGTATGTAACTGTAAAACTGTAAAAACGACAGATTCTTCGTTCATTCCAGTGAATTATTAATGGAATATATCGCAAATTAAATCAGGATAACGGACCACAAATGTGCTGTATATGTTGTCCTTTTTCATACTATTACAGTGGAATGCAAAGGGGAAAAAAAATAATCATGAGAAAGAATGCTATAGCATGACACGTTGAAATACCAACCGTTACGTTATTCTCATGATGTCTGAAAATAAAATATGAAGGAAAACTGACAGCTCATTCAGTCAAACTGATGGACAAGCTTTATTTGTAGGCCAACCTTATGATTTGAAATTATTCGTTCGAATGGAAGAGCCACCCATAATTCATCAGGAATAAGGTGGATACCAATCTTTTTTTTTTTCTATCTCCCAGAAATAGCGTTTAAGTTTTAATAATGCTCTCTTCTTGGGTTTGTAACCAGAGCCTCCACTTAGATCAAAATGTCTTTCCCGTTAAATGAGATTCCATTTCCATCATTTAATCCCAGAGACATAGCACATTCAAAAAGCCTTTCATCGAAGCAATCAGCATTAGTTTCTTTGCTTAGAACAGGCAGAATAGACAGCTATTCTCACTATCATTTTGACTAATCACATTTCCTTTGGGACCCTCCAGCCCTCAGGCAGAGTGATGCTGGGACAAATTGTACTTGAAGAAGTTTCCAGGCAATTTAAGAGCCTGAGTCACTAACAATTACGTGTTTTTATACCAAGCAATCAATGCTCGGCCAGGGAAAGGACGTAGCTTTAGCACTATTGAGAATTAGACAGCAGACAAAGACTTTTTGCAAACTTTTTATCTTGAGTCAGGGTTTTCCCTGGAGGTCTGTGGACAAATATACGTAGAACATGATATTTTCTTTAAAAATATCTATGTATTTCTGTTTTTAAGCCAACCCAGGCTCATTGGAAAAAATATTATGTTGGTTGTTGTACGTATCATGGTAGTTTGGAAATGAAGTCCGGTGAGTGCCTCTAAAAAACACTTAACCCTACTCTAAACTTAACCGATTGTGTTAACACAAGCAAACATGAGGAAAAAAATCATTTTCTAAAGCAAACATGCCTTTTCAGCTTGCTTTTACTAGAAGTTTTTTCATTGTGACTTTTCATTGTGTACCCAAGCGCTCTACATCGCAACTGCAGTGCTGTATCAGGTGAGCTACTGAGCAAGTTTACTTCGCCAAACATATGGAGGTGGTTATGTGATGCTAATTTCAAGAATGTATTAGTTTATTTATCATGGACTATGGTAAATGTTTAATAGGTCATAACATAGTATTGTGCGACAAACGAGAAATAAGTCTTTATTAATTGACAATCTGCCCTATTATTATAATTTGCTCGAAATTGAATTAAAGTTGTTAGTGTTAGTTGTTACTGCCACTAGTGTTCATTTCAGCTGGAAACTGCAGTAAATTGTGTCTGTGGGTCACATTTCAGATTGTGGTAATGTAAGTTAATAAAAATAAAATAAAATAAAAATTGAATTTTTTTTATATATGCGTATTATTAATAGTAATAACGTATTATAACACTACGCTACTATAGAAACTCATTTGGAAAAAAATACCACTCATTATGGCTTTGGACAAAACATTTTGTAGTTTAACCTGCAATACAATATGTTTGTAACGGTCTCATTTTGTTTTGTTCTGTTTTTATTTAATTTTCATTCTGTTTCCCATGTTCTGATTTGCCTGTATTAGTTTCTTTATGGCTGGTTAAAGGGTTAGTTCACTTTAGAGTTAAAATTTACTGATAATTTACTCACCCCCATCTCATCCAAGATGTTTATGTCTTTCTTTCTTCAGTTGAAAAGAAATTAAAAGTTTTTGAGGAAAACAGTTCAGGATTTTTCTCCAAATAGTGGGGATCAACTGGTTGAAGGTCCAAACTACAGTTTCAATGCTGCTTCAAAGGGCTTTACATCATCCCAGCTGAGGAATAAGGGTCTTATCTAGCGAAACAATTGGTCATTTTCTAAAAAAATAAAAAATAAAAAAAAAGAGTTAATGTCTTGGAGTAGATCTGCGACGTGCCACACATTACATAAATCACGTTGGAAAGGCGGAAGTACCGATCCAGTGTCTACAAAGCAAACATGCAAAGACTAAGTCAAACGGCCTTTACGGAAAAAAGTTAAAATAACGATGTTGGATGATTTTGAAGTTGGAGGAGAACCTACAACGTTACTTCCACCTATGTCACGCGTGACCTTTCCAATGTGATTATGTCATGTGTGGCACATGGCAGAGCAGAGCATTTGTTGTTAAAAAGTATAGAGATTTTTAATTTTTTTAGAAAATGACAGATCGTTTCGCTAGATAAGCCCCTTTATTCTTCAGCTGGGATCATGTAGAGCCCTTTGAAGCTGCATTGAAACTGCAATTTGGACCTTCAACTCGTCGCTAACTGCTGAAGTCAACTATATGGAGAAAAATCCTGGAATGTTTTCCTCAAAAACTTTAATTTCTTTTCAACTGAATAAAGAAAGACATACACATCTTGGATGACATGGGTGGTGAGTAAATTTTCAGAAAATTTGAAGGAAGTTCACCTGTGGTTCATTTGGTTCCAGCGTTAGCTGTGTATTTAAGCCCTTAGTTTCCTCAATTCCTTATCCGATGTTTGAGTGGTAACGTTCCTTGTCTGCGTGTTTTCAAGTAAAGTCTTTTTTATTGAATTTCCTGTGTCGTGCGACCATTGCAGCCACCAATAAGTGACAGCGTTTACATTGCATTTAATAAATCTTTGCATTTATGCTATTAATATGTGCTTTTTCTTTTGTCTCATTAAGTCAATAAGTTTTCTTCCCTTTTATGTGGGTTCCTTTAGAGGCCACGTCTATGACTCTCTGAAGTCTCTTCATGTCCAACCTTCACTGATTGCCTGCTTTCACTTTATATTGCAGTACTTGTGTAACGATGCTGAAGATGCCACTCCAGTGTTTATTGAATCACGTGATGTAACGGCCAGAGCCATGAGTCATTGTGACAGGACACTGTTTTCCTGCTGATGGCCAATACAGTTAACATGCACTACACTTTTAAAAAGACATGCATCATATACTGTAAATGGTTCATTATAATGTTTCATGTTCTCTTCATATGCTACAATTTTATTCTTCTTCTCATCAATTATAAAAGGAGTATGACAGCTTTTCAATGTCACTATCAACTGACTGAGTACTTAACCTATTAACTACTATATATAGCAGTGTTATTCAATTTTTCATGTTTGAATGTTCTGCACATTTTCTTCATTTTCTTTCTGCCTTTAAAGCAAAGCATGTGTTTTTCAGTTGTAATTCTGTGGTCTTTAGGTTGGTAGAAAATGAAAATATTAATAATAATTACAGTTTTTTTTCTTACAAAAACAGCCGTAATGTTGAAATCGGCCTGACAACATTCCCAGCATTTGCTTTGCTTGTTTTGAGTGGTTGCCAAAGTGAGTGGTTTCTAGGGTGTTGCTAGGCAGTTGTTTATGAAGCTTAAGTAACTCACCCTTAAAGGATTTTTCATTTTCTACAACAATTAAATATATTGTAAAGCACACATAATAATAATGTTTGCCAAATGTGAGAAAATTTGCTGCCATAAAGTTGAAATCGGCCCAACATCATTCCCAGTATTTGACTGTGCATTGCTAAAGTGTTCAGATTGGTTTCTAGGGCCTTGCAAGGCAGTTGCTCATGAATTTAAAGGAACTCATCCCTTTCTCTGTGATAGTGTTCTCTATGGGTCTCGCTTTTAATCTAAATATGTGGGATCTCCTCGCCCCGCCCCTGTTTTTTTGTTGTTTTGTTTTGTTTTTTTCATTTGATGGGTGAAAACTGTAATATTGCCTAGAAAAGAACCATCTCTCTTCAAAAAGCTGCATGATATGAGACAATTATGGGTGGAAGCATAGGTACAGTAGGAGCAATAATAATAGCGATGCTTGCCACAGTAAGCATTGCACCTGTTTATTTGGGATAGGTTCCCTCATTTTGAAAATCCTATTTGGCGTTCTTAACCTCAGCCACAGAAGCAGGAAATAAACTCATTGATTTTGAATTGATTCGGTCACAGAACGACACAGAGGAGCCAATTCAAGTCACTCCCCATCTGATCCATTTCCTACTGCTAAAACACACATATGCATATTTTACAGCACACTTTTTGTTTGAGTGAGGGACATCCCTGTGTATGTATACATTGATTAATTATTTAGAGAAAAAATAATATACAAATAGGATACCATACATAAGCTGTGTGCATAATTTATGAACTGTGATCCTTGTTTTATTATATGGTATCAAGAACTTGAAGAGGTAGAATCAGTGTGTGTGTGTGTGTTTTTTTTTTCTGTACAGTTTTGAGAGTTTAAGTATGGAGGTCAAGTCATTTATTATTGTCTAGCAGATAAAAGTTTAGCACTTTTAACACCCTCTTAACACCCTGAATGTTTCTTCAGTTCTTGTTTTCACATCACTGCAGACTCAAGGCCTCCAGCTATTTCACTTCCATTCAACACCAACACGGAATATTACAATGCTTGTCACTCAAGGTCCAGGGAGATCAAGATTTAAAGAGCCAGTAAACTGAATATAGTGGTGCATTTATCATTTCTGAAAGGCTCTCCTTTGGGTCCAGGTTCTGTAGAACAGTCTTTCTCATACCTTTTTAAACCAAACACCTTGTAGTGTAATTCAGCTTAATTATTAAAATAAATGATTGAATTAAATGATTAATTATTAAAAACAAGTCAAATTCCCAGTGAAGTACTATGCTTCCTACCCACTATTCAGAAGAGAACTTCACCAATCAGAATACACTTTACTTCTATAGAATAAAACTATACTGTGATATTTAGATTTATCGCCAATGACTTAAAGTCAGTTTTATAGTGTATCATCATTGCTGAATTTGCTCTATATTTCTGCTGTCAGATTGATTAATCGTGATTATTCGCATGTAACATTTTATATATGTGATTAATATATTGATTATATATATATATATATATATTAATTGCAATTAATAATCGTGATTAATCAATTTGACAGCAGAAATAGTTAATTCAGCAATTATGACACTATTAAACTGACATATATATAAATATAAATACACAAATACATACATACACACATTATATAGTTAACAACGTTTGTTAGATGCAATTAATCACGATTAATCAATTTGACAGCAGAAATATAAATAAAAATTCAGCAATGATATATATATATATATACATGTATATATACAGACACATACACGTGTATATATGTATATATACACACACACATGATATATTTACAAACTTTTGTTAGATGCAATTAATCACGATTAATCGATTTGACAACACTACACTATATTGCTTACTATTTTTTTTCTCAGTGCAATCTTAAGAAATAAAGCTAAAATAATAATAAAAATAATACAAAATTAAATAATTTATTTTATTATTTCATTTATTTTATTTGATTAAAAATATTTGGCCAAAGCTTACATTTAAAATTAACAATGTTGTCTTGGAAACTAACTGTAGTAAAATTAATTAAAAATTAAAGGTTTTTTTTAAAAAAAAAAAATGTAAGTGCTTTAAGTTGAAGCACTGAACTGAAATAAAAATAAATTATATATATATATGCTGCTGTAGAAGAGGTATTATTCTAATGAGTTCATATTTCACCAGGAATCTGACAGAATCTGAGTCAGAGATGTGTTGGGGATGTCAGATGCTGCATGTTTTTTATCATGAAGAACATTGACCTGTTAGCTTTGACGAAATACGCGTACTACCCTCTATCTCTTTATCAAAAATAAATAAATAAACACATTATCTCATCCCCTCCAAAAAATGTTGAAACACATGTAAAGTTGAACGGTTCACCCTTACTGGGTGATAAAACGAAACACAGCATCTCTTGAAATCAATATTAATAAGCTTGATGCATAATTCAGGCATGCATTTCTGCCAGTCAGGTTAGCCTCATGAATAATTCATGGATGGCTTTAGATACATACCCGGCCTCATTTTGTGATCCCACAACTTTAGTGTCCATCATCAGCGGCGTGTGCACCGCATTCATTCACTGGATTCAGCTTTATTAGTACAGATAACAACAGCAGTGCGCTCTTTGCCGAACCGTTTGCACCATTAATCATCAAAATGTGTCAACATGTCCATCATGAACGCTTGTAAATAAATTAAGGTTGCGTCCTTCTGGAACACACTGTCAGTGCAGCCAGGGCTGGAAACGCTCTGTTGTCCCTGTCATCTTTTGAGCGTGTCCCGAAGAAGAAAAAAGGACAGAACACAGGGTGCATGAACAATCTGTGCAGTATGATTAATTTAGCGCTCATAAACCAAGGTTTACCCACAGGAGTACAGTAGGTGTTTGTATGTAATTAGGGAACAGAATATATTAAGATGAATAGACTTTGGAAAATGGGGGTATTAAAGGATACATAAGTGCCAATAAGGAGGTGTTTGGCATGTGTTTTATATGTAGTTCAACTGGACCAATAAGGGATTATTAGGAAAATGAGAACATGCACACAGCCACATATTTTCACCTGTTAATCTTTCTTGAAAGTAGACTTAGTGTTTATTTTTGTGAATATCATCATAAACTGTAGCTGCTGAACCCAAAGCTTGACCACAGGGCATTTCCAGATCGATAGCTGCTCTTTGCTAACTCAACCCCCCTGTTCACTGCCGCTGGATCTCTCTAGCTAGCGTTTCTTCAACTGTTGTCAAATGTGGAGACAGAAGAGATTATATTGATGGAATTTCCTGAGGAATATAAGCCAATATCAAATCAAAACCGATCCTATTTACTTTCTCAATCAAAGTTTCCAGTCTTATTGTAAATGGTTTTTTCTTCTGTGCACATTATTCCAACTAACTTTTTATAACTTTACAACCGCTCCAATCAAAGTTCTCTATAATAATAATAATAATAATAATATTAATAATGTTGCATTTATTGTTGTTGTTTTTGTTATTATATCAATAACAATAGTTCAATATTATTACTATTATTATTATTTAATTATTAATTGTTGATTAATGGCAATAATTCATTATTATTTGCTTGGTACTGATTGATAGATCTAACAGTATTATTATTATTATTATTATTATATAATCAATTTACAACTATCCAAAAACACCCAACATTCATAGAATTATGTTAGATAACAACAATATCTTCTTAGACAATATCATGGATATATACTTATACATGTATAATAATAATAATAACAAAAATTCTATATTATTTCTATCATTATTTAATTATTAATAGTTAATTAACTGCAATAATTTATTATTATTATTTTATTACTAGTGTTTATTGTTATTAATGATTAATAGATATACAATTCATAATAGTTTATTATTATTATTATTATTAGTTATAAAATCGATTTACAACTATCCAAACACAGAATTACAACAATATCTTGTAAGACAATATGATGGATGTATAATTATACAGTAATAATAATAACAATAACAATAATAATAGTTGTTAATAACAATAATTCAATATTATTGCTATTATTATTTAAATATTGATTATTGATTAATGGCAACAATTCATTTTTGTTATTATTATTATTATTATTATTATTATTATTACTTTTTTATTAATGATTAATAGATATACAATTCATAATATATATTTTTATAATTATTATTAATAATTAATTAATTTTTAAAAAATATATTTACTATCCAAACACATGACTTTCAGACTTTCCTATAATTACAACAATAACTTGCCAGACATCATGATGGATATTATTATTATTATTATTATACATATATAAGTTATTCAATTTGTAATAGCAAGTCATTATTACAGCAATATCTTGATGGTGAACAATAGGGTGAATGGCAAAAGTTGCTAAAGTTGCTATTGGTCAGTAACAAGGCGTGGATTAAATAAGGGTCAGTTGAAGTTCATTTTTACAAATTCTCTGACCATCGCACTCATCATGCCACAATCAATTGTTCACAGGAACTTGTGAAAATATGTTTCATACATCTCATATGCGACTCATTTGCATGGCAGAAGCATACCTCATCAGACATGGCAGTGATGTGTAAAAAGAGCGCAGCAGGAGGTGGCTAGCATACGCACGCTAAGTGCTCCGTTACAGGGTTGAGCTACAGGCAGGGATATTGCTTTCATTCGGTAAGTTATCTCCAGAGGAAAGGGTTTCCCAAGTGTGCTTGAATTGCACCGTGCTATAAATAGGTAAAACGGTTACTGTAACCTGTGAGGTCTAAAAGTACCTGTGAAATTTGTGTTAATTTTCCTGAGAGAGGCTCAGCTGTGCCTGATGGTAGCCGTTACGCTTTTACTGGTGGTATTTAGTGTCTGTCTTTAGGTTCATTTGACTTCTTCCATTAAACCTTAAAGCGTTTGACCACCTCTTGAGTATTCAGACTCTCAGTATCACACCGCAGACGCCATGCATCAGTGCTGCTTTGCTATGTGACAGCTCAAAATCTACAAGGGCCACAGCCACTTACTGTCAAACCCAGTGAATTACATCCATGAAGGAACTGTCAACGGTGTGAGTGGCTCTGTAACACGTAAACCTCGAGCAGCGTACGATACCGCAACATACATCATGGTGTCTGTGGATATTCCACATGATGGATGAAGCTGCCAGTCGTTGCTGTGCTTCGCTTTTGAATCAAATAAAAGCGTAGATCTGAGAATTTTAAATTGGCCTTCTTTTTTAAATCAAACGCCTGGTCTCACAAATGTATTAGTCAGAAACAGTGTCAAATGTGCAAGGTGGTGTAATAAACGGTGTGTTTGTGAAGAGAAATGAAAATGGAGATTTGCATTTATTGCTTAGTGCAAAGCTTCCTGTGATGTACAATAACACTAAATTTACTTCGGAACTAATTTAGCTGTGGATTATTTAGCTCCATGAGAGAACTACTCGATTCTGCGTTTGGTATTAGACACACAGAGTTTGTTCAGGCTTTTCCAAAACCCTAAAAGAAGATTTTGTGAAAGCTGTGATGCAGTGTTGGGTTACACTTTACTTTAAGGTGTCCTTGTTACAGTGCATTTAAGTACTGAGTAATGTTTATTAACTACTTGTACTTACTGTAGGGAAATCATGTGACTTTGCCGCTCCGAATTACCACTGATTCGAAACAAAAGATCCGTAAAGCTTCGAAGCAGGGTTTATGAAATCGGCCATGACTAGATATTGTTGAAAAGTCGTTGTTTTTTTGGCACACAAAAAGTATTCTCGTCACTTTATAATATTAATATTTAACCACTGTACTCACATGAACTTTTTTAAACACGTTTTAATCATCTTGCTGTCAATAGAGACTCACTGATCAATTTTGATTTCATCAAAAATATCTTAATTTGTGCTCTGAAGATGAACGAAGGTCTTACATGTGTAGAACGACATGAGGGTGAGGAATTAATGACAGAATTTTCATTTGTTGGTGAACTAACCCTTGAAGCATACTTTAAGTTGTCTGAAACAACTAGCCTAACTAATAAAGTTCAAACATTATTAAAAGCAAGTGAACAATCAGTAAAAAATAACAAATACACGAAGTAAAAGCATAGATAAATACAATATATCTGTTATGAATTCGGTCCATTTTTACACCCACTCACCACTAGAGGTCACCCGCTCACACTGTAGTTCCCCTACGCTGCACTACACTTCCCATAATCCCTCACCCAGTCACTAATCATCCGCCAGCTGTCCCTGATTATCACCACTCATTAGCTTCATCACTTCACTATAAATAGTTCACTCACTCACCTCCCAAGCGCGAAGTATTGTTTGATTCATGGTCACAATTTCTGAGCATTAATTCCCTGTCTGGTTTTCCTGTTGCCGATCCTGCCTGTTTTCTGTTTGTCTGACTATTCTCTGCCTGCCCCTGATCACCTGCTTGGATACTACCTCGAGCCTGTCTGCCCTCCAATATTGTTGTTCGCCGTTGTTGATCTCCGCCTGTTTGACCACGTTTCCAAATAAAGCTGCATTTGGATTTTACTCCTCTGACTCATCATTACAATAGCCTAATAAAGTAAGTTCTAAATGTAGTATTCATTTCAGGTACAGAAATGTAAAAAATGTAAAATAAAACTATGTTCACTGTATAAATTTAATATCTTTGTTAAAACTGTGTTTTGTAGTTCGATAATAACATATAGACAACAGCAAGTATTTATAGGCTGCTGTCACTTTAAGATTGAATGCACGGATCCAAAATAATGACACACATACTTCTCTTGTTTTTTTTCTCTTGAGACGAAACTGACTGTTTTTATGAGAATGAGACAGGTATTTTGACCTATTTATGTGTGTATGTATCCATCCACGTGCAAGCATACGCGAAAGAGGAATCAATTCGCTCTCTGAAACGCGTCTCTCTCTTTGTGTGTGCGCACAGATAACAGCGTGCGAGTACTGAATTAAATTCTCTTTTGCCTCTTCTAGCGTTCAAATAGTTTAAAACCTATTGAATGTGTAAACTACAAACTTTCAGTCTATGGCGGTCAAACTTGACATAAATCCACGCATCACATGCGTGCCGAGCCATGGAGCCTGGTCCGTACGGATCTCGGATCAACAACGATCCGTTTAACCCCTAATATTTACTAATAAAAACTAAAATTGACAAAATCACATGAACTTACTAATGCTTAAACTAATATTAGCATGAAAACTGACAATATTAAAATACAAATGACTTCAAAATATTAATAAATTCTGTATTGGTATGTAAATAATGCTAAATAAATGGTTGTTGTGCTTTAAATAGCCTAATTAAAGGAGTCATGTCAACATTTTGATGCTTTGAAGAAATCCTTCCTGTTTATTTATTGAAAAAACAGTAAGCTGATTTTTTTTTATTATAAATATAGAAAATGTTGATGTATTCGATGTATTTAAAAGACTAATTCTATATTCTAAATAAAAGAGTCAGAGAAAGGGCTCTTGTGAAAAAGTAATTTTTACAGAAATTCTATACTTTAAAAGAATATTATTGCGTACTAAATGTGATGTTTTCACTTAATTGCAATTAAATGAAAATGTAACTCTTTGTATGTTAGGATTACCTGCCAAAGGTCCAGCCATAACCACAAGAGGGCACTCTACCGTGGAACTGTTATCTTCCCATAACTCACACACATACACTCCCACCTCAGTCACTCTTCACTACATTTCCCAGAAGCCTTCACACCTGGACTGATTGCACTCTCACCTGATCCACATCACTTCTCACTATTTAAACTGCACACACTCACACAGTCGCGAAGTCTTGATTTGGTTTTCCTGTCAGTTCTGAGCGTTTATTCCCGTGTCTCGTTTTCCTGATCTTGTTTTCTGCCTGTCTGTTCCGTTTACTGATTGTTCGCTGCTACCCTGTTGGATTTACTGCTTTGAATTTATGGACTGTTAATTGCCTGCCGCCTGCCTCGATCTATCTGCCTGTGTATCTACTACGATTCTGCCTATCCTCCTCCATTCCTGTTTGCCATTATATTGACCATTGCCTGTTTGACCACGTTTTCTAATAAAGCTGCATTTGGATCCCATTCCGCTGACTCTTCATTACATGATAATGATAATATGCTTGTTCTGTAATGTTTTGTTTTGGTTACATTTTCACTCTGTTTGCTCTGTTCCTCTTTGCCTGAGTTCCTAGTTAGTTTCCGTGTTTGTTCCTTAGTTCCACACACCTGTTCCTGTTCACTTTGATTACGTTTTCCATGTATTTCAGCCCTGAGTTTCATTCTGTTCCTTGGTCTGATGTCTTCAGTGTTTAAGTGGTTGTGTTAGTTTGTTCTCCAACAAATTATTTTATTAAAGAGTATTTTTGTTCTCTATCTATTTCCTCATGCACTTCATTACAGCCACCATGACAACTATAGTTTAAATTTATATTAATGCAATTACTTAACTTAAGAGCGTTTTTTTTTACTCACTTAAATAGGACTTAAGTAATTTTTTGTGTAATTTTATAATTATAACTAAAACTGTATTCAATATACTTTGTCATTTCTATTTATACTTGTATGTCATGTATTTTATTTAACATTTGTGATGTTGAAGTTGTAATTTAGTGCATGTAAAATATATTAACTTTAAATGTAATATCGAATAACATACTATAGTTAAAATTATAATCAAGTACTTTACATGTGCTTTAGTCAACACATAAAAATAAGTGATACATTTATTTTTCATAAATTTATAGCATTACAAAAGTTAGTTAGTTTTAAATGTACTTAAAATGTATTGCATTAAAAGTTTACTTAAAAGTTTACCATTATTACAATTAAAAGTTACTTTAAAGGATTAGTTCACTTTCAAATGAAAATTATCCAAGCTTTACTCACCCTCAAGCCTCATGCATACACTTTCTTCGTCCGTTGAATACGAAAGGCGGTCTGGCGGAAGCTAGATATTTTACTTCATAGCTTGTTAAATATAGATTTTTTTTTCAACTCCCGGAGCCGTGTGGAATATGTTTATGATGGATGGATGTGGATGGAGACACTTTCTTCAGCTCATAACTGACCCCTGTTCACTGCCATTATAAACCTCAGATGCGTCAGGATATTTATTAATATTCCTCTGATCTGAAGGTGAGTAAAGCTTGGGCTAATTTCCATTTGAAAGTGAACCAATCCTTTAAGTGTGTTAAGAAACATATGAAAGTGTACTCTCTTTAAGTACATTTAGGTTGCATTTCTTTTCTGCATTTCTCAAAAAATAACCATTTGAAGTCATCTAATCAAAACATGATTGCAAATTTAGATGATTTACAGTATACATTGAAATAATCCACTGTGCGAAGGCATTTAATTTTCCAATTATTTAGCAGGACAGATGTCCAAATGTGTCTTGCAGAGAGCTTCCTGTGCACCTGCAGCAAGAGGCCCTGCAGCGGTCCTCACCGCGGAGCTGCATCAGACGATCTATGCGGCTGCAGGTGTCTTGCTGAGTAGTAGATATTTCCTCATACAAAGAGCATTTACATGAACCACTCGATCAATTAATGAGTGCTTGCTCAAGATTGGTGCGCTAACCGTAGCTCAGGTAAGTCAAAAAACATACGAGGAGAAGCATTAGGATTAGGGCTAACGATTATTTTGGTAATGGAGTAATGGATAGATTATTTTGATGAATAATTGAGTAACCAGATATTTTTGTGGTGATAAAAATAGAAAATGCATTATGTATTATAACAGACGCCTGCAGAGGGCACCAAAGGCCTAGTGATTAGTGATTGTTGTTGTTATACAACATATCAAATCTTTAAAGGTTTAGTTCACCCAAAAATAAAAATTATGTCATTTATTACTCATGCTCATGTCGTTCTACACCGTTAAGACCTTCGTTCATCTTCAGAACACAAATTAAGATATTTTTGATGAAATGCTCATGTGAGTCCTCTATTTCCAGCAATGTCACTGAACCTCTCAAGATCCATTAAGATTCTAAAAACATATTTAAAACAGTTCATGTGAGTACAGTGGTTCAACCTTAATATTATAAAGTGACGAGAATACTTATTGTCTGGCAAAAAACCAAAATGACGACTTTTCAACAATATCTAGTGATGGCCGATTTCAAAACCCTGCTTCGAAGCTTTACAAATCTTTTGTTTCGAATCAGTGGTTCGGAGTGCCAAAGTCACAAGATTTCAGCAAGAGCGGCTTTGTTTACGCGATCCGAACCACTGGTTCGAAACAAAAGATTTGTAAAGCTTCGAAGCAGTGTTATGAAATTGGCCATCACTAGATATTGTTGAAAAGTCATTATCTTAAATATACTTATTATATAAAGTATAATAAATAGTATAGTATAATGTATTACATAATAGCATAATTACAAACACACATTCAATAATACAATTATCTTTTTCTTTTTCACAAAGGTCATCTTTTACAGGTTAATTTAACAGCATCTAAAACAGTCCAAGGTCTCTATTAGGAGCAGTTGTGAACCTAAACAAAAGATCCTGTGTATAGCACCTGCTTCTGAGTGTGTAAAGTCCCTCAATGTGTATCCTTTGAAGGCCACTGTCTTAATTTGTCTGTAATTAGAAACAGCAGGTCATTATTCTCGTTAGCCAGAGGCATCTGTGTGATGGCATAACAGAGTTTGCCTGCCCAGGGCACCTGCTGCTGAGAGCAGTTGGCAGTTAATACTAACAGCACTAACACCAGCAATGCCAGTCTTCTCTGGGCCTGGGTTTACACATGGCACTAGCCAGAATGCTAATCATTTCAGAGCTTTTCTGCTTGTTCTGTTCTGCTGCAGGGTGAGATTGTATGCTAACAGTTTTCAGCATTGGTGGACTGAGGTTTCTCAAAAATATTAAGTGATGGCATAAGGCTATACTTTTGTTTCTCATACTTCTATGCAACTGATAAGTAAAAACATTATAACCAATCACTAGTGAAGTGAATATCGTTGATAATCTCCTTGACCTAACAAGGCCACACGTTAAGGTCTGGGTGGATTAGATGGTCCTTGTAATCAATGCGTTGGATGCAGGAGAAATGGGCAGGAATAAAGATCTGAGCGACTTTGACAAGGCAGGGCTCCAGACTGCAACTAAATGCTTTTTTCCTGCCTGTGCGATCAAAATTTGTTTGCACTCGCGCTGGCGCGACCATCGTAACTGTAATGTGGAGTCAGCGGAGTGAGATCCAAATGCAAGCTTTATTAAACAAAAATAGTCACACAGGCAATGGTCAAAGAACAGCAAACAGGTATATCAGAGGAATGGCAGAATCGCGGTCGATAAATAGGTGGAAATGTCAAGGCAGGCAGCAAGTTAACACAGTCCAGTAACACAAAGCAATAAATCCAAGGGCAGGCAGAGAACGATCAGAAAACGGTAAGGACAGACAGGATCATGACAGGAAGACAAGCCAGGTATGACCGCTCAGACATGTTATCACAGGGAAAAACAAGACCTTGCACTGATGTGTATGTGCAGAGTGCTTAAATAGTCCAGATGATGAGCTGCAGCTGGTGAGGTGATCAGTGACTAGATACGGGGCTTCTGGGAAATGTAGTGTGCATGTGTGTGAGTGAGTGTGTGATGTATTGTGGGAAACAGAGTCCAATAGTGAAGCAACAGTTCAGGGTGGAGTGCCCTCTAGTGGCTATTACGGGCACTCCAGCTGATAATCGTAAGAGTAACGTTGCCCAACATCAAAACATAATGAAAGCGGAACGAAACTGAACTACTCATTTGTGCTTCGCGGAACGTTTATCAGTTTGCACCAATGTCAGTGCAGCGCAATCCCCAAGGCACTAACCACTAGTGTTACCAATAATTTTGACCTCTGTACAATGTACGTTCAATAATGAAATATATTCCATAATGTACGAGAATTTTTGTGACACTTCAAATAATAGTCGTTGGAAACATAGGGCTTCTATAGCCTGCACATTGGTCTAGCTGTGGATCCTCTAGTCTACGTCATGATTGAAGGAGAACGTGAACGCATGTCTTCCATCTCATCTCACCATACGTCTTCTCGGCCAATCATTGTGGAGAATGACTCTCTCACGAGCACAAGTTAACGCTCCTGCCGTGGTGCTTAGGTCAGTTGTTTCCCACTAAGGTACGCCTAGTTATTTATCTATTGTGGTAATTTGCAAGGCATGGAAAGTTGGTGGTCTAGACAAATAGCTGTCCATTTGACTCGTCAAGTTACCTTTATTTATATAACGCTTTTTACATTGCAGATTGTGTCAAAGTAGGCCTAACTTTACATAGATATAGGGAATGTAATTTTAGCTGCACAAGTTCAATATTGATTCATTCCGTTGTAAAGAATCATTAGTTATTTATATAGTTAATTTATCTATACTAAAACTCGTGCACGATATGTAGATATATATTTTTCTTCCAAATACGATTATTTTAAGCTTCTGGTATGATACTTGGACATTTCCAACCTGGTAACACTGCGAGCTACTCACGATTCACGAGCCGTTCTTGATAACATCTGGGGTTACCTAACGTAACCTCAGTTCCCTGAGAGGAGGGAACGAGACACTGCGTCACCGAAGGTGGCGCTATGGGAGGTTATCCCTATAGCGCCACTTTCGGTGACGCAGTGTCGAGAGACCAACTCGAAAAGGAACGTGACGCTGTTACTACACCGCGCCGGGAGATCCAGTAAAGAAAGCCTTTGAATTCACCACAGAATTAATAACATCGCTGCAAGAACTAATGAGAAGCATTCAAATTTGGCGCAGAGTTCTCCATTATTAACCGTAGATATCGAACAGCACTGACGAATGAATGTGCAATGAATGAACAAGTCATAGAGGGCTTTCAGTTCACAAATTGACATATTTCGTCATGGATTTAATGTAGTAACAAACTGTAACCGTTGAATTTTGACAGGAATAGTAAAAAAGTACTTTACACATCTTTCTCCAGCACTTCAAAACTCTAATATTATCATCATATTTAAGTGTTATTTTTAATGTGATGACCAAAACATTATTTGTTCATCCACTCCTATGTATAAAACTAAAAGTAGACATTAAATGAGCATTGTAACCAGTAGGTGGCTGCCATTTCCACTCCCTAATATATATTTTCAATCGTTTTGCTTTTGAATTCTTGAATATTATGAATGAAGAAAATGAATATTATCTAGACATTATGAATGATAATGCTGCCCACAAATGTTAATCTGGTGCCTTAATAAAACTGCACATTGTACTTTCTGTTAAGTCTATTTATTATTTAGGCATTTGTTAGTAATATGGTCAAAAAGGGGAAAACGAAAAACTGCGCTGCATGTCGATTTAAGGTGTGAAAAATTTCAGTAAGGGGCTACAGTGCTCATAGTAAAAAAAAAAAAAAAAGTTAGTCTGGAGCCCTGAAAGGGTCAATTTGTTATGGCAAGGTGACTGGGTCAGAGTGTCTCTGCAGTGATAAAGTTTGTGTGTTTCTCCAAGTCAGCAATCATGAGATTTTACCAACAGAGGAGGGAAAAATTAGATGCCCTCGCGCATCAATGAGATGCAACACCCAGTCACCGATTTGTGGAACCGGTGACAGGGTGTTGCATCTCATTGATGCGTGAGGGCAACGAAAGCTATCCCGTCTGGTCCAACAGAAGGTCTACTGTGGCACAAGTCACACAAAACTTTAATGATGGTAACACTCTTCTGTTAATGGCGCTGCTGTTTTGGCACTGTTGCACGTAGAGGACCAATAGCATATTAGGAAGGAGGTCATAATGTATTTCACTCATCTGTGTCTCTAAACCCTCAATTCTTCTTCTAATACAACATTTTCAGAGATGGTAATACGCAATAAATATTATAGATAGTGAATGAGGTTTTATATACAGTTTGTATGTTACATATGTAAAGTAATTAATGAAGATCTTGATAAAAAAACAGAAATACAAGGGGAGAAAATGGTTTAAAATGTCTGCATTTGTATTACTAGACCGCCCTCTATTGTCTAAATTGAGCCTTGCAGCGATAAAGAAACTTCAGTGCTTTGTTCACCTGCAACAAGCCTTTTTTTCCCAGCATGAAATGAGTTTTAACCCTAAACAAATTTAGGTTTAACATGATGTGCATAGACTCCACAGCTTCAACACTAGAACACTTTTGTCACAAAAATGACTGCAAATCCCATTATTGGCACTATCTTTAAAACTTTATTCTGTCCGTATTTATTTTTATGGAATTATAAATGTGTATCTAAAATCTCATATGAGTTTTTAATATTATTATGGCCAAAAGACAGATACAGTTAAGCCGGTCTATAAAGGAATATAGAGTTCTGCTTATGCTTATATTAATGGAACACTACATGGATTTTCTGGGATATTTCTCATCTTGTCTCATACTGCCACTGTGTGGCCATACTTGGATAGTTTATATAGGATATAGCTGTTCGTCTATTCTTTGTTGTAAGGAAGTAAATAATTTATTCAGTCAGCATACATTCTTTTTTATTTTACATTTGCCAAAGTAACGGATAGAGATTCAATTGTTGAGGCTTTTTGTTGTTGTTGTTGTTGTTGTTGTTTTTCGGTATCCTGTGAGTATTAGCTTTTAACAACAGCTAACTTCCATACTTGTTGCAAATCAAAGATATTTTTATACCTTGTTTTCTTTGTTATGTAACTTTGGTTGGGTTTATGTGTGTATGTATGTATGTATGTGTGTATTTATGTATTTATGTGTGTCATTATGTAATCAACTTTAAATATATATATATATATATATATATATATATATATATATATATTATGAGGGCAAAAAAAAAATAAAGAAAGTTAAGAATTCAAACGAACCATTACAAATATACAGCCAAAGCAAACAGATCAGATACATATTCAGCATAACATAAACATAATCAGATTACCAACAACATAGAAAACACACCAGTGCTTCTCACTTCACCGACGGTACATTATCTTGCTTTTAATTCATGAAAAATGAAGAATGACATCCACATTGATTAAAGTACATGGAGGAGCATGTCTTTTGTTAATGCTAACCAACCTTGACCTTCTGCGTTTCATGTACAGCAGAGGTGCCCAATCCCGTTCCTGGAGATTTACCTACCTGCACAGTTCAGCTCCAACCCTGATCAAACACAACAGAAGCAGCTAATTAAGATCTTCAGGAGCACTTGATAATTAGACAGGTGTGCTGGATCAGGGTTGGATCTGAACTCAGCAGGTTGGTAGATCTCCAGGAACAGGATTGGGCACCCCTGATGTACAGTAACTGCTGTGCCGCTGTCCGTGGTGCTGAAACCCCTATGTCTACCCACACCACATATGAATTTCTCTATACATTGAGGATCAGATATTGTATCACCAGCTGATTACCATCTCTGTGACTGTGGTTACTTGAAATAAGAGGAAAATCCCCAAACAAAATGATAATAATGAAGCCCCCTCATAGTAACTGCACCACAGATTTTAATTCAGTTAGCGAGCCTATCCATCCAAAGGTGCAAAATTTAAAGCTGGATAATGTAGTTTTTATTTGTCTGCTAGAGGTCGCCTGTTCAAAATAAAGGCGTAGCTTGATGACGCCAAGTTTGAGCGAGGAATCTTGGGACATGTGGTCTTCACCTCACAGCCGGTGGAAAAGAATCGGGATGGGACTCGGGCAGAAATCATGTTCATGGATGCGATTATTAACGTTACTGTAGTATGAAGCAGAGCAGGACCGAGTGTTGTGAAGAAGAACGAGGCGCTGGAGCGATTGTTAATAAGAGATGAACGTGACGCATGGCTCACGAGCAGTGGGGCTTTTATTATGTCATAGCCGTTGGTGCGGCTTCGGCTTTTCCGGTCAAGCGTATGAGGTAACGGAGCTCAGTTTATCATATTGGATATTTTACTGCAAAAATTTTACATATTGCAGCTTGAACTCCCTGTTTGTGCAGAATTAGAATATTGCATTAACCATTTGCAAATAAAGCGCTGTTTCCATCCCATGTGTTCAAGAGAGAAAAATCATCTCTTCCTGGGAAAATGGCTTAAAATATGAAATAAAAATGGAAGTTTCTGCAATTGGGGAAGCCACTGTGGATAATTTTTCGTACATTATAAATGACATGATCTCTTTGAATGCCATTTGAGACACTTCTGGGAGAAATGAAACCAAATAATTTTGATTACTGTAATGTGGAGTCAGCGGAGTGAGATCCAAATGCAGGCTTTATTAAACAAGAGTAGTCACACAGGCAATGGTCAAAGAACAGCAAACAGGTATATCAGAGGAATGGCAGAATTGTGGTCGATAAACAGGCGGAAATGTCAAGGCAGGCAGCAAGTTAACACAGTCCAGTAACACAAAGCAATAAATCCAAGGGCAGACAGAGAACGATCAGAAAACGGTCAGAACAGACAGGATCAAGAAATGTTATCACAGGGGGAAAGAAAAAAAAACACAAGACCTCACACTGATGTGTATGTTCAGAGTGCTTAAATAGTCCAGATGATGAGCTGCAGCTGGTGAGGTGATCAGTGACTAGGTATGGGGCTTCTGGGAAATGCAGTGCACATGTGTGTGAGTGAGTGTGTGATGCATTGTGGGAAACGGAGTCCAATGGTGAAGCAACAGTAGCCCTCTAGTGGCTATTATGGGCACTCCAGCTGATAATCGTAACAATTACAGACTTTTGCTGAGGCATTTCAGAATGATTAAAACAATGTGATTTGTCCTCCTCTTAGTCCAGTTATCCAGTCACATCCTCTGTTTTTTGTTGCACATCAAAGTATTTATTTGGTAAATGTGTCTCCATCATAGTTTATGAGCATGTCTTCATATTGGATAAAAGTATGTGAATCAAGTGAGTACTTTTTTTTTTTTTAATTTATGCATCTTGCAGTTTCCATCCAGTGTTGTGATTGCAAGTGATTGCGTCATCATTTGGGGTTACAGAAAGCTGGTTATTTTAAACACTTTCAACCTGTGGAATGAAGGTTATTAAATATTTGCTTTTCCAAAACATCTTTCAAGCCCTCTTCCCTTCACCTCTGTATCAAAGGAAGCCATTCCATTGTTACTAGTAATCAGTTTTACTGAAATCTTTTATAAATCTCTACCAATTCTATACATATGGGCACTGAAAGAAGATCAAAGCGAGCAGAGGGAGAAAGGTGCTTTCACTGTGTTTTGCAAGGATCATTTCCACACACTGAGCTCACCAAAGTGCCCATTGACACGCTGAGAAAATTGGCCTTTGATGACGGTTCTCTGTGTTGAATTGGCACGAGGTCGCAGGGTTCGTGGATGAACGGAGGTGTGGGTGGAAGAGTTTGAGCTGTGTACAGTATATGCGTGTGACTGTGTTTCAAGGTTAGCTGAACTCCCGAGGTCCTTCAGGTGAAGCTTGTTATACTTGCGTGTGTTTGCAGAAGCTCGTGGTGGAGCTTTATATGAAGTTGTGTGGCTTTTATCACTTTTGATAGGCACTGAGATACCGCGGAAACTCAAATGTGTTCAATAAATAGACCAGAGATTTTTAACCTGTGGGTCATGACTCCAAAAAAATTGGTCTCAGGTCTGTTCTGATAGGGTTGCAGGGCAAATGCTAAATGAAAATAAGAAAATAAAACTAAACCGTAAATTAATATGGTAAAATAAATAAAAAGGGGGAGAAAATGCTTCCCCTATTTATTTGTGTTCTTGTTGCTGGTGTTGACGTCAAAGGCAAAAAGCATTGCGATATTTGGAGCCAAATTAGGCAGATGCCAACATGGACAGATTGTGTGACATTCCCTCGTCCTGAAAAAACATGAACGAAACTACAGTAAAACACGACCTGGTTACATTAAAAACAGATTCACTTACAGAATGAGGTTTTGCACCAACATATGGCAATCTTAATAATCTTGCATACTTGCATAATCACTTTATGTAATTTTTTATTTATTTAATTTACTTTTTTTTACTACTTTAGATTAGTAATAATTAATCTAATAATTAATCTTAACTAAAAAATAATATATTATTAATACATTTTTAATATATTTTTTAAAATAAGTCTTCATTTATTTGATCAAAATACAGTAAAAACCTTAATATTGTGAAATATTACTACAATTTAAAAGAACAGTTTTCTATTTATTGTATTTTAAAATGTATTTTATTTCTGTGGTGGTACAACTAAATTCTGGCAAAGCATCTTTATACCAGTCTTCAGTGTCACATGATCCTTCAAAAATCATTGTAATATGATTTCTAAAATTCACCTTTGCCATCGCAGAAATTAATTACATTGTGAAATATTCCTGTAGAAAACAGCTATTTATAATTGTAATAATATTTCACAATATTACAATATTATTTTTGAGTCTATATATATATATATATATATATATATATATATATATTATAGAGAGAGAGAATCTTATTTCTTTATTTTCTATTTATTTATTTAACTTTTATTTATTTATTTTTATTTATTTATTTAACAATTTTGCTACTGTTTAGGTCACTACATGGTTTCCAGTGTAAAATCTCAGTAAATTAATTAATTACTTTATTACATATTACATTTATTAATACATTCATTTATTTATTTATTTATTTATGCCCTCATGCTCAAAGTCATGAATGAAAATAGACAAAACTACAATAAAAGGATATGACATTAAAAACAAATTCACTTGTAGAATAAGATTTCACACCATGATCTAATAATCTTATATATATATAAAGATTATTAGATCATGGTGTGAAATCTTACCAAAATTGTTTATCATACGATATATATATATACATATCGTATGATAAACAATTTTGGTACCGTTTTGGTCATACTTGATGTCCAATGTAAAATCGCAGTCTTAAATCTGGGTCTCAAAGCAAAACCAGTTGGTAGCTAGCCAATAAAAAAGACCATATCCCAGCAGATATGAAATGCCAAAGTTTAGGCTACAGAAAAAGAAAAGAATAACGTTTGAGTGGTTCAAATGTACTAGGCAGATTTTCTTTTGTCAGAAATTAGCTGTCATCTGTCAAATGCAAGAATGAGCAGGAAACAGATTGAACCATGTCTCAAAGCGAAGGCTCTTTACGTTTGCAATTTGCACACCCACACGTTCATGGGCAATCATTTCAGCCTACTTTTGCTAATCAGTCGCTTTAAGATGAGAGATCTGCCTGCGGAAAAAACCCAGACATTCTCATGCGAAACATAATGGACAAGATGCATTTTCTCGATGATCAAGAGCCTTTCTTTCTGCTCTCCAGCCCCCGGTTTGAGTTTCCATGGAAGTCAGTGTTTACTTCACGCAGCTTCACTTTCTGAGAAAACCCCATGTGACACTGACACTGCCTCTTCCTAGATTCATGATTAAGTGCATTCTCTGATGCACACTACTCTTAAATTCCACCTCCTGTGATCACAAAATAGCAATTACCATGCCGATACGCCTTTTGTTGATTAAGATAAAATTGTTGTTTACACACCGCAATCTCCCCAAAACACGAGTGATATTTTTCAGAGAGAAGTCACTTCACTTTAGCAGCAGCCCACCAATTTTCTAGTCGTTGCTCTTTTTTGCATTTCTCACAGGAGAAATATGAGCGTGCGCCATTGAGAAGACGTATTATTATGCATTAGTCTCTGTCGTTTTAATGAGCGCCGGCTTCACTTGCTCCGGCATGATTGGTGCACTTGAAGTAAAACAGTCAGCGAACAGAACTCGGAGTCGACTTAAACACTCGGGCAGCAACAGTGCTCAGATCACACTGTGCCCTTTTCCCCTCCTCCTCCTCCTCCTCCTCCTCCTCCTTTTACTGCTCCCCTCCCGCCTCTTCCTCGTTTCCTGCGAAGAAGTGTCTGTTGAAAGAGTGGGGGCACGGCAGCGGAGCAAACGACGAGAACTCGCTGAAAGCGCAGGGAGCTTAATTAAACTGCTGTTCAACTGTGCCAAAGTGGAGCAGCTTGAAGGCATTGGTCGAAAGACTCTCAATCTCCACCGGTTCATCTGAAACTGGTGAGGCTGCTGGAGACATCTTTGGGTTCTCCACGTCCACGACTGAATAATAAAGCAGGACTTCAAAAGAGCCACAGTTGTTCCAGGAAAACTCTGAAGGGAAACATCTACAGGATTCTGAGAGGGGCAACATGGGCGCTTTGATGGTGATATTTTCACTTCAAACCAAAGAAAGGAGAAAAAGGACAGGTAGGCAGTAAAGAGGACTTTCATTATGTGACACTGAGTCAGAGACGCTGTAAAGCCTATAGTAGAGGATAGCACATGTTGCAACGCATCAATGTACTTGTTAAATTAGACAGAGAGATGCTGGACAGCATGGGGTTCAAATGTCCAGGGATTCAAAATAATTTCAACCTGTAAATAAAGAATAGGTTTAAAGATTTTGAAAAATGATTCTATGTCATTAATCCGACTTCCATTGAAGCTCTTTGGATCATGTTGGAGAACATGATCATCAGGTTTTACACACTTGTGGAGTTTATTCAGCATGAGTATGGCTGCCATTATATAATGTGACATTTTCAGGTCAGTTTTTTATTTAAATGCTTTACTATTCAATTTATTAATTCATTAACACTTTGCAGTAAGGTCTAATTAGTTAATGTTAGGCAATGCATTATTTAAATAACATTGAGCAATACATTTTTTACAGTATTTATGATTCTTAGATAATAAAAATCTGTTCATTACTGGTTCATGTTAGCTTAAGTCTAGAAAATATTGATTAACTATATATTAAGCCCTGTTCGGACGGGACTAGTTTTCTGAACATTGTTTGAGTTACGATTCTTATCACCCGGCGTTTGGGATTTCATGTACCGATTCAGATGGGTTTCGACATCTCTGAATTTATTACAGAGGTGGGAGAGTGTGTTTTCTAGACGTTGGTGTCATCTGCTGTGTTTCCGTGCATCATGAATGAGGTATATGCTTTTTAATGAATGACTTGAATTTATTATTATTAAAACCCTAAACATCACATGAGTTTATAAAAGTAGCTGTTTATAATTAACCCACATAAGTAAGTAGAGACATCTTGACGAGTATCTGGCAATGACTCTTTGCAGTTTCTGCAATTTGGCTCTATTTATTAATTTTATTATTTAGCCAGATACTGTCCATATTGAAATGAAATGAATGCTTGCTAAAGATTGGTGCGCTAACCGTAGCTCAGGTGAGTCAAAAACACACAAGCATTAGGATTAGCGCTGATGATTATTTTGGTAATCAAGTGATGGATCGATTATTCTGACGATTAATCGAGTAATCAGGTTTTTTTGTGTTGATAAAAAATAGAAAATGCATTATGTACATTATGTATTATAACAGACGCCTGCAGAGGGCACCAAAGGCCTAGTGATTGTTGTTGTTACAACAGTATATCAAATCCTTAAAGGGTTAGTTCACCCAAAAATTAAAATTCTGTCATTTATTACTCATCCTCATGTCGTTCTACACCCGTAAGAACTTCGTTCATCTTCAGAACACAAATTCAGATTTTTTTTAATGAAAATTTATTGCCAGCAAGATAATGAACACTTTCAGATGCCCAGAAAGCTTCTAAAAACATATTTAAAACAGTTCATGTGAGTACAGTGGTTCAACTTTAATATTATAAAGCAACAAGAATACTTTTTGTCCGCCAAAATAACAAAATAACGACTTTTCAGTGGAAGAAGGAAGAACACCTACGCCTACGTGTTCTTCCTCTGGTTGTTTTTTTTTTTTTTGTCTTTTGCCTTAAGAAGAGTACACTGCCTCACAGTTGATGATTCATGGTTTTACGCTTCTTTGTTTGTGCTGAAAGGACTCCAAGGGGAGGGTTTCTTAGAAATGATGTTCAAGGGTCTTTTACGAATAAATACAGAGGATTTCTTACAGGGAAGAGAGGTTATGAATAGATAGAAAGCAGGAGTATTAAAGATGTTACTTACTGAAGGCTTATCTTTATTTCTGCAGTTTACACTGAACAAAATTTGGTGTAGGATTTACAATTTTCACTCTGAAATGGCTAGTAAATTTCACAGATAATCACTAAGAAATTAATGTTTTGAAGTAGGACAAACTTTTTTATTTACAACTTTGTAAATTATTTTTTACAGTGTATTTTTCAACATGTATATAAGCACCTTCAAAACTCAATATCTAAAGGCACGAGGACAAACGCTCTCCAGTGTTAACTTATTGAATGGACCATTAGTGATGTGGTGTTCGATTTTATAGGAACTCTTTATGGAATGTCTACCAGGTCATCAGGCTGTGAAATTAAATCCCATTCACCTTCCACATAATCCACATAAATCTGACATCACTCACTCCTTCATGCACTGTGGTCTCATTTCAGTGGAGTTTAGGATTGTGCTTTTACCCCCAAAAGATCTTGAAGGTTCTTGTATTGTTTTTCACCATAACTGGCGAATCTGAGGCACTGTAAAAATTTGTCTTGTTTACTATCTCTTATCTGTAGCTCTCTGATAAATCTGGTTCATGCCTGTAATGATTAAGGTTACTCGTTCATACATACACATAATGCAAAGTGGAAAAGAGGGTGAAAATAGCTGCTATCCCAACAGAGTTTCTGCAGTGTACACTGTCCTGGTTACCTTATTTACTGTATCCCTGCCACTGCAACTGAGTTAATAGAGCAGATCTTATGTTTTGTTTGATATCTCTAACCTGAAACTGCATGGGTGCCTTAGAGCGGTCCTGGTTCATGTGTATCGGAAATGCTTTTCCCTCTGAGCAACTGTATCGTAACATTTCATCATCAGAGAGAGAACACATCAGTACATGACAGTTTTATGTTTATGTGTGTGTGGTACATGAGACCAACATAGGGTGTAGAAATAGTTTTGGTAAGAATTGTTTTCTTTGAATTAAAAATTACTTTAAATGTACATATTTGCCACAGGCATCACAAGAAATGGTTCCAGATAGAGGTTTGGTCATGTATTGAACCTTTTAGGAGTTTCCATCATGGGATGATTTTATGGACTTAGTTTAAACTAATTTTCTTTTGATTCATTTTTCATTTCAATTAAAATATTATGAATTAAAGGTAGAGTAGGCAATTTCAGAGAGGCTAGCGATGGCAAGCTAGCTTTGAAAGCATGAGATCCCACCCTCTCTTTAGAGCGTATCAAAAGCCACGCCTCCTCTAAAACACATAAGCGTGCACAGCAGAGTATACAATGTGTCACTGGACAAAATTACCTATTGTCTCACAGCACAATAGAGTCATGGCCTAACGGGCTTGTAACCTGAAGGTTGCTAGTTCGATTCCCACACCGGCAGGAATTGAAGGTGGTTCATTGTGGATGAACTCTCTCCACCTTCGATACCATGACTAAGGTGCCCTTGAGCAAGGAACGAAACCCTAATTGCTCCCCTTGAAAGATGCTTTGGAAAAAAGCATCTGCCAAATGAATAAAATGTAATAATGAATGTTACCAATTTACAGAGCTCTTACTTGTACCACCTGACCGCTAAAGATTCATTTTGGCGTTGACATAGTTACAGTGAACATCACGGGTTGCCATCTTTTAACTGACCCTTCGCTGGCAGTTTGACTGACAGGTGATCTAACCAATCATAATCCTGAATCCGCCATTTTGTTAGACAAAGCAGTCAGGGGAGTTACTAGATTAACGTTGGTGAACTTGAAAAATTGTGTGCAATCACATCTTTATGTGCTTGAAACAACATTCCTTCTGATGTTCATTCATGTTTATTTGATGCTATAAATGAACTAGTATGAAGAGATGATTGGTTCACGAGGAGCTACAGCGATCTGTCACGACACATTAAAGAGACACTATAAGCTCTTTATTGTTTAAACTTCTTTAAAAATTGCAATATTTGAAATATGTAACTGTTTCATATCAAAAGTAACCTGCTCTGTCTTGTCTGTTGACGCATTGTCAGTGTCCTCTTTGCTCCGCGATGTATTTTTCACTTCGTGAGAACATGATGTGTGGTGTGAGAGCGCATGACTTGTCGCACATAGCAGCAGTAATGAAAGGGGGCGGGTCTTTGCGAAGGGTCAATTACGGTTACGACATGGCATGAACATAGCATAAGCTCGTTGTTTTGGTTCAGGAGGATCTGTAAAATGCGGCTACAGTTTGTTTGCAGCGTTTGGTGACTGTTGTCTACAACACTGCATAGCCTTACGGAACGTCCTGATGACGTGTGATGAGCCGGGTGCACGGAGATATGGAAATACATGTGTTGACACATGTGGGACTGAATGCAATGATTGGATGAACATTTTTTAGTCCTGAGACTTCCACAGGAGATGTGTTCCTTTTTTATATTTAGACTACTTCTATTATTAATTACTATTGAGATGAATCTGATTACTATCATGAAGAGTTTCAACCAGTATAACAAAAAGTATTTAAAAAAAATTGCCTACCCTACCTTTAACACATTATCATTAGATTGATATTGTGGGATTTCTGATGTCACACAGGCAAATACATTTGCATATGACTGCCTCTAGAACATAGGCCCCGCCCACTGGTTTTCAGTCGCCATTTTCATACACTGGATGTAAGCGTCGTGTCTCATTAAAAGCAAATAAAGCTCATTATAATCATTGAGTACACTCCACACACTTGAGTCTGTCGACAACAGGACAAATGGCGTCCAGTTTAAAGGATAGAATGATTAGAAGGATAGAAATTTAGAAGGATCCCAGTGGTGGATGGTTTTAGTTTTAATGGCATCTTGGATCATGTCGGAGAATTTTATGTTTGTTCAGGGCATTTTGTTTTGTAAACGAGACAGTGTAATGGAGACTTCGTAAAGAAACCTTTGTTGAAAGATGTAGCAGCCGCTATGAAGTAAAGCAGCTGCGTCGCAAACCATAAGTAAATTATTTCATAATGCTTTGTCTGTAAATTATGGTTTTATTTGGATAATGCAACAGCAAGTGACAGCTGATACTGTTTCCCTATGCAATGATGTTATCCAATCAAAACAGTGGCTGTTGATTGACAAGCCTTAAAGGAGCCGCCCCTTAAAAACGGATAAATTCAGACAGAGGGTCTGAATGAAGGTTGAAAATAATATTTTTTTCCATATATATATATTATTATTTAATATATATAATTATTATTTAATATTATCATTATTATTCTTTATTATTAATCTTAATCTTTATTAACATTTGTGAACCTCAAGAAACACATTAAAATACTTAAAAAATACAAGAACCACAAGTCAAGATTTTTTCTAGGAATGTATGCAGTCTTGAATTAACAACAATATAAAATGCTTCTTTTGAATTTAAAACTAAAAGAAATGACATTTTTAGTAATGGAAATAATTGAAAAAAGGAATCGTTATGAAAATCAGAACAATAGATCATATCATCACTCCTGCTGACCAATGAAATGATTTCACTGTTTCACTATTACAGGTTCAAATGTTTCATTTTGGACGTCCAGGCAAAATTGTGAAACGCTGTTCTGATGTTCCTACAGTGAAAACCTGCTTATTGTTTTTCTGCATAGTTTGAGTGCTGCTTGGACTTGGTGTCTTTAGGCTTAAGTTTTCTGGTTTATCCCATCGTAGACATACATACACCAGCACAAGTCTAAATAGTACAATATCTATCAGTTTTGATGAAAATTATGTCTGTAGTTTAAAGGAACACAGTATAGTTACAGCATTAAATGGACAATTGTTTTTAAAGTACACCCCTGCTTAGATAAGCGCGTTCTCTCCAACTTTGGGATGTGAAGGTTGAAGTGTAGCGGGTAACTTTGTAACAGCTATATCTATAGAGAAAGTTATATTTAGTGTCTCATTCCCAACCTATATTTTATGGATGGTGGATGGTTGGATGGTGGATGGTTTGTGGACCAGGTTGGGAATAAAATGAATGGGCAGCCGTGGTCCTTCTCCTAGGCAATATATCATAAAGAAGACAGTTTTGTGCATTGTAAGCAGAAATCAGGGGAACCCAGATTCCCACAGTGAGAGCTCAGCAGTCTGTTTGGACTAAGTTTATTTGAACTTTATGTAGCTTGTTATTGTGGAGGCATTTGAATGTATGCTGTATGATTTATTACACTAACAACAAAACACTAAAAGGTACCATGCTTTTAGTATTGTCTATACGTTGCAAGTGAGGTGCATCTGAAGAGACATATATACCATGAAGAGTTGCATTATAGATGATCAATGTGAAATTATTTTAGGTAAAAATGATGCCCTTGAGAAAAAAAATATTATATTAATTGTCTTGAATGGGAGTTTGTAGTGTTCTTTACAATTTAGACATATCTTTTTAAAGGGGTGGTTTGATTATGATTTCACTTGTTTAACTTTAGTTAGTGTGTAATGTTTCTGTTCTGTTTCTGGAAAGTTACAACGCTCAAAATTCAATGCAAAGAGAGATATTTTCTTTTTAAGGACTACAACAAACAGGGACTACAACGAGCTTATTCCCCGGTTATTGACATAACTAACCCTAAAATTTACATAAACCCCGCCCCGAGAACACGCAACAAAGGGGGCGAGGCTATGTTGGGAGGAAGAGGAAGAGTTGTTATAGTAAAGTGTTGTTAACATGCCGTCATTTTACACCGGACTGCTTCACAAACGAGGGTCAATTCAACACTGGATTAACAAAAGATTAACATGACGGCACGTGCTAGTCGATGAGTTGAATCAACTCCATAAATGTATCCACTAATCATTCAGAAACATCAAGTTTCATTCTAAAAGTTGTAACTTCTTCCTGAGTCTCTCCATCAGTGTCCGACTCCGGTTTGAACAATGTAAGTCTGAACTCTGTTACTGACAATCCTCATTTTGGCAGCGTGAGATTCTCCAGCTTTGTTGTTGTTGAGCAACCGAAGCGCGAGCTGTTCTGGAAAGCGGCCCTGGAGCAGCAGCTCATTTGCAGGCCCTATTAGACGCTTCTGTTAGATGCTTCACCATATACTGTTAATAAGCTTCTTTTCTTTCTTTTTTTTTTTTCATTAGTATTTAAAATATATGTAAAATAATAACATATTTGATGACATCATTTTCCAGCAACTCCAGAGTGGTTAGTCACTCTTAGACCACTGCTTGACCCATCAAAATAAAGGACCGGTACAAACCGTTGCATAATTTAGTATTAAAGTCTTAACTTTATAATATAACTTCCCTAAGGCTTCTCTGAAATTTTAAGTCTATAAACTTTACATAATCATATGTAAAAGCATGCCGATTCTTTGAGGCCAGGCATTATGAAAGAATGATGAAATATTCTCTTATCTGCCTCTATTATCTTTTTCAGCCCTTTATTTTACCAATTTTTTTCCCCGTTTGTTTGAAACAGTATGGCAGCGGCCCCCTGTGACATTTTCTATAGCAAAGTTTTAATATTTCAGCTTATTATGAGCTTCAGAAGGGCTTTTGTGTGCATGTTTGTGTGCGCTTCCATGAGAGTGACTCATGGACATGAAGTGCGTGTGATGAGTGTGTACGTGTGTGTCCACTTGTGAGGAGTATTTCATATAGTCCTCAGTGTCCCGGTGTAAGTGTGCATGAGGGCTTTGATGATTGTGCCTGCTTGCTTTCAGAAACATTGAACAGACGGCTTTACAGCCACTCCAGCCCCACTCTAATGCTTGCCATTAATTTAGCAGCCTGCCGGTCTGCCATCACAGGAGAGCTTCTATTTAACCAGCGCCTCTCTGACAAAAGCCTTCTGTACCATCCCAATACATTAGGGGGAATATACATGTGCTTTTGAAGTGCACTAAGAAGACACAGTCCTACTTCATTCAGACGCCAAACCCATCATGCTCTGGAAAATTCTCCAGTCTCCAGTCCACTCCGGAACAGCTTGTGTATCATCACACATTGCAGAAGGATCCTGTCTCAGCGTCGTCAGGGGACACGGGCTGTTCTCTCACTGTGTTTGCTAATTGATTTTGTTTTCTGCAGGGGAGTGAATGCGATGTGCTTCTGGCTCCTTCAGTCTTGGCCCTTCTGGTGTTTACACTTATAAACAGGACAAAAAGAACGAACACGACTCCACACACACACCGCCGTGAGAGCAGCTGTCACTAGGAGCAGGCGGTGACGTTACACATGACTCTCCATATTTAAGTAGAGTTATGCAGTCAAACATGTTACCGAGAGTCAAATTTACATGTTGCAAGTCATGATTACCGGTGGCAAAGTCGTAACCACATCCTGTTTACAACTACATCCAATCCATAAAGAAAATACTGAAAGGGATAGACCACCCCTCAAAAAATGTAACGTCATTTATTCACCCTCATGTTGTAACTTCCAAACCTATGTGACTTTCTTTCTTCGGCGGAAAACAAAAGGAGATATGTTGAAAATAGTTTTTTTTTTGTTTGGTGCTGTGTGGTTTTGTTTTTTTTGTTATTGTTTTGTTCTGTGTTAAAGGTTCACTATGTAGTTTTTTCATCCGCTAGAGTTCGCCTGTTCAAAACAAAGGCGTAGCTTGATGGCGCCAAGTTTGAGCGAGGAATCTTGGGACATGTAGTCTTCACCTCACAGCCCGTGGAAAAGAATCGGGATGGGGCTCGGGCAGAAATCATGTTCACGGATGCGATTATTAACGTTACTGTAGTATGAAGCAGAGCAGGACCGAGTGTTGTGGAGCGATTGTTAATGAGAGACAAACGCCTCGCGAGCAGCGGGACTTTTATTATGTCACAGTCGCCAGAGCCGCTTCTACTTTTCCGGTCATGAGTATGAGGTAACGCAGCTCTGTTTATCATATTAGCTACATTTGAGTGTGTTGAAAATGATGTTGTAACATTACTGCTGTGAGACACTTGTTGCACACAGCAGTAAGATAGATCAATATTAGAATATCATTAAATGCTGGATGGCTTGTGATGAATGGCATTAATTTTAAAATTCAATGTATGATGGAGAAAATTCTGTATTATTGTTAAAATAAAGCTGCATCTGATTATGCTATGTTGGCTACTTGACAATGGTGTTTTTCTCTGAGGCATGGTAAAACATGGTACTCGCAAAAAATCAAGAACATTAAATTTAAACAATAAGACTAAACGTGTTGAGCTATATTACAATAATTAGTTTTCTGTCTATAATGTATCAAAACAGATGTTTCCTTGTCTGTGTTCCCACATGTAATATATATTAAAACATCTTTGGTGTTTCCATGGTTTCTACAAAATAAAACCAGAAAACGAGGGTAACGTGGATATGACCTCAGGGGACTCACTCACACGTCCCGGACCCTTGGTTAAAATTATGATTTTCTCACGATTTACAAATAGTTGGAAACATTTGGGATATTGTAAGTACTCAACTGAACAAAATATATTAAACTGGCCTAGTGGTTTTTGGATATTTTACTGCAAAAATGTGACATATTAGAGCTTTAACTCTAAAAAATAATGTGTTGGCTCAACAAAAAAAAATCCATTTTATGACAGCTTTGAGTGAATTTACGTTCAACCGACAAGCATCATTTAGTTAGAGGAACTTTATAATTTGTAGCATGAACAAAAAATGTAAGTTGATTACTCAAAAAAACTAAGTCGCTCCAACTAGTTGTAGCATGGAACAATTTCAGTTCAAATAAACAGCTGTCATAACACATGCTAACACAACTTATTTAACATGAATATTTAATGAACAAGTAAGATATTACTAGCACAGTCATTGCTTATAGAGTTAATGTAGAGTTGCCTTCATGTATCTACTCTTCAGGACAATGGTAAGCACAAAAACTTCTACATTACAGAAACTCATTTAAATGTCAAACATAACAACTTTAAACACTAACAGATCTTTCCAAATAACAAATAAATGAACACTTAATTTCAACATTTATTCTAATTATCCAGTTCTATGCAAAGCATGCAGGGAACTAGAAATCCACTGCTTAATTTCTGAAGTTATCAAGACAATTTCATTAAGTTACTACAACCTATTTTTTAAAAAGCCAATTAGCGAAGAGATTACAGACAATATTATGTTGATGTAATGATCAACATTATTATGTCAATAGAAATCTATAACATTTGCAACTTAAAAAGCTTAATTAAAACAACAAACTAGAATATTTTATATTGCAACCATGCATTTGTATAAGTTGTGGAGATATGTCCCCCAAATTACTTTTTAGAGTGTTGTTTTGTTTTTTGTTTGTCCATATAATGACAGTCAGTGGAGTTTAGTGTTGTTTTGATTCCCGTTGACTTTCATTGGATGGACAAAAACAGTTCTTCTTCAAAATATGATCTTTTGTGGAGAAGAGAGATAGTCATAGGTTTGGAATGACATGAAGCGGAGTAAATGATGATTTTTTTTTTTTTTTTGGTTATCCATTTAACTACATGCTTCACAACATGCAATAAAGTATATTTCTCTTCTATGTGAATCTGAGAATTTGAAAAAAAAAAAAAAATATATATATATATATATATATTTTCTTAATTTTAATTGTGACAAACAACAGGAACAGTGGTTTCTATTTCTGTACCATTGGGCTGGGAAGCCCCGCCCCCACATTTAAATTTTATTGGTCCAAAACCCTGCTCCACATAATTGCAGGTAGAGTATATGAAATGGCTTCTGATTGGCTGTGATAGTGTGGCATCGCGCCGCAGTTTGGATATTCAGCCATTACTTATTCAGCGTAGAAGACAAATTGTCACTTGTCAACTTGTCACTTCATGCCTGGTTAGGACACAGTGTTGTTAAAATAAGGCAACACCTGTTAAGTACATGAGCTGCACCTGTCAAAACAGCACATCCCTTGTAAAGTGTTATTATGGTACTAAATAAATACCACATTCATCATGGTATTTACATAATCCTACGTACTTCAAAGAATACCAGTTTTACTATGGCATATTTTTCTGTCTGTGTGTGAAGAAATTCTGTGATAAAATTTTGTAACATATTTCATTTAGTGTAATTTTAGTATTATTTATTATATAGTGCTTTTATTGCAATTTAACTTTTAGTAATTTTGTTTTGTGCTTTTGTCATTTTTTAAAAATTATTTCTATAGCTTCAATTTATTTTTATTTTAGTTTTAATAGTGTTATGATGTCATCATGACTGTCACGATTATCCGCTGAAGAGCCCGTTAACAGACACCAGAGGGTGTTTGAACTATTGCCTCACCATTGGACTCCCACAATGCATCACACACTCACTCACACACATGCACACTACATTTCCCAGAAGCCCCGTACCTAGTCACTGATCACCTCAACCAGCTGCAGCTCATTATCCGGACTATTTAAGAGACATTCAGCCTTGCACACATTGCTAGGTCTTGATTTACTCTTGTGTTCATTTCCAAACGTTTTCCCCGTGGTTGGTTGCTTGTTTGCTGCCTGACCTGATCTTTTGCCTGTTTAATGACTACGAGTTTGCTTATCCTCTACCATTCCTGTCTGCCATGTATTGACCATTGCCTGTTTGACTACGTCTGTAAATAAAGCCCGCATTTGGATTTCACTCCGCTGACTCATCGTAACAATGACGTCACATGTATTTATTTCCATTAGTTGCCATATTTTATTTATTTATTTTTTGCCATATTTTTTGCCTTATTTTATTTTATTTATTTATTTTTATTTTGGTTTTATTTTTAAGTTTAATTAACAATAACAACACAAACTTATTTTATTACTTGAAGTACAACATGCTGTAACAGCATCAGTTTTATGGATTCTGACAAGGCAAAAGCAATGACTTGCAGCTCAGTGAGTGTCAGATTAACTGAGACTGCTCTGATAAGAGTCCTTTGATCAGGGATCAAACTTCACTGGTTGCATTGTATGTTTATTCACAGACACAAAAAAATCATTCACTCAGGAATTGGACTTCACTGGTCATTTTTTATGTTTTTGCATGCAAAATTTTTATTCCATGCAAAAAATAAATTGATAATAAAAGTCATTTGTTTTGGATTCAGACACTTGCTCTATATGTTTCTGATTCACTAAAACGAACAGGCTCATTAGACTTCAGTGGTGGAGCTTTATTGATGATTTGAGATGAATATTAATGTAGGCTTAGTGAACACTTTCTGAATGTTGTTGTTTTATGTTCCATCCACATCGTTGGAAAAATGCACATTCAAGAGCCAACAGAACCAAATGTGATAAAAAAAAATATAAATAAAAATACATTTATTCCAGTATATTTTTAAAATGGTTCTCGGTTCCATAGTCATGAGTCCTTAAGCTTCTAACTCATTTTTTTTCTAGCTTGCATAACTCTAAAGGTAAACAACACTGCCCCATGTATGTAAGTTAATAAAGTAGCTTAAGAATGTTGTGGTCTAGAGAAGTGGTTAAATTAGCATTTAAATGGGGTTGTGCTTACAGACAAAAGCCTTTTGAGTGCTTTGGTTGAAAGCCTATGTTAATCCCAATCCTTTCCCATGTGACTTTCAAATGTATTTTATATTATAATTAATCATGGCTCTTCATAGATTTCAGTGAGAGGCCTTTAAATGATATGTTTGGCTCTGGATTAACGAATGATCTCTCTAAAGTGTCCGATCAAGTACATATAGGGATTTGGGGGGCTTTCATACTGGGCATGTTGGCTGCTATCTCCCTGAAGCCCAAGCTAAGCAGGGTTGAGCCTGGTCAGTACCTGGATGGGAAACCTCCTGGGAAAACTAGGTTGCTACTGGAAGATGGACTGATTGGCTTCATCACTTTGTCTCCTCTCCACCAATAAGCTGGTGTGTGGTGGGCTTTATGGCGCAATATGGCTGCCGTTGCATCATTCAGGTGGATGCTGCACATTGGTGGTGGTTGAGGAGTGCTTTGAGGGCCAAGAAAAGAGCTAGAGTATGTAAATGTAAAGAATTCTTCATTTGTCGCTCTAATTGCACTCATGCGTGATTACACTGCACACTCACTCTTGCTTTTATCCAAGGTAAATCATCACTGTCATCTACGGTGTCCAAGAGAGCTGCAACCAAACAAAACACATGTAAATAGAATAAACAAATTAAGAAAACATCATGAGTTTGACAATACATGTCCGGCAAATACTCAAACGCAAACAAATACAGAAACGAACTGAAAATATTTGGTTACATTGTGAGTATTTGCTGTGCATTTCTGTATTTGATTACGTTGTGAGTATTTGCAGTGCATTTCTGTATTTGGTTGCGTTGTGAGTATTTGCAGTCTGTTTCTGTGTTGTTTGTATTTGCAGCACGTTTCTGTATTTGCAGCATGTTTCTGTATTTGGTTGTGTTGTGAGTATTTGCAGCACAATTCTATATTTGGATGCATTGTGAGTATTTGCAGTTTGTTTCTGCGTTGTGAGTATTTGAAGTCTGTTTCTGCATTGTGTGTATTTGGAGCATGTTTCTGTATTTGCTTGCATTGTGAGTATTTGCAGTGATTCTGCGTTGTGAGTATTTGCAGCTTGTTTCTGTATTTGCTTGCATTGTGAGTTTGCAGTGTGTTTCTACATTGTAAATATTTGCATCTTGTTTCTGTCTTTAGTTGTGTTGTGAGTATTTGCAGCTCATTTCTGTAATAGGTTGTGTTGTGAGTGTTTGTTGCGTGTTTCTGTAATTGGTTGTGTTGTATTTTCAGCATGTTTGTATATTTGGTTGCATGGTGAGTATTTGCAGTGTGTTTCTGCATTGTGGATATTTGCAGCTCCTTTCTGTAATTGGTTGTGTTGTGATTATTTGCAGCGTGTTTCTGTATTTGTTTGCGTTGTGAGTATTTGCTGTGCATTTCTGTATTTGGTTGCATTGTGAGTATTTGCAGTGTGTTTCTGCATTGTGAGTATTTGCAGTGTGTTTCTGCATTGTGAGTATTTGCAGTGTGTTTCTGCATTGTGAATTATTTGCAGTGTGTTTCTGTAATTGGTTGCGTTGTGAGTATTTGCTGTGTGTTTCTGTAATGGTTAAATTGTGGGTATTTGCAATATGTTTCTATATTTGGTTGCATTGTGAGTATTTGCAGCTTGTTTCTGTAATTGGTTTTGTTGTGAGCATATGCAGTACGTTTCTGTAATTGGTTGTGTTGTGAGTATTTGCAGTGCGTTTCTGTAATCGGTTGGATTGTGAGTATTTGTAGTGTGTTTCTGTACTTGTTTGCGTTATGAGTATTTGCAGCATTTCTATATTTGGTTGCATTGTGAATATTTGCAGTGTGTTTCTGCGTTGTGAGTATTTGCCGTGCGTTTCTGTAATTGGTTGCATTGTGAGTATTTGCAGCTCGTTTCTGTAATTGGTTGCGTTGTGAGTATTTGCAGTGCGTTTCTGTAATTGGTTGCGTTGTGAGTATTTGCAGTGCGTTTCTGTAATTGGTTGCGTTGTGAGTATTTGTAGTGTGTTTCTGTAATTGTTTGCATTGTGAGTATTTGCAGCATTTCTGTATTTGGTTGTATTGGAGAATAAAAACTCTACCTGTTAGTTTATACAGTTTTGTTCAACAAAGATTTGCACATTTGATTTGCAATACACTGAGACTTTGTTCAGTTTGTTCTTTGAACAGTTAACACACACATAAAACTGGTTGCAAATACTACATGTTGTAAAGTGACGATTGTATCTGGGCGTAAATATACCTTGACTCATTATATTCTCCTCAATCCTGTCAATTCAAGTCAAAATGTACTTAAAATTATTGACAAAATAAACACACAGCAGTCACATATCATTATTAAATAAATGTTTTAAACTATAAAATACATTTGAAAATTAACTGGAGTCTGGAGATCTAATAATAATAATCTTTCCCTGTTATGTTTATGCATACTGAGCAATGCTGAGCTCTGTGAAATACGTCACACTTGCTCTCTCCAATTCCAAACTTTCTTAAGAGAAATGGTGCGTTCATTTATAATGTCCTTAAAATTGTAAATTTTAAATAACACAAAACAATATATATGAAGAATAAAACAGTATTGAGGACACCTGGCAGACACGGCTAAATATACAAGCAAGGCCTACTTTTGGATCTTAAAAAATAATGTTTTTTTTTTTTCTTGCATTGACTATGAACACTTTTCTCAGACTTTCTTAAAAAGTACAGACACAGCTGCTTGCAAACACTGCAACTAGACCACATCACACCTGTGTTTAGTGACTTTGCACTGGTAGTTGTTTGTGTGCATGATTAAGACCTTTTAATCACTGTTAAATGCTTGAAAACATTTATAAAAGTATAAAGTATAAAGCTGCTTTTAGCCTCTTCTCCCTTAATAAAATTCTGTATAACTAGTGTAATCTTTACAGAGCTGAAGGTTTCTCAATGACTGATTGTATGCTGTGTTATCTACAATAATATATATTATCAGATGATCTCGCTCTTCCCTGTATTAGTCACTCGGGGGCAGCAAAGTCCTATTGCACCCAATCTGAATCAATTCAAGTACTGTGACGCTCAATATACAGTTCAGATGTATTTGCTCACTTTTCATTCACCTTTATTCGTATTTGTGACATTGTTTGTTATATTGCTTTAACTCATTTACAAGTATTGTATCTGTGACATTTCCAAGTACTGAATTCCAATCAATTAATTTAAAAAAAAAAAAAAAAAAAAGTATTATTGTAAGTTGTTATATGTCTCATGGTCTCTAAGAATATCATTGAAGATATTCATTACTTTCCACAGCCAGCAGACTTTCTTGTTACAGGCACATTCATCATGTGTTGGGAATCCAATGCTAAGTTGATTAGGGAGCAAGAATAATTAATTTTTGTCTCAGCTGTTTAATAGAGTATACCTGACAAATAGTGGCCTCATGCAATGATAGAACAGTTTTTGTTAATGGAAAAATGTTTGTCATTTTTACATTAGAAATATTTGAGGCAAAAAAAAAAAAAAAAAAGTTGAACCACTGCTCCAGAGGGTGAATTTGACCTTCACCTCCATATTCTAGTCAAACAATTGAAGTGGGTTCTGAGTGAACTATGCCTCTTAATTAATTATGCCGATCCAGATACAGGCAAAACGTGTTATTCACTTTACATTCATTTGTCAATCTTCGCTCTTGCATTTTTCATGATGGGAAAAAAATGTAATCATGTGCTGTTCATAGCAATGACCTCTGTAGTGTGCTTGCGCCACTGCCATTAGGGTCCTATCTGTTACCGTTTTATTTGTAGCAGCTGAGCTTCCTCTAAATATAGCTCAGGGCACTGATGGCAGCCTTTGTGCGGCTCGCTAACGTAATCATTCAGACAAGACAGCCTGTGTGTGTGTGTGTGTGTGTGTTATCTGTTTCTTTCTTTCTCACCTGTGTAAAGTGAAAGGAGAGTGTGAATGAAAGATTCACACATGAGCATATTGTGTGTACGGAGACACCCCCATCTCCATACTTATGTATGGATGCCTTTGTTTTTTTGTGTTTCCATGGATACCAGACTTTTGAAACAACTTGATTTATAGATGCGTATTTCATGACCTCAGAAAGCCGTCTGAAGATCAAATGGCACCGTGTGTGTTCTTTCTCGAATGCATACCTAGTATACACATGCAACATGCTTGAGCACAATAGGAGGAATAATTAAATGCATTGGGTGCTTGTGGAGCAATCAGAAGCTGGTTGTGCTAATCTTTAGTCTCAGCTTGTGCCATTTGCTGCACATGATTGGCTGTGTTGGAAGTTATTATATGAGTGGAAAATGTTTCGTATTTATAACGTGTCGAAGCTTTTTAACCTGTGGTTTTTGTTCATAGCCAACACATTTGAATATTTAATTTTTGACTTGTGAACCTGTTCAAGTGATTTATTGGAAATACCAGTGTTATTTTAGTATTATTTCTAAACTTTTATAGTATTTATAGTTTTCATTTTAATTTCATTTTCATTTTAGTTTAAGGGTATGTTCGTATTAGACAGGTTCGGTTCAATTAAAATAAAATCTGGTGCGATTTCTGTGTTTTCTGGTTAAAATTGCAATTGCGATTTCAAATTCGATTTAAAAGGAAATTACAAAGAACACCAGGATTGTTTGTAGGGCTGCACATTTTATATATGACTATAATTATTCATTTTTATGATCACTATTATTATTATTATAAAAATTTTAAGCAAAATAAGAAATAATACTATTGTAATAGCACTATATATTTTATGGAAAAATGCAGGGTGACATGCAGGGGGTCTGTAATATTAAATCATTAAAATGGTTTTATTATCAAATACTAAATTATTTTGATAAAAGTCTTTGACAATAATTTCTTAATTTTTTGTCAGGAACTCTCATGCATCCTTTTAGATTAAATATTTAAAATATTATGTTGTTTCTATGCTTATTTGGAGATTAAATGTGAAACTATTACCATATAAAAAAATATTAAAAACTTTAATATTATGAGCGATTAATCATTTTTAATTACAGAAAAATGTGCAATTAATTAGTTAATTTTTTAAATCAATTGACAGCACTGTTACTTATATATTATATTATTTATAGTTTTAGTTAACAGTAAACACTGGAAATAGTCAATTAAGAAGAGTTTCACTCTTCACAAAAGCAATATCTAGTTGGATAAATATTTTAAATCAGAGCAAAATAAATTATTTTCACAAGAGAATTATTTCATGAATTTGTCGTGAATCCTATAAAAATATTATGATATGATGATTATAATATAATAGTATGTTTATATTAATTTCTGTCATTGTGTGTTTGAGGTGGAGAGTTACAATGTGGTTGGAGATCTGCTCAGCACCTTCATAAACATTTAAACAGCACAGGAAGGTGAACCACAACAAGTCATGACTTTAAAATGACCTTTCGATGCTTTGTTGGGTTCAGAGATACCAAATCCAGGTAATTCCATCATGCAGTCTTCCATCAGGCACGTATTCCAGTAATGTAATGGAACGTCATGTTCCAATGTGTTCCAAATATTAGAATCTTTGTTTTAAAAAGTCAAGGGACTTATATTATAGATTTATAATTCAGATGACCATATTCAACATTCCCGATTTTTTTTTTGGTGTTTGAAACAGTCAATAACTCTTTTTTCAGCTGTCTATATTGTCAAAGTTCAATGAGTTCTTATCGCAAAAGATGATTTTGATTCCTCATGATATGAAGTCATGTTTTCACATGCCCAGAACTGCTGCAGTTTCTCCAGAAGCAAACAAATCTTAGTGGCTTTTAATTCACACCACATATAAAATGTTTTAGTGCATCACGGGTCAGAATGTAGAAATTTCAACATGACAAGATGATGAAAATGGTGGCGAATGTTTTACTGTCAGGCGTTTCAGCCATTTAAAGTTCTGGTTACAAGCCCTTTGTTCAGGATGGGATGTGCAAAAGAAAAAAGATGAATAAATCACAGTTTACTGACATTGTGACCTTGCCATTTCTGGCAATTATGTGCTGGGCGGCAAGCCTAATTTAATTGAAACAAGACACCTTCATTAGCAGACGAATCAAAAGGCCTCTTGTTCTAATCAAATCCTCCACAATAATGTGATTAGGAAGAAAAAAGAAGCCATTCACAACAATCACTTACCCGCTAGAGCCACTGGTTCAAATAATTCATACAGATAAAAGGTTCATACGGATAAAAGGATACCTGTAAAGTTAGAAAGCAACGCCTAAACAATAGAAACATTTTGTAGCTTTGAAAAGACCATATGGTAATCTGACGATTGACATCTCCTCAGTAATCAGCTTAACGAATGATGATACTAAGAAAACATGCTGTCTAAAGCTTCACATAACAATGGTTTGTTTGACAAAATTCAGAATTTATGAATGGGTTCCCTTTCAGTGCATTTTTTGGGAAATTAATTGCAGTTACTGCAATTGCAACTGCAATATTATGAATTTAAATTCCATTTAAATTCTACTTCTTTAAATTAAATTATAAAGCTATGTGTGTCTAATTTCAATTTCCTGCATTGAATTGGAATTTACTCTTATGGTAGTTCATAACTATTTTACATTTTGTGTATGTAAACGCTGATGGTTAATTTCATATCAGATGTTTTTTATGGTTAGAATTCTTATGAAATCATAAAATACACTGTATTTCTTTTTGATCGATTGATTGATTGATTGATTGATTTGATTGATAGTAAATTAAACTTTTTATTGTGTTTATCCAATTGATTTGTCCAATGTATTTGAATTGACAAAATTTAAAAAAATAAAGTTGTCTTAACATTTGGGAGTACTCAAAAAATCCCATACAAAAAAGAACTAAATGTAATAAGTGGAGATTTTTTTTTTACAGTGTAGTTTGTTGAGAGGTAACACATTACAGTAATCAGATTACTTTTTCAAGTAACTAGTAAAGAAACGCATTACTTTTAAATTTTCATCAAAATTATCTTTCAAATAAGTAACTCGAGTTACTTTGTTTTCCCATTTATTGGCTGACAGCTCTCTTGTCCTCTTGTTGAGAGAAATGAGGAGTAAGCACAGAGGTGTTGTGTGCGCTGTGTGAACATGATGCTTATTGTAGTTCTAGACTAAATGTCAGCATATGTTTACTCATCACAGCAAAAATAGCTTTAGATGAATATCACATTTGTGTGAAGAGAGAGTGTTGAACTTTCTTCTCCTGCGTCCCATTCTTCTGCAATCCAGAATGGCAGCACAGCTGTAAGGTTTGTTTGAGCTGCGCCCTCTACTGTACAGTCGTGAATTTGCATTTCCTTCAGCCTGAGGTTTATTCATTTCACTTGTGGTGTGAAAGAACCTTTACATTTGCCAAAAATAGAACTATTAAAAAACAATCAAGCCCAGCTGTGAAAAAGTAACGCAAAAGTAATCTAACACATTACTTTCCATAAAAACTAATTAAGTAACACAGTTAGTTACTTTTTTACAGAGTAACGCAATATTAGGAAGTAACTTTCCAAGTAACACTGGCAGTTACTTTTTCTCATGAGATCGGGTTGGAATTCACAAGATCTCGATGCACTTCTGAATGGCGCTCAACTCTTCCGCACACACCTGCTTTTTGCTAGAAATTCAGTGTCATTGTGTTCCTTTGGGTTTGTTCTTCATGATTTGATACAAAACCTGTTTCCTTGACAACATATGGTCTATGTGGCAGAGCCTCGAGGTGTTGCCTCTGACGGACACATGCTGTTTTTGTGAGAAGACGAGTTTCACGGGCCCGGCTATGACAGTTCGCTACATGCACGTCAGGTGTTATCAGCACAATGTCTGTCTGTGGGAAGAAGATAACTGGAGAGTGATGTTTCAGAGAGATCTGCTGTGTATTTCACTTGCATTTAGGGCTTAAGGTCAGGCTGTGCTTCTCTCCAGATCTTCCAAAGTGGATTTTTTTTTTTTTTTTTTTTTTTCACATTTTCTTTTATTGGCATGGTTCATTGATTCCCTTCGTGGTCCCTCCTGCTCTTTTTTTAACACCCCCCACCCCCCATCTTTAATTTGGCTCTCCGCCCCCTCTGCTCTACTCTCATCTGTTCTCAGTAAGAAGATGCAGACACTTTGAATGATGTTAAAGGCAGAGCTCTCTGTCCAGTGCAGCGGTCAGAACATGACCTGACCCAGTCGGCATGATGAACTTGGAGGGACTAGAGATGATTGCGGTCCTGGTTGTGATTGTTGTCATTGTTAAGGTTCTGGAGCAGTTTGGACTTTTAGAGGCAAGCTATGATGGTAAGCACAAATAAGCTTTCTTTATGCTTAATTTTTCCTCTCGAAGAATTTCACGGTACAGATATTTTGTAAGGTCTGGATCATTTGGAGTTGAAAAATGTTTTCATCAAAAAAAAAAAAAGATTTGAAGAGAGAGAGAGATTTGACGGGCTTGACTGATGCATTTTCTTAACTTGTGTGATCAGCATTCATGAGCAAATGCTTTTCTAAAACATGTTCAGTTTTGTACATCATGTCCATTTGGTTTCCATCCATTCATGCAATTTCAGAATTACTTTTATTGACTTTGAAATGTAGATAAACTATACCGCTAAATTTACTGACAGGCATTTATGTTAACTGAAATATATTTTTAATGTAAATTCAAAATGTACTGCACAGTACAACTTTTAATTTAACATTATTACAAAGAGCACTTTTTAAAAGTATACTTAAGTGTGTTACAGTGGTAACACTTTATATTACAGTCTCATTGTTACACATGTAGTTATTGCAGTAATAACTATATATTATGCATAATTATATGCAATTAACCCTAAACCAAACCGCCATCCTAACCCTAACCCTATAGTAAGTTCATGTAGTTAATTATTATTACTCAGTACTTACATGTATAATTACTGTGTAACACGAATGCCTTAAAATAAAGTGTAACCGAAACATGAAAAGTGTCATGAAAGTGTACTTTAAGTTCTTTAAGAAAGTGAACTTTAAGCTCACTAAAGTGGCTATTTATTTAATAAATATTAAGATATTTTAAGATTTGAAGCACACTTGCACACTTAATTGTGTACACTGTACTTAAATGTGTTAAGAAAAAGTCATGAAAATGTAATCTCCTTAAGTACACTTAAGTCGTCCTTTATTTAATTAACATTAAGATATTTTAAGATTTGAAGTACACCTGCATACTTAAGTGTGTACACTGTACTTAAATGTGTTAAGAAAAAGTCATGAAAGTGTAATCTCCTTAAGTACACTTAAGTCGTCCTTTATTTAATTAATATTAAGATATTTTAAGATTTGAAGTACACTAGCATACTTAAGTGTGTACACTGCATGTACATAAATGTGTTAAGAAAAAGTCATGAAAGTGTACTCTCTAAGTACACTTAAATGTCCTTTCTTTTAATTAATATTTAGATATCTTAAGATTTGAAGTACACTAGTGTATTGAATGTACACTTAAGTACACAAGTGTACATTCAATAAAATAAAGTGCACTTTTTCTTAAGAGTAAGATGGGGAAAGTTTAGTGTACTGAAGTTTCAAGTGTGCTTAAGTGTTTTAGATAAATGATGCATTATTTATCTCATTGATAATGAAAGATTGTTTTTTTTAACTGATTTTTACAAATGTACTGAATGTAAATAAAAATGAACAATAGTTGAATAGGGTTTAACATCACTGACAGGTGAATAGATTTTCTAATATTGCACAACAAAATAAATATCATTGTCTGGCTTTGAAAACCTGTTGTAAAAACCTTTTGTAGGTATAATTTTCATGTTCAGCAAAATCCCACCAAACTAAAAGACAGCAGTCATTTTGAAAGGCTGCTGAGACTGCAGATTTTCAAATATATATTCCTTACTTTTAAGGTGAGCAGTTTGTTACATTGGCATGCATTGTCATTATATAGTCTTTGTCATGAACTGTGGCTGGCTTTTCGTGTGATTCAGTTTGTTTCTGCCACATTTTTGCTTTGAGCTTTGAGCATGCTTTATTTCCACAAACATAGGAGATGCTGCAGAGCACATGGTTTGTTTCTCATCACCTCTATTATTAAACTACACACACACGAGTGGGTGATTGTTTATTGTGTCTTATTATGTGTGGACTTACCGGTTTGATATAAAAATGGAAACTCTCCTTCATTATAGAAGATAAATTGACTTCAAAGAAGTTCAATCACTCCACAGAGAGATTTTATAAAGAAAATCTTTATTATTATTATTATTAGTATTAAGTTTATTGTCACACACACCAGACATTATAAACCAAATGGCATCACTAATAATCTCATTCATCATTCAGTTTAAAGTGTGGTGGAACAGCTTGAACAGGAAATGGCTGCTTATGCTAACATTAGCATTAATACTTTGATTTATAGTCTGTTGAGTGTAGATCAAGCTAATTGGATGGTTGCAGTGCTTTATTCAAATGAATGCAATGATGGCAGCATTCCCGAGCTGAATGCATCAGGCTGCCAAAGCCAATGGCATTTCTGCTGATTTATCATTAATATTTATTGCAATTTTGAAATCACATTTCCTCTTCCTATATATGTAGTGAAAGCCATGCTGTTTGGTTACCTTGTAAAGATCGGATTTGATATGTTTTATGTATTTTAGAGCAGATCTTCGTGATCACCTTTTTGACCCTCATAACCAATGCATATAGTATATATATATATATATATATATATAGAGAGAGAGAGAGAGAGAGAGAGAGAGAGATGGTATCGGGATTGGGAAAGGTCCACGAGCCGGGACTCAAACTCAGGTCACCTGGAGTGCAACATGAATGTCAGCATGCTGCCCACGAGGCTATCGGCGCAGACAGAACATAACTTATATGTTGTTACTCAATAAAAAAAGAGAAGAATTTGCCCAAACTCACTTTGGCACATTATTTAGACTAATTGAGAGAAATGGCGATGTCTGATTAGTGAACGCAGAGTTAGATCTTTTCAGTGAATCAGGTTATCCAGTTTACAAAACCAGTCTGAACGATTCATTCACAAATCATAAATCAATTCAACTCCATGACTCTCAGTGGTTAATAGTTCACTGGAAGGAAAGATTATCAATGAATAACAACTTAAATCTTTTTATGTTACATGAGAAAACTAAAATAAGGCATAAGTAAATAATGACCCAATCTTTCAGACTGCATATGTGTGTGAGCTGTGCCTTTAAGAGATGGTGTTTCGAACACAGTTGTGACTATCTTTAACTGGCCAAGAGATTTTAGGCAGCAGTAAAATATTTTAATGATTTTTTTTTTTTGTGAAGACATTTGGTTCATCTGAATCTCGTGTTGTAGTTAAAAATAGATACTTTGCACAGTCGGATGCAAATGGCTTCTTTCACCCAAGTCACCTCATCTCTGCTGGAGTGGCAGTGAGTGACGGCAGTGTGCCACCAAATGACACAGGCATGATATCGGATGACATGAGAGCAGAGATGACGGGTCGACAGGATCTCAAACTGAGGAAACAGAAGCTAGATTCACTTTTGTGATTGCGGCAGATTAAAGTAGAAAGTGAAGAACCGTCATTGTGCAGTTAATTGAACTTGACAGCTTTGATAACCCTTATGAATAAGAAGTGCAGTTCAGTTTTTTTAAGTTTTTCACTTGTAGAGTCCCTCAAATCTTTAAAGTTTTTTTTTTATTGTACTTGCAAGTGTAAAGGCCACATAAGTGTACATAAAGAGAGTCTATTTCATTTCTTAACACACTTAAAGGCACAATATGTAAGCTTTTTGGATTAAAATATCCAAAAAAACACTTGAACAATGTTATATATTTTGTTGACTTGTATACATCCCAAATGTTTCCAAGAATTTTGGCAATTTTGACCAGGACACGAACCGTGTCCATGCGTCGCCTATCAATGACATCATACCCATGTTACTCTCAGTTCGCGGTTTTATTTTGTAGAAACCATGGAAACACCAAACGCGCTTTAATATATTATGTGTTTTATTAGACAGGTGAGCAACTGTTTGGACACATTCATCAACAGAAAACTAATTAGTTCAACACAGTAAGTCTTATTGTTTAAATCTCATTTACCACGAGTACCATGTTTTACCATGGCTAATATCAATCTAGCTTAATGCAGTGTCTGATAGCAGCCGTCCAGCGAACGTAGAGTAACAATATAGCAACTTTCAACACACAAATGTATCTAATATGATAAAACAGCGCTGCGTTACCCCACATACGCTTGACCGGAGGAAGAGGAAGTGGCGACTGTGGCATAATAAAAGTTTCGCTGCTCTCCAGACATGTCGCACTCGTCTCTCATTAGCAATCGCTCCAGTGGCTTCATTTCTGCTCCCACAGCACTCAGTCCTGCTCTGCTTCATACTAAAGTAACATTAATAATCTCAATTTCATGCCAAAAACATCAGTCAGTTCACATTTAAGTATATTTTATTAAAGTGTATTATTTTAGTAATAAATACTCTCTTTAAACGTATGCTAAAGTGTACTTCTTTTTTACAAGGGAAGGTAAAGAAGTGAAAATCAAATGTGCTTTGCCATTACTCAAATCTTCATCATTGAAAGAGTATTCTGTCAGGTGGATACTGTGATCAAGTCAGCAACAAGTCAGTTCATGGTAGTGGAGTGAAGGATTCGTGCCGGAGGGTATTGAGAAGGCTAGTGTTAGTCCATGTGTAAATCAGTGTGAAACCAAATGCTCACACTCCAACACCAATCAGTCACCCATCAGGCCCAAGATCAGTGCTCTCACGGCCATCTGCTGTCCTTCAGTGTGTGCTTTACATTATGCTTTAAGAAGTATATTGTTATGTTATCTCTTTGTGATTGAAAATGAAGATAATATTATCTGATAATACACATATTGTTGTATAGTTATAGACAATACAGTGAGACTGTTGTTCAGGAGTTGTTTGAACAGTTGTTTATGAATTGTCTTGCAGTAATTCCTTTCTGCCACTTGGTGGCAATACAGGTTCTATTAAAATAGTGATTTAATGCATCTTTAGACTATAATCATGGCAGTCACTCCTCATCTATTTTCCTATGCATTTATTATATTATTTCACAATATGTCCTAAAGCCTGAAATAATACAAGCATTAAGGAAAATAGGTTGAAGATAATGATGTCTTGGCATATGTAATGTGTTAGCATAAAATACAATTTCACAGCATAAAATTGCATTTTAGGATCATGGTTTTGACTTTCAGACCAGGATTTAAATTAGGTATAATTCGGCCACAATGCTGTTGTCCGAAAAATTAAAACAAACTACTTCTACACAAAACATAGCTTTATATCTTATTATATTAATTTATTCTAAAACATGTGTGTGTGTGTGTGTGTGTTTACTTGTTTTGACTATACTTGTGAGGACCAAATGTCCTCACTTATACTGTGAAATGCTTTCTTGACCCACTAGTGAGGACATTGACTGGTCCTCACTATTTTAAAAGCTTATAAATCAACCAAAATAAGTTTTTATTTGAATCAAGTGATGGTCACGTGTTTCTGTGATGGGTAGGTTTAGGAGTAGGGGTTGGGTTAGGTGAGAGAAAATATCATTAACCTGATATAAAATCAATGGAAGTCTATGCAATATCCTCGCGACGATAGCAAAACAAACTTGTGTGTGTGTGTGTGTGTGTGTGTGCGTGTGTGCTTGTTTTCATGATTTGAGGACACACATTTGTATATGACAAATGGGTATTACACTGGTATTATGACGTAAACATGTTTTATGAGGACATTTCATGAGTCCTCATATTTAAAATAGCTTTAAAAACATACTAAACAATGTTTTATTAAAAATGTAAAAATGCTGAATGTTTTCTGTGATGGGTATGTTTAGGAGTAGAGTTAGTGTAGGGATAGAGAATGTACAGTTTGTACAGAATAAAAAACATTATGCCTATGGAATGTCCTCACTTTGATAGAAAAACAAACCTGTGTGTGTGTGTGTGTGTGTGTGTGTGTGAGAATGTGGGCGCAGGTGTGCGTTTCCGTCCAGGTTGGATGCTGTGACTGAAACCAAATGAAAGCGAGACAACTGAAATGAGAAAAATAATCCTGTTAACAGAAGGAAGTTTAGTTTCACATGTTGAGCATAATTACAGTTTTAAATGCAAAATAACAGAAATGTGCTTTTATCATTCATGTTTTAACTATTTAATCAATGTGAATTTGATTTGGTCAATTGATAGCACGGGTGACAATGCTGCCATGCACTTGAATTGTCAGCACAAAGTTGGTCACTGATTCCTTCAGCAATGCATTTAACCTCGGCTTGATCTTGGATGACTGTCCTTTCCATTAGAATACTGATAGGATATTGTCAGGTCATTCGTATGTTGTCAGACCAATTTAAAACATTGTACATTTTGTTCTATATAGGTTTGCATTATATTTCTGGCTCTAGTGGATAAATGGCATTACAAAGGTGATTCAATTCAAAGATGAAAATTCATATTTTGTCCATGAACAACTCATCCCTGTTCCATCAGCATTCTTAAACACTGAAATATGTTTTATAAAACTGGTATTTTTATAATTGTATTTCAAAGATGCTTCAGTCTCTTTCTTCTTCTTTTGCTGTAATGATCTCGCTAAATGTTCAATGCACTCAATCCAACTATCAAAATAGATCATTCTAAAACATTATTAGCTTCTGGTGTGGGACAAATTATTGATGTTGATAGAAACGTTTCATGTCGCACTTGTTTTTCTTGGCTTCTTGTTCACATTGAATTTTAATTACTTTTATTGTTTTTCATGTTCAGTTATTTAATTTAATTTATATCATGGCTATTAATCGGAAAAGCCAAAATAACCATAATTTAAAAAACCCACAAATGAGGAAGTGGGATTGTTATTGTGACAGATGAGGAAAGAAGATGTGGCTATAGAAGTCAATATATTCAATATATGGTTGTTTAGTGTGACCCTTCGATCTGACCAATCATAACCCCGAATTCGCCATTTTATCCGACAAAGCAGTCAGGGGAGTTAGTAGATTAACGTTGGTGAACTTGAAAAATTGTGTGTACTCACGTCTTTCAACGCTTGAAACAACATTCCTTCTGATGTTCATTCATGTTTATTTGATGCTATAAATGAACTAGTATGAAGAGATGATCGGTTCACGAGGAGCTACAGCGATCTGTCACGACACATTAAAGAGACACTATACGCTATTTATTGTTTAAACTTCTTTAAAAAATTACGCTATATTAAATATGAAACCGTTTCATATGTCTATCGACGTGTTGTCAGTGTCCTCTTTGCTCCATGATGTATTTTTCACTACGTGAGAACATGATATGTGGCGTGAGAGCACATGGCTTGTCGGACATAGCAACAGTAACTAAAGGGGGCGGGTCTTTGCGAAGGGTCGGTTGCATTAAACCTGTGGTTAAACTGACAGCCTAGTTTTATATATTCTTATTATTTAAGATTTGCAAAGTTTTTGTAACTGTTTGTACAAGCCGTGTACTAAATGCATTGGTGGATTATGTATCAACGAATAGTCTCAGAGAAACAAAGAATAGAATAGTCAAAGAATAGTCTGAATTACTTTGAGAAAACGTTTAAAAAGTCAAACTTCATTTGTTGTTCCAGATGAATAGTCTGAAGCAGCAACCATAAAACACACAGTCATTATCTGTTGTCATTTTGACTGATAAAACTGTTTTCTGTTCAGCTCCTTTCTCTTTCTTTGTTTGGGTTTCATTATTAGTCCATCTTTTTCAGTCTCTTTGTATAAAGGCATGACGTTTCTATTCTGCCCTGCACTAGGTTGTTGTTCTTTTCCGCTTGGAGAAAATGATAGTAATTTGATAGGTCATTCGTCTTCAGTCCAGAGTATTTTTGACCAATTATTTTCCGCAGGTGATGGAACAGAAATGCTCTTGACATTTAAAAGCTACACATATATCTGTGCTGACAACATGACAATGAAAAACCATACAATTTTCTTCAAATCTTCCTGTCTTAGAAATGTCAAAAACGCATTGTCCTAACCAGGTGCGACAATAAAAAGTTTCCAGGGTCCACAACACACTGAAAGCCAATCGGAATGTATTTTGGGTACATTTACATGACAACAATGAAGTAAAAACAGAAAAGTTTTGTTGTTAAAGCGATCCCCGTTACCACACATCCACAAAAATCCACGATTTAAAACGCTGTATTATCATATCTGGCCAGTAGTTGGCGATATCACTTTGTAAAAACACACTACAGGCCTATAGACTGAACATGTAATCCGTATGCGCATGACATAACTGTTTTCAAAGATTTACATTTTTGTAGTTTACACGGATATGATAACTATCGTTTTCAAAAACTTGCACTTTGAAACCCGTTTTCAAATGTTTGCGTCAGGCCCTCAAATGCTGTTGTTGTGTAAGTGAGTTATGGAAGCTTATTTCTGTAATGAAATAAAAAAGGTAATTGCAACTTTTTATATCACAATACTGACTTTTTTCTCTCAATTGTGAGGTATAATGTCAGAATTGTGAGATTTAAACTCGCAATTGTGTGTTATAATATCCAATTGACCCTTTGCCGGCAGTTTGATTGACAGGCGATCTGACCAATCATAACCCCGAATCCGCCATTTTGTCCGACAAAGCACTTGAACTTGAAAAATTGTGTATTTACGTCTTTCCGCGCTTGAAACAACTTTCCTTCTGATGTTCATTCATGTTTATTTGATGCTATAAATGAACTAGTATGAAGAGATGATCGGTTCACGAGCCGCTTGAAGGAGCTACAGCTGTTACAAACGAGGCTCCCTCTTCGCGTCCTCCGGACAAGCAGAGGGAGCTCTCGCCAGAATACTAACTTATTTCGGACTTCAATTCCCATAAGCCCTCATGCCTGGGACTGATCACTTCCCCACCTGACAGCCATTACCTGGCTATTTAAGCTTGTCACTTTCAGTGCATCAATGCAAAGTATTGATCGTCATCAACTCTGAGCATTATTTTCTGGATTGTCGATTCTGTGTTTTGACCTTGGACTGTTTACCGTTTCTAATTCTTTGCTGCCTTCCTGATCTCTGCCTGTTATCGGACTGTGTATGTTTGCCGCCTGCCCTGACTCAAGCCTGTCTATGTTTATGTCCCTGGTTTGCCTACGTTATACTTGCTGCCGTGTCTTGACCTTTGCCTGTTTAATGCTGAGCTGTTTTAATACACTACAAATGGATCCTCACTCCATGGACTCATCATTACAACAGAGATCTGTCACGACACATTAAAGATACAGTATACGCTATTTATTGTTTAAACTTCTTTAAAAAACTTCTTTGCGCAGGGTTAATTGTGAGGGAAAAAAGACTGGCATTTTTATATCTCATCATTTTTTATATGACGCAATTGCGAGTTTATATCTCACAATTCTGACATTATATTGCACAATTCTGACTTTGTATCACATAATTGCAAGAAAAAAAAGTTTTTTATTTAGTGGCTGAAACAAGCTTTCATTATGAATGGCCAAAACACCAAGAAAAGCTTTCCGTTTTTAGTTGAAAATGGCGTTTAAAAAATCTCTTCCTAAAAGTTGACAAAGTGGACTTTTAGCAAATATATACATTTCATATTTGCAGTCTTTCTTTTCTGTTAAAATAGACCAAAAATAGCATTAACAAAAAGAAGACAAGTTGACATTCTCATTTGATGAAATTAATATGTAGAATGAAATTTGTCAGAGTATTCTTGAAAAACTCATCCAAGGTCCTCTTATAGTGCACTGACTTCTTCATATTTACACTGTAAATCTACAACGTACATCAAGGACACTGCCATGTTCTTCTGTTCTTGACAAATCAATGGAAGTCCAGGTCAATGTTTTCAGACAAGCATCTCGTTCCTTTAGCTGCCTTGACTGGACCAAGACCACAAATTCTCATATCCAACATCAGTTTGAGCAACAATGCTTATCTTACTAAATATTGCATCATTTTCTTGCATAAAATAATATGAACTGCAACTTGTTTTTTGGTCCTCCAGTGTCCTGCTTGAATTAAACAGTTAAACCTCAATTTGAGGCCATTAAAAAAAATATTGCAGAGAATGTAATAAACACATTAGTGGGCACTTTGGATAGTTGATATAGAGCTAGACACCTGGCAATTTTTTCAAGCATTGTAGTCAGTATGTTGTGAGCAGAAACTGTTATTTCACCCTCAATTGTGTATTCAGCACTGCTCAGGGCAGCCACGCTTCACAAGCCTTAATTGCTTACATTTCACACTAAGTGCTTTTGGGGATTTGAGGATATGATGGGATAATTTCACTGCGTTCTACGTATTGGAAACAAACATTTCTTCACATGGTATAGTGGATATTGCTGTAACGCGTGTGATAATAGCCTACCTGCGCTATTACAGGGCTATTTCAAACACCTTGATCAGACCCCCACTTGTTATGTCATTTTAGTGAACATATTTGAAAGGTCTTTTTTAAATAAAGCATAATTTTGATGCTTATGAAAGACAGTTGAGTCTTGAAGCTATCGGTCATAAGTCATGTAACAAAACAACCAGACCTGATAAGGAATACCAGAAACACAAGGGCAATATACACTATATGGACAAAAGTATTGGGACGCACCTCTTAAAGGGTTAGTTCACCCCAAAATTAAAATGGTTCCATGATTTACTCACCCTCAAGCCATGCTAAGTGTATATGACTATCTTCTTTCAGACAAACACAATTAGAAATATATTTAAAAATGTAATTTATAATGGTTGTGAATTTTGAATCCCCCCAAAAATGCATCTATCCATAATAAAAGTAATCCATACAGGGTCCACGGGGTTAATAAAGGCCTTCTGAAGTGAAGTGATGGGATTTAGTAAGAAAAATATCCATATTCAAAACTTTATTAACTATATTAACTAGCTTTCGGCAGATGGCCGTGTGCATTGAATTGCGGTGGAAGAGTAACCCATGACGTGAATTTCGTCGCCAGAAGAGTATGGGGCGTACTGTACGTACTCCGCCGGATTTTTGCGCAGATCACACATGTTCATTTAATTTTTTTTGTGTGCAATTAGTTTATCCACACGGTGACAACCGTTGCACAGGGGGTGTTGATTCACAAGGTAGTCAAAGAAAAACTGCATAAACAGGACAGACCGGAACGCATGCAAGCTACAGCAACAATGGAGGCCTACATAGACGAGAGATCGTGTGAAGAGGTTAGAAAGTACTCTCATTTGTCCAACTCTAGCATGAAAGGATATAAAGATGTTTAATTTGTGGCAAGAAATTGCTCAAAAACTGTGTATGTGTACAAGTCAACTGAAGTATACTTTCCAAGGCTGTGCATTCGACTTTGCGTATACACTAGCATACGCATTAAAAAAAACGTATTACACCCCGGGCTTAAGCTTACGCTACTCCTACATTCTACGTTATACATCGAGTCAAGCTATGAAGTCTGCATTGACAAACCTTTACAAAAAAGTCGCCAACCCTCTGCTGATTCCATAGCCGAAGAGTTCCAAACTTCCCCTGGCATTAATAGCGGCACAAAAACTGTGTGGCGGGAGCTTCATAGAATGGGTTTCCATGACAGAGCAAATATATTCTTATTTTTTTATATATATTTTTATTTAATAACAATGATCACCATCAAAGTCATATTCAGTCGGTCAAAAATAGTGGCGTATGATAAATCTCTCTCCCTAATGTGGTAAATTCTCACTATATGGTTACTGAAGGAGGTCTGAGTTGCTCTAAAAGGATGTTTCGCACTAAAAAAAAAAGTCTTCGGAGTAAAATTCTAGAATGATTCATTTCTCCAAATAGAGCAAGTCGTCCAGCAAAAATTGCTTTAAATATATATATCTCACAGGCTTTTATTTCATCGCCCCCATACTCTTAGCGCACAATTTGAGCGAACAGCCATTTGTAATGGTGTCTGAAACCATAGTGGACGTTATCGACTGCACTCATTCAATCCCACAATACACTGCAACAACGAGTGTGCAACTGATGTACACTCAATGGCCAGAGAACCCATAATGCACCGTGAGGGTCATGCCAAATGAATTCCCGCATCTTGCCAGAAGATGGCGCCCGCAGCTGAATCATTCACCCATCCATTTTGCAAACCGCTGGTCCAATGTGGGTACAGCGTAATATCATACAAGTATAAATTCCTTTTTAAGTGACCATTAAATTGTTTAATTAAGGTTTATACATAGCTTCTTTTCATTACTACTGGAGCCACTACTACTACTGGTGTCAAACCACGCAAAACCTTACTTTCACTCCTTCAACTGGACTAAATTAGTGGACTAATGTAGGGAATAGTGAATGAAGGGGTGATTTCATTTTTTTTTTTCATTATCATGCAGTCCTACTTTCTTATCCCTCTGTGACATATAATAGTTTCTTATCCCTCTGAGTCTAAGTTCCTCCTGTATTATTCATGAGAAGGCGTGGTCTTATCCTTAGGCAGGTATTGTATTTCTGCACATGATGTTTGTCATCTACAAGCAATGATCACAAATGTGAATGTGTGACAGACTTGCATGCTTCCTCACTGACATAAGTCTTTAGCTACAGGTCATTGTTCGCTACTTCGCACCTCTGACACTTTAAATGAGGATATTGTTAAAAAGCTGAATTGTGAGCAGCGTTTGTGTTGCTGTGTGAATCAGGACAGGCTTTCCTCACATAACCCTTCATTGAATAGGCCAGGCTTGATAAGAGTCCCCACAGGACAGAGAGGCTTTGACCGTAAAATGAAATATGTAATCTCGCACCAAAATCGATTTTATAACCAGCAGAAATCGAAGAACAAAGAGCAGTCACATCTGAGGCACATCCTATGCTTTACAGAGATAAGAAATCGACCCCACTAAGGGTTCTCCATCAACACTCTCTGACATTTTACATCACCTTTAAGATGTCACAGAAAGACAACAGAACGACAGAATGACACTTGCTGTAGCTGTTGATAGAGTGAATGTCGGTGTCTGCAGTTTCCTTTGATCCATGTTTGTCATTTACAGCCATTTTTTGATTCTATATGCAATTTGTTTAACCTTTTGGGCAGAAACTATATGAGTTACTAATTATTCCTTCTGAATAGGCTAGTGTCATAGTTTTATTAAAACCAAGCTATTATAGGCAGATGGAGGGGGGAAAACACAATGAGCAAAATTAAAAATGGCTGAAGGCATAATCTGAATAATTACAAGAGCCACATTAATAACCCTACACTAAATTATTTGCTCCAAAAAAGGAATAAAATCATTTGGTACGAGACCTTTAAACAGTTAGAGATATGCGGAATTGCTAAATTAACTGTAATACATGCAAATGGCACTGTTTATGAATTATGCTGTATAATGAATCAATGTGTTAGATATCCTTTGATATTTCTCAACTGATGGCAGATTTTATGGGCCAGAAGGTGGCAGTAGTCATGCATTTTTATGGAGGAAGCATTAGTAGTAGTTTTTTGGAATGCTTGGACGTACTGTTGTAAATCCACTCTCTTTGTGTCAGTATAAGCACAAAAGTAGTAGTTCTAAGCTATGAGTTTAATTTAGTGTACTTAAAGGGAAAAATACAATGATGAGTTGAAAGTAATATGTGTCATTATTTACTCACCCTCATCCCAAACCTTTATACTGCTGTTTTTGTAATTGAATCTCCACACAGGTCTTTCCATAACCTTGTGGAAAAAGAAGTATACTTTAATATACTTTTAAAAAGAATGCTCTATACAAATATTACATGCTTTCAAAGTGTAACTCAATGTAATGTTATCATGTAAACTGCAAATGAAAGATGATGTGTTATATTTTCAACCAGCACCCGTTAAGGAGAGCGCAAGCTCCTGTTAATTTAGAAGTGAAACAGTGAAATTCTCGAGTGAAACAGCTGTAAATGTGAGATTTTACTAGCAAATCTGTAGTCATCCAATAGAGAGGGCAATTTCTCGCAGCTAGTCATTATAAAAATCAAGAATACCAAACATGATAAAAAAAATTAAGGTTAAACTGAATGAAAAACAAGCCCGGGCATCACTCTAAAGTTGGTAAGCTATTTATATTTTTAATGTTTCAGTTTTTAACTAATACTACGGTGGCCGAGAGAGCTCAAAGCGCTGCACATAAGAAAACACATGCAAATAAAAAAAAAAAACACATACAAATTAAAAAAAACGTGATCATCAGTTTGACAACACATGTGCTGCAAATCCTCACAACACATGCAAACACAAAAACGCTCTGCATATACAAAAACGCGCTACATTTACAAAAAGCGCTGCAAATAGCACAAACCACAACGGAAATGTTTCAGGGGGGACCCCAAAAAGTGACGGACCCTACTAGGATGTGCGTCCAAAACCAGTTCAACTCACCCTTCACTTATTCACTAATCCCTATATAGTGTACGGCATTTGAGTGCACAATGTGTTCACAATCATGAAATACTATAAAAACTGCAAACAAAAATAAACAACTGTACATTTTTTCATGTATTTATTATTTTTAATAAAGTGTTTTTCAGTTTGCTAGAAACTCACGCTCACAGATGACGTGATCGTCGAGCGCCTCAGGCGGCCGTTACGATGATGTCACATTAGTACGCTACAGATGATTAACGAATATTTTTAAATCCTCCACTAAATTATCATCTCTTAAAGTTTAGTGAGTTAACAACAATGCCACATATTAAAACACTTTTCTGTTAGTGAAACACATTACATTGAGTTAATGCCTACATAATATATTTAAATATTTTTTAGTTTGTGCTGTTGTCAAGTAGGGTCCGTCACTTTTTGGGGTCCCCTTGAAACATTTCCATTGTGGTTTGTGCTATTTGCAGCGCTTTTTGTAAATGTAGCGTGTTTTTGTAAATGCAGCGCGTTTTTGTGTTTGCATGTGTTGTGAGGATTTGCAGCACATGTGTTGTCAAACTGATGATCACGTTTTTTTTTATTTGCATGTGCTTTTTTTTAATTGCATGTGTTTTCTTATTTGCAGCGCTTTGAGCTCTCTCGGCCACCGTATAATACCCTGTCTACACCGGTGTTGTGCCGAATTTTGACCCCCTGCTAAATTATTACCCCCCTCGTTGAAGTCGCTACTTAATTGCCTAATCTTAACCCCACCCCTAATCCTAACCCCTCCCCCACACCTACTCCTAAACCCACCAATACTAGGCAGTATAATAATAATCTGGCAGGGGGTCGAAATTCGCCACAACATCGGACGCAAGCACACAAAACCCCCGACAGTAAACTGATGCCTCGCAGTTCTATATCTGACATTCTTCAAAATCTCTGCGTTACTTTTGACACAAATTGATCTGCAATGGTCGCTTTGTTGTGTCCAGTGTGCATCCTCAAGGTGTAGAAAGGGGTTTTGCACACTATATGCAGCATATTAAGTAATATACCAATATTCAAGTAATATATGAATTATGTATGATTGGTTTTTTGGGGTGGGCACGAGTGAAATTAGATAAACGTAGGAGGGTGAGGGCGCGTGCCCTAAAAGGTTGAAAACCCTTTTTTTTTTTTGTTTGTTTGTTTTTTTTTGTTTTTTTTTTCTTTTATAGCCTGTGGTTACTAAACGTGTATGGAAAAAGCAGTGTATTGATTCTTCAAAATTAGCCTTTTGTGGGAATTAATAAATATTGGCAGATTTTTAATGTGGGGGTGAACCGTCCCTTTAAGGGTAATTTAGTGAGTGCACTTTATTGAACAGGACAGGCTTTCCTCTTCAGTCATGTAATCAATGCTGTATAGTAGGTTTCCTTAGAGTATAGACATCGTCAAATAAATGCACAGTCCAACTGTTTAAAGGATGAGTTCATTTATGCATTGATTTTTGCACAGCATCTTGTGCTGAATTACAGGTCATGTGACATGCTGGTCTATATCCATATGAAATGAGGTAAATTGGGTGATAATTAGGTTAAACTGGTTTTAAGTAAAGGAAGTGAGGACAGGAAGAGAGCGTGATGGAATATTCCTTTCTCGTCTGTATTTTTCACACTTTTCCTCTATGATTTCGCTCTCCGCTTCTCATTTCTTTTCCCTCCCCTCATCTCTCTCTCTCTCTCTCTCTCCCTCGCCCCCCACCTCACCTCGCACACGTCGGCACACATTTCAAACTCACACTCTCGTCTCTGACTCTCCTGCGTTGGGAGACTCGGATCCTGAGAGTTGAACCTCGGGCTCCCAGGCTGGATTTGGAGCAGGAGTGGAGCGCACCACCACGTGGGTGCCTCGGGCGGCCCGGCCAGTGCAAGCTGGCGGCTGGACGAAACTGGAGCGAGGAGTTTGGCACGGGGTCAGGGGAGTCAGGCAGGTGGCATGAGCAGGAGCAGGGGGTCGTGGTAAACGCCATGTGGGAAACGGAGGGTCTGCAGACACTCGGCATTGTGGTGATCGTGTGCGCCTCGCTCAAGCTGCTTCATCTGCTCGGGCTTATTAACTTCTCTGAGGGTAAGAGAGACTGAGATGGGCTTCATTTGGAGATGATCTTTTTGAGATGTATGAATGACCTTGATAAATATGTTTCTAGATCTAACTGTTCAGAAGTTTTGCAAGGGTGGATATATATGTGAGAAAGATATGAAATGGCAAATACTCTTTGAATGCAATAGAAATATGAGACAAGTTGTAAGTGTTTATGTGAATACGTCAGGATCAGTGCGTCTTTTGAGAGCCAGATCGACACACGTTAAGTCTTCCTTCTCTCTTAACTATTAGGATTTATAAATGAAATGCCAGAAAAATTGAATGAGCATTTATATATGGTTCGGTTTTGTTAGTATTTGTTATCGTGAACTACCTACTTCTAAAGCATTTATTTACCTTAGTTTGATCATTTTAGCATTTCAACATTTGAAATGTCAAACATTTCAGATCAAATGTTTTTTAGTATTCATTTATGCATTAATTCATTATTATTTTTATAGTATTAATATAGTTGGATCATTGTTACATGAACTAACAATTAACCAATATTAACGAAGATTCATAAATACTGTAACAAATATATTTATGCATGAAGAAATGTTAACTAATGGGACATAATAATTAACAAAAACCATAATAAACCAAAATAATCCACACTTATGATTAAAAAAAATTACCTGCTCAGTTTTTTCTTCATTTTTCAATAGTATTAATTTTCTCTATAAAAATGTTATGAACGTATTTAAAAACATATGATATTATTTGTCTGCCTTAACCATAAAAGACGCAGAATCAGTTTCTTCTCTTTTAATTCTGGGTTTAGTCACTAAAAACAAGCTAGTCTCATGTCAAACGCGTATTCATTTCTGCACCTATTCACATGCTAGCTGTGTGTTTCTCCCACATTTTAATGTAGTTTTATTTTAATTATAAACAAAGTATAGAATGAAACTGTCATAATCACAAAAAAAAAGATTGCTATTCTCTGCGATTTCAGTCTTGTGTCATAAATTATGAACTTGCAGAGAACAAACCCTGCTCACTGGAGTAGAAAAATACATACATGATTTTCCCCAAAACAGGAAATTTGAATGTGAAAATCTGAAAAGCTTTACAGAGATCTTGTAATACAGTATATTGTGTTGCACAGAAGAAAAGAAGGGAAATGAACCCATTTAATCCCACCGGTCACAATTGTGACCACATTTTTTCCTCACATATTTTGGTGTGGTATTAAAAAGCAGCTCTTATTATGAAGCACATGTTCATTTACAATGCAAATTTAATACGTCTGCATGAGTTCTGGGCATGTCTAACATTATTGGGTAGTTTGGTCATGTGACCACACACATTTATTTCCTGGTACTACCATCTTTTTGAATTGCTCATAATTTTTTTTGCACACATCATCATGAAAGGGTTATCTATACGTACATATTGAAATTATATTTATACATGGTTTATTTTTAGACCCGCCCCCTTTAGTTACTGTTGCTATGTCCGACAAGCCATGCGCTCTCACGCCACACATCATGTTCTCACAAAGTGAAAAATACATTGCGGAGCAAAGAGGACACTGACAATGCATCGACAGACAAGACAGAGCAGGTTACTTTTGATATGAAACAGTTTCATATTTCAAATATTGTAATTTTTTAAAGAAGTTTAAACAATAAATAGCGTATAGTGTCTCTTTAATGTGTCGTGACAGATCGCTGTAGCTCCTCGTGAACCGATCATCTCTTCATTTTAGTTCATTTATAGCATCAAATAAACATGAATGAACATCAGAAGGAATGTTGTTTCAAGCGCGGAAAGACGTGAGTACACACAATTTTTCAAGTTCAAGTTCATCAACGTTAATCTAAAACTCCCCTGACTGCTTTGTCAGACAAAATGGCGGATTCAGGGTTATGATTGGTCAGATCGCCTGTCAATCAAACTGTTTGCGAAGGGTCAAATTGGGAGTCTATGTCTACTTATTTATTGTGTTATTTATTAATTTCAGTTTATAATGAAGTGTTTAATAATTACCTTCCAGTTTCCTATCATTTATATAATTTTAGCATCATTTTATTGGATTATTTGTGCCGTTACTGCTGCATAGGAATGCTATTTTGTCCTTTTTGAAACTGAGCAAGACAATGTTTACTTCTTTGTTAATGGAATAAAATACTAATTTTAAACCCAGTCTTTAAACTAATTGCTAGAGGTTTGTCATTTTGTAATTGCAATAACACCAAAGACCTAGACTTCTTGTGTTCTACACAAAACCCATTTTTTCAAGACTATTCAATATTTTTTTTTACAGAATTGACATTGATTTTTTAATATCCTTACAAATACCATACAAATTCATAAATGTCATCTCTGGGAAAAATTTGGGATTAAACAGGTGGAGTTTCTGTTGTTGAGTAGGCATGCATGATTTGTTGAAATAAAAATCAGTATTTTATACTGATTTTAATATTAATATTAATATTTAATATTTTAATATTTCTGTCATTTGTACTGCATGTTTGTTAACATTTTCTTATCCAGTATTGGACAGCAAGCTACTGTATAGCTGTAAATTTAATTTATAGGCAATTCTTTCTTGTATTGAATTGATCTAAAATTGTGTTTGTTTATTGGTTCGTCTCAATCAGAGTAAAATTGAATGTTTTGTACAGAGGTTTGTCATCCCTGCTGAAAATTTCAACATGCTGGCCCAGGCTGGTCCTAATATAGTGGTGTTCTAGCTGCATATTCATGTGTTCTCAAGCAAAACTGAGTTGGTATTGCTGGTCCCCCAGCAGCACTCCTGCTTCCCATACAAAACATACGTTATGCTGGTGACTGGCAGTGCTGGATCTTTCAGTAGGGATGAGCATGTTGGGTGCATCCACACTTACTTAGAGATTAAGGCCGCATACATACTGTAAAATTTCTATTTTTGACAAAATTATTATTACAGTGACCAAAGACTAATAATGTTCTGCAGTTTTAACTAAACCACTGTCTACAGAGGCGTTACAGTTTGTTTATGTTAGTAAGGCTGCTTTGCAGAGCATGCACTTGAAGTGTTGCCATTTCCACTTATAAGCGTTTTTGGGCTTGTTGTGAGAGCCTGGATCATAAGGCGATCCAGTTTTTGGAGTTGACAAGTGTAGGCAGGTGTGGGTCGTGATGTTTTTTTGTTTTCAATATAAATCATTTGGATTCATCTTGGTTTATTATGGACTTGTTTGCTGTTTTTTCAAAAAAGATCTGGCAACACAAATGAGTTGACGACAATGACTCTTTCAGAGATGGCTTTGCCTTGCCAAGGAAAATTATGTGGTTGTCACTACCTGTTTTTTTTGGGAGTTAAAGGTTTAGGTCACCCAAAAATGAAAATTACCCCATGATTTACTCCCTCTCAAGCCATCCTAGGTGTATATGACTGTCTTCTTTCAGACAAACACAATTGGAAATGTATTTAAAAATATCCTGGCTCTTCCAAGCTTTATAATGATAGTGAATGGCGTGATTTTGAAGCCCAAAAAAGTGCATATAAATAAACCATTCGGCTCCAAGGGGTTAATAAAGTCTTTCTGAAGCAAAGCAATGGGTTTTGTAATAAAAGAAGCATATTTAAAACTAGAGCTGCAAGATTAATCGTAAAAAGATCGCGTCCACACGATCTTATTTTATTAATGACAATTCGTCCCCGTTTTTTAAAGCTTTGACAAAATCATATCGGAACTGCCAGGGTTATCAGTTGGAGTGCCCGTGACAGCCACTAGAGGGCACTCCACCCTGAACTGCTAATCACTTTATTCCCGGACTTCATTTCCCACAAGTCACCACACTTATTCACACACAGACACTACACTTCCCAGAAGTCCCGTTCCCAATCACTGATCACTGCAACCAGCTGCAGTCCATTACCCAGACTATTTAAGAGACATTCAACCACACATACTTTGCAATGTCTTGTTATTCCTAGTGATTACATTTTTGAGCGTACCTGTCTTGTCTTCCGGTCTTGTCTTGATCCGGTCTTGATCCGGTCTTGATCCGGTCTTGATCCGGTCTTGATCCGGTCTTGATCCGGTCTTGATCCTGTCTGTTTTTGCCCCTTGTGATTGTTTCTCTGCCTGCCTTTTGACCATTTCTGTGTTTTACTGGACTGTGATAACTTGCTGCCTACCTCTACATCATTGCCTGTATACCGACTACGAATCTGCCTATTCTCCTCCATACCTGTTTGCTGGTGTTTGACCCTGCCTGTTATGATTTTTCATTCTGTTTACTAATCAAAGCCTGCGATTGGATCCCATTCCGTTGACTGTCCAGTCATTACAGGAACATTCAAATATGTGTTCGAGCTGCTATTTCTGTTACAAATATTCAAATTATCACACTGTATAAGTATATTATCAGTACTGTATAAGTACTGAGATATAAGTTCAGTTAGTATATAAACACTGAATCAAAATAGCGATCAAAATAGAGCAAACTACCTTTTGAAACGAACTTGGCGCGTCAAATAACGGCTGTATCAATTAGATCTTATTCCACTAGGTGGCGACAAGTGATAAGTCTTTTTTTTTTTTTTGTCGTTGAATCATTTATTCAAAAGATTCTTTCAAAAACACTGATTCATCCAGTAATGAAACAAGTATTCATTAATGAGTCATTGAATTCATTTAAAACTATTTTTTTTTAAAATCCAGAAATGTATATTTTGTCAGAACTTCTAGTAAATTGCATGTTATTTTTTGGTTGGATATTCAGAATCGTGGGAGAATCATGATCTCTATCTGAAACCAAAAAAATCATGATTCTCATTTTATCCAGAATCGTGCTGCTCTATTTAAAACTTTATAAACTAAAATATCTAGCTTCCAGCAGATGACCGTACACATACTGTGCAAGTCGACTTGCGCCACGAGAGTAACCTCTGACCCGATGTATGACGCAGGATGTAGGAGTATCGTACGCTTAGACGCCTCTCACGGTTCAAACAAATAGGCTATGAAACAAATTCAAGTTTCTGTTCTTTCATATTGAAATCCTCCGACATTTCTCTTTTAAAAGTATTGTTTTAGACTTCTAATTCGTGACCAGTGTTTTGTTTCGCTCTATCCTCTGCCATTCCGAGTTTGTCATTACGTCGTGCGTCAGGTCAGAGGTCACTTTTCCGCCCCAAATCGATGCGTACGGCCGTCTGCCGGAAGCTAGTTATAATAGTTGATAAAGTTTTAAATATACATATTTTTCTTACAAAAACCCATTGCTTTGCTTCAGAAGGAATTTGTCTACCCCTTGGATTATTTTTATGATGGATGGATGCATTTTGGGGCTTCAAAATTGCGCCCCCAATTCTCTAGCTAGTTTGGTTGATATTTTTAAATATATCTCTGATTGTGTGAAAGAAGATAGTCATATACACTTAGAATGGCTTTAGGATGAGTAAATGATGGGATCATTTTTGAGTGAACCCTTTAATTCGCTTGTAGATTACTGAACTCTGTGTGTATACAGAACGTGATTAAGCTCCAAAAGGTGAACTGACAACCGAATTTAGCTGCAGTGTGTACGTAACCTTACAAAGTCACCTTCCACACTCTGATATCATGCTGTTCCATTACTATGGGAGTCTTCTGACTGCAGATCAGAGGCCAGAGACCATCACTTTCTGTGTGGGCTGCTTGCTCTGGTGATTAAATGCACTTCTGCGATCACAAACTCAATCCAACAATTGTACGCCTTGCAATCCACCCAGTTTGCTTTTAAAATGCTTAATTTTCCAGGTTGTATCTTGTCTCTGTGGGTTCATTTCAATGGCTCATTTACTGTCAGTATTAGAGCTAATAGGATGTCGGCTGAACAATGGATCTTATTACCAGAGTGTTTCTTTTCGTTTATGAAATGTCAAACACTAGAAGCGTTTTGGGATTATATCACGCTGCCTATCTAATGCCACTCTAAATGCCAACATCTTTTCCTGACTTAGTCTGAACTTCCAGCCCTCTTAAACATGGATGATATTTGCCATTAACCCCAGTCACAGACAGCTACTCTCAGTAAATGTTTTAGCCCTGATCTCATTTATGAGCTCACAGGTGTTCCTGACCCTAGATCAGGGGACATTTGATCATTGAGACTGTAAGCGCTGTGGAACAATAGCACAGACGACAAGAGGTCGCACCCAATCAGCGTGTCAGTGAAGATAAGTTTTGTCCAGTTGACCTGCACTCAGACAGGTGCACATGCACTCGACGAGCGTGACTCAGGGACTCATAAAGTTCCCGTGTCAAATTAACAGCGGCGCCAACCATTAACGCAGAGAACATTGCAGCCGCACCGGTGCGGTACCCTCACTTCTGGCCTTTGTCTTTGACATGTCTTTGTAAGAGATTTACAAGTTCATAACAGGTCTGAGGATGAAATTTAGTTCAGAAGGACAGGGCTGAAGTTCTATGATAATAATCTGTCAGCTTCTTTTTTTATATATAATTAAAGTAATTTAAGTATTTATTTTGTATGTATATATTTGTTAATTTATTTTTTTATTAATTGAGGCACATTAAGGCAGTAATTGAAACCTACCAAAACACCTACATGGGTGTACAAACATGTTTGTTTGTTTTTTTTGCAAAATACTGCTTTTATATGATGAAAAACAAGAGATTACCCACTCAGTAACCGAAGACTACCTAAACACCTACATGTTTACACACAGATGTTTGTTTGTTTGTTTGTTTCTAGCTTGCTTGTTTGTTTGTTTTGATATATACTTCTTTCATATAATGGAGTGCTTATCCACTCAGTAATCGAAGACTACCAAACCACCTACATGGTGCACACACACATTTGTTTGTTTGTTTGATTGTTTGTTTTGCTAAATTCTGTTTTCATATAATGATGAAAAACAGGAGTGATTACCCACTCAGTTATCAAAGACAACTAAAACACCTATATCGTTGCACAAACACATTTGTTTGTTTATTTGTTTCTTGCTTGCTTGTTTTTTTGTTTGTGTTTGTTTGATTGTTTGTTTTCTAAATACTGTTTTCATATAATAATGAAAAACAGGAGTTATTACCCCACTCAGTAATCGAAGACTACCAAAACACCTACATGGCTGCACACACTTTTGTTTGTGTGTTTGTTTTGCTAAATACTGCTTTCATATAAGCTAATGATGAAAAACAGGAGTGATTACCCACTCAGTAACCGAAGACTACCTAAACACCTACATGGTTACACACAGATGTTTGTTTGTTTGTTTGTTTGTTTCTAGCTTGCTTGTTTGTTTGTTTTGGTAAATACTTCTTTCATATAATGGAGTGCTTATCCACTCAGTAACCGAAGACTACCAAACCACCAACATGGTTGCACACACACATTTGTTTGTTTGTTTGTTAGTTTGTTTTGCTAAATACTGCTTTCATTTAATAATGAAAAACAGGAGTGATTACCCACTCAGTTATCAAAGACAACTAAAACACCTATATCGTTGCACAAACACATTTGTTTGTTTATTTGTTTCTTGCTTGCTTGTTTTTTTGTTTGCATTTGTTTGATTGTTTGTTTTCTAAATACTGTTTTCATATAATAATGAAAAACAGGAGTTATTACCCCACTCAGTAACCGAAGACTACCTAAACACCTACATGGTTACACACAGATGTTTGTTTGTTTGTTTGTTTCTAGCTTGCTTGTTTGTTTGTTTTGGTAAATACTTCTTTCATATAATGGAGTGCTTATCCACTCAGTAACCGAAGACTACCAAACCACCAACATGGTGCACACACACATTTGTTTGTTTGTTTTGCTAAATTCTACTTTCCTATAATTTTGAAAAACAGGAGTGATTACCCACTCAGTTATCAAAGACGACCAAAACACCTATATCGTTGCACACAACACATTTGTTTGTTTATTTGTTTCTTGCTTGCTTGTTTTTTTGTTTGTGTTTGTTTGATTGTTTGTTTTGCTAAATTCTACTTTCCTATAATGATGAAAAACAGGAGTGATTACCCACTCCGTTATCAAAGACGACCAAAACACCTACATGGTTACACACGTTTATTTATTTGCTTGTTTCTAGCTTGCTTGTTTGTTTGTTTGTTTGTTTGTTTGTTTTGCTAAATACTGCTTTCATATAATGATGAAAAACAGGAGTGCTTACCCACTCAATAATCAAAGACTACCAAAACACCTACATGGTTGCACACACACATTTGTTTATTCATTCATTCATTTATTCATTCATTGAAACGTTTATTTATTAATTTTGTTAAATAGTGCTTTCATATAATGATGGAACAATAGGCATGGACGATTACCCAAAAACATTTTAAGTGGCTGCCCTTCAGTTTAGATTAATTTTGCCTCAGACAGTTTGCTGAATAGTTTGCTCATGTACACAACTTTCTCTGTTGTGGCTACAGATACTGAACTGCACATTAAGGTTTTATGTTTTTTTTTGTTTTTTATGTCTCAATTTAGATGCAAAACATAATGATAATGTTCTGTTTGCTACTGCTTTACAGGTCTATGATGCTACTGCTCTACTTGCTTCATGAGCTTTGTTTTGTTGCATGATTCAGTGTGGTCTGGTCCCAGTGCAGGGAGTTTCTGTCAGTCAGTGGCTCTGATTCAGCACATATACTACTGAAACTTGCATCCAAGATGTTGTTTTTCAAGTGAGTCAAATCTCAAGTCTAAAATCATGATCAAAACTTGACTTGCGCCTCAGGTTACACGGTTGCAGTTGAGCCAAGACACTGGACTCCAGTGGGCTTTATGCATTAATTTCATCAAAATGTATCATGTTGGTGACAAATGTGTTTTGGTATACTAAGTAGACAATACAGCAAGCACGTGCCAAACTTTCTAGACTCTGGACTCGCTTGTGAAAGCAGCAGTAGCTCATCATATTCCAGTCATCCTGGAGTTTCCCTTGTGTTCAAATTTCTTTTTACAATGAATCATTCGCAGTCTTCTACAACAACTGTCTGATGAAGAAACAAAAGAGTGCAGAAATTAATGAAGTGTGTATGTTACATGTTTTGTGTTTCTTGGTTTTTATATATGGACTTTTATTTTGAAGTGTATTTTCTGTCCCCCTTGCTCCAGTGTTTCACTTCCTGTGATTAGATCCTGTTTGTCGTTGTTTCCTTAGCTGCCATGTTTGTTACTAATGAGTTACTCTCATTAGTTTCCATAGTGATTCATAATGATCAGAGCTCATGCCTCTGCTACTTGCTTCACGAGTTTTGTTTTGTTGCACGGCTCAGTGTGGTCTGTTCACACATTGTTCACACATTGTTCACACCTGTTCCTTGTTACCCCTGTGCTTCAGTAATCTGTTGGCAGTCGTTGTCTTTGCATATTTATAAAGCTGTTTACAAGAATGTGTCTGGATTATCTTTTTTCCGTTCCCTGTTTGGATTTTTTTTTTTTTTGTGTTTTTGAATGGCTGGTTACCTTGGATACTTGTTTCTGTGAGGTGGAGGTGGCCCTGGAAATCAAGGCGGAGCCACTTGAAGGCAAGCATGCAAACTTCAGCAAAATGCAGCTTTGGCGCTACACAGGCCTTTTTCTTAAAAAATGGATATCAATAGAAAAGAGGCTTCACTACACTGAATAAATCGCTTTTGTGAGGAAATTGCTCATCATTTAATCAATCGATAGCATGTTCGCTAATCTTCAACAAGTGTTCAACTAAGCTTTTACCTTGATAGAAATTTTATATTTTAAGAGAAGGCAGAGTAATAGAAAATGTCGTGACACCCATTTACGGCATTACCACCACCAGACAATGTGTAATAGTATTTAATAATAGGCGTTGTGTAATATTGAGTGATATTATGTATTGTCCAAAGAAAATAAGCAATATCGATGTTTACTTTTTTTGGCGTTCAGATTTTACCAATTATAATATAACGTGAATGACAAAACTGATATAATGCACTTTTTTTTGTACTGAAGAAGCACATGCAAAGTACTTGATTATAATTTCAACTGTATTCGATATTAAATTTAATGTTAATATATATTTTAAATATTTCTTGAATATATTTGCACTTAAGTCTATTCTTTAAAGTATACCAAATGCTGAAGTGTTCTTTTTTGGGATGCGCTGCTTGTATTTCTATATCTGTATGTCTCTGATTATATAAAGAGTTTCTGTACACATATATCTATAGATTATGCATATAGAGCTCATCATTTTGCCGCAGTACGATTCTATAAATGGCTCTTATTTATAATAACATTAATTTGCTTGTACATGCTTTTTGGAAATACAAGAATTTCTTTTGCCTTTGTAGATGTAAACTTCTGGATCTGGTTGATGCGACTAAATCTCACACTTGGTTAATAACTTGTTTTTTAGCAAACACAAAAGTCTTACGATGTGGGAAGCTGAGTTAAACGACTTTGTAATTAGTGATACTGTTTCTCAAACATGTTTTTTCTCTTCTAAAATCCTATTTCACTTCATAGCTTTGAAGATGATGCGTGCATGCAGATGATTACAGGCACAAGGCGTTTTAATTCATTATTTTTCATCATAACAATGCAAGCAAATATCCTCCATCAGCATTTTCATGACTTTAATTAATGAACTGAATGTGGGAAAATTATGCCAACTAATCCTGCACCAGTGTACTGTATGATTATTCATAACAGGAAGATGCACAACATCCAATATTTATAAGCTCACACTTTTTTTTTTCTTAAATGTGGCTATCGTGCGTCTTTGTTTTGTTTAGCTGTAACTAAATGTCTCCATTTAAAGTTGCTCAGGAAAGGCAAGTCTAATTTTATCCTAGCTTAGCTTGGGTAAATTCCAGGAGCTTCCCGAATCTGCCGGTGGAAGTTGGACAGGTCTAACCTCTTCTTGTTAGCGGCGGCTTCATTAAAGGGGGTGTCACCAACGTCAGACTTCCTATCTTAAATGATAGATGAGGTACATGAAGACTATCAGTGGTACAAAGACAAGCTGATAATGTGTTTGATCACAGACAAAGAGATCACCGATAGCCAAGTGTTCCTCATTCATCTACTTCCCGACTGGCTCAACACGATTTCAACAATTGGATCCGCCCAGAACTTACACAGAATAACCTTTTCCTTCATAATTGCTTATCAGGTTTTCACAGCGAGGAGAACATAAATCATATTGTCACACTTGAAGCGGTACCAAGAGAGCAAACTGTTTAATTAAAGCATGTTCACCATTATGTAGAGCTGAATGGGGAAATTGCGCTGGCGGTGTTTCAGATATCAGGGGATTGGCTGTAACTGTGGGGCCAATTGTAAGGCTAATTATCCACTCTAATAAATCAATACGGTTTCATTTCAGGCTAACAAAATATCACTTTAGACATTATATCCATTAATTAATGCCACAGGACAAGTCTAAAATAAAGTTACTGGAACATAAAACCACAGCGACTTGACATTCTTTAAATTACTAACATTTTGCTTAGGTGTGATGACTTTTGTAATAACGGCATTGTGAAATTTTCTAAATCTGCTACTTAATATCTGGTTATAATATTAATGACTTAATCATCCAAGCCAGACAAAGGAAGATAATGTTGATTATAAACTATTGACTCAGTATGGCCTACTGAAAAGTATATAAGAAATAATGTTGTTTATAACGATAAAAACAAGCCAATTTTCCCAAACTATGTTGAAAAAGAACTATTTCGCTAATAACCCAATATATTATCTATTTACACAAATTGTAACTTATAGTGTATAGTAACTACGTAAATGTACCATAAGTGCAAACTACATGTAATGTTTTCTGACATTTAATTGCGTGTTAATAGCGGTTTAATGCAAATATATTACAATTAACCCTTCGCAAAGACCCGCCCCCTTTAGTTACTGTTGCTATGTCCGACAAGCCATTTCACGCCACACATCGTGTTCTCACGCAGTGAAAAATACATCGCGGAGCAAAGAGGACACTGACAACCCACCAACAGACATATGAAATATATATTTATATTTAATATATCATATTTTTTTTTAATAATTTTGAACAATAAATAGCATATATTTAATGTCTTTAATCTTTAATGTGTCGTGACAGATCGCTGTAGCTCCTCGTGAACCGATCATCTCTTCATACTAGTTCATTTATAGCATCAAATAAACATGAATGAACATCAGAAGGAATGTTGTTTCAAGCGCTGAAAGATGTGAGTACACACAATTTTTCAAGTTCATCAACGTTAATCTACTAACTCCCCTGACTGCTTTGTCGGACAAAATGGCGGATCCGGGGTTATGATTGGTCAGATCACCTGTCAATCAAACTGCCGGCGAAGGGTCAATTAAGTGAATCCCACTTCAGTAGAGCTTAAGTTTTTAAAACATTTATAGTAAACTAAAATGTAACTTCCAATCGAAATTTGTGTCATGTATTTAATTAAATATATTTGCAATTACACATTTGGAATGATGAAATTTAGTACAATGTAAAACGTATATTAATGTAAATATATGTAAAACACAGTTAAAATTTTTAATTAATTATTATTTTATTAATAATATACATTTTTAAAATTGATATTATTACACGTGTACTTTTGAAAACAGCCATGCAAATGGCACTCTTTTTTTTTAAGTGGTACTTTATTTTATTAATATTAAATCTTTTCTTTAAATACACACAAATATGTGTCTTTTTCACAATGGTATGCCGTGTATGATAATGTGTGTTTTTAAACTTAAAAGACCGCTGCTCGCAGTATGTAGGCAGTTCACTAGCTTTTAGAGTTTATGGTGCTTAAATGTAAAAAGCTACTTCCACTTCAATTTAGCTTAACTCATTTTCCGTCGAGCAGCGGGTAGCTACATTTTTGAGTGGCTAGTCCATCACTAGGCTTGTTCCAATACAAAAAAACATCTCTTCTAGACAGTCTCTTCAACAGATCTCAGAGAAAAACAGACTGAATAATGGCAAAAGGAGACGTGTTTAGCTAGACTCTGCGGTGGCTATATAACAGCAGAATAGCCTGTCCAGAATAGAATTGTCCTCCGAAGCACATGATTGCAAAGAATTGCTTTAGAGATCATATCCATCTCCAGCTGAACTCTTCAAAATGACCAGAAATGATCTGGACATAGATGAATGTATTTATGTTAGCTTTTTGTATATGCTTTGCCATTATTTTTCATAAAAGTCTGCCGTTTCATGTCTTCTTTTCATGTTGTTGACCAAATCATAATGAAGGTCATTTAGGAGCTATTCACAGTTGTTTTGACGCAACTCTCTCCTAGTAATGTCGTGTTGAGTGTGTTTGTGAGAGTGTTGTTTGTCCTGGATAATGCTGAGGGAAGAAAGACCTCTCCTTTGTGTCTACTGGCCATCTGTGCTTCATTAGCGTTTCATATTTGGCTGCTCTTTCAACTTTTCAACCGAAAAGCCTTTCATAAAACAATCTGAATATAAATGTGGAGAGGGAAAATAATTTATATTGGTGGGTTTACTGGGGTTTGTTTATTGCGTGTACATCATTACACACAATATATTGCATATTTAGATCTATTCTGATGGTCTAACCATACTTATACTAAATTTCACATCAGCTATGTTTCAATCCAAAGTTGCGAAAGTAGATTGTGCACAAAATTGCAATATCGCATAAATCATTTAACAGTTTCCATCCACATTTATATTTAGCAGACGCTTTTATCCAAAGCGACTTACAAGTGAGTAAGTAATCAAACCCGGATCTCTGGTGTGTTGGAAGTGAGTGGTTACTCACTGAGATAACTCCCCCCGGATCCAATATTCAAAAGAACAAAACAGGTGTATGGATCGTAGCTATTGAAGCAACTGTGGCTGCCTCATTTTGCCTGTAAAACCTAGACAAACACCACAAACCATACATTCAGAGTAGGGCTGGACGATTAATCGAAAAGTAATTGAAACCGAAATTCAGAACCTCTAGACGACGGAATTTTCCCATGTCGGTTATTTAGTTTTTTTTTAACTCCGTCCTGTCCAGTCAGCGGTATGGAATACACGTAGGCGAACTCAAACGGCGAGTCAACACAAACAGAAAGCGCGCTCGAGGCGAGCCTTGAAGTAAGATCACTTTTACTTGCGCCTTCACTAAACTTTATCAATTGTGTGTTTTAAGTTTGGACATTCAAGCGATTTTCTACCATCGGATGTGTATTATTGTGTATTATTATCTATTAACTCCCCTGACTGCTTTGTCGGACAAAATGGTCGATTCGGGGTTATGATTGGTCAGATCGCCTGTCAATCAAACTGTTTGCGAAGGGTCAATTGACTATATGCACGGTTACTTTCTGGTTTTCATTAAGCCAGCTCGGGCATTTCCAGGGATTGGTTAGCTGATCTTTCTCGCTGTACATGGACACAAAACCATCAGTGGTTGTCTTTTTAATGTTTGTATTCATATTTTAATGCAGTTGTCACATTTTATTTTATTAGGTTGCCCGAGCGATTCAAAATGTAGGAAATCCAACATTTCATAGAAATCACTTATTTAAAAATAAAAAAAGACATTAATTACAACTATAACCAGCAGGTGGCGGCAGAAGCATTTATTTGCACATATATCGGCCATTTCCTGTATTAGTTTTTCCACTTAGTTTTGCTTTTTATTAAGTAATAAACATTATAAAATAACTCGGTTTAAAAATACATTTTGTCAATCTGAAGTATGAAGTACTCACAAAATCAGTGCAGATTTTTTTCTTCACACTTGAAAACTCACATTTTATTGAATTAATCTAGCTAAAGTGCACACTAAATATTTAATATTGACGTTTTTTTTCCACACAAAAGTGTCTATAAGTGACTATATTCTGATTATAAACTAAGTATTACACTATTGATGCTCAACACACCAGCAAGTGACATTTCACCGGAAGTTTTCCAGCCGGTTTATATTATTGCGGAAATTCTAAAGAGCTCTCTGTGCATGTAGTCAATTGTCTCGGGTATTCAACCAAAAAAGGGAAGCAAGCGATGTTCATGGTAAATGGGAAATGTGATGTCAGGTTTGGTTGGTGTTGAAGCGTGAGCCGATGTTTCTGGCTGAAAAGCAGACAAAGAAGATACCTGAAGCTTCATTGTATTAGCATCTGAACACACGCCTCACAGCAGTGACCTATGATAGAGACTGAACACCTGAAATAGGTGTTGACGTTAATAGTTAGTGCCATTACAGATGAAAAGGGACAGCTATTTCCCCACCATATTGCCATGTGCAAAATAAGAAAACAGAAAATCTGGTTTGCTGATGTGAACTGAGTGAACTATCCCTTTAAAACAGACTAAACTCAGGATGTGCCTATTGCCACGTATTTTCTGTATGTTGTTCTTTAAGTCAACATGTCAAGTAGATTGACCTCGTAATGTAAGCATGAAACCAGCTGTTAGCTGTCTGCTTATAGAATATTGTCATCTTTGGACACGTCACATGAACTTTTCACTGTTAGTTTGAAAGAAATATTCTTTTAAGGTTTTAGTCTCTTATCTGATCAAAATGTAGATAGATAGATAGATAGATAGATAGATAGATAGATAGATAGATAGATAGATAGATAGATAGATAGAAATACTCAGATAGATAGATAGATAGATAGAAATACTCAGATAGATAGATAGATAGATAGATAGATAGAAATACTCAGATAGATAGATAGAAATACTCAGATAGATAGATAGATCGATAGATAGATAGATAGAAATACTCAGATAGATAGATAGATAGAAATACTCAGATAGATAGATAGATAGATAGATAGATAGATAGATAGATAGATAGATAGAAATACTCAGATAGATAGATAGATCGATAAATAGATAGATAGAAATACTCAGATAGATAGATAGATAGAAATACTCAGATAGATTGATAGATAGATAGATAGAAATACTCAGATAGATAGATAGAAATACTCAGATAGATAGATAGATAGATAGATAGAAATACTCAGATAGATAGATAGATAGAAATACTCAGATAGATAGATAGATCGATAAATAGATAGATAGAAATACTCAGATAGATAGATAGATAGAAATACTCAGATAGATAGATAGATCGATAAATAGATAGATAGAAATACTCAGATAGATAGATAGATAGAAATACTCAGATAGATTGATAGATAGATAGATAGAAATACTCAGATAGATAGATAGAAATACTCAGATAGATAGATAGATAGATAGATAGAAATACTCAGATAGATAGATAGATAGATAGATAGATAGATAGATAGATAGATAGATAGATAGATAGATAGAAATACTCAGATAGATAGATAGATAGATAGATAGATAAAAATACTCAGATAGATAGATAGATATACTCAGATAGATAGATAGATAGAAATACTCAGATAGATAGATAGATTTATTGATTGATTGATTGATTTCATCTTTTTTGCCATATAATTATCAACATCTGCACCAAATTGGATATTTTTTCTCAGTTTGTGTATCTGAATAAAATTGAGGTGTTTTTTTTCTTCCTCTAATATGAGCTCCATATTTTCCTGTCATACTATATGAGCCATAAAAGCGTGATGTTTCAGACGTGATACTCAACAAAAACACACATTCAAACTATATAATTCTAAAGCTAGGTACAGGTAGTCGAGGTAGTTGACAGGTAGTCGAGCTTCAAACCCATGCCGTTTTGTCAAACAAACGTGCCACAGAGTCACAATTTTTATATTTTGTAGGGGAAATCAACCTATATTTATCTCTTATTCTGCACATTAACCAGAGATTGTATGAAGTAAGAAATTACGCACTTCACATTTAAATAGATTTCAGAAAAATAAAATGCTTTTGGTTCCAGTTGAATTGAAGCACTGAAATTGAACCTTAACTCAGTGTCGTTGTCCATCTATCACTATCACGTTTGCCATTTTCTGCACCATTACCTGCTAAGGTGTCTGATGTCATTTGTGTTGCAGAAACATATTCAAGTCCATCTTTGAGCAGGAGCAGATGCGTTTCTGAGTGGTTCATTACCGCACATCTGCTTCGGCTGTCCATTACTGCCAGTGAAGTTCAGCAGGTGGATGTGATGGGAGGGGAAATGTGCTCACATAGCAGCTCTGCCAAAACCAAAATATGCTGCTGAGCATTTCATTGGCCTTCAGATGCCTTAGTTTCCAGAGTCCTTCAAACTTTCTGCTTTTCGGGTTGTCTGCATACCAGGGATAATGAGATCCAAGCAAAGGCCAGTGACTTTGAATAGATGCAGTGTATGAAAACAATTTATGTAGTGTTCCAACTCTTGTCATGACCATGTAAATCTTGTAACGTTTTGCGCAATACACACAAGGATGCCAGAAAGAGTGTATATCAAGAAAAACTCACCCACTCTATTATATTACCGGATGTTTATCTACCTACATCTATGGAAGCTTGTTTCCGCCACTGAAAAAAAAAAGGTAATTGCGACTTTTTATCTCACAATTCTGACTCTTGCAAGTTATAAAGTCAGAATTGAGAGATATAAACTCGCAAAAACTGCAATTGAGAGTTATAAAGTCAGAATTATGAGATATATAGTACTTATAGGAAGAGATATACATAGGTATAGTCTTATATATAGGAAGTAAGTCAGAATTGTGAGATATAAACTTTCAATTGTGAGAAAATACATCGTGGAGCAAAAAGGACACTGACAACTTATAAAACAGTTTTATATTTAAAATATTGTAATTTTTTAAAGAAGTTTCAACAATAAATAGCGTCTAGTGTCTCTTTAATGTGTCGTGACAGATCGCTGTAGCTCCTCGTGAACCGATCATCTCTTCATACTAGTTCATTTATAGCATCAAATAAACATGAATGATCATCAGAAGGAATGTTGTTTCAAGCGCTGAAAGACGTGAGTACACACAATTTTTCAAGTTCACCAACGTTAATCTACTAACTCCCCTGACTGCTTTGTCGGACAAAATGGCAGATTCGGGGTTATGATTGGTTAGATCACCTGTCAATCAAACTGTTCGCGAAGGGTCAATTGCGAGTAAAAAAAGTCAGAATTGCAAGATATAAACTTGCAATTGTGAGAAAAGTCAGAATTGCGAGTAAAAAAGTCAGAATTGCGAGATATAAACTTGCAATTGTGAGAAAAGTCAGAATTGCGAGTAAAAAAGTCAGAATTGCGAGATATAAACTTGCAATTGTGAGAAAAGTCAGAATTGCGAGTAAAAAAGTCAGAATTGCGAGAAATAAACATGCAATTCCAAGAAAAAAAGTCAGAATTGCGAGTATATAACTTGCTGTATTGATTTTATTTCTCACAATTGCAAGTTCTTATCCTGCAATTCTGACTTCATAACTCACAATTGCATGTTTATATTTTGCAATTCTGAGAAATTCAGAGAATTGTGAGATAAATTATCTTTTAAATTGTTTTATTCTGTGGCAGATACAAGCTTCCATATACAACAGTAGTCCCACCACTAAAAAGATTGTTTAGACAACTTTACAGCTCAAATAACACACATTTTTGCACAGAACAAAAACACAAGTGAATATGAGCTTGTCCCATAAACTGACGTTGTAAGCACCTGACGGGACAGTTAGATTTTGTTTTGCTTATTTCTGCAAACTGAGTGATAGATCTGTTACTATTTTCTGTGGTAACTGACACCATGGCACAGATGTTTTCAAAACATATTCCATTATAATACTAATTATCACTAAAATTCATTTCATTTTCTTTAGTTCAGTTATTCAAAATACACAACGGAAGATATTTTGAAGAATACAAGTAACCAAACAGTTGATAGGCATCATTGACTTCCATAGTATGGAGAAAAAATAAATAAATAAATACTATGGAAGTCAATGTCTACCTCAACTGTCTGGTTACCAACGTTCTACAAAAGATCTTTTTTTGTGTTCAGCAGAAGACAGAAATTCATACAGGTTTAGAATGACTTGAGGGTGAGTATCACTTGTACTGAACCCAAAATATTCCTCAACTAATTGAATTTCATAATGTTACACCCACAGTGAACCAGTGTGTACCATTTAATACTTTGCAAGTTTGAACCCAAGCAGTACTTCATGTGCAGTCAACATCCTGTTACACTCTAGAAGCCACTTTCATTAAGTAATACACCTTCACGACAGATCCTTTTATTCATGCCTCTGTTTGTTGGAGCTTGGATAGCCTCTACTGTTTTGACCTTGTCAATATCCATAATAAAACAGATTTAAGTAGTGTCTAACAGATCTCTTGGGTGTGTTTTTATGTGTAACTGTAGGAAGTGCGCTTGTCGTTCTTGAGTTGTGGCCTCTTTGGGCAATGATCTGTTTTTTTCCTTTGTTTCTGAGTCTGCATTTTTGACGCCACAAGCGGGTGGTCACGTCTGGGAGCAGACTGGAAAGTCTGAGGTATTGACTCTCAGAGGGACAGAAAGCTGTGAAGTGTCCAGGCTCATAAAACCGCACTTGTCCGGGCTGAGGTGCATATACATTATAGATGTGAAGAAACAAAGAGAGTTGTGATGGGTGGCAGCAGGAAGGAGGAAGTCATAAAATGAGTTGTAAAATCATGTTGGACTCTGAGGACAATTTTGAAACAATGAAACTATCCAGACTTCATAATATACCGAACCACATGAATGTGCTATATTTTTAGAAAAATGATATAATGTTATATAATTCTAGACTTTTGTTGCACATGAGGGATATTACAGATGTTGAAGTGTTCCATTTCATTAATAATGTTCCATTAATAGACTTTTTGAAGTTGTAAATAAAATATATATTATTGGGATACTGTAGGGTTTACAAGAAAATAACATTTCAGTCTTTCTACTTTCTTCCCTATTGTAACGTATATCTGAGTGAAATGGCTTCTTGAACAAGATAAAATGTAGGCGGGGCTTGATTTTGTCCATGGCGAACTGATTGGATGGTTGTGGTTTGCTATTGGTCGATCTCATGTGAGTGACAGGTTTTCGAGTAAACACATCGTCAGAGAAAAGAAGAGATGTCGCTGCAAGAGGGAGATATTTCGGGTAAAGATTACAAATTTTAAGAAATTATGTGCACTGATGAATTATTCATAATACTGCAATATGCCATAAATATAATCCATTTTGATTCCATGGTGATTTTAATTCCGTGTTTTCTTTGCAATAGTTTTCATTCAGAAATTGTTAGTACATTTCACAAAAAATAACAAAGTAAACCAAAGTCACCTATTTTTTTTCAGTGGGTGTTACTAGGGTGGAGCTGTTCTGGGTCATTGCTAGGTGGCTAAAAAAAGTGAAAGTGGCGTGGAAAAATTCCATACTCGCGATTAACCCATTCAAGTTAGTGCTCACACATTAGGAGGAGTGAGTAGTGAACACACACACACACACTCTGCAAACCATGTGCATACACACCCAGAGCAGTAGGCAGCCATTTGCTGCGGCGCCTAGGGAGTGATTTGGGGGTTAGGTGCCTTGTTCAAGGGCCACTCAGTCGTGAGAGCTCTGTTCATTCACTCCCCCACCTACATTTTCCTGCTGGTATCGAGATCCGAACCCACAACCTTCAGGTTACAAGTCTGACTCTTTAAACGCTATGCCACGAATTACCCAAATGCAAAAGCTTTCGACTAACCCTCAGTATGAGCAATAGTAATATTGGCGAGTAACTTTGGCCTTTCCAGACACCAAAACAAAAAGGCAGAATTTTGCTTTATGCAGTGCAGAATTGGCTTTGTGGTCCAAAATCTCTGCCTATAATCAATCTTCATCACTCTGAAATGAACCAGTTCTGTATTGTATCATATGGTGAGCAGAAGCCTTGTATTAGACACCAGTGCAACATTCAGTTCATTTGGGAATTGACTGTGCGCCCACTGGAGCATATAGAATGTGTCCTGTATTTTACAAATGTGTGTTGGTATAGAAACTTAATTTTAATGTCTCAGTTTGTATTAAGCATTTTTAATTGATTTATTCATTGATAATTTGATTGAATATCCAGTGCTCTTTAATGTGTCGTATACATTAGACCACAAAAGTTTAGAGTAATTATGTTTTTTTAAATATAATGTCTTTAAGTCTTTTCTGCTCACCTAGGCTGCATTTTAATTTGATCAAGAATACAGTAAAGTATTGTTATTATTATTACAATTAAAAAAAGAATTGTTTTCTATATGAATACATTTTAAAATTAAATTTATTTCTGTGACACAAAGCTGAATTTTCAGCATCATTACTCCAGTCCTCAGCGTCACACGATCCTTCAGAAATCGTTAATATGCTGATTTTCAGTTATTATTAATTATTGTTCGTGCTTGGTTATTAATAGAACATATTCTTTTTAACCGCATATGATAAAAATTGTAAATATCAGTTGAAACCGATCAGTTGAATGCCACAACAGAGGACTTAAAAGGCGTATAGGAAGCATAGGAATGACCCTCAAGCGCACACACGTTGCATTGGTTTTGTTACCGTGTTTCCTGTGTGTGCTGAAACTTTTGTTGCACTCCAGATACTCTACAGACTTTATATATGAAATGACTTGAAGGCATGTTTCGGATAGATTTGATGGATATATGAGCTGTCACCCGCTGCACATATCACAGTTTAGTTGATCTCAGCAAGAATTTTCCTGAGAATGGCAAAAATGCATCATGACCGACTCGCCTTGTTCTTGCATTTATGGGATGATATCAGGCATGAAGCATCCTTATCCTTAACATTGATTTAAAGATTAATAGTTTGTCACATTACATTTAATTGTATGTTCTAACTTACTTACTAACTTACTACTATGGTACTCCTCCGATGCTAGATTTGGACACTTTCCCTGCATGGCATGTTTAATAGTTACACCTATATCCCATATAAACCTATATATTGATAATTAAGAAAGAAATCCCTAGACTTAATGAATGAGACCAGAGACATCATTGCATTAGTTATGTGCATGCAGAATGATCATGTGTCGGCATATTCTGTATTTCTCATGGTAGAAGTGACATGCAGCATGGTATCATGTGAAATAGCTGTCATTTTTGGGTGAATCTTTCATTTAAGCTGATATCTTTAGTAAAAGTACCATGACCTTTCATGGAGACCACTGCTGTTACCACACAGACAAATCTTTTTGAGTGATTTCTGCCCTGTTCTGGAGCCAGAGAGAAACTCAAGCAACTTTAAATGATGTCAAAGGTCTCACATTTTCTCCTCACAATCATGTCCTCTCTTGCTGAGTATCAAGGTCTTGTTCTGAAATAACTGAAATAATTCTTCTGTTATTTCATAAGTCAGCACCTGTAATTGCTGTAGTTTGAGGTACACTACTGATCAAAAGCTTGGACAAAAAATATTAAAACAAATCAAAACCATTTTTTCATTTAATCTTCTTCAAAGCCAGCAACCTTTTATCAACCAGCTTTATATTTTTAAAACATATTGAGCTTCAATGTATGTTGGACAATTTTTGTTTGCTTTTCCTTCACTATATGATCCAAAATCATTTAAAAAAATCTAAAATTATTTTATTTTTGATTTTTTTTTTAACAAATTAATACACTACAAAACTATTTTCAAGCATTTAAGTATGAACATGTAGATCAAAAGATTTTTAACATAATAATAATATACCATTTTGTCAAGCAATTTGTCTAAAAATCTAAAATTATTTTAATTTATGTTTGCAATTTTTCCATTTTTCAAGAAATTAATACAAAGCTACAAAACACTGTCTAATTTCAAGAATTTAAGCATAAACATTTAGATAAAAAAGTTTTGTCAAGCTTTTTTAGTCGTGAAAGACAAAACTTTCATAAATATCAAAATATTTATTTTTATTTATAATCATGATTTATACATTTCAAGTTCAAATAAGATAAGTTAAAGGTACATAGTGTTTAACTTTATTTAGTTTATTTCATGATTGCTCTGTTTATTATGGAAGCTTTTTTCCGCCACGGAATAAAAAAATTGAAAAATAATTGTGTCTTTATTCCTCTGCGTGATATAAACTCACAAATGTGAGAAATAAAGTCAGAATTGCGAGATAAAAAGTCATTATTTTTTTTTAAATTATTATTATTATTCAATGGCGGAAGCAAGTTTCCATAGTTTATTTCTCTCACCATCACAAACAATGTAAATGGCTATACACACTGTCACACTGTTGCCAGATAAAGCACAGTGTGTAGCCTTCATGGTGCTGAATTGAGATCAGCTGTATTGACCTCATCTGCAGCTCTCGAGATCACCTCAGCAGCTCCCCACAGGAAATTCAATCTTGCTACATAAGCGTACGCGTGTTGAAGAGAAGGCCACACTCATTATCTGTAGTGCAACAGTAAGCATGTTTTGTCCTTAATGAGAAAGAATGCCATGTAAGAATACAGATAGTTACTCACAACTACCGTCAATACCAACATAGTTCAACAATTTGGCGTTTCCTGAAACCATAGTTCCACCGAACATTCGCAAACAGCATCGCAAAATTATGTGGTTGGAACTACAGCTCTCAATTTTGTTTTCTTAAAAAAATCATGTGGATTTAAAGGGTTAGTTCACTCAAAAATGAAATTTCTCTCATTAATTACTCGCCCTCATGTCGTTCTTCACCCGTAAGACCTTCGTTCATCTTCGGAACACAAATTAAGCTGAAATCTGGGAGCTTTCTGACCACCCTATACACAGCATGTCAAAACCAATTTCAAGTCCCAGAAAGGTAGTGAAGGCTTCATTAAAATGGTCCATGTGACTCAAGTGGTTTAATCTTAATGTTCATCAACAGTGTAGGAAAAAAAAAAAGTGTTCTATATTGGCACAAAAACTATTCTCGACACTTCGTAACTGTAACACAGAGTCAGCGGGTTAAAATCCAAGTGCAGTTTTATTTCCAAAACGTAGTCATACAGGCAATGGTCAACTCAACAGCAAACAGTAGTAACAGGGAAAAGGCAAGCTCGTAGTAAATAATCCAGGCTAAGGTCAAAAAGGCAGGCAGATAAACAACAGAACGATGACACAGGCAGGATCCGAAAACGGGCAAAACAGGACAAGGATAGCGCTCAGAAATGTTACAGGATTAACATGACTTCGCTGATCACCTGGGCAACAGAACAGACTTAAATAGTGAACTAGATTGTTTGCAGCTGGACCGTAATCAACATAAGGGACTTATGGGAGATGTAGTGTGAATGATAGAGTCCTTGAAATGGGAGGGTGACATCTAATGGCAGGTGGATGGAGGACAACGGAACAGATTCATAACAGTAACATTAAGGTTGAACCACTGTAGTCACATTGACTATTTTAAAGATGTTTTTACTATCTTTTTGGGCCTTGAAATTGGTTATGACGTTACTGTGCATGGGGAGGTCAGAAAGCTCTCGGATTTGATCAAAAAATATAATTTTATTTGTGTTCCGAAGATGAATGAACGTCTTGCAGGTTTGGAAGGACATGAGGAACATGCAGAGTCAAACATCAAATAAAGCAAAATAACATGGAACAGAAACAGTGAAGTAGTCATTAGGTGCCACGTTCGTTACAGAAGCATCTCAGAGATGTCGAATAGATTAATTAGCAGTTGTTATTACTCCAGCTTCGAGTGACATCTTTAACAACAGTCCTATATCGCTGAACCAATGTGGTTCAAACATCAGAGGTGTGACTATTACTATGGTTTTAGTTGGTTAGTTTCTCCAACAGTGCATCATACTTATGGTAGTTAATCAGCGAGTTACATCATTGTACGGGAAACACCCCAGAGCGTTGCTGACAGACTGGGAAGAGAGGTGTTGCAACAATGTCCAATATGTGAAAAATAATGTGTTTTTATGAACATTCAAGCATGAAAGCCTATTCTTGTAGACCCCAAAGACAAAATCAAGACTTTGTAAAAGGGCATAGTAGGTCCTCTTTAAGGTCAGTGAACTAGTTCAATGTAGAGATAGGGCAGGTTTTGACTACACTGCAGGCTTCTAATGTCTCCACAAAGACAGTAAAACCTCAAATCACCTAGATTGGGAGAATCAGCAAAGTGTACCCATGAGGAAACCAGCTTAATAACCCCAGTCTTTATGAAAATCAAACATGTAGAAAGATTTATGTTATGGTTAGGTTGAGGTTTAGAGAATTGAAAATATCATTCGCTCAGCAGCATAAAAAAAGAACAAGTCATCAAGTCATACTAACAAACTAAAGCAAAAAAACTGATCCTGGATCTGCACGAAACCACAAATCCTTGCCTCCATTGTTTCATGAACTCATGTCGGCATGCCCGATGCTCCGTTCGACCATGGTTATTGTGGTGACACTCACGCTGTATCTTCTAGGTAACGCTTGCCTTCAGAACGGCAGCAGGCGTGGCATTACGGCACGGCTCAAGAAGCTGTTCCTATGCTCTTCTACCAAAGCACCATCCACCAGTACACAAAGCAAGTCCTCTTTCAACACAAGTCTCCAGCTTCTTTCCTCAGACAGATCTATTTCAATTAGCGTATTGTCCATACTCTTGTGAAAAAGAAGTGCACTTAATTTGTTGAATGTGCACTTGTAGTGTACTTCATATATTAAAAATGTATATTTTTAAAAACTATACTTGCAGATAATATATTAATGAAATAAAAGGCCACTTAAGTGCACACTTTCATAACACACTTAAGTAGCCTTTTAAAAAGTGCACTTTGTCAAATTGAAAATAATTTTAAATCATTAAATATTTTGTTGTGATATCAATAAGTACACTTATACTTTTAACATACTAAATCACATGTAAAGTACTTGTGTTTAAGAACAGCGTATTATTCAATATCATGTTTAACATGCTTGATGTACTTAAGTCCTACTTAAGTGTTAAATTAATGTAATATTGAATCTAATGAAAATAGTTTAAGCTTATATTAAATGCAATTAGCTGAGCTGAGTGTTTTTGACACAATTAAGTATATTATTTTAAAGCGTAGGCCTATTATCTCCATATATACTCATATGTGTACTTCTTTTTCACAAGGGTATGTCAATTCTTTCATTTCTTTTTCTTTTTCTTTTCTTTACTATTTCATGTTCGACCTCTCCGTATCTCTCACTCTTTTCATATTTTTATGTAAGCCAAAGTCATTTGTACTCATGTCCAGCTGCCGAATATTGTACTGGATATGTTTCAACCTCTGAATACTCTCTGCAACATTGCAGCAAATTCTAAATATCAATTGTATTGAATTCTTGTAGTAGACTAGCAAATGACGAACCGTCATGTAAACTGCTGGTTGTTAAAATGCACTAAATGCTCTAATGCTGTTATTAAAATACATATGCATCATGTTATGAAACGGAGTTGTAGGCATGAAGTGGTAATGATGCTACAATTAGTCTGTCACATTTGATCACTATACTCCCAGAGGGCCGCTTCTGGGATGAAAAAAATTATGTTTATATGTCAGTTCTGTTTGGCAAACGGTTGATGAGTCGTCTTCTGTGGATCACAGGGTCATATGTCTGCCATTAGTCTTCCACGCTTCAGGTGTCACAGTAATCACTGTGCCTCCCAATAGCGACCATCACCTCCCATTGATTAATGTTTTTTTTGGCTCCTGCTCCTAAGTCATTATTTTTAAAGATTATTGAGCCTTTAGGGGTGTAAATAATGTGTGAATCTCGGGCACAGGTCAGATATGAACTAAGCTAGAGAAAAGCAATGTCAAAAACTGCAGTATAAATTGCTAATGTTAGAACCTCTGACTGAATAGAACATATTTGCAATATTGACTGTGTGATGCTGTTTTTATACAACAGTTCAATAAGTTAATATATAGTAACTTACATTTTAGACACAATATATTGTTAGTTACTATATAAGTGTATTTTTGCTTTGCCAAGAAAAATTGTTTCAAACAAAATCAAAGCAGAATGAACTGTTGTAAGTCACAGTTGTGGCGCTTTGTTCCGTTTGAATCCTTGCTTTTCAACAAACAGGTTGAGTGAATAATTCAGTGACTCATTCGTAAAGACAGTGGCTGTATTCGAATATGCATACCTCCCCACTATATAGTAGGTACAAAAATGTCAAATGAATACTTTTCTATACCATGAGACCATGGATTAGGACTTGTGAATGGCAGTGAAGCCCATGACTAATGTAGTACATCCAAATTCTGTTCATACTACCCTCATTTAAAATATACAGTATACTTTTTAACAGTTGCAAAGTAAGTATTTATTCAAAAAAAAAAAGTACTGACTCATAGAGTATGCTATTTCAGATGTAGCCAGTCACTTGTTTCGTTCATGAATGAATCTGTGGTTTTTGAACAAATTGGTTGAGTGAATGATTCAGTGACTCACTCATACAGACATTCACTTGTTTCATTCATGAATGAATGTGTTTTTGAACAAATGAGTTGAAGTGAATGACTCACTCATTAGACAGCATCTGTCTCCAAATATGCTTACTTATATTATGTGAAAAGTGTACTATGTCCGAATTCACAGTATTCATAAAACAGTAGGCAAAAAGTACCTGAATGATTCACTTGCACTGAGATTTCAAAGCACTTTTCTATACCATGAGGCCATGGTAGAGGATTTGTGATTGGCAGTGAAGCTCATGACGAATGTAGTATCTCTGGATTACATTTATATTACACTCATTTATGCTATATAGTACAGATTTTTTTTAACAGTCGCAAAGTAACTTTTAAAAAAAATAGTATTGACTTTGTTTCGTTCATGAATCAATGCGTTTTTTGTTTTGTTTGTTTTTTAACAAATTGGTCGAAGTGAATGATTTAATGACTCGCTCATTAAGTCACTTATGGCCACCTACTGGTGTAACGATGTAACTATCATTTGTGTCAAAATTGTTTTTTGTACTCATGAAGAAAAATATATTAAATGTTAAATGATGTACATCTAATATTTCCTGTGACATATAGAGTCCTCAATGTTTTTTCATTACTTGGTAGAATAAATCAGTTAAGCTGAGTAGTTGAATCATAACCTGGATGATTTGTGTTTCTCTACAGATAGTGTTGAGGATGAACTGGAGCTTTCTGCCGTACGGCATCGACCAGAAGCTTTGGAGCTGCTGGAGGCTCAAACGCGTTTCTCACGCAAAGAGCTTCAAATCCTCTACCGGGGCTTCAAGAATGTGAGTTAATGATTCTAACCATATATCTGATATTAAAAAAACAAAGTTATTTTTTTTTTCTCTCATTTTGAATTAGATTGCATTCAGTTAAACATTTTGAATGTTGGTTTGATGTGGAACATGCCCAACTTTGCAGAAAAACTGTCACGATTGCTACAATAATCAGGTCAGGAAAGGTCTCTAGAGTGTCCCTGAGGCATAAATGTCCTTTGTCACCTCTGGTGCACAATGTAATGAGACAACACCGAATTAACTCGACCCAAATTGTCAGGTGACAAAGCATGAGAGTGGCGCAATGGTCCTTTATTATCAGACTCTCAAGGGGGGAAATCAGAAGGAAAGATTCTTCCTTAAGACCACACACACACACCGTTGACAGGTGATGATAACACTGAGGTTTTGCTAGCAAGCTGTCTTATAGTGATGGGCACTTTTGAAACACTGCTTCTTGAAGCTTTAGAACCTTTACGAATAAATTGTTCTGAACCAATAAAATGGGGCCAGATTGGGTAAATTGGGTGCCATATGCATCAGACGTTCAGCAAACGGTCTGTGGACGTGACGTCTGAGGCTGAGACTATCAATGCATTTACATCGTTCTGACCAGCAGGTGTCACCAGACTGTGGCGCTTCGAATCATTTTGCGGAACAAATACTTGGTTTCAAAGTTTCAAATCGCTTCTTTCTCCATTCACTACTGTCTTATTCATATTCCCATGTGGTGTCCTGTATTGTAAATGTGAAATCTGATTGCTTTTTTATTATTTCACATTTAATATCACCTTCCATTTCCACGTCACGCTTCTACTTGTTAAGATTTCTTTCGTTGTGAAGTACTAAAATCCTTCAAAATAGAATTAATTAGTAAATCATTGTCAAGGGTCCTGTCCCAAATGACTCCACACTTGGATGATGTAATTGTTGGGCTGAGCAAAAGGGCACACCAGGGCCCCTTCTGAAACCTAAAATATTGAATTGTCCATCCTATGGTCTCGTGAAATTCACAGACACGCACACGCAACAGCTATTGCAAGTTTGCAATACCTCATGAAGTGTGTCATGTGGGAAAGGCCTGGCTCTCTATAGCTTGTTATTCTTGTGTTGATACATTGCTTTGTTGGTCCACACTGGTTTCACTATCGTCCTGATTACAGAAGAAGACTATAAAAAGTGAATGAATAATTGGCACTTGAGTCCATGATAACAGCCTTTGAACAGTTATAGCCAGACCCTTGCCATTAGAAATCATTTCCTCTTCAACTATTAACATATTTTTCTGTATTTCAAAGTATGCCAGTGTTAGTCAAAGAGAAAAGGGTTAAGGTTTATATATATATATATATATATATATATACATACATATGGATGCAATAGATTGACAGTATAATGTTATTTATAATGTTGTACATTTATTATGTTACAAAATATTTTTTTCACTAAATAATCCTTAAAAAAAAGGTTTCCACAAAAATATTAAGCAGCAAAACACTGATAATATTAGGAAATGTTCCCAGAGCAGCAAATCAGAATATTAGAATGATTTCTGAAGGATCATGTGACACTGAAGACTGGAGTAATGATGCAAATTCAGCTTTGCATCACAGGAATAAATTACATTTTAAAATATATTAAGATAGAAACAAGTTATTTTAAATTGTAATACTATTTCACAATAATTCTGTACTGTAATTTATTTTTGATCAAATAAATGCAGCCATGCAGAGGCTTTTTTATATATAATATATATAAATCTATAACCAAAAACTGTGCAGATCTTAACTCTTTAAATGGAAATTTATGTCAATATCTACCAATTCTCATGTCTTCCAGATGAACACAAAAGGAAATATCAGAATGTCAAATCTGCTTTTTTTCCATACAAGGAAATTCATGGTGATCATTGACTGTCAAGGTCAGTTGTTATAAATCAAATAATAAAATAAAATAAAAGTTACAATCTGTCTTATCTCACCAAGGACACCAAATAGGACTGCCACCTCAAACAAATAAAAAAATAAAATAAAATAAATCAGCAATCCAATTCAAAACCAAATAGTGCTAAGACAGTTTGAGGCGGTTTGTTTGGGAGAATTTGCAAAATATGCAAAATAATCTGTTTATGGTGGATCTCACAGATGAGCAGATTTCATTTCATGAGAGATGGTGGTCAAACTTTTTTCTTACTAGGTTAAATACGCTGCACAAATGATCGGGACCTAAATTAAACTTGATCATCCTCAAAGAAGTAGAAAAAGTCCAAAAACATCCTATCTGCTAAATTATTTCAGAATCATCTTGCCTCCATTCAAACTTTTCCTGTTGTATTATCCTGTTGCTCCCATGAATTAGTGGTAAACTGAAACCAATATATGCCAGAGAATCTGTCTCCGAGCCTCTGTGTGCAGTCAGTGAATGATCATGGTTCAGTAAGCTGAAAAAATCTTTTAATTACTCTGTGTGTATCTTAACGGTGTTAATGAACCTTGCATTGCTCCTGGAGTTTTGATAATATTGAGAAGACTTTGGCAGTGATGGTTTCTGATGAGAGCGGTGTGTCTCTTAAAAGGTAATTACATGGGGTCTCTCTCACGCTGCGTGAACAGGAGACAGTGGATGACAGCAACACAAAACAATCCTTTTTAATTAACCAGAGCTCACTGTAACAACATAGAACTTTCTCAGACACAGCCTTTTTATGTCAAAGATGTGAAGTGTTGCATTAGACAGAACAACTTACTGTAGGGCTTCTTTCATGTAGCAGGGCCTAAGGTAATTGGTGGTGCAGAGGACACATTTCTGACAATTTTTGTTGTTATTTATAAAAATTCAAAAATTCTGGATACATGTGCTGCATGCTCATTTTTATTTTATTTTTATTTTAACTGAACAATTGAATGTGACAGCTAGTGATTGCCATGAATATCGCACATTTTCTTTATTGGCAGATTAACGTGAAACTATTTCCTTTTGCATTGCTCTGGAAAACATAAGGGTAAGTAAATACTGACAAAAATTTCCTTAAAAATGTTGAAGATCTGAGCGCTGTGTGACGGGATTAACCGAAATAATGCTCACTGTCATGATATACAGGTGCTGGTCATATAATTAGAATATCATCAAAAAGTTGATTTATTTCACTAATTCCATTCAAAAAGTGAAACTTGTATATCAGATTCATTCATTACACACAAACTGATATATTTCAAATGTTTATTTCTTTTAATTTTGATGATTATAACTGACAACTAAGGAAAATCACAAATTCAGTATCTCAGAAAATTAGAATATTGTGAAAAGGTTCAATATTGAAGACACCTGGTGCCACACGCTAATCAGCTAATTAACTCAAAACACCTGCAAAGGCCTTTAAATGGTCTCTCAGTCTAGTTCTGTAGGCTACACAATCATGGGGAAGACTGCTGACTTGACAGTTGTCCAAAAGACGACCTCAATGGTCACCTTGCACAAGGAGGGCAAGACACAAAAGGTCATTGCAAAAGAGGCTGGCTGTTCACAGAGCTCTGTGTCCAAGCACATTAATAGAGAGGTGAAGGGAAGGTAAACAAAACAAAAACCATTCAAAAATGTGGGGGAGATTCAAAAAGAGTGGACTGCAGCTGGAGTCAGTGCTTCAAGAGCCACTACGCACAGATGTATGCAAGACATGGGTTTCAGCTGTCGCATTCCTTGTGTCAAGCCACTCTTGAACAACAGACAGCGTCAGAAGCGTCTCGCCTGGGCTAAAGACAAAAAGGACAGGAAGGACTTTAAAATTAAAAAATATTCTATGCAAATAGTTCAAATTGATTACATTACTTTGTGGTAAATTGGCACTTATCTTGTATTTTAGAAAATAGAAAGAAAACATTGAAAATACGTTTTGTTTGATAGTATTAGTCTGGGATATGCAGTCCATATCTGTAATTTTTTTGAAAGATGAAGTTTGTGTCCCAAATGTAAGTCTCAAGAGAAGATGAGGATGAACTGAATGTTTTAAGAGGCATCAACTGAGTCAGATTTGTTCCAGAAAACCTGATAACTACAGATTTTTGTAGGTCCTAAACACTTATTTTAAGAGCACTCTGCTGAGATTACATTGGCTTCATAACTATACCCGGATGAAATGCACAAAGGGACAGTGGAAGTTCATCACGAGGTCAAGCTTTCAAGAAGGCTTCATACTGTATATTAAAGATATGCAGTATACGATGTTTTCTATACAGTAAATCCATTTAAGCATGACTGAATCCTTTTAACCAGGCCAGCAGATTCAAAGCAGTTTAAAAGTGTAACAGACAGTTGTACAATCTCTTCTGTTGAAGAATGATCAAAGAACAAATCCTTCCTGTACTGTGTTTGTATCAAAAACTGCACGATTTTCCCAGCTCAGCACACACCACCTCTCAGTCCTCCTCCTCTAGTTGCTCAATACACAGCAAAGGGAATACTGTAATAAGGTTTCAGATCTGGATCTGAATGCCCTAGGCTGGTTTCGTATTTGATTTCCATGTAATTTTATTGCTGAGAGTTTTGACATGCACTGTTACATGTGCACACTTTATAAACGTCAATAAGTTTGCCCTGCAGATGGACTCTACATTATGCCAGCTTCAAACATTGTCTTCCATTGTGAAGTACTTAAACAGATAGTTCGCTCTAAAATTAAGTCATCATTTACTCACCCTGGTGTTGTTTTAATGCCATATGCCCTTTTTTCTTTTATGGGCCACAAAAGGGGAATTTTAAAAAATAAATGTCCCGCTCGTACTAATGGTAGTGAATAGTGACCAGCATCAAGCTTTTTAAAAAAGATGCAGAAGTATCACAGAATGATCCCGTGCAACACGTCATATATTCCAAGTGTTTCTGGGGATTTACGGTACGGTGAAAAACAAACCTAACAACATTCTTAAAATTGGACGTTGGTCTTCTCTGCCCGTCAGTTCAATCCGTCTAGCCCAGAAAAAGCTCACGAGCTGAGAAAAATCGAGATGAACAAAATGAAGATGAAGTACAATGCCTAGAATTCCCCAAAAAAAGTATGTGTGTTTTCTTCACTGAGTCCAAAATCACCGGACTGGAACTCCGTTTGTCTGATGACAGTCAGAATGACAGTTGTGAATGTGATTACTTCTTGTTACAATGAACACAACGGATATATTCACCTCAGAGATTAAGGTACATGAGTTGTATTTCTTGTCGTGTTTTTTTTAAATCTCAATTTCCCACAGCTTGTGTGCTTTTTCTGGCGTCTCAGGAACGTGTACAGTGCACAGAAGACCAACGGCCAAGGTCAAGAATTTCATTAAATAATACATTAAATTTCGATTTGATTTCATCTTACAAGAGACAGAAAAGTTTTGTATAGTGAATATACATTTTTCTAGTCATTGCTCAACTCTATTTCAGCTGATAAAATTGTTCTTCATGAGTGCAATCTCTATAAATACTGTATATAAACTCAAATGAAGTGGATGATTTAGATTATTTAGTCACTTGTGATCATAGAAAAGGATTAAGGACGTCTAAGTAATATTCTGCAATTACGTTGCTTGAAATATTTACATTTCATAATCGCTGCAATTGCCAAGCCATTTATGATAAAGTAACAGCAATCATATTTAAAAACTATAATCTAATCTAATTCCTGGGCTCCAAATAACCCTGTTCCAGCCATTTTAAAATGGTATAATGCCTTTGCATTAGTCATTTTTTAAGATCTTTCATATGACGAAAGTACAGAATCATGTGTTTATCACTGCAGGAGTGCAGCATTGACGGAATTCTTCATTTATGCCATTTATGGAACAACAAAATATGTTTCTAAAGGACAAAATACAGAGCATAAAAGCCCAGTTTAAACAGCTCATGATGCTCAAAATGGACATAAACATAAGATTTTACTTTGTTTTGTACTGGGACGTTTTGTCTTCATCATATAAATGCGCAGATTGTCAGCAAAAATGACACCTCTATTACTCACTTTAAATTGCAACAGGCAGGATAAACACATGCCTTCAAATTGAATATTAAAGCTACATTGCTGCAATTTTTCTTTGCTACTTTAGTCATCTGTTTCTCTTTATGGAGCTAAATGTTATATAGATGTCAGAATCCAGCATTGTGCGTTCCATAAACTAGTTAAAAGAACATTAGAGTTCTCTGTTCTTTTGGTACAAACATGTGAATTAAAACAATACATCTAACACTTTAAATGAAAAAGTGCTGGCATCTTCCTTAAGACAAAGATATTAGTTCCTTTTGTAATGATTTTATGTCTGCCGTCAAGGGACATGTATTGTTAAAAAGTTATTTCTGTTTTAGCTGGTTTATCATATCAAAGGAAGCACATGAGTAATGCTGTAACTGGCTAATAAAGATTTACTAAATGCAGGTCTTATAAAGTTCAGTCTGTCAGATTATCACTTGTTTATGAAGTTTGAATAACAACACTAATGTGCATCTGTTATTTCTGCTGCAATCTTGAAAAAAATAAAATACTGTAAAACTCAATAAGTTCAGAATACTCAAAATATTTGAGGCAACATATTATCTCAAAACGTTTATGTAAACTAATTTTTTTAAGTTAGTAGAACTTAAAAATGGGGATTTGAGATACGTTTTCTCTTATTTGGTTGGTGTGTCAAAAATTTCAGCAGCAACATGTATATAAACCACGCCGTATTAAAGAGACAGCGCGCACAATGGGTCAAAGTGAAGTCGTTTAAAAATGTGTCCGTTTACGCAACAATTGAAGACATTAAAAGACATTGTCTGTAACATCACGCGTATTTTGCAGTATTAAACACGCATTTATCCCGATTTCATCAGGCTCTGAAAATTCTTCAAAAAGAACACAAAAATGGCTTTCTCAGCTATGGCAAGCTGTTTTGACTTTTATTCATTTCCAGGATATGAACTTGTGATTTTCACTAGTTAAAATGTTAATTCTTGATATCAGGAATCAACAATTGAATTTCTACTAGTAAAAATGTTACTAATTACTAGTAAGAAAGCCGTTTTAGATATCAGAAATTATATTGATATCAGGAATTCATTTTCAGATATCAGAAATGAACATTTTTACTAGTAGAAATTCAATTGTTGATATCAAGAATTAACGTTGTTACTAGTGGAAATGCAATTCTTGATATCAAAAATTGCCATCATTACTAGTGGAATAGACATTTGCACTAGTAACAATGTAATTGTTGATATCAGAAATTTGCATTTTTACTTGTAAGAATTGTCTTCCTGATATGTGAAACTGGAATTTCAACTAGTAAGAAATTTTTGATATCAACAATTGAATTTGAATGGCAGCCTATGGCGAGATTTCACTAGTGAAAATACAATTCTTGATATCAACAATTATAGTTTATACTAGTGAAAACAGGGTATTCAACGCACCACCGTTTACTTTTAAAAAATGTTTTGCAGCGATTTTTCGGACAGCTTACTACAATGAAGTTCACGCAACTTTTTTATATCAAGTACAATGAACTTATTTCATTATTATTTGAGTGAAACAAACTCGTTTCATTTAATAAATTCCACTGTTCAGTTATAATGTTGGCTTAAACAAACATCTTGGATAACAGCCATTACATTTCCCTTAACAAGAATAATAAAGAAACTGCATTGCTGATGTTTTAAGGCACCAGCCTTCCTCTTATAATGTTAGTGCATTCTCAGCCTTGAAACGATCATTTCTGAAGAGCCGCTAATGTGTTGCTTAACTAAAACACGTGAGACCGTTTCATCAGATAACCATGATAGCTTAAACTATTGGTTGGTCATCTTGAGGAGGTCAATATTATTTTCAGAGCATTAAGTCATAAACTAAAATCAAATGTTGAATCCTACACAAATTCTATATGAGGTTTATTGTTATCTAGTTATACTACAGTGTGGAAAAATGTCAAGTCTGACAAGCACTTGCAGTCTCTCCGAGCTCATTTAATCGAAATGATGATGATGTTCAATGCAGCAAATGCACTTCTAGCACAATGTGCTTGCCTGATGCTTCATATTTTCATTTATGATCCACATCTGACTGCATCACAATGGCGAGAATGGATAATGTGTTTATTGCTCAGGAATGATGTCATTTCTTATTTGGATATGTATGCGCATAATGGTTCTCTTGCTGAAATCACTCCATGATATCATCTCATGGAAATGCCTGTATCTGTGTTTGCAGGAATGCCCCAGTGGTGTGGTCAATGAAGACACATTTAAGGAAATCTACTCTCAGTTCTTTCCACAGGGAGGTGAGTGTGTTTAGATCTTAAACTAGATGGAACTAGATTAAACATTTTGACTGTTGCGATTCCAAATCAGTTTAATGACCTGTAACTCTGCCTGAGTATCGGACAAGTGTTCACTGTTGGCCAGAGGAGAACTGGCCCCCCAACTAAGCCTGGTTTCTCCCAAGGTTTTTTTCTCCATTTGTTGGAGTTTTGGTTCCTTGCCGCTGTTGCCTTTGCCTTTGGCTTGCTTAAGTTGGGGACACTTGCTTGATATTCAGCAGTGTTTTTGATATGCCTGCATTGGCGCCGTTGTATGCGAACCGATCTGAGCCGGACGATTACGTCACTGTTTTCTCCAGTGCTGCTATACCTAAATTACCTAGACTAATAACTCTTGATCTTTGCAACGGAATGAATCAATAATATATAGAATAAGCTGCACAATGACATCATTTTCTTATTAATGTAAAGCTGCTTTGCCACAATTTGCATTGTAAAAAGCGCTATATAAATAAAGATGACTTGACTTGACTTTAAAGTCATATATCCTCTAGCATTATTTCCTCTACAGTTGTACCAAGTATAGTGTGATTTTCTTTTTAATACAACTTGATCTGACATTTTTTAATATTTTGTTGGTGTACCCTGGTGTACTCTCAAAAATATTCACTGTGAAACTATTTTCTCTTAAGGAATGATGGTAAATTTCATAGGTAATTACAAAGAAATGGCAAGATATTGAATTAAACACAAATAATCTTTGTTTTAGTTACAATGCTGACAAATCAATTTTCACATTGTAGTCAGGTTGGTTCAGCCTTATTAAATAACTTTTTGGACTTGAATAAGCCTGTTAATTTAAATCTTAACATTTTTACGTTACATGGCAAACAAAAAAAAAAGAAAATAGTGTTACTGTATTATTGCAGTTATTATTTTTGCAACCCAGACTCATTGGAAAAATGTGCTTGTGGTGATATTTCAGCAAAGTGATATTACGTTGCTTCTTGCAAGTTTTGCAACTTATAAAGCTTATAAAGTAAATTGTTTATAAGTAAACGTATAAAGTAAAATGTCCAGTGAGTGGCACTAAAAGTGTGTTCGATAATTAATAATATAATATAGTAGTGCTTTCAAACGATTAATCACGATTAATAGCATCCAAAATAAAAGTCTGTTTACATAGTATGTGTGCGTACTGTGTATATTTATTATATATATATTATATATATATAAATACACAAGAATGTATATATTTAACAAAAATATATTATATTTATATATAAAATATTAGATATATTATAAGTTTTATTTATATATATAGATATATATATATATATATATATATATATATATATATATATATATATATATATATATATATATTAATATAAATGTATACATACACATATATTATATAAACACTAACTTATTTTGGATGCAATTAATAGCGATTAATCGTTTGACAGCACTAAATATAATATAATATAATATAATATTTTATAATATAATATAATATAATATAATATAGTGTAATATAATATAGTATAATATAATATAATATAACATAATATAATATAATATAATATAACAATATAATATTTTCCACTACCATACAATTTCAGAATACTTGTTTCTGATTCGCTGAAAGGCGTGCCTTAAGTAAAGGATAATTCAAGGCTAGGTGTGCATTAAATGATATTAACGTATGACATGGAGACAAAGATCCACTTGACATGAAACATAGTGTATTCAAATCATTTAATGCACAGATAGCCGTGGATTATCCTGCTTATACCACGGCCATTTACCAGCAGTGACAAATTAAAGCTGTCATTGATGTTTGCAGCACAATATGTGTCCAGAAAGTTAGCCTTATCACCCTGAAGGCCAAAGACTGGTTGGCCTTTATTTATTATTATTATTGGTAGTGTAATGTAAATGATGTTCCGTATTCGTCAATCTAGAAACTGTATAACATCAAGTAGAAATAGTTTCTCCTCGTCATTTCAGGAGTCCACCAACACACCACTGATCTGAATGGAAATGGCTGTTGTAGTGATTCTCTTCTTTTTTGAGTCACATGATTTGTGCCGCTGCGCAGTCAAAGGAGTAGATTTATAATTATGGGTTTGAGCTTCTCTACATCATTTGTCAGGGTTTGTGACAAATCTCTCTCACGTGGCCCAACTCATTTCCAGCCCATTCACATACACACACTATTTGTATTATTTATAGCACGATGGATCATAGCTTGTGCGAGCTTATGCATGGTTGTTGAACAGAAAAAGCTGTCCAACGAGTTAATGGCATTGCTGTGATTAAAGCTGAGCGATTTCCCTGTTTTATTTTTCAGATGCATCAACGTATGCACATTTTCTGTTCAATGCATTTGACACCGATCACAATGGCTCTGTCAGTTTTGAGGTAAGTGATAATACTTATGGAACATTCTGTCTGACGTGGGATTAATAGTAAACCTAATAATATTTCATTTACACTGAATCTGGGGTTTCATATTTGGACACAGACAGACATATTTACCGTCATATTTTACATATTTTACGTGTGTTTGATGGACGGATGTGGATGGAGACACTTTCTTCAGCTCAAACTCGTCTGGTAGCGCAATACTGCCATTATGAAGCTCGGATGAGTCAGGATATTTATTAATATTTGTCAGAAACAAGAAAATGGCTTGAGAGTGAGTAAAGCTTGAGGTAATTTTCATTTGAAAGTGAACTAATCCTTTAAGAAACTAATTAATGCTGTCAAGTTACAAATCTGTTTCAAAGGTAAAATTAAATGAATTGCTAATTACAACATTGAAATAAAAATGTGAAGCCTGTAAAAATAGCCTACTAGGAATCATGAATATAACCTAAATAATTGGGATTCATGTTAAAAAAAACACACACACATTTCATTTATTTATTATAACATTTATGTCGTTTTGGTTGCTTGGCTGTTTTCTTATAAAGGTCCAGAAATTCATCTAGTTGTTCATCAAACATTAATTATATGATGTCACTATGTTGCCATCTTGATGCCAGCCAATCGCTGCATTGCTGATCGTGCTTCGGAGTGTCAATATGTCTGTCCTTTTCGAGGAACACAAGAACACGGAGTAATCACACATAATTTAATCCAGATATTTTAATCCAATCTGCAAATTCGTTTGAAGAACCAAATTAGCCAGGGTTCAGTTATCTCAATTAGAAGATCTGGCATCTGTCAAATCATCTCAGATGTATTAAGCTACGTACGAAGAACACGCCCCTGGGATAAAAGTTAATAGTTCAGATATAAACGCTGATATCTACGGTAGCGATCAAAATCGAGCAAATCACCCTTTGAAAGTAACGTTTCAAATAAAGATTGTATAAAATACATCGTTACACCAGTATGTGCCCACGAGTGAATGCTAAAAAATGTATTTGTCATTGAATCATTCATTCAAGAGAGTCGTTCTAAAACACTGATTCATCTAGTAATGAAAGAAGTGAGGTTTTTATGAGAGTCATTGAATCATTCATTCAAGAGAGTCATTCTAAAACACTGATTCATCCAGTAATGAAAGAAGTGAGGTTTTTATGAGAGTCATTGAATCATTCATTCAAGAGAGTCGTTCTAAAACACTGATTCATTCAAGAGAGTCATTCTAAAACACTGATTCATCCAGTAATGAAAGACGTGAGGTTTTTATGAGAGAGTCATTGAATCATTCATTCAAGAGAGTCATTCTAAAACACTGACTCATCCAGTAATGAAAGAAGTGAAGTTTTTATGAGAGAGTCATTGAATCATTCATTCAAGAGAGTCGTTCTAAAACACTGACTCATCCAGTAATGAAAGAAGTGAAGTTTTTATGAGAGAGTCATTGAATCATTCATTCAAGAGAGTCATTCTAAAACACTGATTCATCCAGTAATGAAAGACGTGAGGTTTTTATGAGAGAGTCATTGAATCATTCATTCAAGAGAGTCATTCTAAAACACTGACTCATCCAGTAATGAAAGAAGTGAAGTTTTTATGAGAGAGTCATTGAATCATTCATTCAAGAGAGTCATTCTAAAACACTGACTCATCCAGTAATGAAAGAAGTGAAGTTTTTATGAGAGAGTCATTGAATCATTCATTCAAGAGAGTCGTTCTAAAACACTGATTCATCCAGTAATGAAAGAAGTGAAGTTTTTATGAGAGAGTCATTGAATCATTCATTCAAGAGAGTCGTTCTAAAACACTGACTCATCCAAGAGAGTCATTCTAAAACACTGACTCATCCAGTAATGAAAGAAGTGAAGTTTTTATGAGAGAGTCATTGAATCATTCATTCAAGAGAGTCGTTCTAAAACACTGACTCATCCAGTAATGAAAGAAGTGAAGTTTTTATGAGAGAGTAATTGAATCATTCATTCAAGAGAGTTGTTCTAAAACACTGATTCATTCAAGAGAGTCATTCTAAAACACTGATTCATCCAGTAATGAAAGAAGTGAGGTTTTTATGAGAGCGTCATTGAATCATTCATTCAAGAGAGTCGTTCTAAAACACTGATTCATCCAGTAATGAAAGTAGTGAGGTTTTTATGAGAGTCATTGAATCATTCATTCAAGAGAGTCGTTCTAAAACACTGATTCATTCAAGAGAGTCATTCTAAAACACTGATTCATCCACTAATGAAAGAAGTGAGGTTTTTATGAGAGAGTCATTGAATCATTCATTCAAGAGAGTCATTCTAAAACACTGACTCATCCAGTAATGAAAGAAGTGAAGTTTTTATGAGAGAGTCATTGAATCATTCATACAAACCATTTTTTTTGTTTTTTGAATAATTCAAATGAATTAATGTTTTTACTGCAACACCTCTAGTTATCATGTTATTTTGATTAGTTGTACATTCAGACTCGAGGGAGAATCGTGATCTCTATTTTAAAACAAACAAACAAAAAAAAATATTATTCTCAATTGATTACGAATCGTGCAACACCTAAAATAGTCTTTCCCTATTTATTATAACCTAAAATCATGAAAAGCAAAACCTCAGTGGCATGTTATGCATCAACAACCCATAAACACAATTGGAGCTATTACAGAAATAAATGATTTGTTGGAGTTGACCGCTGCTGCATCAGTGTCTTGACTGACAACATATTGTGCAATTTGTATCTTCCTGAGACATTAGGAAACATTTTAACCACCACTGAACCTTCAATTTGCACATAACAAGGATTTCATTCTTTGGCTGTAAACAAACATGGCTGGTTCCCAGCGATACAGTAATTAAACTAAATGAGAATAACCGCATCTTGTTTTTAATAACAATGCCTGGCTTGTCCTTTAGCCATTTAGCTCCCACTAAGGTTTATTTTGTCATATCTGGTAATTAAAAATCTCGAGTGCTCATGTGAAAAGTTCAGCTTGAAAGAATTCCTCTCGTCATTTGGAGAAAAATGATTATGTGGCTATTAAAGACATTTATTTGTCTATGAATCCAACCAACAATATGCACTTTGCGTGCCGACTGAACAAGTGAGATCCATAATACAACCATTAAAATACCATGAGGTATAATGATATCTCGTGGAATGAAGCAGTTTGTTTAGTAGAATAATGATGAATCGTGTTCTGGCTGTAAATTACACATTTATGTTGTTATGCAACAATATTCAGTTTTCTCTGACTGATTTCTCAATGTCTTTCATTTCATCACAGGATTTTGTGATGGGTCTTTCCATTCTCTTGCGAGGCACCGTTCAAGAGAAGCTTAACTGGGCATTTAACCTGTACGATATTAATAAAGATGGATATATAACAAAAGAGGTAAAGAAAATCAGTAACATTTTATAATAAGGGTCATTTTATTAACATGAATTCATGTGATTGGTGACATGAATTAACAGTGAACAGCGGTTATTATTCTGTTTTAACATTTTAACTTGTAGGATTCTCTCGCAGGTCACGCCATTTCAAATACATCATACATTATTAACTTACTTAAAATATTACCTAGATTAATAAATGTTGTAATATTGCACACTGTAAAAATATTTGATAAAGTTATCAATAAAACAAAGGTTGTTGGAGTACATTTTACAAGAAAATTATTTTTTTTCCCTTTTTTTTTTTTAAATGTCAGGTTTCTTGTCATTTCTTTGTAATCGTTTGTGAAATTCAATTTCTGAGTCAAAATTGTTTCTACGCCACAGTTTTGCAGTGTATTAATTGTCAGTTAATGAAGAGACATTAACTAATTAAGCCTTATTACAAAGTCATATCAAGACAAGCGATTATGTAAAAACACTAAAAAACAACATGCCTGTCTGTTGCTTGGGATTTACAGGAAATGTTAGATATCATAAAGTCCATCTATGACATGATGGGGAAATGCACATATCCCACACTTAAAGAGGAAACTCCACGACAGCATGTGGAGATATTTTTCCAGGTGAGATTGAATTTTTTCAGTATATTCCGTATCTAATTTATTCCATATTGATTGTTTTTCAAATAGAAAATAGGCTCACACTTGAACTCACTGGCCACTTTATTAGGCACACCTGTTCAACTGCTCGATAATGCAAATATCTAATCTGTCAATCACATGGCAGCAAATCAATGCATGTAGGCATGTAGACATGAGCTGTGTCTGAAACTCATTCACTAATCCCTATATAGTGCATATACGGCATTTGAGTGCACTATATCTGCAAAGAGTGCATGAAATGAAGTGATTGAATTCGGACGCTGACGTATACACTGTGCGTCGGACACGTGATACAATTACTTTTATCCTACTGTTACTTACGTTATAAAATAATATTAATAAAAATAAGAATCATAATGACTTTATTTTGTAATCATACATATCTCTGTCCCAGTTTTGTAGTTTCATGGATTGTATAATTGGTTTGTCATGATTAATGTTCATAAATCATTAAATACTATGAAAAAAATGCAAACAAAAATAAACAAGTGAACATTATTTCATGTATTTATTATTTTTAATAAAGTTTTTTTTTTAGCTTTTTAGAAACTCTCACGCTCATAGATGACGTGTTCGTTGAGCGTCCTCCTCAGGTGACCGTTATGATAATGTTACGCTGATGATTAACGAATATTTTTTAAATCATCCATTTAATTATCATCTCTTAAAGTTTAATGAGTTAACAACAATACCACAAATTATCAAAACACCTTACTGTTAGTAACATTAAATTGAGTTCATGCCTACATAATATATTTTAATAATAAAATGATTTATTTATTTTTACCTAATATATGTGTCTCTATATTTTAGTAGGTTTTATTCAAGTAATGATTAATAATAATGTTTTTTAAAAGGGTAAAACATTAGAACTAACATGAAATAAATGTTAAAGCAGAAATAAGAAAAGTAATCTGTAAAGTAATCTCTGGATTACCCTCGCTCGCAATTCCGCTCTTTCACACGCTCTCTCAGTCCTGTTAGCATCGGATTTTGGGAAATAGTGCATTGTACATCGAATCTACACTCGAAATAAGAGAGAATTGTGGGTATAAAGTAGTGAACGAATGTAAGAAAGTGTGAAGTCGTTCACTCTGAATTCGGACACCACTACAAAATGGCCGACAACCGATATAGTGGACTATATAGTGGATAGGGAGCGGTTTCAGACACAGCTATAGTCAACACGATCTGCTGAGGTTCAAATGGAGCATATATATGATAGTTGGTGCCAGATGGGCTGGTCTAAGTATTGCAGAAACTGATGATCTACTGGGACTTTAACTCACAACCATCTCTAGGGTTTACAGAGAATGGTCCGATAAATAGAAAATATCCAGTTCTGTGGGTGAAAATGTCTTGTTGGTGTCAGATGTAAATGGCCAGACTGGTTCGAGCTGATAGAAAGACAACAGTAACTCAAATAAGTACTTGTGAGGTCTGTCGAAGAGCATCTCTGAACACACAACATGTCGAACCTTGAAGCTGATGGGCTACAGCAGCAGAAGATACACAGAGTGTCACTCCTGTCAGCTAAAAACTGGAAACCGAGGCTACAATTCACATGGACTCACCAAAATTAGACAATAGAAGACTGGAAAAACTTTGCCTGGTCTCGATTTCTGCTGCGACATTTAGATGGGGTCAGAATTTAGCATAAATAACACTAAAGCATGGATCCATCCTGCCAACAGCTCAGGCTAGTGGTGCTGTAATGGTGTGGAGGATATTTTTTGGCACACTTTGGGCCGTGTAGTACCAATTAAACATTGTTTAAACAACAGCCTAGCTGAGAATTGTTGCTGACCATGTCCATCCCTTTATGACCACAGTGTACCCATCTACTGATGGATGCTTTCAGCAGGATAACGCAACATCACAAAGCTCAAATCATCTCAAACTGGTTTCTTGAACATGATAATGAGTTCACTGTACTAAAATGGCCTCCACAGTCACCAGATCTCAATCCATTAGAGCAGCTTTGGGATGTGGTGGAACGGGAAATTCGAACCATGGACAAATCTGCAGCAACTGTGTGAAGATATCACGTCAATATAGACCAAAATCTCTGAGGAATGATTCCAGCATCTTATAAAAGGGGTCCAACCCGTTACTAGAAAGGTGTACCTAATAAAGTGGTCTGTGATAATTGTTAGGTACAATGCTCTTATTGTGTTGTATTGCAAATCACTGAGGTAGGATATGGGTAAGGTTAAGGACACTGAGGTGGGATATGGGTAAGGTTAGGGACACTGAGGTGGGATATGGGTAAGGTTAGGGACACTGAGGTGGGATATGGGTAAGGTTAGGGACACTGAGATGGGATATGGGTAAGGTTAGGGACACTGAGGTGGGATATGGGTAAGGTTAGGGACACTGAGGTGGGATATGGGTAAGGTTAGGGACACTGAGGTAGGATATGGGTATCTTTAGGGACACTGAGGTGGGATATGGGTAAGGTTAGGGACACTGAGCTGGGATATGGGTAAGGTTAGGGACACTGAGGTGGGATATGGGTATGGTTAGGGACACTGAGGTGGGATATGGGTAAGGTTAGGGACACTGAGGTGGGATATGGGTAAGGTTAGGGACACTGAGGTAGGATATGGGTAAGGTTAGGGACACTGAGGTGGGATATGGGTATGGTTCGGGACACTGAGGTGGGATACGGGTAAGGTTAGGGACACTGAGGTGGGATATGGGTAAGGTTAGGGACACTGAGGTGGGATATGGGTATGGTTAGGGACACTGAGGTGGGATGTGGGTAAGGTTAGGGACACTGAGGTGGGATATGGGTAAGGTTAGGGACACTGAGGTGGGATATGGGTATGGTTAGGGACACTGAGGTGGGATATGGGTAAGGTTAGGGACACTGAGGTGGGATATGGGTAAGGTTAGGGACACTGTGGTAGGATATGGGTAAGGTTAGGGACACTGAGGTGGGATATGGGTATGGTTCGGGACACTGAGGTGGGATACGGGTAAGGTTAGGGACACTGAGGTGGGATATGGGTAAGGTTAGGGACACTGAGGTAGGATATGGGTATGGTTAGGGACACTGAGGTGGGATGTGGGTAAGGTTAGGGACACTGAGGTGGGATATGGGTAAGGTTAGGGACACTGAGGTAGGATATGGGTATGGTTAGGGACACTGAGGTGGGATGTGGGTATGGTTAGGGACACTGAGGTGGGATACGGGTAAGGTTAGGGACACTGAGGTGGGATACGGGTAAGGTTAGGGACACTGAGGTAGGATATGGGTAAGGTTAGGGACACTGAGGTGGGATATGGGTATGGTTAGGGACACTGAGGTGGGATATGGGTAAGGTTAGGGACACTGAGGTGGGATATGGGTAAGGTTAGGGACACTGAGGTAGGATATGGGTAAGGTTAGGGACACTGAGGTGGGATATGGGTATGGTTCGGGACACTGAGGTGGGATACGGGTAAGGTTAGGGACACTGAGGTGGGATATGGGTAAGGTTAGGGACACTGAGGTAGGATATGGGTATGGTTAGGGACACTGAGGTGGGATGTGGGTAAGGTTAGGGACACTGAGGTGGGATATGGGTAAGGTTAGGGACACTGAGGTAGGATATGGGTATGGTTAGGGACACTTAGGTGGGATGTGGGTATGGTTAGGGACACTGAGGTAGGATATGGTTATGGTTAGGGACACTGAGGTGGGATATGGGTAAGGTTAGGGACACTGAGGTAGGATATGGTTATGGTTAGGGACACTGAGGTGGGATATGGGTAAGGTTTGGGTAGGTTTAAGGGTGGGTCAACAGTGTATATATAGCTGTAATTACAGAAATTAAAAAAGAAGGGGTAACACTTTATTTTACAGTGTCATTGTTACATATGATACATGATTTTACTACAGTATTTACAATTGTAATAACTAGAATAATAACTACCCTAACACTATAGTAAGTACACGCTGTTAATTGTCATTACTCACTACTTAAATGTATAATTACATTGTAATACTGACACCTTAAAATAAAGTGTAACCAAAAAGAATACTGCATGTACAAGTACTACGTAAAACATGTATGTACACAATAAGTGATTTGAATCAAATGATTAATTTAAATGTTAGTACAGTTAAAGACACTGGGACTGAAAAGTGGACTTTACCAATGTCCTATCCAGTACATTGCCAGAATGTTCCCATCCGTCTTATTTATCACCGTGATCTTACAGATCTAATGTCTGTTATCATAGAGATCGTCTAGACCAGAGCTTCCCAAACTTAAGAGGGGTAAGGCCCCCAAAAACATTGCAAAAGCTCCAGGACCCCGCCGTTAAAAAATATATACCGACATTTACCTACAAATACATTTATTAACAAGTTTGTAAGAAATTCATGTGAATTATGAAAACTATGATGTAAACATTCTTTACAAATATATTTAAATCCATAACACTAACCTTACATGCTTTCAAAAAAAATCAAATTTTAGAACAATTGGAATATTTTAATTATTTTAATATATTGATTTGGACTAGCTACAATACCGCTATGGCTCACCAGGGGGCAGCAGCCCACAGTTTGGGAAGCACTGGTCTAGATCTAATTCTAAGCGAGTAAAATGTCTATGAGCAATCTCAAATGAACACATTGACCTTGTGACCCTTTTTGTGTCTTGACAGAAAATGGACAAAAACAGGGATGGAGTGGTCACTATAGATGAATTTATAGACTGCTGTCAAAATGTAAGCCTATTTTTGGTATGAATGTGATTTTCTGCATGAATGTCTTTCTTGAAAACATTTACAATAGGTTTTTTTTTTGAGTAGAGAGAAAGCTCTTTTCATAAATGTTCATTGAGCCTGCGGCAGAGCGTCGTCCTGAGGGCCGTCCATTATTGAAGTGTTTACCTGTGTCTGTTTGCTCCCTACAGGACGAGAACATCATGAGATCAATGCAGCTTTTTGAGAACGTCATTTAACGTCTGAATGGACTCTGTTGGCGGGCCAGCTCATACAACCACCTTTATACTCCACAAACGCCTCAATGAGACACGTCTGATTACAAGCAGTGATTTACCCATAAACCAAATTTAACAGCATTTTTAATATCAAAGAAAAATTATTTTTTACATTTTTGTCACATCCTTTTACTGTAAAAAAAAAAAATAATAATAGACCTAAAGGTATAGCAATTTATGAAAGCTTGTTTCCACCACAGAATAAAAAATTTAAAAGGTAATTGTGACGTTTTGTCTCACAAATCTGACTTTTTCTTTTCTCAGAATTACCATTTCTCAGCGGCGTTGGTTCCGGAAGTATTTTTCCCGCTCATTTCGCCCATAGGGACTTCAAAAAAGTCTCTGTTAAAGCGTTATAACAAGCCATGAACCAAGACAACGAGCCATGAGGTGAATCATAACATTACACTTTGATTTGAAGCAAAATCAGACAATAACTCAAAGGTACAATACCGTGTCAGTCTTGACTGTGAAAGAGTGGGAAAAGTCTTAAATAAATAAATAAAATGGCTCATATAGGCCAACTCAGTTAACCCTTATGTGCTTTTGGGGATGTTTTCATCCACTATGGGGAATTTTTGAGTCTTAATTTGGCCATAACTTTCTCCGTGTTTTAGCAAATGTAACGATTTTTGGTGACAAATCTTATTTTGACACATATTTTGGGAAAATGCTTTGAGAATTTTCAAAAACTCAACAGTACTCTGGGCAAATTCACTACCCTATACTAACTAACAATGCATCAAAGCCAATGTTGTTTCTACTCTTTGACATGTCCAAGACTGTGATAAAAGGTTAAAAAAGTCCAGTCCACAATCACATTTTATATTGAAAATAAGTCATTTTGTGTGTTTTTTTTTTCCCAAATCAGTGACATCATTTATGAATTTGGCAATTAAAGAGTTAAAATCCTGATTATTTTTTTTAAACATTTAGTAGTTTTGATCAGGACTGAGATTGATTAATAGATTTAAGCAAAAAAATTTGAAAAAAAATATTTATCTGATACATTTTTAAAGCAGTTAAAAGTAGTGGCTGTTTTCAGCCACGAACATAACGAAAGGGTAGTGAATTTGAATAATGCGCAAGGGTTTAGTCATCTGGTATTTCATGGGAGTGGGCGGAGCTAAAGACCTTTTTCGCAAGTTTTTGCTTGTTTCAACTCTGATTGGTAGAATTTTCTGCACAGCATCATGGGTAATGTAGTTTTTCACCATGAATTCCACTGTTAAACACGATTATCTTAAAACTAAGTTGAAAAAATGCAGGCTGATGGCTTCAACAGAAGCAAACGCTATCGATTAACAACCTCATAGCTCACAGTAGGTCTGCCTGTAAAGATTTATCAATTATCGTTTGAAATCAATTTCCCTGTGGGGAAAACGAATGGAGTTTTACTTCCGGAACCTGTTGCACTCTATTGTGAATAATAAAGTCAGAATCGTGAGATATAAACCTGCAATTGCATATTAGAACATCCAAATCTCGAGATATAAACTCACAATTGCTAGAAAAAAGTTGCAATACCCTTTTTTATTTTTTCATTTCCTTACAGAAACACGCTTCCATTCAATATAATTGCATTTATCAGCTTTTTTCTTCAAATTTCTTTTGAAAGAAATTGAAAGTACTGGAAGCCATTTTACATCTAGAGGTCCATTTCATACATTTGGCCTCCATTCATAAATTTACAAATAATACTTAACAGGAAATTTACAAGGATTGCTTACTGACTGAATAACCAGTTGGCCCACATAGTTTAACGTTCATTGTCACATCAATTCGTTTGTTAAAAGGATAGTTCACCCAAAAATGAAAACTCATTTACTCACCTCAAGTTCTTCCAAATCTGTATGAATTTCTTTCTTCTGCTGAACACTGAGGATTTTGAAGATTGTGGGGAACCGAACAGTTGACGGTAGCCATCGACTTCCATAGTTTTTTTTCCTACTATGGAAGTCAATGGTTACCGTCAAGTGTTCCGTTCCCCACAATCTTCAAAACACCTTCATCTGTGTTCAGCAGAAGAAAGAAATTCATACAAGTTTTGAACAACTTGAGGAGAGCAAATGTTGACAGAAAAGAAGATATTTGGAAGAATGTTTGCAACCAACCATTGATTAAAATCTTATGGCGGTCAATGGGGGGCGAGATTTGCTTGGTTACAGACATTCTTCCAAATATCTTCCTTTGTGTACAGCAGAACAAAGAAATATATAGAGGTTTGGAACAACTTTGAGGATAAATGATAAGATAATTTTCATTTTTGGATGAACTATCCCTTTAAGTTACGCACATAAAAGTACACGACACAGTAGAAATTCATCACATAACACAGATTCATGGTGATTTTAAGCACAACAATCAGTAATAATTCATACTTCTAGCCTTCTTTCTTTCCACAAGTACAAACATGTGAATCTGCAGCCTTTAAATTTCTACAGAATCATTCCAGAATGTTCTTACTACAACAGCGGGTCCAGCCAAAACAGGTGGAAATATTAAAATAAAGATGTATGTTTTCTAAAATATATTTAAAATAGATCTTTACAGTTTTTTTTATTTGTTCAGAATCATTTGCCAACTAGAACAAGATGCTATATTATAGATTTGGAAGCTACAGGTATAGAGAATCAAAGCACACATGTTGTATTTGTCTTAGAAAACACTGTTACAGAGTAATGCTGCTTATATGTATCTTAGTTATGAAGTCTTTGTGAAAAATGTCACATTATGTTTACATGTTTCCAACACTGTATCACTGTTCTCAAAGCATCTTGCTGTGTGGGTTTATTTATAAGCGCATCAGGTTGTCTGTAGCCGTACGGTGTGTGTTCACTCAGAGGTTTTTATTCTGTAAAAGATTCTCTTGTGTCTTTCAGGGCATTGCTTAAACCTCTCTCTCTCTCTCTCTCTCTTACAGCGTCTTTAATTGAATTCAAGATGTTTAAACTTATTAACCCCCACTGATTTTTATTATTATTTGGCATTAATCATCACTTTTACGTATAGAATATTATAACTGTGGGCAAATCTTAAAATCAAAACAATTCTAATTGTAGTTCACCAAGAGAGTTGTTGTTCACCGTCGCCACCTAGCGGTAAGTGACTTGAATTACAGCACAACGTGGCTGACAAACATACTTTATAGAGGAAAAAATTGGAAAATTACACCACAATTCACTGCCAAAGTAAACTATCAATATTTCAATATTCTAATACTGTCTTTAGAAACACGTGGGCCCAGTTGCAACAAGCTTCCATTACAATCATAATCATAACTCGCACAAATCTCAGCTGAATCCCTGGGTGCAAATGTTTCCTTCGACATGCATTTTGGTTAGCAGTTAACACACCTGCAACAATAATCCTCAAAGTTTGATCATGCGGATTTAAAGATAGCCTGTGCACCAGAGAACGAGAGAGATACTAAGAAGAGTTTTATATCTGTGTATAAATACAGGCTGGTCCAGACATCGGGTTGAAAAGAAATGATTACACTGATTTGTATTTAAAATGCGTGTAGATATTTCATAAGTTACAAATGAGCATTTTTGATGCATCTCTTTTTTTTTTTTCCAGATCCTACATTTTGCTTATTTATTCAGAATATGCAAATAATGTTGATTGTTTTGGGTTCTATCTCACTTATACTGTCTAATAAGAACACTTGATTGTCTGTCAATTTTCTTTTATTCGTTTTGCGACCTGCATGCATGATTGACAGTAGCTTCTCCAGGAGAAGAGTGCATGAGCTTTTTCCTACTCTAGAAATCAGTGCCTTTCTTTGTCAAAGCTCATCCCAAACTGTATTTTCTGATTTCATTGTAATTGCGTTACAGCATAGATCCTTTTTTTAGTCCTTTTCTGAAAACAATGCTATGTCATTGATTGCTTGAGGTTTCCCGTTGACATTCTAATAATGCAACATTTCTTGCAAGCGACGTGAAAACCAGCTGCATGTGTAGAGAGTGAAGAAGGCTTTACGGCAGGGGGTGGGCAACTCTGGCACTCGAGATCCACTTTACTGCAGAGTTTAGCTCCAATCCTGATCAAACTCACCTGCCTGTAGTCTGAAAACTTAGGCAGCTTGTTGCCTCGCTGCCCAATCAGGCACTGACTCCGCAGGCAGCGTGTGCGCACTGAGATACCTCAGACTTCTGAGGCAGCATGAGGGTTTATTCATCTACAACAAAACAGAGAGCTTTGGTGAAAACTAAGCGAATATTTCATTATTACAATACTTTCTCGCTAGAAATGACATCAAAAGTGGAAAACAGGTGTCAGAAACGAAAATTTACACACAAACTGACCACCACCGCAACTTCCCGACGCCATTCCCAGGTAGCCAGCGGACTCGGGCCAATTCCGGCTGAGTATCGGCTCACTCGGCTTACCAGAAGCGCGCCAGATCTGGCTAGGCTTTGGTTGTGTGGATCTGGCCCGATTGTGGCTGAGTATCGGCTCACTCGGCTGTGTACTGGCGACGGCTTACCAGAAGCGCGACAGATCTGGCTAGGCTTTGGTTGTGAGGATCTGGCCCGATTGTGGCTGAGTATCGGCTCACTCGGATTTATTATTTTTTTAGCTCAACTGTCACGGTGCGGTGAGAAATCCAGTCCAACCAGGACGAGGGTTCAACAAGCGTTTAATGGGTAGTATTTTTAGCGCCTCATTAGAATTCTTTCAAAATCACATCATGATTTATAATGCGCTATAATGACCATTAATGTCTTTTAAATTGCATGCTTCATATGCTAGTATAAAACTGAGGCTTTTATGTACTAGCATTGCAAACATCTACCCAATTAGCCTGTTAGCTTAACTTATATTAGGTGTATGTTATAATTAGTCAAGACATCACGATAACGCACTGAACTGTGGGCACATCAAAGGCAGCGAAGGATACTACTTTCAGAAATTGATGGCTGCATCCAAAATTACTTTATCAATTTCAGATGCAGCCATTGATTTTTGAAAGCAGCATAGATGTACCTTTTTCTGACTTTGGTATCCCACAATTCTGTGCGTTATTGTCATTGATGCAGCCATCAATTTCTGAAAGCAGTATCCTTCGCTGCCTTTGATGTAGACCTTGGACCGAATCCTCCGAAGGCAGCATTGTTAATCTTAAGTCCGATTGTTTTATGCCCTTCCTTCGCTAAGTTCTGCTCTGATGTGCAACATTACTTTTGTTGCTCGAGTGCTCACTACTGGCGAAACCCTTGAAATGAGTTTAAATGGAATGGGCTTAGCCCTTGATCACTTGGAATCCGCTACGCGAGTTACTTTTGTGACGTAGCAATCATGTTGCATTGTGGTCTGTGGATCTGCCTGAAGTGTGCATACGAGTAGGCTCGCTCCAAACACACTTCTCCGGTCCGCTTGACGAAGCTGAGTGCACTTCAAAATGGCGGCGGGGATTCACCTGAGGGGAAGTTTACGATATCTGGAGTTAAACACAGCCTCATGATCTTGAAGACCTTTATTAGTTTCTTAAAGTGCGTTTGAGCTAAACTCTGCAAGAAAATGAATCTTGAGGGCCACAGTTGCCCATCCCGTGTTACCGATTGGCCCTTACTGATGGGTAGAGCTGTCTGGAGCAGATCTAGTGCTCTGTGTGCCTATCCCAAGCTTCTCTGTGGAACTAGACGAGTGCATTTTGTAACATAGAGTCAATAAACCGCTCAGAATGTACATTGCACGGCTGGTTCATTGGTAATCTGATGCCTACAAAATACCTATGATTAAGCCATTGGTTTGAGTTCAGATAAACACAAAACATACACGCTTACGAGGTTAACAGGGACTACACCTTTATTCAAAAACAGCTGTATAAAGGCTTTAAATTGAAATGTACATGACAGGCTGCCTTCGGCTTACAGAAATGAATCTTTTCTGTGTTCAATACGAAGAAGCACAATGAGCATTCATGAGCAGGTACAAAGGCTAGATGCATGTGACCTGAGGTATAGTTGCTTACGAGTCTTTAAAATCCATCTCAAACTGTAATAAAATATACAGTATTGGTCCAGAGATGTACCATTAGAAGTCCGAAAAAATAAGGCAAATTTAGTATGATTGCTCACTTTATAAAGCATCTCAACACCACTTTGGAAATGTTTCAGAGCAAAACTGTATAAATGACAAATAATGACTGACATTAATTGCAACAAAATAAAAGGGACGTTCCACCTTTAATCAACATTCAGTTCTTTTGATATAAGAAAAAGTGTTCTGATATGTTTCTTTAAATGTCTACTGGTGAAAACAGGAAGGGAACTCACAGGCGTGATGTTGAAAAGCAGCGGGGCGTCCCTTTACACATTTTGAAGTATTGGAAACATACGAACAAAATGTAAACGTGATGAGTAAAAAAATTAAGACAAATAAAAGGGATTTCATTTTTGTACATGACTAGTTATGTGTGATGGTTTCATCCCTGAAGTCATACTCAAAGAAAAAAATGAGTTTTTTGTACTCTATAGTTCCAGTCACAAAGATGTCATCTATTAATTTAATAGACAGCACATATTTTCCACTCAAATCCATACATTACATGCCTGTTTTGTACATTTTGCTGTGTGAAGGATTCAAAAAAAAATGTTTCCCTTTGGTAAATAAAATCTGGAGGGATGATGTAATAAAATCATTGAGAGGATCTCAACATAATGGCTTCTCAGAACAGGGAGATGTGGCGCATTTGAAGGTGTTCAATCGAAACACCAGCATCCCTCATGTGAAACAGAAAGGAATAAAGCACAAAGTTCACACTCAATTGCAGAAAAAGAGTTTGGTCATATATCATAGGCAGCTGTAGAGGTTATAAGAGAGGGCTGTGCGCTATAACACACTTAACTGTGTGCGTGTGTATGTGAGAGTTAAGTAAGCAGCTGCCTAATCTCACGGTGGACGTAGCACAGGAAGTCCATATAAGATGCTCCTCCATGAAGACCCTTATCCTCCACCAGGTGCTGACGGAACAACATCTCCGCTCGGTCCTTCTGCTTCACTATCAGCAGCTGCACACAGAGACAAGAATCAATTTCACTGCTGATCACAGATCAGTACAGAAAAAGACATTTTAGATGCACTACTGTGTATATCATAATTTTTCCATTTTAATATACTTTCAAAATTTCATTCCTACAGATGAATTTTCAGCATCATCTGCTTCAGTGTCACATGATACTTCAGAAATCATGCCGATTTGCTGCTCAGTTGTTATCAATTCTTATTGGTGATCAATTATTAATAATGGATTTTATTACTACATTTTTCAGGATTTTTTGAAGAATAGAAAGTTCAGAAGAACAGCCCTTATTTAAAACGGAAGTCTTTTGAAGCATTATAAATGTCTTTACTGTCACTCTTGATCAATTTAATGCGTCCTTGCTGAGAAAAAGTATTTAAAAGTATATTAAAACTGCCTCACAATCACATTATTCACATTACAAGCAGAAAATCACATTAGCACCATGAATAACTATTCGAGACTCTTTCTAACAATCAAAAGACTGAGACAGATGCAGAACCGCATGCAAGAGAGAGGAGAGAGTGAGCTGTACCTTCATGGATGTGGCCCTCTGCTGTGAAATGCTGGAGATGATTGAATGGAGCTTCCTGGAATGAGCATTATCCAGCACGGGTAATGACGTCTGCTGAAAGACAATTAAACCTCTATAGTTATCTCTGCGGCTCTGACGTTGATTTTCATAATGAGAATAACAGAAAGAACAGTTCCTTGATTAAAGCAACGCAAGCAGTGAGATCAATAGTGCAAAGAGGAATCATATATATATATATATATATATATATATATAAACAAAATAGCCAATTTAAACAATACCCAGTGATTGAAGCTTTACGAGTCTTGTTTCAAATCAGTGGTTCGGATCGCCTATCAAACTGCCAAAGTAAACTATCGAAATTTCGAATTACTTTTGACACAAAGCCTCATTTACTGAAATCCCGTGACTTTGGCGCTCCGATCCACTGATTCAAATCAAAAGATTCGTAAAGCTTCGAAGCAGTGCCATCATTAGTTATTGTTGAAAAGTCGTTATTTTGTTTTTTGGCGGACAAAAAGTATTCTTGTCGCTTTATAATATTAAGGTTGAACCACTGTAGTCACATGAACTGTTTTAAATATGTTTTAGTATCTTTCTGGGCATCTGAAAGTGTTCATTATCTTACTGTCAATAGAGACTCACTGAAACATCGGATTTCATCAAAAATATCTTAATTTGTGTTCTGAAGATGAACGAAGGTCTTACGGGTGTAGAACGATATGAGGGTGAGGAATAAATGACAGAATTTTCATTTTTGGTGAACTAACCCTTTAAATATCAGTCTGTTTTGTTCTATTAAAAGAATTTGAAATATTCTCTTAAAACTTGTTGATTTAACTGGTTTAAAACTTGTTGGTTTTCTTCAAAGCAAGAGTAAGCAATTTTCAAAAAGTATCAATAATAAAAAATAAGATTGGCATGCCACAGGTGAAAAGTCTGATGCTCAGGCACATGCCGGGAGAAAGTAATTGAGGGATTTAGATAATGTCTTCATATTATTTGCGAAGAAAAAAAATGAAAAACATTACTGCTCTCTCGCTTACATACATGTTATTTCAATTACTGTATAACAATAAAAATATAATTAACAAAACTGTGTCATACCCCTTCTGAGGCCAGGTGGCCAAGAGAGGGCACATTGAACAGGTTCTGGATGAGGTCAGGTGGGCAGGCCTGACCTAGCCAGAGGAACATAGAGAGCCCGTCTTCCAACAGGAACATGCCTGACTCGCTGAGCCGCTCCTCAGAACAGCGCAATGGAGCCGGGATCGACTCACTGGACACATCCATAGTGTGCTGAGAGAGAGTGAGAACAAATGCTTAAACTGTAACGCTCAGCGTTTGAAGTTAATGATAGAATCGATATACGTGTGTAACTCACCAGCGGGATGAGCCGAGGGTAGAGTAGGACCTGGGTTTCCTCCACTCCCATCCCCATAACCATGAATCTGTGGAAGGCTCTGTCATCTGTGGAGAGCTCAGTACTGCCAACAAGAGATGGCGTCTTCAACAGACTGTTCATGTAGACAGGAAACACCTTCATCGCATCAGGCAGGATTAGCTGGAGGGTAAAATGTTCAAGAAGACCCGTCAGGATACACATCAAATTTTTACACACTCCAAAAAAGTCAGTAATAATGAGACATGTTACTATGTAAATATTTTTTAATGGTGATATACCCATATTTTAAATTGCGCATTGCATTGCAGTGTGTTTTATGGTTGAAGGAAATGACTGCAAATTTAACAGAAAAGGCACTGATAATTTTAATTGTCTGTCTTTTTTTTCTTTACGGTGCAGAGTGCATAAATGTGAATTCAAAATATCAATAAATATTAATAGTACATAAATACTAAAATAGCACTGCTGCATCATGACTGTAAATGAGTTTACACATGCTATGTGTGTGTGAACCATTAATGACAGGGGAAGATGTTTTTATAAGGATGTATATTTCATGGATGGACATGAATGTGAAGCGTGACACGGACCTGACTGGCTGCTGATGGACTGGCGCAGTTCTTCCTGTAGCAGGCCAGCATGTGAGCCGTCTGGTTTACCAGGATATCCCTCACCGTCTTCAGTGGCTGGTTGAGCATGGCCCGATATGCTGCAGGATAAAAGCAAGGTTTTTAAACAGATTTAAAATTCTCATTATTATACATTTTAAGATCAGCATTGCCACACATAATGTTAAAATCGGTAACAACTGCATGAAGTTTTCATTTACGTTCCTGTAAGAGTTAGAAAGGTGGTCACCTGACTTGGCGAAGAAGTTGATGAGGGCATCTGTCTCACAGCTTTTGTAGAGCTCAGAGAGCTGTGAGCTGCAGTTCAGGCTGAGGTTGTGAATTCGCAGCCTCCTCTGTCCACCGATAGTGGTGTAGAGCAGAGCACACTGGGAAACCAGAGGAAAAACTCATTGGTGTTGCTCTTGCCAGCAAGTGAATTTCAAAAACATCACATCAAATGCACTTGAGTTACAAATGATATATCAAACAATTATTGTTTATGTCAAACAGTGAGCAACTTAACATGTGACCATGTTTTGTTGCAGTAAGTATTCCCAAATGTCTTGTATTCTTTGACAGCATCTCAAAGCTCATTGGCATACATGAAGACTGACCTGCATCACAGCTCCAGACTCCTCGCTGAGTGTGTCGTCATGTTTAAACTCCACCGTCACGGCCTTGTCGCAGTCCACTGCTGCCATTTCCACATCTGTAGTGTTGCTCATGTGTACGGCACCAAAGAAATCTGTTGCCCTGAAGCCTTGAGAATCATGCAGATGTTAAGACATGCCATACATTCATTTCCAATCAAAAGTTTGGTGTCGGTAAGATTTCTTAATGTTTTAGAAAAAAAGTCTCTTCAGCTCAACAGGGCTTCCTTTATATGATCAAAAATACAGTAAAATCAGTAATATTTTGAAATTTAACAATTGTTTTCTATTTTAATATTTTTTTAAAACGTAATTTATTCCTGTGATGCCAAGACTGAATTTTCAGCATCATTACTCCAGTCTTCAGGGTCACATGATCCTTCTAATATGCTGATTTGCTGCTGAAGAAACTTTATTATTATTTCAAGCTGTTAAAAAATGTTTGTGGAAACCATATTTTGTCTTTAACGTCTTTACTGTCACTTTTGATCAATTTACTGTATCCTTGCCAAATTGCAGAATTAATTTATTTTGAAAAATATCGAATTAAATCTTACCCCAAACTTTTAAACAGTAGTGTACATTTATTAACCTTACGCAGTGTACATGTACTTTTCTCCGGAATGTTATTATTACCTGTGCCGGTACGAACACGCATGACGGCATCGAATCCGATGGACTTCTCCACATCTCTCCTGAGGTCATTGAGAAAATGCTGACCATTAACCTCCACCTGAAAAGAGAAATAAATAGGTTTGAGGTTTGACCACAAGAGGGCAGCAATCTTCAAGACTTCAGCAGTATTTGTTCATATTTTCAAGGCATCTGTGTTACAGTATGTACACATATGTACCTGAAAGTTGCTGTACTTGTAGACTGAGCCTCCAGTATGTGAGGGCACATCACCCATGGTGGCCATATCCACATACTGGTTGGGAAACAGGAAGAGGTCGACACAACAGCCCTGCGCCACACAATCTTTGGTCAGCTGCTCATACACTCCTCGCAGAGGCTGGAACAGAGTCTGACAACACAAATCATTTTAGGATGCAAGTATGTAGCTAAGATTTTTGAATGGAGAAATTTCACGGACTAAAATAAATATTCACCTTCTCCTTTTCTGTACCGACTAGTTTTTTGTCATCTCTGTTTTTCAGTTTTCCTGGAGCCTCTGCTGTTGGGATGGAGGAGTGGAAGATGAAGAGTTTGCCACTGCATTCAGCTGCCTGAGGAGAGAAAAAAATATCACAAAAATATAAAAGCGATTAAATCGCATCCAAAATAAAAGTATTATGTTAACATATTATGTATTTTGGATGTGATTAATCGTTTGACAGCACCAATGAAAATATTTGATAAAGAGCAATGACCAAAAATAAAAGTCTCGGACTGAACATGTCACTAATGTTATGAAACAACCAGCGCTGTCGCCAATGACGACAAGTGGTAACATTGGCCTGTGAATTTAAATGACGACCCCAGAAACAACTATGTGTTTATCAAATAAAGCTTGCATGCAGTATTAAAGTGCACTTTTGTTAAACAATGAGCTAATGAATAAAAACTAAGCAAGCAAGTATGTTTAGAAAGGGAGTGAACTGACGGACTGATGTAACAGACACTGTTTGGTAAATAGTTCAGCCTTTTAGATTTGTATTTACCTTCAGGGCCTCAACACCAGCTTGCATGACTGGTGCAAAAACAGTCTCACTCTCGTTGGTATCAGCAAACATGTCAGGGATCTGATCTAAAAGGCTAAAGAAAATAATACACAAAATTACGTTAACAACATGTATTTGTGTCTCAAATTCGAGCTGATATGAAAATTTTGGCCGATGCAGATAACCGATAATTCTTTATATTTGAAAGTCGCTAACCGATATATTGGCTGATAAATTTTTATATAATTTTTGAGAGCCTGATAACCAAAACAAAAGCCATGTCCCAATTCTCATTATAATATTATGTAGCCTATATGACAGATTTGCGCTGCACATGTTGAACTTAACTTTGTTTTCCTTTTTGAAGTGATTTCAATCATATTTCAAGCAATTCAAAACCATAATGGTGGACAGTGCTCATATGAAGTGTCTCCGCTGAAGGAAATGATGCATCAGCTTTAATATATCTGCCAAATTTTCTTAATGGACTGATAACGATAATATTAAAATGAGCATATATCAGCTGACACCGATATGGTGGCCGATATATCATGCATCCAAAGTTGTAACAGACAGAGAGAGCATGTTTGAATTATGGAAGAGTTAGGAAGTAATTACTGTAGTTCTAGTCTGAGCTGTTGACATTCCCCGAGAAATTATTCATTATTCATGCATTTCTATGGCAACGCTCATACCTGTAACACCAAAATGGATCCATGGGTGGCTTTATTAGTGATGTATTGAAAGTACCTCATCACTAGTTAACTCTTTTGCAATATAAAATTACAAGAAATAAAAAATGTTTGTATACGTACATGTCTACCTTAAAGTTACTTTGGATAAAAACATCTGCCAAATGCATTACTGTAATGTTTAAGTATCCAATAACCAATATGTAAATATATACAACAACACATTACAACAATATTAATAATGCATATAAGAATAATTATTAACAATGTCAGTTATGAATAAGTGGAATGTTTCCAAAAAGATTTCATGCTGTATAATTTAATAGTTAGAGAAACTTTTTTTTTGTGTGTGTGACATACATCTGAGTGAAATGGTAGGGAGGGACTTGACTTTGTCCATGGGCAATTGATTGGATGGTTGTGGTTTGCTATTGGTCGATCTCAAGTGAGTGACAGATTACCCAGTAAACACGTCATGAGAGAAGAAATGTTGTTTCGAGTGGTGGAGAAATTGATGGTTTTTTTATTAAAGATTATTAATTTTAAAAATTAATAAATAATGACGTGATAAATCATTCATAATAAACAACAATATTTCATAAAAAAGGTCAATTTTGATTTCATGGTGACTTTAGTGCTAAAACTGAATACTGTATATGACTATGTAAGAAGCCTGTGAGTGTCTTCAGATAGACAAGAGCATACTTGTTGATAACAGCCTGAGACTCCTGGAAGTTGACGAGGAATCCATCGAGAAGTGGCACAAACATCTCAGCCACATCAGAGACCACCATCATCTGCGGCTGGGCCAGAGCACTCTTCACATTGTAGAAGTGCAGGATCTTATTGTAGGTGACAAAGCCCACTTTGATGGCTGAACTTTCAGCTCCCTCCTCTCTTCAAAAGACAAAGAACATAAGAAAATCGATCAATATCACCAGTGTCACCAAAATCAATCGATCAGTAACACCAAAATGGCAAATAACAATAATAATAAAGCAATAAGCCCCAAGAAACAGTGGTTTACAGTGAACGACGCGGGGGCTTTTATAATACGTTTATTCCATGTATGCAAATATAAAAGCAAATATATGTATATATCGATGCAGCTTTCATGAAGTAAAAGAATTCCTTCCGCTGGAAAAAAAAATTGTCCCTGACCTTAAGCAGCAACAGAATGCATCATGGAGAACAACTAAAAAGTCAGATGGTGGCGAAGACTTAGTGAGTCAGTCAGTAGCGACAACTTTTATTTTGAAATGACTGATGCTGTTGTGAACACTAGCACTGTCAGTGTCACGGCACGGGAAAACCCCTTAACTGTTAAAAGAACAAAATATCACAGCTGGCGTTCAAACGATTTTTTTTATATGAACATAGGGCTGACCTGAAGAAAAACTTCAGTGAACAGTAGCAATGAGAACAGACATGTTTACATTGCTAAGGGTGTTGTGAAGTGATACATAAAACCGTTGAGTGAAGCGGTCACATCCGTATTTTATTGTGAATAAAACACAGCTATAGACCAATCAGGATTAAGGACTGGAATTAATCGTTTTATAGTAATAATTTTAGGTTGCAGATGCCTAAAAATTATTTGGACACTCAAGTCACACTTAAACAATGAACATCTTTGCATTTAGCATAGCATGAAAGCCTTTTTTGCCATTACTTTTCATGGATAGGTGGTAAGGTCATTTTTAGTGGATTACTAGCGTATATAAGCAGCAGTCACTTTGTCGTCTCAGCAACAGTTCTTCCAGCGTCCCTCTTCCCCTATTTCTCTTATTCTCCCTCTGCGTAGTACTGTTATAGGAGGGTTTAGCTCAGAGCTCGAGCCGAGCCTCAGGTTCAAGCCTCCTACGAGGACAGCAAGCCAAGTTTGTTTACCATTACCCATTAAGACTGAATGTGCAGGCGAACTCGTGAAATAAATGCATTGGGAAAAAAATATAAAAACCAAGTGGCAATGATGTTCATAATTTAATAATAATAATAATAATTTGTTACATTTATATAGCGTTTTACTGGGTACTCAAAGCGCTTTACATATGGAAGGGGGAATCTCCTTATCCACCACCGATGTACAGCATCCACCTGGATGATGCAACGGCAGCCATATTGCGCCAGAACGCCCACCACACACCAGCTTATTGGTGGAGAGGAGACAGAGGGATGAAGCCAATCAGTGTATGGGGATGACAAGGAGGCCATGATGAACAGAGGCCAGTGGGCAAATTTGGCCAGGATGTCGGGGTTATACCCCTACTCTTTTCGAAGGACATCCTGGGATTTTTAACGACCACAGAGAGTCAGGACCTCGTGCAGCAATTAGAAAAACACTTGATATCTGAAATCAACCCAAACAAGCACACCCCTCCCTTCATTGCTCCGCCTCCAAAATGCACAAAAACGCAATGCAAGGGTGGATGTCTCTTTATCGTAGCTGAACCGAAGCAAAATGATTCTTCACAAAAAATAAGGTGAAGATGAAGAACAAAAAACGCACTCAAAACTGTCCTGTTACTATAGCTAACATTACAACAACAGCATGTTTGTCTTGGTTCTGTGAAACATAGAAAAACCAATGTTACTTCCCACTTCGATCTCTCCAGCGCTGGAAAGCTAATATTAACGTGCGTCCTAAAGCTCTTGCCTGATCAGAACCCTTCTTTTTCCACTGATGTTCCTCTGAGCTTTTCTTTTTTATAATGTCTCTCAGCCATCTCTCTTTCGACAGTCTTTCTTCAAACCTCCCAAAGCTCACTCTCTCTCCTCCCCCATCACGAGTGGACACGCTCACAGCGGAGAGCTGTGTCAGAGCTCTGCTGGCCAATAAATACAAGCATCCCACATTGACGTCTGCATCTCTGGTTTGTAGCTTTCTATGGCTACATTTACAAGATTGTAAAACATGGCAATGGTTTGAATCACTCACAGTCCATGTATGCCAAGTCTGTCATTAAACCAGAGACAAACTCTCCAATACAAATCCTATCAGGCATCCGAGCGGACCCCATCAGCTCAGGGTGTCCAATGTGGTTTTCATTAACTGTAAGCGATCTACCAAGCAAAGCCAGGAACAGAGGAGAGAAATCAGATATAATACCGCAGGCTTATTTGGAGTGCACTACCGGACTGCTTTCAGAGTGAGGTCAGCTCCCAAACAAATAAGGACGTACCCTTAGGAACCAGCAAAGGAGAGGTAAGGATTTGGGGAAAAAAAGTCTGAAATATACAAGTTCCTCAGAGGTGAATCAAAGCTCACCTTTCAGCTGGCCGTCACCCAAATAAACGGTATAATTGGAACCATGTGTGCCATGAAACATTTAAATACTTGGAAATGTTGCAGGACTAGAACCGCTCAACCTCCTGACTTCCTTCAGGCAGACATTTTCAAAAGATGAGATATTGGAATTGTTTCTTTCCCTATTTTTTTTTTTTCTCTTGCTTGCTTGCCTGCCATATTTGGCAGTGGATCGGAGCTCTTTTTCAGCTGGATTCGCTCACATTCCAGGCTGATAGTAGCTGAGAGGAACATGTGTTCAACCTGAGAGGTGCCGACAGAATACGGAGGGGTGGCTTCTGCCCAAGGCTTCAACTTTACTCCACAGATCCTCCAAGCCAAACACCTGGAGCTAGGCGTCAGCGTGTGGGATGGGGGATGAAAGCGATCACAAATCTTACAGTACGTCAAACCTGGATCTTTACAGTCTAAGCTGTCCAAACATTAAAATGCTATCATAATGATCTATTCGCCCTGCCAAATTTAAGCCTGTTGGCCAGCACAGAGTCGACAGAAGCACATGGGAAGCTGACATGACATGTCAAGCAGTGTGACACATGTAGGGCCCTATGAAATCTGTTTTATTTTTTCCAAAATTTTGATTTAGTCATCAAAATTTTGGCAAATTCCATGACATTTCACATCATACAATAAATTTCATTTGGATCCACTGGATTTTGCAACGCTCTAGTAACTAGTACATTCCCTAAACATAGATTTTAACCTGACAGCCTTAATACAAAATACAAAAGCAACAAAATGTTCAAGTATTACTTATTATGAAGAACAATGATGATAATATAATTTTATTCTCCCTCATTTTCTTTAAATATAGACAGCAAACATCTCTCAACTTACATTGGAAGTCGGTCAAGCAATGTCTTCAGTTCCTCGCATATTAGTTTGACAAGACCACTTTTTATGTTGTTGTAGGAGACATCGATCATGAAGATGTAGGCAGGAGGATTAGGAGGCTTATTATTCTTAAAGACAGAAAAGAACATCACAACATGAATTATGTTAGTCCATGAACTTCAAAGTGTACTATTTTTGCTTGTTTTCACAAACTTGGCACATATTTGAGCCATATCATGTGCACAGAATACATATAAAGTTTGCAATTATGTGAACGCACATCAATTTCACCAGAAAGCTTTTTATTTTTTTATATAAAGAAATGGCAAGGTGAATGCACTACAATGTCCCAAAACACAGGCCGCAGGATCAAGGTAAAGACTCCTTGAGCAATATGCAGAAGAGATCAACCGTGATGATTTTATTAAGCACTGCAGGAGCTGATCCTCGAATTTTAATAAGCATCGGAGAGAAATAGGAGCCCAGACAGCAGATTATGGTGTCAGGCTGAGATGAGGAACCCAGGCACGGGCCGGGGCCAAAAATGTGTCATGGATCTCCTTAGTCTGATAACTGAATTGAAATCAAGTTAATTTAAGATTACAGCCTACTTTTCACTCTGAACTGTGAGAATGTAATACACAATACATCAAAGCTTTCAAAAGTTTACGCTGACTGGCTCTTGAACATTGTTGGGGGTAACGCATTACAAGTTACGTAATCAGATTATTGTTTTCAAGTAACTAGTAAAGCAACACATTACTTTTAAATTTACAACAAACTATCTGAGTTACGTTTTCAAATAAAGAAAAAGGAGAAGAAGTACATGAGTAAATGTATGTAACTTGCAACTTGTTTTTCATTTATTGATGGACACTTCCAGTTCCCATGTTGACAAAAATCAAGACTAATGTGTGTACTGTGTAAGCATTTTTCTAGACTAGTTCTAGACTAAATGTGCGCATAAATTTACTTATTTACTTTACTGTATTCTGTTCTTCTGTATTCCAAAATGGCAGCACAGATGAAAGGCTTGTCTGCGCCCTCTACTGTACAGGCGTAAATTTGCATTTACTTCAGTGTGAGGCTTATTCATTTCACTTTTGGTGTGAAAGGGCCTTTATATTTGCCAAAAATTGAACTTTTTTTGTTGTTATCAGAACAATCAAATAAACAGCCCAGCCCAGATTAGAAAAAGTAACGCAAAAGTAAAGTAACACGTTACTTTTCCTAAAAAAGTAACTAACTTAATTAGTTATTTTTTAAGGGAGAAACACATTACTTTTAAAAGTAACTTTCCCCAAAATTGCTCTTGAGCATCAGTGAACGTTTGCATCTTTTGTAATAGCTATGCATGAGTCCCTAAATTGTCCTCAGTGAAAAGATGGATCTCAAAATTATACAGTCGCTGCAGGAAAGGATTCAAATGTCCTGTGCTGGGGACAAACAAGGAACATCCAGGTTGTCTCCAGGTAAGGACAGTAATCTTTTTTTTAATACGGTTATTATTTTGTCTTGGAATATATGAAAACATCTATTGTGTGAAAGTACTAAACAGTTTAGCAGTTTTTAACATTCTGCAGATACTGCAAGGTGAATGTAAACTTTTCACTTTGTATAGAGTTTTCATCCATATTGGGAAATTACACATTCTATACATTTCGACCAGCTGGCACAGCAGCTTAAAAACAACTCACTAAATTCAAACTTCCCTCTGTACGCTGAGCATAAATTGTTTTCCTCATTTTAAACATATCATACGTCAGCTCTCAAGATTTAATTGTATATGCATGAGCAAAATATGTGATTTGACTGCCAAGAAAGAAACCTTTCTCAGCTGCTTCCCAGGGCAAGCTGACCCCATCTGGACAAAACACACATTCTCTAATAATCCATTACATTTCTAGAGGGAAATTGTGTTAGCAAAGGACTTTATTTAGATAAATGAAATATAATCTATTAACAATAAGCATTACTAATCTAATAACATCTGACTGTGACTAACGTAGACCTATATAAAAATGTACAACAAAAACAAAAAGCAAGATCTCATTTATTAAGCCTGGATGTTATGAAGATTGTTACCTTGCAGTAATCCAACGTGGCAATGAACTCATATGAGCCCAAAGACAGTTCTGGTCTCTCATACAGATCCATTCTTCTTCCCATATGGTCCAGATGCTGGAAATACTGCACTGGAACTAAGGTAGTGAAAACACATTTTTAGAAACACTTTTTTTAGTTATGATTGCACAGACAAATAATCCCTACCATATGGTGACAGGAAACACGGCGTACACATGCTGTGTGTAAGAATTAAGATCTCAGCAGTCTCCAATGATACAGTACCAACCTTCATTAACACAGCTGCAGAAGCCACACTGGTATCGTCGTCCTCCATCAATAAACTGCATGTAAGGACACATGTAGGCCTTACAGCGGTTGCAGCGGATTGGTCCAGTCTCGCCGTGATTTACAATGTACAGAGGAGTCTATAGAGCAGATCACAGTGAGAAAGAAAAATAAGAACTACAGTATACACAGCCTTAACATCTTTACTGTAACATATGCCATACCATTTTATAAAGTATGCTTATAAATAGTTGCACATACACTACCATTCAAAAATAATACTTACTTAACCATTAATACTTTTATTCAGCATTTATGTATAAAATGAATCAAAAGTGACAGTACAGGCATTTATTATGTTACAAACGACTTCTATTTCAAATAAATGCTGTTCTTTTCAACTTTCTCAAAGAATCATAAAAAAAATGTGTCACAGATTCCACAAAAATATTATGCAGCACTACTGTTTTCAACACTGATGGTAATAAGAAATGGTTCTTGAACTAAATCAGCGTATTGGAATGACTTCTGAAGGATCATGTGACACTGAAGACTGAATTCAGCTTTGCATCACAGGAATACATTTTAAAATATATATAAATAGAAAACAGTTATTTTAAATTGTAATAATATATCACAATATTCCGTTGACCGTATTTTAATCAAAACTATTTATTTAAAAAAAAAAACATTTAAAATTTAAGATAGAAAAAAAATTATTACCTTCATTAACTGAAGTTCAAATTATGTTTACAAAGATAAGATAAAATACATAGATCTTAAAATGTTGAGATCATTTTGAATTTCAGTTCTTCTAAATTGTTGGGGTTTTTTTTTTTTCATTTTAATAGCCAGCCAAATCTGAGCTGTAAGACAATGAGCGTTTATGAAAGCATGCAGTGGATTAGAATGATTTCATCTCTACTCTCCTTGATTTTGGATCAAAGAAGCTGCAATTTAAGTTAAGTCGTGACATATTGTCAAGTATGGTGACCCATACTCAAAATTGGTGCTCTGCGTTTAACCCATCCAAGTGCACACGCACAGCAGTGAACAAATGCGCACACACACACAGTTAACACACACCCGGAGCAGTGGGCAGCTATTGGCCGGAGAGCATTTAGGAGTTAGGTGTGAATTAGATCTTAGTCATGGTATCGAAGGTGGAGAGAGTGCTGTTCATTCACAATCCCCACCTTCAATTCCTGCCAGCATGGGAATCGAACCGGCAACCTTCAAGTTACAAGCCCGACTCCCTCACCATTAGGCCATGAATACCCCAAAGTCACATCAATCAAAATCAATGATTTCCCCCTTTTTTGAAAGTACAATAAACTCTTTCATGTTCTTGACATGTTCCTTGGATACTGAACTTAAACTAATTAATCTTTCATGAGAATACTAACATTTCCTAAAAAGGCTCTGAAGCATAATGATGAAGGGAAAAACAATGAAAGATTCCAGAGTTAAACAAGTCTTGAAGGCATCAAAACCACTATTAAACTACTACACAAACTGAAGGGACCCTCATGAATTAGGTTTTGAACATATTCCAAGGCAGTGTTTCCAAAGACAACACCATGAACAACAGTGTTAATTCTTAAAACAAAGGTTCATTTACACAGCCTCACGTTGTTTCTGTATTATTTTCTTTTTCTATGTAACACAAAAAGAGACCTTTAGCAGAATATTCACACAGCTCCTTTCCGTACAATCAAAGTGAATGATGACCGTTTGCTGTCAAAATGATACTGAATGAATATTGCATATTCAAAACACATAAAAGAGATTAAAGACCTTTCGGTGGAAAGAAATGTTTATAACAAGTTAATTTTGGATCTGTTCATTACACAATACTATGGTATAACTTGAGAAGATCATATGGACTACTGTTATGGTACTTTCATTGTGTTTCTTCTGTCATTTCTGGAGCTTGACAGGCCCTGGTCATCATTCACTTGTTTATAAGGAAAAGAGCACAAAAGAAAATCTTCATCTCCTTTTGCGTATCACAGATCATATGGTTTGAGGCAGATTTTCATTTTGGAAAACCCCTAGTAGTCTAGAATAACCCTTGTGAAAAAAAGAGAGCGCTTAATTGTATTGAATGTGCTCTTGTGCTGTATTTCAAATCTTAAAAGTATTTCTCTTTAATAAAAGAACTGTACTTAAAGATGATATCGTGTTAATGAAATAAAAGGAAACTTAAGTGTACTTAAAGAGAGTACACATTCATGACTGTCTCTTAACACACTTAATTAGACTTTTAAAAAAAAAAAGTTTAAAAGTTTTACATTAAAGTACATTTTAAATAGCTATGTTTTAATAATCTTTTGACTTAATAATTTAACTAGTTTTATTCAATAATAACTTAACATATTTTGAATGTATTAAATTGCAACTTAATCGGTGTGTAACGGTGTCATGTATAAATCAATAGAAATTACTTTAATCTATATTTTAGTTTACCATACATGTTTGTCGGTACATTGAGCAATACACTTTAACCATATTTCAAAGACAAATTAATCAATAATGAAATTTCATATAAGAACGTATTTAAGTCCTACTTCAGTTGGTCAAAAAAATGCATATTGTATAAATTGTAATACTGTACTTTTTTTTAATAGCAATTAATCTGCAACAAAGTGTCCAAAAAACATCCATCACATTCAGTTTGCACTGAAATATATTACTGTACAAGTGTACAAGCACACTTTTTAAAAGTATGCAAAAGTGTCATTTTTTTACATGGGGGAGATATGTACAGTTTTACAGTATTAAACAGTAGGTACTTTCCCAAGACATGGTTTTGTACATTTTATCACATATAAAACTAAAAATTCTTATGAAATGGTCACTTATGTTGTAGTATTCCTCACTTGTAAATCATGTCAGCTAAAATGAATAAACGTAAAAATAAATCTAGTACAACAACACTGTGACGAGCAGGGCGGGCGAGAGCCGTGAGGGAACGGCGCGAGGCCGGTGGCACGAGTGATAATGAGCGTCAGCTGCGTGCTGCACCGGTCTCGTATCTCTCACGGAGGAGCTCCGGAAGCATAAAAGAGGAGCGACGACAGTGAAGGACGAGAGAGGATCAGGCCTGAACTTTATGTTGTGTTTTATTTTGTTTGTGTGGGCGGCAGTCTCCGTGAGGAACTGCCACCCTTTTACTTTCGTTTGTTTTTTTGAGTTTTTGAAAATTACGTTGAACGTTCACCAGTTACCGACTCCTTCTTCCCGTTCTTTAGAACGTTGTTACAAACACAAAACTGAAGAACTGAGAAAAATCAAGAGTGCTGATAAAATGCTGCATACCTCATTTTTGGGCACGGTAGCGAAGGGTTTGATAATGGCTGCCAGAGGCACTTTGCACTGCTTCGCAAGGTCAGCAGTGCAGGGGAAGGAATATGTTGTGGAACGCATGAACCTTGGGCTGGCATTCCCTAAAAGTGGCAACAAAAAGTACTATATTAAACAAAAGTACTTTTATACTAATATTTAAAGTGAAGTGCAAAGATGCTTACCTTGATCCTGTACTGTGAAATCTGTGGTGACCAGTGGAGGCACCTGACCTCTGATGTTTGTGACATACACCTGGCCTCCTCTCTTAGCCTGGTCATCCTCAATCACTTGCGTCTGGAAGAGACAAGTGTACCTTGAAACGCCCACAAATTAAAATACTTTTACACAATAATGTAGCTTTTTTGCCTCTTTTTTATTACCGTGCTTGGAATAGAGTCCGGGTCCAGCTTCTTCTGAGGAGGGCCTGCCATTTGGGATGGACCACCAGAGAAGCCTCCTGGGTAAGCACCTGTTTGTGGCCCTGCCATCTGTGGTCCTGGCATTTGTGCACCATACGGCCCTGCAATCGGGCTCCCTTTAGATCAGAAGCAAAAATAATGGTTATTTAGGCTTTAAGTGTAATTTCTACATAAAATCGCAAATGAAACTTGAAGATCGTTTTCAAACAGATTTTTGCAATCACAACCCACCATCCTTCTGCAATTGGTCAGATAGTCCCGTCCCAAACTCACACTATTGCTTAATTTTAGAACGTCATAATGATCGGCATATTAGAATAATTTCTGAAGGATCATTTGATACTTAAGACTGAAGTAAAGATACTGAAAATTCAGCTTTGATCACAGGAATAAATTACATTTTAAGATATATTCAAAGAGAAAACAGTTCTTTTAAACTGTAATGATATTTAAGAATATTACTGTTATTACTTTATTTTTGATCATACAAATGCAACATAAGAGGCTTTTCAAAAACATAAAAAACCGGTAGTGTAAAAGGTTTTCAATGTTTTAAAAATCTGAACAGTATTTCAGTACTACACACTTCACCTTTAAATGTACATTTTTGAACTATTTCATTGTTATTGTTGCAAAATTCCTAATTTTAACCTGGTTGCTGTTGATAACCTTGGGGTCCAAGCGGTGGTTGGTGGACACCTGGTCCAGGTGGGCCAGACATTCCCATGGGTGGAGCTGGCATAGAACCCATAGTGGCCATTGGTGGAGGAGATCCTAATGAAGGCGGCTGTTGTCCAAGTGAAGAAAGTGAAGGATGTCCCATTGCAGGTGGTGGTGATGTCTGAAATTGTTGTGGTGCTGCTGAGCTTGAAGGAGACTGCATAGGCCTTTGACCTAAACATCATGGTGCACGGATATAGAATGGGCCAGTTAAAGCTACACATCCACTAACTGAACTTCAAACAAATATAAAATGGTATCCAACTTACCATATCCTGCAATGTTCATGTTACTCATTTGATTGGTCAGCTGTTGAGTTGGAGGTGGGGCTTGTGCCATACTATGATAAACATTCTGAGAAGGCTGCCCATAAGGAGACATGGATGGAGCTGAAGCAGCAGGAGGAGCGAAACTGAAAGGAGTAAAAATATATTAGAAGCTATACATTATTAAATGATTCACTTTCAATAACATTGAACTAGTGTTTACCTGTGGGCATGGGCCCCGTTCTGCTGAATGTTAGCACCATACTGGCTGGATACTGGTGGTGGAGGCATCCCAGAAGGAGAGGAGGCAGGTGGCTTGAGCACACCTGGATAAACAGAATTCATTTCATGTGAGCACATAATACTGTGGTAACAATGAATCGAATATAAACTACAGAGTATGTAACTACTGTATTAGAACATAGGGATGTGCGATTAATCAAATTTTAGATTCGATTTTGGCTTATGATAAAACAATTACTGTGTTGAATTGTTTAAAGTGGTGCACTTTCACCGCACTATGTAATTATTGTCCGCTAGAGGTCGCCTATTCAAAACAATGACGTAGCTTGATGACGGCAAGTTTGAGCGAGGAATCTTGGGACATGTGGTCTTCACCTCACAGCCGGTGGAAAAGAATCGGGATGGGACTCGGGCAGAAATCATGTTCACGGATGCGATTATTAACGTTACTGTAGTATGAAGCAGAGCAGGGCCGAGTGTTGTGGAGCTGAGGAGCGATTGTTAATGAGAGACGAACGCCTCGCGAGAAGCGGGACTTTTATTATGCCACAGTCGCCAGAGCCGCTTCCACTTTTCCGGTCATGAGTATGAGGTAACGCAGCTCTGTTTATCATATTAGATACATTTGAGTGTGTTGAAAATGATGTTGTAACATTACTGCTGTGAGACACTTGTTGCACACTGCAGTAAGATAGATCAATATAAGAATATCATATTAAATGTTGGATGGCTTGTGATAAATGGCATGGAATTAATTTTAAAAAATATTGTATGATGGAAAAATTCTGTATTACTGTTCAAATAAAGCTGCATCTGATTATGCTATGTTTGCTATTTGACAATGGTGTTTTTCTCTGAAGCATGGTAAAACATGGTACTCGCAAAAAATCAAGAAAATTACATTTAAATAATAAGACTAAACATGTTGAGCTATATTTCAATAATTAGTTTTCTGTCTATAATCCATCAAAATGTGTCCGCTTGTCTGTGTTCCCACATGTACTATATATTAAAGCATCTTTGGCGTTTCCATGTTTTCTACAAAATAAAGCCGGAAACCGAGGGTAACGCGGATATGACGCCATTTATAAGCGACTCCCTCACACGTCCCGGATCCTTGGTTAAAATTGTTTAATTTTAATGTAAAATTTTCTCACCATTTACAGTTAGTTGGAAACATTTGGGATATTGCAAGTACTCAACTGAACAAAATATATAACAATAACCTAGTGGTTTTTGGACATTTTACTGCAAATATTTTACACATTGCAGCTTTAAAAGCCAGAAAAACCAAATCAATCAAATCATGTGACATGACTGTTGCAAGATGGCGAGTATTCACAAAAACACAGTTAAAAAAAATAATAAATCAGATGCGTGAAATGAAATTACTTGTAGCCTATACAGTTTTGTACTCCAACTCCTAAATGTGTTTATTAATTGTGATTATTAATTTTTCAAGATTATTTTTTTCACTATAATGAAGAGCAGTTTCCTAACGGTTTGTTTCTGTTTTGCTGAGACTCCTATATGACAGACAAGATGAAACTTGCCAGTATTGCAACAACAGAACTGAATCAACAAAAGAAGTTTCATTTTACCTGTCGGCGGGGCAGAATATCCCTGTGGTGGAGATCCATATGCCCCATAATGCGACTGAGGTGGGGGGTTCCCAAATCCAGGAGTGTATCCCCCCATTCCAGCTTGGGCCTGGGAGTATGGGGGGGTGGCAACATAACCTTGCTGACTCATCCTACTGTTATACCTCTGTCATTACAGTCTGGGACAAAAAAAGGAGACCTGGAAAAAAAAACGGGGTGAATTACAAACTACTTTATATATTTGCAATGTAACCTTCCACGTGTTTCCAACAAACGTTATTCATTTTGCAGGTTTAAAATAGACATAAACAGAAAATGCAGAAATAGACATAAACGTTTAGTTTTGAAAAATTGGTTACTTCAAATCTATGTGTTGCATTCAGCACAATACCAACGAAAGCAGCACACTTCAGCATACTAAGAGTACTTATACTTTAGTGTGTGAATTGAATGCTTTCGGGCACTTAATTGCATGTTAATTGCAATTAAATTAAAATGTATTGTAAATGTATATTAATATATCAGAAGGGAAGGTTTCCCTGGCAAGAATGAATGAAAGGCAGAAGCCGTTTGTTGTAAATAGATGAGATAATGAAATGTTTTCTACAGTTCTGAGTTTCCCTGATATCATAACCTCAACCCTAAGCACGTGCGATCAAGAACTTTGACTCCAGACTGAGATAAGAGGAGTTTATGATAACACAATCGCCAAGAACATACAAAATGTGAATATATTGGTTTGACTATTGTGTTCAGCCAGTCTAATTAATTTACTGAATAACTTACCGTAAATGATACAGCAACGTACTTGCAATATATTGACATTTTATTTTACAGTCTCATTGTTACACATGTAGTTACTGCAGTAATAACTATAAATTATGCATAATTACATGCAATTAACCCTAAACCAAACCCTCATCATAGCCCTAACCCTATAGTAAGTCCATGTAGTTCATTATTATTACTCAGAACTTATATGTATAATTACAGTGTAACAAGAACACCTTAAAATAAAGTGTAACTGACATTTTAAATGTCTTAACTCTGTATTTAAATCATGTAATGTTAATATACCAACATATCTGAGATATTACACTGTTTGTAACATTAAATGTACTGGAGTTAATACTGGAAATAGAATGAAAGGCCAGTCGATGATTTAAAGTTGCCTAAAATGGCTAAAAACACAAAATACATACAATAAAAAAGCCACTTCATAACATAATATGAAACATAAAATACTCCAATGAAAATAATTGAGAAGAAAAAAACAAGACAAAAAAATGCAGGGAATGTCCCATAAAGGCGATTAATATTTTGTATACTGAAGTAAAGTAAAATACTCATTTACTTCTAAAAAAATAATATTGTTTTAAAATCTCAGCTATTCAATAATCGGGTTTTACTGAATCTGCATTAAAATAACTAACATTATTACACTGTAATTATAGGCCTACAGTACATTACAACAAACTTAAAAATACGGACACCTTAAAATAAACTGCAACCGACATTTTAAATGTATTTAAATCATGTAATGTTAATATACCAACATATCTGAGATATTACACTGTAATACTTGTCCTACTCCATATGAAACCCACACACAAAATAAGTGGCCTTTTATTTCATTAATATGACATTATCTGAAAGTAAATTTCTAAAAATAGACTTTTAAGATTTGAAGAGCACAAAAAGTGCACAATAAATACAATTAAGCACCCTTCTCATGTTTTAAAATATGGGGAAAAGGACTTCATTAATGGTTTATTAAACACAAATTTGCAAAACTGAGCTTAGGTTGGTGTTTCTTGGCCTGTCTAAGAAATCACGACAGTATTTCTCTAAGAGGCCTTTAGTAACTCTCAGGTAAGATGGAGTTTTACTTATATCTTTATTCAGAGCAGTGATGACATAATAGAGATGCTCCAGTGATACAGTAGAGTACAGTATCAGCTGCCACTGCCCTGAACTGCCACGTCAAAGACCGTTATGACTGAGCTGTAATGTTTCAGCGAGCTTTAATGAATAAAGTCCATATTGAAGCACTTCAGCACATGCCGTGGACAGAATCGATAGTTCGATAAGAAAGCTCGTGCGCCAGCTGTCGCTACAGTGATAAAGTTACGAAATATTTTCTTGCTAGACACGGAAACGGACTTATACGTTATATTTAAGGGATGGCGCTTCTAAACTACAGTCAAAATAAGGGTGTCTTTCAAAAACAAAACATCTTTAGCTTGTTTGTTTATCACTACATACCACAATAATAGAGACTTACCTGAGAGAAAACGATGAACCGCGTCCTTTCCTCTGGTGATGTTGAATTGCGTGCCGAGAGTGCCACGTCAAAGTCCAGCACAGCGCCGGTGTCTGCGTACGCGGCGTCATATGGCAGGCGCCTCTGCGCATGCGCACACTGGTGGGAACCACTACACGTCAGCAAGGACACTACGTACTGCGTAGCGAGCAAAAGCCATTCCGAGATGAACTTGTTCTGTGATCTTTCTGAATGAAAAGTGAATGTATATTGACAAAATGCGATAATAATATGTGCATATTTTTCTATTGTTTAGTGTTGTGCGCAATATGAATGTGACACTATGGAGAAACATTTTGTTACTTTGTATTTTATGAGGGACTCATTGTAACATTACACTTTTCTAATGATCACCATTTCAGGATTGTTGTTTTCCCATATAGAAAATAGAGACTTATCACACAGTCAGATACATCCAAGTCAAACTGCACTGGAAAAACAAAAAAGATTTTACTCCTTGTTCAAATTACTTAATTAAAATGAGCTAAAGCAACACACTTGCTATACATTTTGTCCTAACTTAAATTCATTGTGTTCGATGCACTTAATCCAGTTGTGTTAGGATTACATGAATGATTTTTGTTGCATTAACTGAAATGGGGCGGAGGATTTTTACTTCCGAGCATGCTTTGCATATGGCTAGATCGTAGCGAAAATGTTGAAATTAAGTTATTTTATGTCTTTTTGTGAAAGACCTGTTCATTTTAAATGTGCAGTTATGTTTGACATTTAAAAGAGTTTCTTTAATATTGAAGTTTTGATGGTTTCCATTGTGCTGAAGAGTATTGTGGATGGCTGCTTTTTGAATTTTAAATTTTTACAGTATTTTTTTATTATTGTTATAGTATATTTAATTATTTGATACATTATATATTTAATTAATATATATATTTCATTCTTATTGCGCAAATAGCTAGACATTTTAAATGAATATACTTAAGTGCAAGCTGAATGTAATGTTTTTGGACACTTAACTTATACATTTTAATTTTTAAATTAAATGAAAATGTATTATAATTTAAGTTTACTTTCAATACAATTACTTGATCTTAAGAGTGCTTTGACCCACTTAAGTGGGACTTAATCTTAATATGTAATTTCATAATTGCTTCTGTTATCTTTTACATATGGTAAACTTGTACTGACAAGCATTTATGGTATAAACTAAAATAGACTTTAATGTCATTTCTATTGAAAGTTGTATACCGTGCATTTAAATATATTTGTAATTACATCTTTGTGAAGCTAAAGATGCAGTTTGAAACATCTAAAAATTATTAATTTAAAATGTAATATCGAATAACACACTCAAAATATTTAAATTTATTTATATAAAATATTACATTATAATATTATATTATATATGATATCATATTCAATTTTAATTAGGCTATATAAATTAAATAAAAATTATAATTAAGTACTTTAGTATGTTCTATGTAAAGATTTTCTTTTGTGTAATCCTTAAGTACAATTAAGTGGCCTTTTATTTCATTAATATGATATTATCTGCAAGTAGATTTTTAAAAATAGACTTTTAAGATTTGAAGTACACTAAAAGTGCACAATAAATACAATCAAGCACCCTTCTCATGTTGTAAGATATGGGAAAAGGACTTCATTAAGTCAGTTCTCTTTCATTTTGTCTTTGAGACTGTTCGTGACCCTCTTCAGTCGCTTTAGCCCAACTTGATCTGTCAAGTTTATTATACTGCAATTTACTAAGTATATTAGCGCGGCCGCTGATCTTTATTACCTCCCACAGATATATGAACAGTGACATTTGGCATGTTACATATTCTGGCCTTGTGTCTCTGATTGATTTAATCTGATTTTGCTAATGAACATCTTGATCAACACTGACACTGCTTTGACTCTAGTGCTGTGAATCACTGACCTCACTAAAAGTGTAATGAGACATGTTGGAAACATGCTGTTAAACACAATTCATGTAACAACAAAGATGCTAACATAAAAAAATATCAAAATATTGGTTTGGCCAACAGAAATGTCCCAACATATCCAGAGAACACTTTTTATTTACACACACACACACACATTGTGTTTTCATGTTTTATGGGGACATTCCATAGGCGTAATGGTTTTTATACTGTATAAACTGTATATTCTGTCCCCCTACACTTCCCCTACCCCTAAACCTACCCATTACAGAAAATGTTCTGCTATTTTACATTTTCAAAAAAGATAATTCTGTATGATTTATAAGCTTGTTTCCTCATGGGGACCAAAAAAATGTCCCCACAAGATCATAATTTACTAGTATCACTATAACTGTGGGGACATTTGGTCCCCATAACGTAGGGAATACCTACCCACACACACACACACACACACACACCAAAAAGTTTTAAACTAAAAAAAAAAAAAAAAAATTGAAAAAAATGGAAACATAGTAACTGAATCTGATAAACGAAATTCATTTCTAATCTAAAATCTAACGTTTTTATATTATTTATTTATTTTTTCATCATTTTAATATATGACAAACATCATATTAGGCCTATGTTATTTAAAACAAACTTCAGTTTTAAATAAATGCATTTTACTTTAAAGTAAATGTTTAAGTCATTGTAATAATCTTTCATTATACACTTAAAATAACAAAATAGCAATTTTCAAAGTGGTATGGTTCAATTTAATAGTTGAGACAGAAATGAAAATGCTGTCATTAATTACTCACCCTCATGTCCATCCATGACCTTAAGGTCTTTATTATTGTTCAACTTCGGAACACAAATATTTTTTGATGAAATCCGAGAGCTCCGACAGCAATCGACTGCCAAGGCCCAGAAAGGTACTAAAGACATCGTTAAAATAGTCCACGTAACAGTGATTCGACCTTAATTTTATGTAATTAAATGAACTATATTACCGTCAATGGAGGAGTCAGAGAGCTCTCGGATTTCATCAAAAATATCTTAATTTGTGTTACGAAGATAACCGAAGAGTAATTAATTCCAAATTTTCAATAGTGGGTGAATTTACCCTTTAACCATACTTCAAAGATAATAGAAGTCATTATGAAAGATGTATACTCCTTTTAGAAGTATGCTAAAGAGTATTTCTCACAAGGTTGAACAAGGCATGTTTATTTTTTATATACTCTGAACACATTTTGTTCGTGGTGCGTTACCTTGCAGTGTCGGTACAACAAGAACAGTTCCTCTCAGGATGATATCTGAAGAATGACGCCGAAAAGAGGGCCGGACTCCAGCTGTTGTGTCTTTACACCCACCAAAGGCAGCCTCCGATATCTCACTGAGCAAACTTGACTTCTCTCAGACTGGAGGAGCGCTGCTGGAGGATGGGCACGGGGGAGTTCGTGTGCGTGACGCTGCGCGGCGGCGCGCCGTGGGGATTCAGACTCCGCCAGAGCGCTCATGACCCTCAACATCCTCTCCAGGTGCTTGAGGTGAGACTATATTATGATGAGGAAGACTCAGTCTCAATAACTCAGTGTTTAGTACGTGTTGGCAGAGACCTGATGATCAATGTCCTTATATTTTGTTCTTTTGGCTAGCCTTTTTTCTAATTAGATTATTTATATAAGCCTGGTGGTTTTCTGGTCTTAGTTTTAATGGGGTTTGGGGCACTTTTTGCTGGTCATACTAGGATGCCAGTTGATAACGACCAGACCAGCAAGCTAACTTAGGCTGGCTTAAGCAGCTCAGGGTGAAAGTTTTCTGAAGTTGATGTTAGGCAGCATGAAAGTTTATTTAATATGTGCATGATAATTGTAACCATGAAGCTGGTCTTGAGAGTACTGTATGGCCATGGATGAATGTTTTATATAAATGTAGTTCTCCTATTTAAGAAATAACACAAAACAATGACCTTTAACTGTCTTTGTTGGATATGGGCAATGTTGTATACAGATTCTTGCATAATGACAACATGTCTTAGTGGCCACCCGCTGAGATCAGTTGTTTTGATAAATGTTCACTGCCAAAGTTGTTTTTCTTTAGCTGAATTTTACAGGGAGATCTGTGCTGCGCAGGCTCTGCCTGTCCCAGACTTCAGCGAGGGTCCTTATATGGTCACAGCAAAGCTAACAAAGTTTGTTGGCCAAGTACAGACTATCTGTCATCACTCCCATTGATATCAAGAATCTAAACAAGAATCTACTTCTTTTTTTTTTTTACAATAGATGAAACATTGATTGATAATGAGCATTTGTAAAACTTATTTTCTCATATCAGCAGGTTGTGTGAGTGTAAACGTAGAATATCTGAATATTCTGAATGTTTTATGTCGTATTAATATATGGAAATTCTCGACACAGTCTCTGACCCTGCAAGTGGAGACAAAGACATATGTTTATACTTAAATGCTTTGCTTACTTGACAGCATAACAAGATTAAAAGATCTTCAAAGCCCTGAAATACAGTTATTTAAACAGTGCAAAATGTTTAAAGCAGGAGTGCTGTCGTACTGAATATCAGCATGTCTGTGATTCAGAATTTAATATGCGTTTTCCATATTTCTCCTTGCTCAATGGTGAGAGAAAGAAATGGCTTGCAGGGATCCTGCCATGAGAGAAAACATTCATAATTTTAAAAAAATTACAAAAATGACACATGGCTCACATGCTCACAAAAAATGTAGGCCTAATATTTAAGATTACGTATTTTAATTGCATTTCAAATTTGTGTTACGCAGATTTAACACAAACAAACTAGTATACTTAATGTGCATATTTGTCAATCATACATAAATGAAAAATCTTGTTTATGTTATATTACTAAAAAATCAAATATGTTTTAAATACACAAAAAGCAGGTTCATGTATACTTATTAAATTTAATTTATTATATGTAAACCACTTTCATACGTTTTAACCCTTAGTTAGCTATTTAATGAATAAATACATTTAAATACCAGCACTCATGGAACCATGATCGGCCAATCAGATTAGAAAACTGGAATTTACTCTTGTAAAATAGACAAATAGATGTTTTCCACAGGCTGATTATTGAAATCCAACAGTGTTGATGTCCAGCAATGTAAAGCCTGGTGGCTTTAGGAAAACAGAGCACGGTGGGCGATATTTAAGTAAATAAATATAGGAGGACAACGTCTGTCATTTGTATTTGCCACACTTCCTGCTACCAGATGGTGGCGCTATTATTATAACTGAATGTTGTCATGTAGATGTCCTCAGGGCAGGACTCTTCTCAACCATGTGAAGTTTGGAGCAGATTGGACATTGTATGCCTGAGTTACAACAACTTCCTGTTTCGTGGCGTTAATCGCTTACATTAGCACTTAGCCAAGTGTTGCATGTTTTAACGTGTTTCTAGCATGTTTGGTACTTCCTGTTTCATGGAGAAACATCAGACTTTATCAGACCGCCACGGACACGCCGTTCAATGAAAACTCAATTTGTAATTTAACATCGCTAAGGCTGTTTAGCTACTGCCACCTGCTGGTACGGAAAGGCATTTCTTCTTACGCTTGGCCGTCGGGTGTTGAGTATCGGTTTGACGCTGTTGAAGTGTAGGGTTAGGGTTAGGGTTAGGCTTGGTGTGTTCCGGGCTTCATAAAACGTGAAGTTTGGGGAAGATCGGACATTGAGTGCTCGAGTTACAACAACTTCCTGTTTAATGGCGAAACATCGAATTTTGTCAGGCCACCACGACCACACCCTTGAGCGAAAACTCAAGATCTTCTCAATTTAAAGTCGCAAAGGCCTTTAGATTAGACTGACCAAATATGATGTTGTTCTGGTTAAATCTCAATTAGGAGTTAATCACAGTTTAAAACATGACATGTTCTGCTACCTGCAGGTGGCGCTATGACTCTAACTGAATATTGGCATGTAGCTGTCTTCAGGCCAGCACTCTAAAGCTGACGGTCGGCTGTCGGGCAGTTTTTCTTTGTCGGCTGACTAAGTTTTCTCAGTGTGTTCTGCACCGGCGACTGAAGTTGGTGCTTCTGATTGGCTGTTTAGCTACTGCCACCTGCTGGTACGGAAAGGCATTTCTTCTTACGCTTGGACGTCGAGTGTTGAGTATCGGTTTGACGCTGTTGAAGTGAGCCAACCCCGCAGTCTGCTTTCATCGCCACTAGTTTTTCGGCGTCGGCTTGGTGTGTTCCGGGCTTCATAAAATGTGAAGTTTGGGGCAGATCGGACATTGAGTGCTCGAGCTACAACAACTTCCTGTTTCATTGCGAAACATCGAATTTTGTCAGGCCACCACGACCACACCCTTGAGCGAAAACTCAAGATCTTCTCAATTTAAAGTCGCAAAGGTCTTTAGATTAGACTGACCAAATATTATGTCGATCTGATTAAAGTTCTAGGAGGAGGAGTTAAAGTACAACGTATGGAAATGGCAAAAACTACAACCATTTTGCAGAGAAAACTGAAAATATCTGACCTCCTGTTGGGTTTTCAGAATCTGCACCCATGGACTTTTTTGTAGGTATTGAGCTGTTAAGTGAGTTTAATACTTGTACGTGAAATGTAGTGCGAAGGGAGCTTAATGGAAATTTTCTAGGTGGTGCTATTGAGCCATTTTGCCATACCTAGAAACCCATATCAGACGTAAATTTTCACCACTTCTGAAGTGTGTGCAAAGATTCATGAGTTTTCAAGCATGTTTAGGCCCTCGACAATGCGATTCATTTCGGAGAAGAATAATTGACCAAGCAATTACAATAGGGTCCTCACACCATCAGTGCTCGGGCCCTAAATATGTAGCATACCAAAAGAAATACCATGGTAAATATACTGTATGTAGATACTAGAACTGACAAATAATTGACAATAACAGCCTAGACTTGAGACTGGGGTCACCTAGTGGTCATTTTGGATGATCAGTGTACAAGTAGTTGAGCAATAATTTCGTTCTCAGCTGAAAAGCTCATTTATTTGTAGCTCCATAAAGTGTTTTTCACAAAATATAGCCATATTTTACAATTCAATAAAACAGTAATAGCCATTAGTATGGTCTCAGTCCCTATAATCGCCCCTTGCAGGGTGTTTTTAGTATAGACTCCCACACTTTAGCTTTGGCAAACTCCTAATTAGCAAACTTTTGACTGTTTGTAATAATATTATACACATGTTAAACCCTCATAAAAATACAAAGTATGCTTCTGTTTCTGGTGTCATTATAATTTTAAAAGTGAAACTTTAACTACTGGAGAGCCTTGACTCATAAATCTGAGTGAGACTATTGTCTGTCTATTTTAATTTATATATTTTAGGACTACATAATTAAATAACAAGCACGCATGCTGCTAAATAACTTCTAAACTTCTTTGGTATGGATAAAGATGTGAATGTTAATGAGTAATGTGTTGTGTTAGTTTCTCCGAATTTGATTAATATGGTCCTTGTTTTAATAAATCATGCTCATCTATCACATCTCTTCTCCCTCACATTAAACATTAATCATATGTTCCAGTGTAGCTTTCATTCATTTAGTTTAAAAAGAAAATGACATTTCACTGAGGACATCCCAGCTAACAGGGAACGTTTTTGCTAACGTTCTGGCAAGGTTCTCTCAAAGTTATGAGCAAATATTTTTCCAGTAAAATGTTTGTTCAAGTTATCTGGTCTTTAATAATGTTCTCCAAATTGTTCATGGAGTATTTTTTTCTTACTTTTTTATACGCACATTCGTCTTTTAAATGTTGTTTCAGAATGTTCAGAGAACATTCAAAAGTAACATTATTGTAATGTTTGCTAAATTCTAAAATGGAATGTTCCCTTAAAGTGTTAGTTCACCCAAAAATGAAAATTCTGTTAATATTAAGATATTTTTGGTGAATTTTGTGAGCTTTCTGGCCTCCGATAGACTGTGAAGATTACCAATTTAGGCCCAGAAAGGTAGTACAGACATCATTAAAATACTCCATTTGACTGCAGTGGTTCAACCTCAATGTTATGAAACGACGAGAATTTTTATTAAAGGCATGCGCGTATCGGTTCCGATACTGCCGTTTTTGCGGGGGTTGTGCCAAAATCCTAACCCCACCAATAGGTGTGGGGTTAAGGATTAGGCTATAAATCGAAATTCGGCACATCTGCCGAACGGGACCGATCTGATATGCCTGTATTCTGTTATTGTTAAGCTATAGGCTAAAAGGCACAAAAACATTAAAAAGCATTATACAGTTTTCTTGGATTCCAAGAGTTCTGAAGCCATTCCATAGTTTAATGTGAGGTAAAAATGAATATTTAAGTCGTTAAATTCAAGTTTATGTGTAAATGGCTTGCATTTACGCAGCCTTCAGCCTTCAAACTGTGTGTCGCGATCGGTTACTACAGTCAACATAATGAAACTCTCTTCAAGATGATTCAGTGTTTCTAGTATTATACTTGATCTGAAACAAAGATAGCGGTAATACAATAAGCATCAGTATATCTTCCCTTTGTGCTTTGAACTTTTCAATGCTGCGCGCCATGACTCCATGTTGCTTCAAGCGCCTCATTCTGCACACGGGATGCGCATAATGGGAGCCGTTCATATTATAATACTTTTGCGCAATGAAAGACTATTAATAGCCTTTTTTGTTCTGTCCTAATCTATCATATGTTGCTGCCTCATGAATAAAACTGCGATATAAATGTAAAATAAATGTCTTTCGATTTTACAGTATATATAAATATATTTAGTTTTTGTCATGTATGACTCAAACATTCATGAGAAACAAGTCATGGATGGAGTCAGCTGGTCTCCTGTTCATTTTGAATGTCAACCAAGCTAGTGAAGCTATTTATTTACAGTTGTCACACTGATGCATAATTATTAAATAAATAATTCACTACATTTGTGTCTGTTTATTTTGTTTTACAAAGTTAGCAAAGTAGTGTTTAAGTCAAGCCTGATGCCTTGCACAAAAGAAGGATCCCAGTCTCTTCCACACATTGAGGCGTACAGCAATGCAGCACTTTTTATTATTATTATTTGAATATCGTATCGCTATCGGCCGAATCTGATTCCCAGGTATCGGAATCGGTATCAGAAGCGAAAAAGGCGGATCGGAGTCCGGCGGACTTTATTTAACAATTTCTTCTCTTCCATGTCAGTCTCCTATGCTGTTCAAATTGTAAACACAGTGCAGTGCTTCCGGGTTCTACATCAGAACACCTCATTATTGGCTGGCTCCTGCGTCACTATCACACTCATGCGTCGTGGTGGTCACGTGAACAGCGCTGGCCAATACTGAGCCGGCGTTTGGACGTAAACACGGAAGTGCTGCACTGTGCTTACAATGTGATCAGTGTAGGAGACTGACAGGGAAGAGAAGAAATTGTTGAATTTTTGTGCACAAAAAGTATTAAGGTTGAACCACTTCAGTCAGGTCGATTACTTAAACGATCTCTTTACTACCTTTCTGTGCCTTGAAATTGGTTATGACGTTGCATCAAAAATATCTTAATTTGTGTTCCGAAGATGAGCGAAGGTCTTACAGGTTTGGAACAACATGAGGGTGAGGAATTAATGACAGAAACGTTCATAAATGTTACTTTGTGACAATTTGAAATTCTTTTAGTCTAAAAGCAGAATTGTAAGTAATGAGATTTATTTGAATAAACATGAATCCAGTATTTCATTACATTCCAATTCTGAATTCAGGAACAGTTTAGTGACCGTCTATGCTTGATTAGAACTGTCAAAATGTAACTATTACATGAATGCACGGTACATGAAAAACCGATCGAACCGTGCGGTTCGTGTGAGCGTCGCATGGTTCGATGCATGCGCAATGTAGCCCCGTATTCAGACAGTTTCGCGTGAACATACATATAGACAGTAAAAGTGGAGTAAGGGGCCGTTCACATATCGCGTCTTTTGCACGCGCATATTCATTATTTCCTATGTCGGCGCGCGGCAAAAGCGCGCTCAAAATGGAAGCAACGCGGCCGCGCTTTCCACACTTTTTTAGGCGCGATATGTGAACAGCCCCTAATGAAGCCTTCATTAGGCTGCCCGGAGTTGGCGGATGCGCCTGTGTCGTTCAAATCCGGTGTGTGGGAACATTTTGGATTTCATGTTACTTACGATGACAACGGAAATAAAACAGTAGATAGAACTGCGACTGTGTGCAAGCATTGTGCAAAATGCATTCAGTATGCTAATGGAGACACTTCTAATATGACAGTTCATTTGAGAAGACATCACGGCAATGTGTCGATAAACACAAACAGGAGAGAGGCGGTTAGGAAACAACTTCTACTGTCCGCAGCATTTAAGCAACCTCTCAGTGATAACTAAAGCTTTGGGGATGTTTATGTGTTTACATTATATTATATATTTATGTTTAAAGTATTTTGACTTGTTTAAAAGACAGAGCTTTAAGAGTTCCTCTCTTTGTCTTTTAAAATATATTTTTTTGTAAGAGCTACACTGAAGTTGGCAGTTTGATAAATGCAAGTTAATTTCAATCTTTGTGTGCTAAAAAGGCACGAGTTCCTTTAGAGATAACAATACACATGCTCTTTTTTTTGCCAAACAAACGAAAAGCATGTCATCATCAATGTCTTCTCTCTTGCTGTATCAAAATCTCAGCCAGCTTTTACTCAGAGATGGTCCCAGTAATGTGCTTAAAGTCAAGTCAAATTCAGTTAGTGCATGATTACATTACAAAAATGTTAATACTGTATCCTAAATTGTGGATAATTAAGCTAATAAGCTATATATCATATGCTGAAGGAAATGTCTGGAGTGTTAAAGATTAAAATAAAAAGTAACAACAAGAACCGTACAGAACCGAAAACCGTGACGCTAAAACCGTGATACGAACCGAACCGTGGGTTTTGTGCCACCCCTAGTAACTATCCACCATCTTTAACATAAAGTTAAAGGTAAATCTAAAGTTTAAAGTGTTAAAATACACAACATATCCAGAAGCATATCTGATACCTGACGTCTCATTGTTATTCAAAATGTATTCCAAAGATACGAGGTTGCTGAGATAATATATTACATCCATCTAATTTTTCTTACATGAGACATACGTGAGCTCGCACTTTTAGCTGAGAGCAGTCAAATATTTGCCTGCGCTGTCATGAGAGAGATTGAGTTGACCGTTCTCACAGATACGTGCTTCCATCTTTGTGGAGTGACCCCACGCTCCTCTAAGTCATCTGGAAGACATAACTTTTACTTGACTCATGTAAAAACAAACTCGGCAGAGAAACATGCCTAAAAACGTATATAACATGAAGCTGATAAATACTGTTCATGATAGACGGATGTTCAGTGTGATACGTAATGGTGTTCATGTCTAACATGAAACTGAGCATAAAATATTTGGTAACACTTTAAAAAAATGTTCATTAGTATTAACTATGTATTAACTAACATGTAATACATTTGTTACTGTATTCTGTATTACTGTATACTGTTACTATACAGTCGTTCATTGTTTGTTCATGTTAGTGCATTAACTAATGTTAACAAGATTTTAATAATGTATTAGTAAATGATGAAATGAACATTAACAAAGATTAATAAATGCTGTAGTGCAGTTCATTATTAGTTAACTAATGTTATTAACTAAAGACCCTTATTGTAAAGTGTTACCAAATATTTTATACTCTTTGTTTCTGTGCGATTATTTCCATAGTCTTGCGGGAAAAAAAAAACACAATTAAGCATACTACTTCTTATGGAAATAATATACTTTAAAAGAATACTTAAGTGCATAACTGAATGTTATGTTTTCCTGACACTTAATTGCAATTCAATGAAAATGTTTTAGTGTTTACATTTATTTTAAATGCAGTTAGCTGAAGTTTAGAGTGCTTTTGACCCGCTTAAGTTAGATTTAAATATGTATTTATGTGTTTTGTCACATAAAACACAAGCATTTAATGCCATTTCTATTGAAACTTGTACTGTATGTCATGTATTTAAATATATTTGCAATTACACATTTGTAATGAAGTTGCAATTTAGTACAGTTAAAATATATTAACTTTGTGCTTTAGTATTAGTCAACACATCAAAATTAGTGTACGTCTTTAAAGAAAAAAAGCATGATTTAATATTTACTTTAAAACTTTAATTTGACATTATTACAAAAGTGCACCTTTTAAAAGTGCATTAAAATATAAAAATATTATATTATCTACAAATACATTTAAAAAAAAATACTTTCAAGATGTCAAGTACACTACATATGCCCATTCAATACAATTAAGTACACGTACTTTATATCACATATAATAGACATCTGCGATTTATAATTATAACACGCTTCATAAATGAATATGCTGTACCGCATTGCCTTACAATAGTGAAAAACGTTAGTTTGCAAATGGTCCGCTTTTTAATTTTGTCTCGCAAATATAGTGCATCATGGATCTTTTGGCATATGTAACAGATTGATACAGTCTCTTTTGAACGTGCGCCTACATAAATATTTTCACAATGAACCATTGGAAAGCTTTCAGAGCTCTGTAGTAAAGAGTAATGTTTAACCTTAAGTCATTTAGCTCTCAACATTACAGCTGGATTCACTCCTGTTTGCTGCAGTAAACTGCTACCCTTGCAGCACAAGTATATGAAAGTACAGCTAATGTGGATTTAACAATGGGAACCTGACAGTCTGTGGACCACCATGGTTCATTTTATCTGTAATGTCTGTTGGAAATACTGAAAGATAATTGCTGTAAGCTGTGGGAGACAGAAGTAGCTGAGAGGCATGAGAAGTTTCCAGCATACTGCGTTTGGGTATATGGGAACACAACTAATTTGACTTTCTCTTCCAAAATTTTACATTTAAAATTGTGCCGCATAAAGTTTGATTACAATGTCCGAGTAACAAATGCACTAACGCAATCAGCCTCGCTTTCAAACAAATGAAATAAAGAATGCTTATGTTTTCTTTGAAGCAGCAGTATTTCGAGATTTACTGCTTCACACACTCGCATGAATAACAATCGAACAGTTTCTACTTTCTTAGTTTGTACTGCAACTGTATCATATGGCAGCTTGTTTCCACCATGGAATGAAAAAGGTAATAGCGACTTTTTATCTCATAATTTTGAGTTAACATCTTGCATTTCTAACTTTCAAACTCACAGGAGCGAGTTACAAAAAGATGTTTCCTCACAATTGCAAGTTTATATCTCACAATTCCTCTCAATTTATAACTCAACTGAGAGTTGATATCACAAAAATTGAAGTATTGATTTGTTTTTGTTAGGTGCAATACCAAAAATAGCCACCAGGTGACTCTCACATTTTTTTCTTTTCTTATTTTATTCTTTAATGTGTTCTCCAGTTACATTTGTGTCACAATATCAAAAAAGTTTTGATTATAAAATAGTCATTGAAATATGAAACATGACACTGCCCACTAGGGGGAGGAACCCGCTAAAAGGATTTAAAGTACTGTTTCCATGGTAAAACAATGTCCGATTTCAAAACGGTTTTCACAGGATGAATTTTGAGTGTTTAAGCTTTAAAATGATACCTTATTTATGGTAATTATTAAAATATGTGGAAAAAAATGGCAATAAAAAGAGCACCAAGTGCAACAGTTAAAGGGTTAAATACTGTTCATTTTCATGACTGTGTATCTTAGCCCACTTAAGTACACTTTTAAAAAGTACATAATGTCAAATTAAAAGATTTACTTTATGGTAGATTTTAAATAATTATGTTTTGTATTACTTTAAAGTACTCTTATTTTCATGTGTTACCTAACACACTAAAAGGAATTTTGGTAACACTTTATTTTACAGTGTCATTGTTACATATGTTACATGTAATTATGATAGTAATAACTATAAATTATGCATAATTACATGCAACTAACACTATACCAACCCAAACCCTCATGCTAAACCTATAGTAAGTACATGTAGTTACTTAATATTACTCAGAACTTAAATGTATAATTACAGTGTAACAAAGACACCTTAAAATAGTGTAACACTGTTACACTGTAATTATACACTTAAGTACTGAGTAATATAACTACAGGTACGTACTATTGGGTTAGGATTAGGGTTTGGTTTAGTTACTTGTAATTATGCATAATGTACGGTTATTACTATAGTAACTACTCGTAACAATGGCAGTACAATAAAGTGTTACTGTAATTTTATATTAAATGCAGTTAGCTGAACATCATAAAAAATCATCAAAAAAATCTTCATATATAATTTCATTATTCGATTGTCTTTGAAATATGATCCAAGTATACTGCTGAATATATTGACAAGGATTTATGGTAAAATATATAATATATTCGCAATTACACAATTGTAATGATTAAGTTAAAATTTTGCTTCTAAAATATATTAACTTTAAATGTAATATCGAATAACACACTACAGTTAAAAGTACTTTACATGTGCTTTAGTACTGTATGTTAGTCAACACATAATAAGTGCACTTCTTTAATGTCAAACTTCTTTTAAGCTAGATGGTTCTTTCCCCTCCTTTTTTGGATGAGAAGTGCTGTATTCTTGTCCATTTGAGCAGTGATTAAATACACTCTGTCCCTCTGAAAGCCCTTATACGGTGACCAGAGCTGTTCCTTCTCCCCTACAGCTTCATAACAATCCCACAGCACCATTTTTATTCAATTAAAGAGCCTTCACCTTAAAACTGGGCATCATGCCAATGGCTTTAAAAGGCTTTGGTATTTTTGAGGATTGTTTGTGTGCAAAATATAATGATTGAGCAGCCCTATTTTTAGGCCACATCATTAATGAATTTGCATAGGACATTTATTCATTTGGCAGACGCTTTTATCCAAAGCGACTTGCAAGGGGAGCAATTAGGGGTTACATGCCTTGCTCAAGGGCACCTTAGTCATGGTTTCGAAGGTGGAGAGAGTGCTGTTCATTCACAATCCCCACCTTCAGTTCCTGCCGGCATGGGAATCGAACCAGCAACCTTCAGGTTACAAGCCCGACTCCCTCACGAGTGTGTGAGTTTTTCAATATTTTCTCCATAATGTTTTGTAAAGCTTCAGTGCTACAGTGTTGTGCAATTTGGACATAGGCATACAATTTAGTCTAAATATTTAAGAGAGGAGAAACCACTGGACACCGTTCAGCAGATCACTTATACTCACAATTATCATGGCAGGTTTGTGAGTCTTGATATGTAAATGACACAACTCCTTTACTCTTCATCTTAGAATAATAATATTCTTTTATTGGCTGCACACTGCCCTCTAGTGTTGACTAAGAGGAAATATATTGTCTTCCAAAGACAGTAGGCCTAGCAAATAAGCATTGTCGAGCATGTTTTCAGATTGTTTTTTTAAATATGCTTTTTATTAAGGCAGTCCTACCAAAAGTTATTATTGCAGTAGTGTCATTTGTTTACTGATGCATCCAAGCGTGTGCAGCCTATATAAGCTACGTATCAGTAATGTAAACTGCCTTATCATCTAAAGTGTTTATTGTCATGATAAAATCACATTTTTGGTTTGATTTCATGAGCCAGAAAAGCTGAGATTAAGGAAAGGGACTCCGAATTGCTGTGAAAAACAACATAGCCAACTGTTGTCAATTACAGAAAATCACCAACTATAAAAGCAGTCGATCCTTAACTGACCAACAAATTAACAAAAAGTACTGTGTGTTTTCAGGGTTTTCTTTAATAAAACAATTTGTTCTAACAAAGTAATCCTGTTAAACCTGTTTCCCCATCATATACAAAAGAAAAAAAATGTAATTACATCATGAAACCCAGGAAATGACATCATTAGGACCCTTTCTACAGCACAATAGGCAAACAAGAACAGACAAGAATATGTATAACCTAAAAGTCGGCATGAAATGGAAGTTTCTTCCCTGTTCTGATGTATATCAGGCTTCTCGGAAAAGAAAAAATGTCCACTGTAAAAAAGAATTGTTGGTATAACTTAAAAAAGTAAGTTACCTGGTTGCCTTAAAAATTTGAGTTCATTGAAATTAAAAATTTGAGTTGATACAATGAAGGATTGGTTTAATCAACAAAAACTCAAAACATTATGTTATCTGAACCATATTAATTATTTAAGTTGATTTGACATAAGAAAAAATGTTGTGATAAATCACGAAAATAGTTTTTTACAGTGTGGTTTGCTATTGGTCGATCTCATGTGAGTCCCAGGTCTTGCGCCAGTAAACGCATCATCAGAGAAGAGAATTCGCTGCAAGAGGGAGGGGAAGTTATTTTCGTTAAATATTAAGAGCACATGAATTGAACAATAATATTAATGATGTATTAATGATACTGTAATATTCCCATAGCTTACCTCAAGCATTCTTATCAAATCAAACGATACTTCAATCTCCATTTTCTGTCGCTCTAACCTGGAATGAAAGATGCAAATGTGTTTTTTTGTTGTTGTTGTTTTGTTTTTTTGTCTGGCCTGAGCAGCTGTGTGAGTCATGATATTACTGAGGTTTTAAAGAACTAATCTCACAGTTCCTGATTGAAATTGCTCAGTATAAAGGATGACCTCACATCTGTAGTTTCAGGATATTAGGTCATTTATCTAAGAAGTTTATTTTAGGTGAAGGTATTTATCACTGGCAGATGGACATTATTAATAGATTTGTTTTCATAATGCTGCCATTATGCTTGGGAATGGCTTGTAATGCAAATGTCTGAATAAACAAGGTCATCTCAGGACTGAGTTATTCTGTTACCTTTTTTTACTCAGGTCATCCATAAGAAAATATTACAGATTTCGCCCGTAGTTCAGTTTGCCAGCTTGTATCTTGTATCATTGCATAAACGATTTAATAATACCATGTGCTAAATCAAGCAATCCAAAACGAACAATTACTCTGCTTTATGACTTGACCTTATAGTTGAGAGTTGATTTGTGATGCGCTTGAAGTTACAAATGGCTGATATTAAATCTTATGCTGAAGTGTCTCTATGGAAGGCTTATGGGTCATAGACCTGCTTTGGCCAGTAACACTGTTTAGTCATTTGACATGCAGCTGTTGTGATGCGTAAATTAGAGGCTCTTGGTCTAAATTAAGATATACTGTCTATGAACCAAGGATGGAGTTATAGTTCTTTATTTCATCCAAAATGTATACAGTATTACACGTTGCACATTGTTTTACAAACACACACACATATGTTTTGATGGGGAATTTCCATAGACATAATGATTTTTATACTGTACAAACTGTATATTCTATCCCCTAACCCATCACAGAAAACTTTATGCATTTTTAGACATATCCATCCCCCCCTCCATAATGTAAGGTTTAATTGAACCACAAACACACACACACAGGTTTGTTTTGCTATCAAAGTGAGGACATTCCATAGCCGTAATGTTTTTTATACTGTACAAACTGTACATTCTCTCCCCCTACTCCATTCTGCATTTTTACATTGTTTTTAAAGCTATTTTATCTGTATTACTTTCTGAAAATGTATTTTCTCTTCTTAATAATATACATTAAGCTACTACTAAAGTTATACAATTATCTTTGTACTCTAATGACATTCTAAAAGCATTTTTTTGTGTGCATTGCAATGTCTACATAACCTTAGTTTTATGTTAAATCATTTATAACAATATATTTCTAGATAGAGGATGGTAGTCCCGCTGCCCTAGCTGGATTGTGTGAGAATGATGAACTGGTGTCATTGAATGGAAAGCCTTGCTCTAACCTCAGTCTCTCAGATGCTATTGATCTCATCGAGGCCTCTGCTGACTGTCTACAGCTGCTTGTAAAAAGGTATTTTATTGCTTGGACAAATGTTCCTTGTATGTTTCAATGTATTGCATCTTTTATTTGTGTGATAAGAGACTTATAGTCTAGCAAAACGGATATAGCTAGCAGCAATTAAGGTTAATGCAATATTTAAGCCTCGTCTCTTTTGTCTCTCATACTAGACCTGATGCAACATACGTAATGTGATGCATTAAATTGTATAGTTACTTGCATTTTATAGTATAGTTATGTTTATGACTGTTTTGACCTTTGAAATACCAGACGTACTGAAACACCCACTGTGTACTACAAAATCACTAGGTTCATAGCACTTTATTTTACATTCCTGTTTGGAATGAAAATTCTATTTATTTATTGTGGTAATGACACTAACTGGGTACTAACCCTGAACCTACCCCTAAACCTTAAATTAACCCCTGTAGTTACACTACTTAGTACTTTTGTGGGTAAGTACACTGTAAGTACATTGAAAGTGCACGTATGAATGGACAGATTAACTGCAAATAACATGATTTTACTATAATCTCCTCTCTGTAGATGCTGTAGTCAACCTCAAGAGAGCTTTGAAGTGGTTAGTACCACTTTTCGGATCCCTTCTCCATCCAAGCTTCATGACCCCCAGAAACTATACATCTCTGAATCCCAGGATGAAGCATACTATGGGGAAACAGACAGCGATGGAGAGTGTCCTGTGGGGACACGATTGATCCGGACGCAAGTTCAAATACCTGCTTCTGGGAATAAACGTACCTATGCCCAGGGTGGTGGAGATACAAGTTTGGATGTAACCCCAGGATCTGTGGTCGAATTGCAGCTCTCGCTCTCCAAGACCACCCTGGAAGAGCCTGATTGTACTGCATTAGGCAGTGCTTGTGGACTTGTTGGAGACAGAAAGACGGTTGACAGCATCAACTATACCACCACCACATTTTCTACAGAAAGCCCTCTATTTATACCCCGACGAGACAGGCAACCCCTTGGTCAGTGGGGTGTGTTGGTTAGCAAACCCTCTGCTTTGTCCAGACAGGTGGAGGTGACAGTGCAGCAGTTATCTGGAAGCAGTTCTGGAAAGGAGGGGGTAGAGGCCAGTGAACGGTTGGATTCTGGTGGGGAAGAAGGAGGGCACATTGAAGAAGCTCCCACCTCCTCTTCTGTGTCCTTTGGACTTCCCTCAGAGGAGTGGGACTCTGAATCGGAGAGGGAGGTCAACAAACCCAACAAGCACCGGGCAAGGCACGCCAGTAAGTAACATCTGATTTTCAGTATGTTGCTTCTTATAGTGTGATATGGTATCTGTTTGCAAGAGTAGCTACAATTACTTATTTTAAATGCTTAGGTTATAGATATAGCATCAATGAACTGACAGAGTCAGTTGTGCTTGTGATTGTTGATTTCTAAAGTTATGGTTTTAAAAAAAAGTTAAACACAATTAATGTCCAGTTTGTATGTTTATTTTTAACCCCTGTTTATTATCACTTTTTGTGTTACTGTATTATGATCTGTATGATGCATACTTTTAATGATTTGTGAGCAAGAATATGCATAAATGTTTTAGCAATACTTTTAATATCAATTCTTTAGATAGAAAGAAAGAAAGAAAGAAAGAAAGAAAGAAAGAAAGAAAGAAAAAGAACATGGCAATGATTCACTGTAGCCATGATGGGTGGGGGCTTGCAGGGTGACATGACTGGTAAAGTTAAGAATAAAACATGGGCATGCTAATGATGCTTGCAGAAGTGCCATTTGACAGACATCAGCATGTGCGACTCTGGCCTGTTACCCGATCCTTTAAAACTGGCCATCTTAGCAGCACTGAAAAGGAAGGAGCACTCATCTATTGCTATCTCCACCTTGAGATTGGAAAGACAAGAATCAGAAATGTATCAAGTTTTAGCCAAACCTATTTTGAAAGGACTGACATAGTCTGGTGGGAATATGGGACTTTACGGTCCTTATACGTATATTGACTATAACAGGACAGGGTAGGTTTTTTTTTTACAGCTTTTGGAGCTACACATATGGGCTTATATTAGCACTCTGGCACTAGCAAGCCCACACAGTGCCCCGGGGCTATTTTTAATCTCTCTCGTTTTTTCTCTGCTGGACCTCCTATTGGCTCATCCTCACTAACGTGCTCTAGACACATTCACAGTTGTAAGTGGCTTATGTTAATATCTGGCTGTTATACATGGATCAGAGATTTAATTAATTGGTGAGGGTGTTGTCAAATCTCTGTTTGGAGAATGACTTATTGGGTCATTGGGAATAATGTGGGTCAGGGGATCCGTAAATTCTTTTTAACGCCTGTTAAATCTGGGATTCATCATTTGATTAGCGGAGAAGCCACAACTCTTTTAACATACATTTTGATACACATGTTCATACACATTTGTTTCATTTGTAAAACAACAAAATGTCAATTGCATATATTCCCATGTATTTATTTATTTATTTAAAAAAAAAAACAATTATGTATTTGGTTTCACATTAGATAGAAATTATTTAGCTACATGGTTCTCAATTGATATTTGCATTTTCCCAGTTCAAGACCTCTCATATGAAATTACTTGTTGGCTGCTCACATTACAGGGCTATTTATATGCTTCATACATGTTCAATGAATTAGGCCACCAGGACCAACCTTGTTTAATATCCCTCTTTTATGACCTCACCCACCCCATACCCTAAACTCCTGCTTTTTTGTGTGTCATTCTTAGGGCTCCGGCGCAGTGAGAGCCTTTCAGAGAAGCAGGTGAAAGAGGCCAAGTCCAAATGCAAGCGCATTGCTCTCCTGCTGTCTGCTCCTGCCCCCAACCCCAATAACAAGGGGGTGTTGATGTTTAAGAAGCATAGACAGAGGGCCAAGAAGTATACACTTGTAAGTTACGGTACTGGTGAGGACGAGCCAGATTATAACGACGACGAAGACGACGACAAGGAGGATCAAGCTGTTGAGTTCACTGTTCTAGCCACAAGTGAAACAGAAATTGATGAGGATTTCTTTACCAATGCCTCAGTTCAGAAAAGCATTGTGAGCTTTGATTGGGATACCGGGTTACTTGAGATAGAGCGCAAGCTTGACAGCAAGCAGGATATGGAAGCACTACCTGAGACCAAGGGGAAAGGAGCCCTCATGTTTGCCCAGCGCAGACAGCGCATGGATGAGATAGTAGCTGAACATGAAGAGATGAGAAGTAAGGGGATCCCTGTTGAAGCAATCCAGGACCCTGAGATACATCAAACATACCAAAACATGGAGCAGAGCACTTATATGCATACGCAAGAGACCCAAAATTACATGGATGTAAATCTACACAGCATATCAACACAAAAGCAGCAACAGCAACAACATCATCAGTACCAAGATCAGTACTATCAACAACAGCAGCAGCAGCAGCAGCAGCAGCAGCAGTATCAAGACTACCAACAGCAGCTGCAATACCAGCAACAGCAACAACAGTACCAACAACAGCAAGACTACGAGCAACAAAAAATGTATCAAAACATCCAATCATACAATCAGCAACAACACTTCCAACAGCAGCAAGTGCAACAGTATTCACATCAAATGAATGGCATGTTCGATCAGCAAGTGCAGAACGAAATGCAGTCATCAGTCACAAACAGAAGTGCCAAACCATTTTCAATTCAAAATAGAGTGGCCGCTCCATTTTCCTCCGCTGCAAGTGCAGATAATCAAGAACAATCTGGGTATTCATTGGGACAAGGTGAACAGATTGCTTCCCGTGATGAGCGTATATCTGTGCCTGCTATCAAGACTGGTATCTTGCAAGATACAAGGAGGAGGAGTGCCAATAAACCCATGTTCACTTTCAAAGATTCTCCAAAGGTTTCACCTAATCCTGCTCTATTGAATCTTCTCAACAGGAATGACAAGAAGGCAGGTGTTGAGTCTTGTCCAGAAGAAGATTATTTAAGCTTAGGAGCTGAAGCCTGCAACTTTCTTCAGTCTCCTAAGATGAAACACAAAATTCCACCACCAGTAGCTCCTAAACCTCTCATTAACCCCTCTTCTCCCCCATGGTCAATTCAACAAGAAACTACTGACCAACCCATACCACAGCAAACTGCAAACAGTGTCCCAGAACCTGCTGAAGCTCCAGTCACAGAGGTTGATGCTGCTCCTGGCCCAGCTACAGGGGCCCCAACCATGTCTGAAGTAGGACATACGTTGGCCCCTGAATCCCAAAATGTTCAACATGGTCCTGAACATCTTGCTTCAAGTAATGCATGGAAACAACCAGAATCTCAGATGGAACTGAACCAGCAACCAGAAACCTGGAATGGGAAACAACCCCAGCTCCAAATGGATTCTGCTCATCCTGTCGCACCACCTGTTACGCAGTCAGATCCATCTGCCGGATCATGGGATCCAGCTCCAACTCAAGGTCATCAGCAGCTTCCAGTAGGTACTTGGGGTCCAAATGACATCCAATTGCAAGTCCCATCTCAAAACCAGTCTCAAATACAGCCACAATGGATGACACAGTCTCAAGGTCCTTCAGAAGTACAATTGCAAGTGCCTTCTAAAACACAATCCCAGCCTTCTTGGGTAACACAGTGTCAAGCTTCACCCCCAACCAAGCATCAACCACAGCCTCAGTCCCAAATCAATTCTTGGGTACCAAGTCCAAATCAGGCAACACCACAAGCCCCATGGTCTCAGCCCCATGAGCCAGCACAACCACCTATTAACGTTTGGCATCAAGATCAAAATCAAGCTCAGGAACAGCCACCCTGGACCCAACAACAACAGTTCCAAGAATCCCAGTTAATGCCACATTGGGCATCACCCCCTCAGCAACAGCCACAGCCTTCTTGGGCTCAACCCCAGAGGCAGCCACAGCCCCAACCACCTTGGGTATCTCAGGCCAAACAGCAAGAGCCAACACAGCCATCTGCAAATGCGTGGACTCAACCACAGAGTCCAGTTCAAGCTCAGCCTCCATGGGCTCAACAGACTCAACCACCACCTCAGCCCACAGCTCCAGTGCAGCAACCTATGAATCCTTGGCCACCAATGCCAGCCCAGTCCCAACCACATCCACAGTGGGGACAAGAACCTGCTTCTCAACAACATCCTCAACAAGTAATGAACTCTTGGACACCTGAACAGAATCAAATTCAGCCTCCCTGGGCTCAGCCAATGCCACCAACTCAGCCTCAGGCGCATCCTCCATGGGCACCAAAACCTCAACAGCAGGCATCACCGCCACCTGTGAGCCAATGGGTACCACCACAATCTCAGTCTCAACCAGCTGTAAATACTTGGGCACCCCAACACCAGCAAGGTTCAGTTGGAAACATAGCCCAAACTGCAACCCAGAAGTTTCCCCCGCAACCAATCAAGCCATGGAGTCCATCACAGACCACTCAGCCCACTCCTCCACGACGAATGAACTCATATACCACTGGGACAAAGGTACCGTCCCCTGTTCCAACAAGCAGTACTATGTCACCCTCTGGTTATGGTTCAGCTTTTGAGATGCCAGCCTTGAGAGGGAAGGGAGCTGAACTTTTCGCCAAGAGGCAATCCAGAATGGAGAAGTACATTGTGGATTCTACCACAGTGCAGTCAAATAAGGCAAGACCATCTTCACCTGCTCCTTCTTTGCCAAATTCCTGGAAATATTCACCCAATTGTCGAGCTCCCCCGCCTTTGGCGTATAACCCAATTCATTCACCATCATATCCACCAGGTGCCATCAAGCAGCCTCCCCCCTCTAGCCCTTCAACAACAAACAAGAACAAAAGCAAAGAGAAGGGAAAACCTGCCCCGAAACCTCTTCATGTTCTTGATGTCATGAAACATCAGCCCTATCAGCTGAAATCCTCCCTTTTCACTTATGGCCCAGCAGCAGAGAAACTTGCTGCAGAAAAGGAGGCAGCTGAAAAGCTAGCTGCCCAAAAAGCAGCTGAAGCCCAGGCTCAGGCCCAGGCCCAAATTGAAGCCCAAGCACTAGGTGCTCCAAATCAAAACCAGCAAATGACATATAACCAAGGTCCTCCACCTTATGGTTTTATGCCACAACAGGCCCAGCAACCCTATGGAATGGCTGGTCAGTCACCTTTGCATGATGGCCTTTACCACCAAGTCCCTCCTGATACATATCAGCCTGTCCCAAATGCTTATCAACAACATCCTCATCAAGTCCCATTTCAGCAAGAATACAACCCCCAACAAACTTACCAACAGCCTCCTTTAAATCCTTACCAACAAGCACCAAGTCCTCCCTACCAGCAACCCTCCCCACCCTCCTATCAGGCAGGTCCTAATCCAGTATATCAAGCTGGACCTGCACTGGCCTACCAACCAGCCCCTAGTTCTTATGTTGTGCCATCTTTCCCAGTAGCAGCAAGAGCTGACTCAGCCTCAGGAGGCAGTATTACTTCTGCTCCAAAACCCAAATTTTCAGCCAAGAAGAGTGCAGCCCAAGTGTGGAAGCCAAGCACTGCAGAAAAATAGTGGTTTTTCCCCCAGTGTTGTTACCTTAAAGACAACTAAGCTAAGATACAGATACCTTTGTAGAGCATATACATAAAACTTCCAGACCGAAATATTGTTACAAATTACGTTTAAGATTTGCCAAATGAGTAACAAAGAAGAGGGCATAGACATTTCAAAATGACATCACATGATGCTCTGCTATATGCTCATATTTTATAGACCTGGCTTGCTACAGGTAAAAAGCTCTTGTACTTAATCAGAAATAACTAAATGTGTTAGACATAATTTTGGTCAAAGGGAATCAGTGTTTATTGAGGTTGAGATGAGAAACGTAAATGCTTCATGATGGAAAAAAATTAAGGAAGGTGAAAAAAGAAAGACAGGCATAATGGTCTGTTATGAGGGCTACTGAGTAACTGATTTGCAATACAACTTAAGGATGTAACCATTTTAAAACCAACTGATATATAATCATATTTAAAATGCAGCTTAACATGGTTTCCAAAGGGATTTGCAATATCAATTTTCACACAAGCATATGAGTATATGAAAATATTTGACAATACCTCAGTGGACAGACAGAAATAAATATATGAACAGTTTAATGATATTTGGAATACGCAAGTAATTAATGTATTAACTTCTGGCTGAGTTAACAGCGCAAGTAGATACTGTATAACAGAGAAAGAATGTATTATGATGGCTATTTTATAAGTGAAATTCAATCAGCTCTCACCTTCTGACGAAAAAACGTTATATTTCTAAATCGTAATTAATGTTTTAGACTTTCTTCATAAAAGAAGAAAGGAATGTACTCAGTATGTGAGTTTTTTCAAGTAGGTCGAATAATGTCACTATTTCAATGTCAGCTGGTACATAGTTGGAGAGCTATTTTTACTTTTTATGAAGATAAGTAGACTTATCTTCATTCTTTTCTTGTTTATTTTTTGAGGGAGGAATTTATGTTAAGCTTTTTTTTGTTTGCTTCAATATTTTTTTTTTCATCAGTTCAACTAGAACATTAAATAAAACAGATATAAGAAGTGGAATAGTTCTGAAATATTTAATTTTTAGTTTGACTGCTGTCATCTGTTATTTTTTTGCTGTCTTCTGTTCATTTCTTTGTGTGATTGTTTTCTTCATAGTACACTATTTGTAAAATGTACCACAGTTCCATTAAAATGACTGTTTCAATTTTCTTTGCTTGTTTTTGCATGCACCTCGATCACTTCCATCTTTCCAATCTGTTTTATTTTTGCACCTCTCACTATTCTCTGCTTTCATAATCCCTTTCAAAGTATCTTTCAATATAGTTGTCAGTTTAAGTAAGGTAAGTAAAGACTGAACTTTAATCATTTTTAATCATTATAGAATACAGATATTATTTTTTTTACCACAACAAATAAAAGTCAGTAGATATTTTAATGGAATAATGTTCATAAAACATTTCTTAGATTTACTCATTCAATTCAGTTATTACTTTGATCTATTATTCAATACCACCAGTTACTTTACTGTAGTTTATTTGTTATTATGATAAATTTTGTTGCAATTGAAGCGTCAATTCCCCTTTGCTCTCCCTCTATAAAGGTAGGAGGTTACATTCAACATAAGATCCTTTTAGATATGTAATTGCATAAATCCATATATTTTTACAGATGTATATGACATTATATTTTCTATTATTGCTATTCAGTCCTTCTTCCAAAAGTTTTATTTGCAGGAAAGTGGTTCGATTCTGCATGGAAAAAAAAATTAAATCAATAATTTGACTGGCTAAAATAAGTACGCCTAAAGGCAAGCAGTGAGTATTGTTCTAAATTTGGACCTGTGTTGCATCATACTTTCAGGAGCTAAGTAAGACATGCTTCATAATTGGGGAAAAGTGGAAATGATCTGAATGAATGCCCTGCAAGGCCTGCTCCAAGAGCTATATTTGGAGAAATGTGATCTCTGGTCCCATGACATGAAAGCAGGGGAGCACTTCGCTTTATGGCACCTGTCACATTTATATCACATTAGACTTGTTCATTTATGTTTTTCATACAAAGTCAGAGACTAAATGAAAATGTGCAACACCTAGATGACACTTATAATTGTCGACATTAAGCCAGTCATTAATGGCATTGAACGTTTAACTAATGAAACTATTATGTAACATTTTAGAAATACTGGCTTTTTAAACCAACAAATTCAATTAATTTTACAAAATGAATACATTAATCTTTTTAAATTCGATTACATTTAATTTTTACGAAGCCCCTAATAGAGCACGTATAATTCAATGCTTTTGATTTCGCTCGCAAAAATTTTGCGTTCCCTCTCAAAACGCAAAACATTTGCAAGAGAATGCAAAATCATTGACAAGTAATTTTCCCCTCCCATCTATTATTTTATTCCTTAGCATCAGGGTTGCCAGGTGTGCAAAACAAAACCCGCCTAATCACAGCAAAAACTATCCCAATTGCGTTCTGGAGGGGTCACTTCAACCCGCCGATTAAAAAAATCAATTGGCGACAAAACTGTAAAATAGTCCAGTTCCGTGGGAAAACTGTGGACTTTGGCAACTCTACTTACCATGTCCCTGTAGTATGGAGTCCTTAAAGTATGGAGGCCCTAAAGGAACATGGTGGTAGAAAAAAATGGGATAGGAGGAAAAAATATATTTTAATGCTTTTGTGTTCCCTCACAAAACTTTTGCGTTCCTCCGAGAAACTTTGCAAAACTTTGCATTCGCTTTAAAAAGAACTCAAAAGTTTTACGAGCAAACGCAAAGTTTATCAGACTTGTTTTACCTCCCTCCTCATTTTTTTTCCACCACCATGTCCCTTTACATTTTAGCAAAACCATTTTTCATAAAATTACTAATATAATCCCATGTCTTTATGACTAGGTCACAACCTCCTGTCCTTTTATTTCCTAAAAGCAAAAGAGCCTAAACAGTTTTTTTTTCTTTTCAAAATACTAATTTTATTAATCCTGCAGAGTCTGATTTTCAAGTGAATTATAGTAATTAAAGCCCTGCACATTTATATCATTACCAGACGGTGGCAGCACAGTCTTTCTAGTTAACCTTAGTTACCTTTTCTTCACTTCACGTGAAAACAGGGAGAAAAGTTGTTTTTTTCTGTGTAATATCAGTGACCCTTTTTTATTTGTCTTTACTATTGAAATTAATCTGCAACTACGATTGTTTATTGCCATGAAAACTGTTTTAAACGTATTTGTTTGCTCATTTCAGGGGCTTAGGAGCTCATCCTTGTCACCACCTGTTAGACTTTCAGCAGCAGGTCTCGGCCCCAGGTCCGTTTCATTTTCTCCATCACCCAGCAGACCTGCATCACAACCTGTTCGGCCGCCGGTGGGACAGACCGCTCTGCTAGACAGGGGTCACAAGCCACCAACCCCCTGGGAAGCCGCCTCACGCCACCCACTGGGGCACGTGGATGAAGCTTTTACATTTCTGGATATTCAGCATTCTATTGCTTCCAACCTGCGCTATGCCGCTCAGAGTAAGCGCTTACCCGAGCCCCCGGCCGAGTGGAAGGCAAAGGTTGCGTATGAACCTCCACCGAAAAACCAAAAAGACAGTTTGAGTCAATCACCTTTGACTTTTCTGTCCCCAACCAAGAGCACAGTGTCAGCACCAGCTGGTCCCGTCCCATATGGGTCACCCTTTAGACATTGTCAACCCCAAAGGTCAATGACAGAAGCTAACCTTGGGCCTTTACAGGGTGATCCGAGGGAAATAGGCCCTCATAGACTCTATAAACCCAAAGATAGCAGTTCGTGGAGGCGTTAAAGGAGAGCCGGGAAAGCCTTTTTATGCAGGTCACGAAAGTCAAATCAAATCGGGGGGAGTTTTGCTGGAAAGTGAGTAAAGTAAAATTCTTATGGTTACTATTGAACAGAAAGATACTGAAAGGCAGAGAAGATGATGTTGCAGAAAGAGGGTCCGTGAAAGTCAGACTAGAAGTTGATAGAGTTTATAAAGATTATTTATATTAATAGACAGTGTTACAGCTGGCTTTTGAAACTCACACTTACAATACAACAATCACTCATTTTAATCAGTGAATATTAGAGATGCACCGATACTAAATTTCTCCACCGATACCGATAGTCCAGAGTGATATCTGCTGATAACAAAACCGATATTTTGGGGGTTCTGCCTTTTATACCTTCTTTTAAATTAATGATAATTTAATTTTCATTCTTAATCATTATATTTTGAAAGAAATGCAAATAGCTTTATTCTCCCCATTTCATTAACTAGTTTCAGAGTAACTGGTATCAGTTATAAACCAACACATTAATATTACTATTTATATTAAACATCAAACTGGTTTCTTAGCATTTTCTTTTCACAAATCAAAATGCAGTGCATTTTCCCGCCCTCTTTTGATTGACAAGATATATCGGTTTTGACTTGTGAAAATTTGCTTTTATCGTCCGATAACAATTATTGGCTGATATGTCGGTGCATCTCTAGCGAATATGCATCCCTTGTGAAAAAGAAGTACACTTTAGCATACTTTTAAAAACGGAAATAATATACTTTAGAAAATATACTTAAGCGCACCTAACTGATTGCAATTAAATGAAAATGTATTTATAGTTTAAATTTCTATTAAAGCTACAATGTGTAAATGTTTGCCGCTAGAGGTCGCTTATTTAAAACAAAAGAGTAGCTTGATGACATCTTGATTTCGCGGAATCATGGGAGGTGTTCCACGTCTACAGCCGGTGGAAAAGAATTGGGATGGGATTTGAGCAGAAATCACGTTCATAGCACATGTCTCAAGAGCAGAGGAACATTTATTATGCCACAGTTGTTGCTTCCACTTCTTCCAGTCATGTGTATGTGGGGTAACGCAGCGCTGTTTTATCATATTAGATACATTTGTGTGTTGAAAATTGTTTTAGTGCTACTGTGTGTTCGCTACAATGAGACACTAATGCACACTGCGGTAAGCTAGATCGATATTACCCATGGTAAAACATGGTACTCACGGTAAATCAAGAAAATGAGATTTAAACAATGAGACTTACTGTGTTGAGCTATATAACATGATTAGTTTTCTGTCGATGAATGTTTTCAAACAGTTGCTCACCTGTCTAATAAAACACATTATATATTAAAGCATCTTCGGTGATTCCATGGTTTCTACAAAATAAAATCGGAAACCAAGGGTATACCACGCGGAAATGATGTCATTGATAGGCGATGAACGGACACGGTCCATATCCTGGTTAAAAGAGCTTATTTCTCTAGATTTAAATATTCTTGGAAACATTTGGGAAGTACACAAGTCAAGAAAATATATAACATTGTCTAGAGGTTTGTGGATATTTTAATCCAAAAATCTTACATATTGTGCCTTTAAATGTAATTAGCTGTGCTTTTTTTGACACAGTTAAGTATGACTTTTTAAAAGAATACTTAAGTAGTCCCACTTAAATGCCCTTTTATTTCATTAATACTAAATATCTGCAAGTACAGTTTTTTTTTTTAAAATACACTTTTAAGATTTGAAGTATACATTCAACACTAAGTGCACTTCTTTTTCACACGGATCACGTTTTCAAGTGTTTCACCAATGAATGAGGCAAAGTGATTGTGCATGATACTAAATACTGTACATAATAAAGTAATTAGTTGCAATAAAAAATCTATTAAAATAATTCAGTAATGAGGGTGTTTCAGGCCCTGTTTCCACCTGGTATTAAGATGTGTTTTGGTCGATCGGATCACAAGTGAACGACGCTAAATACAGGTGTAAATGGGGTGTAAAACATTTTGAGCTTGTCCACTTTCTACCACTTCCAGAGGTAGTTGAAAACGCATTGACCAAAACTCATTTTTTTCCCAAAAATGAAAAATCTTATTACTCACCCTCATGTCGTTCTACACCTGTAAGACCTTCGTTCATCTTTGAAACACAAATGATGTTATTTTTGATGAAATCCGATGGCTCAGTGAGGACAGTAAGATAATGAACACTTTCACTTGCCCAGAAAGATACTAAAACATATTTAAAACAGTTCATGTGAGTACAGTGGTTCAACCTTAATATTATAAAGTGACGAGAATACTTTTTATGCGCCAAAAAAAAACCCAAAATAACTTTTCAACAATATCTTGTGATGGCCGATTTCAAAACACTGCTTCAAAACAAAAGATTTGTGAAGCTTCAAAGCAGTGTTTTGAAATCGCCCATCTCTAGATATTGTTGAAAAGTCGTTTTTGGTGCACACAAAGTATTCTCGTTGCTTTATATCATTAAGGTTGAATCACTGTACTCGCATGAACTGTTTTAAATATGTTTTAGTATCTTAGTATTTTAGTATCGGATTTCATCAAAAATATCTTCATTTGTGTTCTGAAGATGAACGAAGGCCTTACAGGTGTAGAACGACATGAAGGTGAGTAATAAATGACAGATTTTTCATTTTTGGGTGAACTAACCCTTTAATACCAGCTGGAAACAGGGCCTCAGTTGTGATGACAGCTGGAATCAGTCTCAGTTGTATGTCATAAAATTAGAGAAAGTCATTATATTTTGTGTGCTACAAAGCTATTAAGCAGAAACTGTTGAATCAGTAACAGCCGTACTTGTTACATAAGCTTCACTTGAATAGATTAAATCACTCTTTAGTTACCCGGTCTGACCCTTTATTTAACACATGCCCTGTAGCCCCAGACTCAGATTCGCTTACACTATTTGCTGATAAATGAAGGAAAAAAAATCAAACAAAAAGTTATTTAATGAACATTTCTTACATGTATTTTGCTGTGAATGTCTGTGGGTTCCCATTTGTGACAATGCATGCTCTCGATCCACTTAAAAAAGATACTAATTTGTCTCGAGTTGTTCATGACTATATTTCTTTATTCTATGACTGAATGTTTCTATGACACAATGATATCAGAAAGCTACATTTTGACATGTTTTTGTAAAATGTTGATCAAGATACAAAAATATATTTGGATATTTGTTGAATTGTCAAGTGCATCATGTGACACAGAGAGGTTTTCCCAAGTAGCTCAGTATTAAGTAGCTTGTTTGATTTTCACTCTACAGCTCCACTTTTTGTATGTGACTGACATAAAACCATTACATTAAAGTAGCATGTTTTGAAATCTCTCTGCATATGGTTGTTTTTTGAAATATTTGGGGAGTTTTTTGGAGGTAAAAAAAAAGTGTGCCGCATAGTTTGTGAGAAATCAAGCCTGAGGGAGAGTCGCTTTCAGCCCAGTAGTCTGTAACAAGTTTCTGTCTTGTTATATAATGGCTTGGGAGGCTTGGCTCAACTCCCGAGCTTGTACTTGTCATACAACCAAGCTATGTGGCAGCTGACATTGCAGACTGAACCGTGTTCAAAATAGGGTTCTGCAATTAATCTGCTATTTGGGATATACACTGGAAGAAACATGTCAATTGACTGTTCGCAAAGACCCGCCCCCTGTAGTCCCGGAGCAAAGAGGACTCTGACAACGCATCGACTGACAAGACAGAGCAGGCTACTTTTGATATGAAAAAGTTTCATATTTCAAATATTGTATTTTTTAATGAAGTTTAAACAATAAATAGCGTCTAGTGTCTCTTTAATGTGTAGCTCCTCGTGAACCGATCATCTCTTCATACTAGTTCATTTATAGCATCAAATAAACATGAATGAACATCAGAAGGAATGTCGTTTCAACCGCGGAAAGAGACGTGGGTGCTAACTCCCCTTTATCGGACAAAATGGCGGATTCGGGGTTATGATTGGTCAGATCGCCTGTCAATCAAACTGTTTGCTAAGGGTCAATTACAGTCAGGGTCGGCTATTCCAGTTACATTGCAAATTATTATTTATATATACTAAAATATGCTTGTAAAAGTACAAGTATTTCCTCACATCTGCAGTGCAATGATTGATTATGTCATATGACAGATACTGTATCTGGGAGTGACATTTTTGTTGTTTGGGGAGGAGGAAGGAAATGAGAGTGTTAGAATGCTGAAGAAAAACATGCAACTTCATATACACAATAACATTAGTCATGTGACTTTCAAAGCTTTTTGCATATAATGGCTTAGTTTTGCTTAACTAAGATAACAGATTATAAATGACCTGTCAAAGCTGAGCGACTACCCTTGTGAAGAATAAGTGCACTTAATTAATTGAAATTGAATACTTAATATTTTAAAAGTATATTTTAAAAAACACTGTACCTCCAGATAACAATATTAATTAAATAAAAGGCCACTTAAGTGCACTTAAAGAGAGTACACTTTCATGACTTTGATTCTTAACACACTTAAGTACACTTTGAAATAATGTCAAATTAAAAGTTTTATTTAATTGTACATTTTAGATCATTTTAATAATCTTAGGTCGTGCTTTAAATAAGTACACTTATTTTGATATGGTGACTAACATACTAAAGCACATGTAAAGTACTTGATTATAATTTTAACTGTAGTGCATTATTCAATATTACATTTAAAGTCAATACATTTTAATTGTACTAAATTGAAAACTTCATCATATAAAAATGAAATCACGAACATAGTCAAACATACAAGTTTCAATAGAAAATACATTAAAGTGCATTTTAGTTTACCATAAATGCTGATCAGTACAATCAGCGACCATATTTCAAAGACATTAATTATGAAATTGCATATAAAGATATTAAATGCTAATTGTATTTAACATAAATTTAAACTGTAATGCATTTTCATTTAATTGATATTAAAATGCACTTAAGTGTCTAAAAGAATATACTTAAGAACTCAATATTTTTGAGACACTTTATTTTTGTGCATTTTAATATCAATTTAAAAATAATATTTCATATTTTCAATTTTATTTTTGTAATAAGTACTTTTTTTAAAAGTATACTTAAAAGCATTACTTACGTGTACTTCTTTTTCACAAGGATATTTACTGTACTATATTTTTAATGTTTTCAAAGAAGTCTCTTATGCTCATCAAGCCTGCATTTATTTGATCAAAAATACAGAAAAAAGCAGTAATAATGTGAAATATTATTACAATTTAAAAATAATGGTTTACTATTTTAATATACTTTAAAATATATGTGAGGGAAAGCTGAATTTCCAGTCTTCAGTGTCACATGATCCTTCAGAAATCATTCAAATCATATGCTGATTCGATATTCAGTTATTATCAATGTTGGAAACAGTTGTGCGGCTTAATAATGATGAATTAAAAGTTACAAAGAACAGCATTTATTCAAAATAGAAATCTTTTCTAACAATATAAGTCATTATTATCCCTTTTTATTAATTTAACACATACTAAATAAGAGAATTCATTTCTTTCAAATAAAAAAGAACGAAAAAATTACTGACCAAAGGTAGTGTTTATTGTTAGAAAAGATTTCAATTTTAAATAAATGCTTTTTTTAAAATATAAATATATATATATATATATATATATATATATAAAAAATAAGCAGCACAATGATGTAAGTAATGAGTAATGATGCTGAAAATTCAGCTTTGCATCACAGAAAAAAATATATATTTTAAAGTATGGTATATTCTTTCCAATTTTAATAATATTTCACATTATTACTGTATTTTTGATCAAGTACTTGCATGCTTGATGAGCATAAGAGACTTCCTCAAAAATAGTAAACTTTAATTTCACGTAATATAATATACAAAATGTGTTGCTATGAATATGCCAGGGTGTTTTATATCTTGGCTCCAAATCATAATATATTTATTCATAGAAACTAGGCCATTGACCATGTTAACCAAAACTTGACCGAATTGAAACTCAAGAATGGCCCCTAATGAATGAACTGTACAAACACAGTGAAGTCATAACCTGAACAGACACCTGCCTTCTCCGTTACACTTAAAAGTGTTAACGCATGTCTGTTTGTGTGTGATCATCGCTATTTATAACCACAAGCTAGTTAAAATGGACAGACTAACAGCTGGCCCTCCCTCTGACACCCCTCACCCCCCGTAGTCTGTCCGAGCAGAACCCCTCAGTTCTGGTCAGAGAGGGAACAAGCACAGGTTGCGCTGATCCAGACTGACCCCACTTTCCTCTCTTAAAGGATACTGACACAACCTGACACATCACAGGTAAGAAGCCCCTGCCTCAGGTGCTTATGCAGCAGGGATGTGTGGGTTGTGTGTACAGTGTGTTAAAAGCTCTGACTGCCATCATCTACATATAATGATATACAATAATGTCTCAAAGCAGTACGGTAAGGTCTCAGTCATCGCTAGCACATGGGGATAAACCTGTACTGATTATTCTGGTCATTTATGATATGTGCACGCTGTTGGTTTCGCATATTGATGTAATTTGTGTATTCATGAAATGAAATATATTGTGAGAATGACTAATATTGAGCATATACAGTATACTTAACAGGAGAAAAAACTTGTGTAAAAGTGAAATGATGTATTTTAGAAGCATTTACTTAAGTGTAAACTGAATATAATGAAACGTAAGTACATGCTATTTACAATTAAATAATAAATTTATATTAAATGCAATTAGTTGAACTCAAGAGTGCTTTTTTGACCCACTTAAGTTGGACTTAAGTGCATCGTGATGTAATTTCACTTCTATTTTAATGTCATTTCTATTGAATGTTTCGTCAAATTTAAATATATTTGCAATACATTTGAAATGGAGAAATTGCACTTTAGTATATTTAAAATGTAATATCAAATATCGCACTACAGTTCAAATTATAATCACGTACTCGACATGTGCTTTAGTATGTTAGTCTCAGATCAAAATGAGTGTACTTCTTTAAAGCGCAACAGAATATTATTAAAACATAAAATCTCTTTAAGTACACTTAAGTGGCCTTTTATGTCCAATATATCTTTTAAATATGCTTTTAAGATTTAAATTACACTACAAGTGCTCATTTATTTTTGGACATATGGGCTACCATGTTTTGCACATGAAACACATTACCATTCTTTGGAAGTATCATGTAAATACCATGCATATGTGTTAGTCATTTTAGTGCTTTAACTTATTTCAGTGAAGCCCCAAAGGCAACATTTCTAATTTTCATTTAGGTTTTTAATCTATATCCAGCTTTTATTTTAATTATGAAAATGTTTTTAGTTAACGATAACTGGTGGGAATTCAGCCTTGCTAGAGAAGCTTTCCATTAGAGAGTCTTTAGTAACACAGTTGGCAAATAGCATGTAACAGTACAGTAATGGAAGTGGACACAAACTACCACCTTTCCCCTGGTAGACTCGCACGGTATGACATCACCCCCTCATCTGCGACGTCCTGTCCAGTCGGGTCTATATCAGGATATCGATTCACAGTCCCCTGCAGAACTACACGGGGAGCGCTGCCTTTGCTCGGACGTCATGTGTAATTGCTCCGGGTTATTTAAAGGGATGTGCTAGTGTCAGCCATTCAGTAGGTGTAATAAATGTCACCCAGCGGACTATGAATGTGATTATGTGTTTGTTTCTTGTTTTGTGGTTGAAAAGGTGTGAGATTGCAAGGGGCAAAATGTTGGAGATTCACATTCCCTAACTTTGTTTTCCACAGACAGCATGTCTCAGCATACTCTGATGTCAACACAGGAGAGGAAAATGCAGGCGGCTGCTATTTGTAGAGAGATCCATGCCACTGATGGTACTAAAATTGATTTATTACTAACCTTTATGTGTGTGTATATACGTGTGTGTGTGTGTGTGTATTATAATATAATTATATTATATATATATATATATATAAGTCTCTATATGCTTATCAACACTGCATTTATTTTAACACATTTTAAAATGTAATTTGCAACACTGAATTTTCAGCATCATTACTCAAGGCTTCAGTGTCACATGATCCTTCAGAAATCATTCTAATATGCTGATTTGCTGCTCAAGAAACATTTCAATTATTGTCAATGTTGAAAACAGATGTGCTAATTTTTGTGAAAACCGTAATGCATTTTTGTCCACGACTCTTTTTATAACATCCTAAAAGTATTTACTTGCACTTTTAATTGTTACATGTTTGATTAATAAAATTGATTTAAAAAAAAAAGGCTTTCAAGTTAATATAAACCTAGTAATGTAAACCCAAACAAGCCTAGATAATTATTTAGACATTAAAACAATGTGTATTCACATTTGTATGGTGATTAGATTAACCACACCGCTAATCCGTAGGGATGTGTAACTACCGAAAGCAGCTAATCCTTTTGTAGTTGTCTGTTTGAAATTCTATTTCGGGGTGCGGACAACTGATCAGCCGGCGGCTCACTGCAAGATGATGCTTGACAGCTGTAAGAACATACCAATAGGATAAATTTCCCTCCTTTGATATCCCTGTAAGAGCTCCCCGAGCGACCTGCATTACAGCCTTCAGTAATAACTTGATTTGGGCCTCTACTAAAGACAACTGACCACTGAATTGAATTGTTGTTCAGTGATCAAGAACACTCAGTTCCTGGAGGTCCACAGAGTTTAAGGTGCATTCACGCCATGATTCTGAACTGTAAAAGCCTTCACGTGCTTGTAGAACTTGTAATTACAATATGTAAACTCGTAATTTTCCGAGAGCTACAACTCGTACCATGTGGCCACTGTACCACCTGACCACTGCAGATTTGAGGTGTGTTCGCTGATTGATCAATGTATGAGTGTGAAAAGTACAGCGAGAGCGATTCGAAAGCATACGGAGCTTTATTTATGGTAATTACGACATGGTGTGAACGCAGCATTAGTTTCGACCCTGCTTCAACACACATACCTTTAGTTCTCAAATATGCCTGAAGGACTTTATTAGCTGGATCAGGTGCTAAACTCTGTAAGGCTGCGGCCCTCCAAGAACATGGATCCACGAAAATTACTAAAAACGCTGTATTATGCATGCCAGGCCAGTAGTTGGCGATGTCACTTTGTAAAGAAACACTACATGCCTACAGACTGAAAACGTAATAAGTATGTGCATGTGGATATGAAAATTACCCCATTATTTACTCACCTTCAAGCCATTCTAGGTGTATATGACTTTCTTCTTTCAGACGAATACAATATTCAATAATATCCTGGCTCTTCCCAGCTTATAATTACAGTAAATAGAGGATGATATTTTGAAGACCAAAAAAGTGCAATCATCCATCCATCCAAGATAACCACATGGCTCCGGGAAGAAAAATAGCCATATTTAAAACTTTAAAAACTAAAATAACTAGCTTCCGACAGACAACCATACGCCATCCATCCATCCATCCATCCATTCTCTACCACTTATCCGGGGCCGGGTCGCGGGGGCAGCAGTCTAAGCAGAGATTCACAGACTTCCCTCTCCCCAGACACTTCCTCCAGCTCTTCCGGGGGGACACCGAGGCATTCCTAGACCAGCCGAGAGACATCAGCGTGTCCTAGGTCTTCCCCGGGGCCTTCTCCCGGTGGGACATGCCCGGAACACCTCCCTAGGGAGGCGTCCAGGAGGCATCCGAAACAGTCCCGAGCCACCTCAGCTGACTCCTCTCGATGTGAAGGAGCAACGGATCTACTTTGAGCTCTTCCCGAGTGACCGATGCTCCTCAGCCTATCTCTAAGGGAGCGCCCTGCCACCCTGCGGAGAAAGCTCATTTCGGCCGCCTGTATCCGGGATCTCATTCTTTCGGAATTCTTACCCCCTGCAGCCATGTGGTTATCTTTTATGATGGACGGTTGCACTTTTTTGGGTCGAAATCTCATCCTCAATTCATTACCATTATAAAGGTTGGAAGAGATTGTCTTCAAACTGATTGTATTCGTCTGAAAGAAGAAAGTCATATATGCCTACAATAGGATGGTTTGAGGGTGAGTAAATCATGGGGTAATTTTCATTTTTGGATGAACTATCCCTTTAATTTTCCAAATGATATTAGGTTGACTTATAATGCAAACTTTCTTAGTTTTTACTCTTTTCTACAGAAGCAGAGATGGATCTAGGGAGGAAAGTTAGCGCACCAAAGGAGATCATGTTGGAGGAACTTTCCTTAGCATCAAACAGGGGCTCCCGTCTCTTTAAGATGCGTCAGAAGCGCTCAGAGAAATACACCTTTGAAAGTATTCAGAATGAAGCCAACACACAGCACAGTGTAAGTGTCATTTGTTACAGAAGGTCTGTGTGTGGTTAGATACAATCCAAATAAACACAAATTCTCTTTGTAGTGACCAATCCATTTTTTTTTTCTCAGATTGATGCCATTTCTCTGGGCCCAAGTGCTGAAAACATTTTAAGTCATGAAAATTGTCTTGAAGTTGACCAGGCACACAATACACTCAACCCTGAGACTATTGCCCCAGGTTAGTGCACATCATTTTCTTCTTTTAGGGGTCCAAGTACCAAAGATTCTGGAACTCTATTGTACTTGTTCCCAATTATTAATTTTCTGCCCCAAAGCAGACGTCTTCAATCCTGCTCCTGGAGACCCACTGTCCTGCAAAGTTTATATCCAACCTGCTTCATCACACCAATGCGATTTTGAAGTGATCCTTTAAGAGCTTGATTTGCTGGTTGAGGTGTGTTTGATTAGGGGTTGGCGCTTAACTCTTCAGGACAGTTGGTCCCCATGAGGTTGAAGAACATAAAGCAGTGGTCTCAAACTCAATTCCTGTTTTGCTCAAACCCTGATTGAACACACCAGATCCAGCTAATCAAGGTCTTCAAGATTGGAAATTTCCAAGCAAGTGTTAGTTTGAGCTGGTTGGAGCTAAACACTGCAGGGCTGTGGCCCTCCAGGAATTGAGTTTGAGACTACTTACCTAAAGTGTCTGGACATCAGACATCATAAGTCCTCAAAACCAGTCCTGGAGGGCAACTGCCCTGCAAAGTTTAATTCCAACCCTAATCAATCATATCTGTATAAGCTAGTTAAGGTCTTCAGAGTTACTAGAAAAACTTGGGCCCTCCAGGGGTGGATTTGAGGAGCACCTGCAATAAGTTGTATAGACCTCAAACTTTGTTGGGATGGTTCCAAATCCCCCCTTCACTACTCAGGCATCCACAGACACATGCATTTCATAACCCCTTATGAAAGTTATCAAAAGAATATTGTTGAAGACATGAGTCAATTAAATGGTCTGGTATCGCCCATTTTGAAGTGAAAGTGAAAAAGTGAAAGTCATGACGTATTGTCAAGTATGGTGACCCATACTCGAAATTTGTGCTCTGCATTTATCCCATCCAAGTGCACACACACACACATACACACACACACACACACAAACACACAGTGAACACACACCCGGAGCAGTGGGCAGCTACTGCAACAGCACCCAGGGAGCAATTAGGGGTTAGGTGCCTAGCTCAAGGGCACCTTAGTCATGGTATCGAAGGTGGAGAGAGTGCTGTTTATTCACAATCCCCACCTTCAATTCCTGCCGGCGTGGGAATCGAACCAGCAACCTTCACGTTACAAGCCTGACTCCCTCACAATGAACAAAACTTGATACTACTCGAAACTCGCCCCAGAAGGGCCACTGTTCTGCAGTGTTCAGCTCCAACTTGTCTCAACAAATGCCTGGAAGTTCTAGTATGCTCAGTGAGACCTTGATTAGCTGGTTGATTAGTTGTGTTTAACTGAGGTTGGAGCTGAACTCTGGCCATCCAGGAATGGACAACCCTGCTGTAAAGGGACATGGTGATGGAAAAATGTATCTGTCAATTCTTTTGCAATCTCTCGCAAAGGATTTGCAAGCAAAGCAAGCTTTCTTGTGGGGAACGCAAAACTTTTGAGAAAGAAAGCAAAAGCATTGACACAGGGAAAAGCAGCCTTTAATATAATCCACAATGGAAAACTCAGGAGATAGCAGTAATAGTTACTCAAACACACTTCCAAATCACATCAACAATAACGGACAACTGACAAAAAGGGAACGTAATCAAGAACGTAATCAAGGATAAACCAGAACAGGTGTAGATGAGCTAATTAATAACCAATGAAACCGACTAGGGAAACAGCTTAAACAGGAACAGAGCACAGAGAAACCAAAACCAAAACTACAAGTGACATTACACTCCCCTCAGGGAATGCGCATCCCCTAGCCATAACAAATGGTCCACCTAAGGAGGGAGAGAGGGGGCTCAAGGATTTGGAACATGAAACAATGAATCTCTAAACGTGACAATGAATCTAAACTTGGAAATATTTATTTATTTTGAAATAAAAAATTCTAGAGTAAAGTATTTACTTTTACAAGATGCTACACACTACATCTTTAACATTTTGAGCATGTAATTCCTGTGAGAACAGTGGCCGTAGTGCCCCAACAGGAAGCTTGTTAAGTGTTTCCTGTGTCTTTTAAGTGGTGGCACAGAGCAGCGGCTGTCCACGATAACATCTTAAACTGATGCTATCCTTGTAACTCCCATGGCCTGATCTAGCCTTGGGGCTTAGCCACACTTTCTAGATTAGTGGATGAGCACACATTTTCTGTACGTATTTAATATTTTGGTAATACGTATATATATATATATATATATATAGAGAGAGAGAGAGAGAGAGAGAGAGACTAAAAGTGATATCCGGAGGTGATATTTGTTTTAAATGACCTTACAGTTTTGATTAAAACAACATTATTTAGCAAAAAAGGCAAATTACAGCTACAGGTTCTTTTATAATACAAAAAAGGCACAGAAAAACAAAAAGCTCACAGGAAAAGGCATTTGACTACAATTGACTACAATATAATAAGTTATTAAAATTTCATTGGTTCTCTGTTTTTGCATCATAATTCCTTTGAATGACAGCCTGTCCACACCAATCATAACCCCGAATCTACCATTTTGTCTGACAAAGCAGTCGGGGGAGTTAGTAGATTAACGTTGGTGACCTTGAACTCACGTCTTTCCTCGCTTGAAACAACATTCCTTCTGATGTTCATTCATTTGATGCTATAAATGAACTAGTATGAAGAGATGATCGGTTCACGAGGAGCTACAGCGATCTGTCACGACACATTAAAGAGACACTATACGCTATTTATTGTTTAAACTTCTTTAAAAAATTACAATATTTTAAATATGAAACTGCTTTGTTTTGTCTGTTGATGCGTTGTCAGTGTCCTCTTTGCTCTGGGATGTATTTTTCACCTCGTGAGAACATGATGTGTGGCGTGAGAGTGCATGACTTGTCGGACATAGCAACAGTAACTAAAGGGGGCGGGTCTTTGCGAACGGTCAATTTGGCATTTTACTACAAATAAAACATTTGGCTCAAAGCACAGCAATGCATTTTTTTTTAAAAAGGGTTAGGATGTCAATTTTCCTAAGCTGGACATCACTTTTGGCCACTAATGCTTATATATTATTAGTAGATGTAATTTAATGTTAAACTAAAACTGAATTGTAATTTGATTTGACATGGCATATTTGGGCAGTTACCTGTAAATGCATTACAAAGAAAGGATTGAAATCTCAAATATTTTTCACAAACATCATCTTGAGCGAAATACTTTTTTTGTGCCACAAGTCAGCAAGCAAAAACTGCCTCCTAATGAGAAATGTTTCATAGCTCATCAGCGTCTTGATGTGTCAGTGCACTGCCCCGTGAAAACAGTGTCTAAAAATGAATCCCCCCCGCCGTTATCATCATTTCTCTGAGGCCCGTTGAACTGCCCAGACCCTCAGTGCTGAAATATGCATTTTTTTGCTGCTTCCTTGAGGCCAATAAACTCAGGAAGGAGATTGTCCACAGTATGAGGGTGATATGTGACAGAACACCCACATTACATAACTGTTGTTTTGAACAGCCAGTGAACAGCAATTTGAGGTATACTCTTTTTGAAGTGTCCCCCTCCGTCCCTCCACAGCATGTTTTAGAAGCCTTTTACTGTAGATTAAATGATGACCAGACGGTCATAAATCACTGTAGAAGCTGACAATACACTAGCAGTAGCTAACAGAGTGTGCTAGCAGTCCATATAGCATGACATTAAGCTGTAGCACTGTAGCATAACAATAAGCTAAAAAGCTAAACCCTCAGAAAATGTAGCAATATTCTCTTTTTCACTTCCCTCATGAAAAATAAGTGGACTGTTTCTATTGTATTGAATATGCACTTGTTGTCTACTTCAAATCTTAAAACTTGTACTTAAAGATAACATTATATTAATAAAATAAAAGGAGTCTTAGGTGTACCCTGGTGTACCTGAGCTCTTTCTAAGCTCAGGTAATTTATGATTCTCTCATATATCTCTCATTTTAATATCAACAATATTTCAGATGTTTCTCCTAAAAATTCCTTAGGACAAATAAAAGTAGACACAATTGACCCTTCGCAAAGACCCGCCCCCTTTAGTTACAGTTACTTTATATCTGACAAGTCATGCGCTCTCACGCCACACATCATGTTCTCACGGAGTGAAAAATACATCCCGGAGCAAAGAGGACACTGACAACGCGTCGACAGACAAGACAGAGCAGGTTACTTTTGATGTGAAACAGTTTCATATTTAAAATATTGTCATTTTTTAAAGAAGTTAAAAATCCTCCTTCAAGTGGCTCGTGAACCGATCATCTCTTCATACTAGTTCATTTATAGCATCAAATAAACATGAATGAACATCAGAAGGAATGTTGTTTCAAGCATGGAAAGACGTGAGTACACACAATTTTTCAAGTTCAAGTTGACTAACGTTAATCTACTAACTCCCCTGACTGCTTTGTCAGACAAAATGGTGGATTCGGGGTTATGATTGGTCAGATCGCCTGTCAATCAAACTGCCGGCGAAGGGTCAATTGAGAGATGAGAAATATCTGGAAGAAAAGGAGTTAAAACTGAGAATGCGGTGGAAGAAACATGTAATATCTCTTTGTTGTCTTCCTGCAATCTCTTTAAAGACTCCATTGTAGGAATATTTTATTGCTCTTTCTAAGCTTGTGAGACTTAGTTGTAATTCTCATTTATCCATCATTGTAGTATCAACAGTGTCTCAGATGTTTCTTCGAAAATTCCTTTGGAGAAATAAAACAACTGACACATGAGAAAGTTCTGAGAGAATGTTCTGTGAGAAACATGGGAGATCTATTCATTGTCTCGCTGTGATCTCTTTCAAGACTCCATATGTAAATGTTTTATTGCTCAGAGTATAACATATATTCTGTTATTGGTTTTGTTTTCACTGTGTTTCCTGTGTTTTGTCCTAGTTCCCAGTTATGGTTAGTGTCCCTGGATGATAATCAGATCCTGAACCTGTTTTATGTTGGTTACTCTCTGTTAAACAGCCATCGGAACACACATCAGGCCATATTCCAGGATGACAATGTCAAGATTCATCAGGCTCAAATTGATGCACATCTTCATGGAAATAACATCATAACATTTATTTAAATGTTTTTGGTCAAGATTGACAATACAAGAGTCGAGCACTCTGTAAAGTCTCCTCCAGCACATCCCACGTCTAACACTGAGGTTAAGATCAGGACTCAGAGGTGCCGAATCATGTGTGAAAATGATTCTTCATGCTCCTTCCCAACCATTATTTCTCAATTTGAGCCTGATGAATCTTGTCATCCAGGAATATGGCCATAATGTGTCTTCCTACTAGGTTGTTTAAGAAATGAAAATCTATACACTCATCTTTTAGGGTTAAAAGAACCGTTTCCAAACATATAACATGCTAGAAACATGACAATCACTATAATAATGATCCAGTCATAGACTCTTAGGCATTTAAATCCAAACAGCAACTTTTATTTCTTTCTCTTTTTTTTTTTTTGCTGTTACAAGGCATAATAATGTATTAAAAATACTTTTATAATGCATTATATATAAAGGTTTTTCTTCGTCAGCATTTTTTTTTTTTTTTTGTCATTCAGCATGTCTTGTCAATGTTTTTTGGTTCATGGACCGCCTTATGGTCAAATAAAGCTTTTTTCCATGCATTCAATAGGCTATGGTGGTCCCTTGAAGGATGTTCCAGCAGAGAAGTTCAACTGCACAGCAATGCCCAGATCCTACCAATCCCCCTGGGAGCAGGCCCTCATTAGTGACCCCTCTCTGGCCGAAACGCTGGTCGCCCGCATGCCTGAACCTGAAACCAGGCATGAGATACCTCAATACAAGAGCTTTAACAGGTTTGTGCTATACTCAAAACTTGAGAAAAGAAATCGATATAACCATGCATGCAATATTATTATATAATATAATATAATATGAATTACATTTCAAAATTTAGTTTCTTAATTAAAATACCTAAAAAATGAATCCGCTACAGACCAATGCTAGTATTATTTATATACTTTTTTAGTATTTATTATTATTTTGAATTAGATTTTATTATTATATTTATATATTTATATTTTTATTTTAAAAATATAAATTTATTGCAAATAAATTATTGTATAAATATATTTCTAAATGTATTTTTTATTTTATTTTTATTGAATTATATTTTATATTTATGTTTTAGTAATTGTGCTTTTGTCTTTTTAAAAAAAATAATTCTGTTTATTCTATTTTTAATTTATTTATATTTCATTCATATTTCATTACATTTTCATTTAAATTTATATTTCATTTTAGTACTTTAACTTAAACTTATTTTATCCTCTCGCATATGTAAATATGTCAAATTACAAAAGTAAAATGCTCTGTTATGTTTACCTTTAAGCATATATGTTGGTAACCTGCCTGAACTGTACATAGAAACATGTTTAATGAGCGGAAAGATGCCATCCAGCAGTTTCTGAATTAGAGTCAGTCAGTAAGATAATATGAAGTGGGAGTAAAACTGTCTAAAATGTTGCAGGGTTTGCACAGTATATGCAACATTTTTTTTGCAATAAGATTGTATCTGTTGTGTTGTCAAACAAAACGGCTTACATTAACTGTCACTCCTCTTATTGAAGGGTGGCTATTCCATTTGGTGGCTTCGGCAAGGCACCCCAAGTCCCTGTTAAATCTCTTGATGTGGAGCCCGGCCACGCCATTCCAAGTCCCATGGCCGCAGCACCTGCCGTGGTCAGACGGCCCACCTTCAACAGAACAGCCTCAGGCTGGGTTGCTGACAGTGCTCCTCTGATACTTCCCAGCATCCCCCTTGAGCCCATATCATCCATGTCTTCCACATTTATCCCAGAGTCAGATGACCTCTGAGCATTATTCTTGTTTTTGTGAGCTAAATTTTTACTGGAATACACAAAACCGGTAAAAAGTTTGGAAAAATGATTAATATTTATAAATGTTTTTGAAAGAACTCTCTTATGCCCACCAAGGCTGCATTTATTTAAACGAAAATACAGTAAATCAGTAATACTGTGAAATTTTATTACAATAACTGTTTTCTTTTTAAATATATTGTAATGTAATTTATTCCTGTGATGACGAGGCTGAATTTTCAGCATCATTACTCCAGTCTTCAAGGTCACATGATCCTTCAGAAATCATTCTAATATTCTGATTTGCTTCTTATTATTATCAATGTCAAAAATGGTTGTGCGCCATTTAATATTTTCGTGGAAACCATCATATATACCATTCCAAAGTTTGGGGTAGGTAAGACAAGAAAATTATTATTATTATTTCTTACCAAGGATGCATTAAACTGATAAAAAGTGACATTAAATACATTTATAATGTTGCAAAACTCCTGAATCCTGACTGTATCACAGTCTCCACAAAAATATGAGCTGTTTTCAACATTGATAATAAGAAGAACCATTATTAATAATTGAGTACCAATGATAACTGAGCTAGAATGTTTTCTGAAGGATCATGTGACACTGAAGACTGGAGCAATGATGCTGAAAATTCAGCTTTGATCAAAGGACTAAATTACGTTTTAGCATTTATTCAAACAGAAAATTTAGCATTAAAATGTAAGAAGTTATATGGCATGCAATGACTGATTTCTGATGGATTATTGCAAATGTCTCCTAATGTTGATCTATACTATTTCACTACTAGAAAGACTATAAGGGCTTGCCAATCTGCCCATATAGACCTGTAAATATGTATTTATAAAGGGCTGTGACATCAACATTTATTTAAATGACTGAATAAACAAAACATTCAATGAAGTTTTCAGTTTTCAAAAGTAGCTTTTTGACATGAACACGACATATTTTCATTATGCACTATAATTAGAATCCAGTAGTGCATGCCTACTGTATGCTTGTGTCAGTTTTTTTCACTATCAAGGTTAGAGTCTCCAGGGCCGACAAATTGAATCTGTTTTCCTGACGCAGCTGAGATGAGCGATGAGTCCCTTGCCTTCTGTAAGGCTGCTGTCTCTTGCATTCGATCAGACAGCCGCTGATGGGCACAGCACACGTCCATCACGGCTCAACTTCAGCCCGTTTACCCTCAGCTGGGTCTGTGCTCAACATAAAAGAGATGCAAAAGGGAAAACGAGTTGAACAAGAAGCAGCTTTGCCATTTTTCATCCAGCAATGCTCCCAATACTTGATTCTGATAGGTTGATCACGACCTTCTGCCTTTTGAATAATTGACTTTAAAAACCGATTTCCTATTTGCGGTGCTAGTTTAATGTTTCTCATATGCACTCTGTGGTCTCTTTCATCTCATAAATAAAATAATTTAGACTCAATTTTTCATGAGTATATATTAATTTATTCAGTCGTTAAGTAGCTGTGTGATAAGAGCGATAGCATACAGTCAGCTTGACGTTATGACAAAACAAACCATTTCCGAGTTTGCTTTGCATTACACCCTAATGCAAAGCAAACTCAGAAGGGGTTTATTACAAGCACATTATGCATAACAGATTATCTACTTTGCTGTTTCAAACCTGATAAATTATAGGTTTGTTTAACAAGGTTTTTGATGTCGGTGTGGTACAGATTTTCTATTTGGTGAGAAAGCATCTGCTGAGTATGTATGAGTATGTAGATTTTTAGATAAAAGGTTCAGTGTGGTTCTATATAGAACCCTCGGGTTCTTGACTCACTATATAACTTTTTATGTTCAAAATGAGCAAAATATAAATAATGACTCAATACAGCTGTGACGAGCAGGGCGGGCGAGAGCCGTGAGGGAACGGCGCGAGGCCGGTGATGCAAGTGATTATGAGCGTCAGCTGCGCGCTGCACCGGTCTCGTATCTCTCACGGAGGAGCTCCGGAAGCATAAAAGAGGAGCGGCGACAGTGAAGGACGAGAGAGGACCAGGCCTGGTTTTTATGTTGTGTTTTTGTTATGTTTGTGTGGGCGGCAGTCGCTGTGAGGAACTGCCGCCATTTTACTTTCGTTTTATTGTTTGTTTATTTTATAATTAAAGTACGTTGAACGTTCGCCGGTTCCTGCCTCCTTCTTCCCGTACTCATTGAACCCCGTTACAGCAGCATCAATCCTTCTTCCAAAATGTGTTTTTGTCTTACCCTGATTCACTAGCGTTAGAGCGAATTCAGTACATTATTTTAGAACAGAGGTTTATTAATTCCTTAACGACGCGTCAGCCACACTATGACAGATCGCGTTTATTTCATTTTTCTTTTTTATTCAAAATATTCACAAACTTGATAACATGAATTATATGATATATTCCAATTGTCAAATGTGTTTTGTCGTTCGAACACCTTTGTAATGATCATGTTAGTCGATATAACACGCAATGAGTTAGCACTGCAATTGACCCTCCGCAAAGACCCGCCCTGTTTCGTTACCCCCAGCAGGTTACTTTTGATGTGAAACAGTTTCATATTTACAATATTGTAATTTTTTAAGGAAGTTTAAACAATAAATACCGTATAGTGTCTCTTTAATGTGTCGTGACAGATCGCTGTAGCTCCTTCAAGCTCCTCGTGAACCGATCATCTCTTCATACTAGTTCATTTATAGCATCAAATAAACATGAATGAACATCAGAAGGAATGTTGTTTCAAGCGCGGAAAGACGTGAGTACACACAATTTTTTCAAGTTTAAGTTCACCAACGTTAATCTACTAACTCCCCTGACTGCTTTGTTGGACAAAATGGTGGATCCAGGGTTATGATTGGTCAGATTCCCTGTCAATCAAACTGCCGGCGAAGGGACAATTCAGAGGATCTGTTGGATTTACATCACATAAATTCATCCAGTTTTCATGAAATACATAAAGGTAAGTGGCTGTTGAATTGGGAGAAGAATAGAGTAAACTCTATAGTTTCATAAAGGATTATTATTGCGGCTTCCATAGTGTTATGAATCCGTCCCATTGTCCTCCACCCACTTGCCACCAGAGGTCACCCTTCCACATCATAGACTTTATTTACGGACTATATTTCCCACAAGCCCCTCACCCAGTCACTGATCACCCTACCAGCTGTTCCGCATTACCATCACATCTGATTCACATCTCACCCCTATAAAAGCACCACTCACTCAACACACACCCACTTTGCGAAGTATTGTTATCCCTGTAACATTCTGAGCATTACCCTTGTCTTGTTTGCCTGTTTTCGGTTTCTGCCTGTTTCTTGTCTTTTGATGTTTATCTGCCTGCCTTGTTGACCTTTGCCTGGAGTATTACTACGAGACTATCTTTTCCCTGCTACTTCTGTTTTGCTGTTGAGTTGGCCATTGCCTGTCTGACCACATTTTATGAATAAAGCTGCATTTGGATTTCAACCCGCTGACTCGCTCATCGTTACACATAGACATGCAGAATTTGAATTTAACAAACTATAAATGTATTTTTTATATAAAGCCGAGTCCTTTATTTAAATGTCTGAAACCTCAAATAAATATGTGGTTGAAAAAAACACTGAATAGTTGTGGATATGTGAAAATCGTTGGACACATTAGTCTCTGGCTCAGAGCTAGCGTGAAAGCACGTTTGAATTTAGCAGTGACGCACAGAACGTTTTAATCACACCGGTGTGATCGTACTCGTCAAAGGGTTAAAATCAATCCTGATTCGGGAGTGGAAGGGGGGAACAAATCCAATCTGAGGGTGCAATGCCATTGCCCCTTTGTGGCCTGAGTGTTAAGATTTTATATTTTAGACCTGACGGGATGGTTTTTGTGGGAAATTGCACACATCCATCATTTGCCTGTGTGTCTCATCATATCTGTAAATAGAGATAAGTTGCTTTACTTTGACATGTGTATGGTGTGGCAGTGGCATATGTTAGTTGTCACAACGAGTGAGAAAGTTTGACATGATCACACTAACTCTTGAACCTCCGGGGAATCACCCGTTTTAAACAAACAGCGAACAGAGGAGAGTCTTCTGGCAAAGAGGGAATATATGGTATATGAAGGGTCAGATAGAAACCTTTAAGATTCTGTTCAGAACCTTTTCTTCTAAAAGAGTAAATGTGCAGTTGGTGACCAATATTACCGTATGTAGGATTTTAAATGAAAGCAAAGTTGTGTTTATTTTAGAAAGCCAGGACAATGGGATGCACAGGACTATGCCTTGTCATATCTGCTTAATTAAAAGACTCTGAGCAGTTGAAATCCTTGACCGCAGCATAACATTGAGTAAAGTCCTTATAGCTAACTGAGTGTGTAGGCAAACAGAAGCTGCTGGAGAAAAGCCAACCAATTAGCCTCAGCCTGAGTCAGAAGAAAACATGCTGATGTTCAGTTGCTTGCCTTTGTGTGTTTGTTGTGCAGATTCAGATGATCTAACTGGATAATAAATGATGCACTGTGAGTCTGCTGTTTGGTCGACACACATGCTCACCTCTACACAGTCTACATAAATGCTGAAGCAGTGCTGTGCGTTAAAAATGTGCACTGCAACCAACCCAATCTCATGGAAAAACTAATTTTACGAGGTGGCACTTTTGTATAAATCCGTACAATGTGAATTGTACAAAAACAAACTATTATTTTTACAGTTAATCGTTAAGAGCCACCTCTAAACATACCCATCACTGGGGTGTAAACAGATCGTACGAAAATGTAAAAAATGAGATTTGTATGCACAACCAAAAACATGAAAAAAACATAATAAAATAGACCAATAAGGATTTTTAGAGGTTGATTATTATTAAATGATTTTTCATCAAAAAATTAGGACCTTTAGGATTTTTTTTCCAGAAATCATGTCCATTATGTAATAATCTTGTTAAAAGTCTCATTACAATAATGCATTTAAAAAAATCAATCGATTTAAATCTCATTGTCATTAACGCTAGAAATAGGTCTTTCTCATTACTGTTATGAAATACTAATGCAAGTTAATGAAAAATAATTTTCATAATTGTCACCATTCAAGAAATCAGGTCCTAAAAAGAAGCTCTTTTTTTAAGTAAAATATACTTTTTGGAATTTAGTAATGTTTTTTTTTTGGTCGGCACAGTTTTTTAGAAACATGTTTTCATCAAATTATGCAGCAGAATCTTGCCAAAATAAATGCTAAAATAGGAAATACCCAATATCCCATTGACAGTGGACATGGCTGTATTCCTAAACACTGTCTGTTTGATTGCTGCTGGAAAGACGGGAGTCGTCCGCCTCTGACAGGCTTCACTAAATTCCTACTCTGGCCCTCAAGGAACTGTAACCCTGAGTTTCTTTTGAAATGGTTTATCAAGAGTTGGGCGGAACTCTCTTGTATCTTTATAACATATTAAAGCTGTGAAAATAAATATATTTAAAAGCACCTGCTTGCACCATGGGTGTATTTTTTTGGCCGACAACTAGCTATAAATCGCTGAACTCAGTATGGTGTAAAGAACAATTGGGCGTTTCCAGTTTTAGTATCAACATCTAGCCAGAACAGCGAGAGCCACCTCCCTAATGTCAGATCTAAAACTACACAAGAGGACTACTTCCTCTAAATTTCTTTAGTTTGGGTACAGATGTCACTGCAATTGACCGTTCGCAAAGACCCGCCCCCTTTAGTTACTGTTGCTATGTCTGACAAGTCATGCACTCTCACGCCACACATCATGTTCTCACGAAGTGAAAAATACATGCCGGAGCAAAGAGGACACTGATAACGCGTCGACAGACAAGACAGAGCAGGATACTTTTGATATGAAACAGTCTCATTTTTAAAATATTGTAATTCTTAAAAGAAATTGAAACAATAAATTTTACTAGTTCATTTATAGTATCAAACAAACATGAATGAACATCAGAAGGAATGTTGTTTCAAGCGCTGAAAGATGTGAGTACACACAATTTTTCAAGTTCACCAACGTTAATCTACTAACTCCCCTGACTGTTTTGTTGGACAAAATGGCGGATTCTGGGTTATGATTGGTCAGATCGCCTGTCAATCAAACTGTCGGCGAAGGGTCAATTGTTCTTGTCCTTGTTTATGCACTGATTATCACTGCAAAATTTTAAAGTCAGCAAGATATGGAAATTATGATAGACTTTTCTCCCCTATTGTGATGTACAGTCATGCTCATAAGTTTACCCTTGCAGAATCTGCAAAATGTTAATTATTAACCCTTTCCTGCAGTGACTATATGATTTTAAGATTTATCTTTTCCCACTGAGGACAATTGAGGGACTCAAACATTCACTGATGCATTAAGATGCATGGGGTTTAAACTTTTTGAAATTGAAGATCAAGGTAAATTGTACTTAAATCGTCTTCTGGGAGACATATCTTCTCTAGCTTCCGAAGGGCAGTGCTAAATGAAAAAATGATATTACACATCTTCATCCTGTTCAATAGTTTACACCCCCTGGTTATTTAATCTTCTCTGCTCTGATGAACAAACATCCTGTTTAGAGGTTGATATTTAATACACATTAACAAACCAACATCACATGCTGCCAGTTCTGTTGCTGTTTTTAGATATTAACAGTCAATTAACCTCCTGAAATTGTGACTACTAATATCTGGCCTCCAGTCAATGAATAGTTACATCAGGTGGTCAAATAACATAAGAAGGTAGCGTGATCTGCAGAAACAATGCCAGTGCACTGTTGATCCAAAATTGAATTGGGTGTGACAAAAAATAAGTAAAGGTCAAGAGCGATTGCTGTGGACATGGTAGAAAGGTGTGAAGGTCCCTGCTGAGCATTAATGAAAACTAAACTTTTGCACCTGCAGCTCCTGTGTTTAAGTCATCAGAGTCCGCAATGATCTCTGGCACGCTGCCATTACACACTGACAGAATGTGATTATGACTAACATGCAGCAGCCATTCAAGACTGAATGTAATGTAATTAGTGGCACTCATTAAGGCAAGAATTATTACTATTGCTCATACTTAGGAATAGAGAATTGGTGTGTAATTCAACAAGATTGGTGTAAAAAAAAAAAAAAAAGGTGAACAAATTAATTTCAGAATCTCATAGGTGGTGCAGTGCGAATTTGAGACATGCCGCAACCCAATCACTCAACCCACCTTTGAAGGTGGATGCAAGATACAACTTGGCTGTAAATGCATGTGGTTGTTTATGCCACATTGATTTACTCCACCCAAATGTACCTCCTATACCTCAGGATACAGAAGATTGGGAGCTTCCCAAACAACCATGGATGAGACATGTGGATGTAGCAACCATAAAACTCTAATTGCCTCATTACAGGCGCTCAACAGAACATTTTGCTGTCAGCATCATTTTACTACATGACTATACAGAACATAGTGCACTCAAATGAAGTTAATGTGCAGTTGTAGTGTACTTGAAATCTTAACATATATATATATATTTTAAAAATGTACTTGAAATAAAAGACCACTATAAAGAGACAAAAGTCGCATGACTATGTTTCTTAACACTTTATGTTAATGGAAATGTTTTACTTAAAAGTACATTTTAAATCATTAGGTGTTAATCTTTTGCCTGCTGAATATTTTCTGTAATGTGTTATTCAATAATATTACATTTAAAGAGAATATATTGTACTAAATTGCAGCCTCGTCATTACAAATGTGGTTCAAATATATATTCAAATTCATATGTATATTAAAAATATATTTAAAGCCATAAATATAAGTTTCAATAGAAATTACATTGTGTATTTTAGTTTTTAATTTTTTTTTAAATTTTAAAATAAAATACATTTTCATTTAATTGCAACTAACATGCAATTAAATGTCCGAAAATATTACGTTCAGTTCGCACTTAAAAAATATTCTTTTATTTAAAGAGTATTATTTCAATACCAAATACTCTTTTTAAAAGGATGCTAAAGTGAATTGCTTTATTGACTACATTACAAACCAGTATACACTATTGAAGAACTCCCTGATCACCTTGATTGGATGAATAAATGCAATAAAAATTATTTTTTTACCTCATATATTATGTGTATTTCATAATATTCTGATACTACTACCCAAGACCTTTTTTAAACACCTATTCTTCCCTTTCTATGGAACTGTAATGGTCACAGCGGGGGACTTGATCAGACAGGAATGGGAGCGAGAGATGGAAAATGGAATCTCTGAGGAGGTTTGGCAGAGTGGTTTGGAGGATATTGATAAACAATCAGTCAATACTAGGTTATGCCTCATTCAGTTTAAGGTCTTAGACTACACTTCTGAAAAAAGAAATTGCATAGAATTTTCCCCAATATCTCGCCTCTGTGTAATAAACGCGAATTAGAGAATGCAGATTTAGCGCATAGATTTATTCTTTACCCTAAAATTCAAAGTGATTTCAGATGTCCTCAATGTAAATATTGTAGAAATTAACAGGCTGGGAAAGGGTAATAAAATTGATGAATTTAAAAAATGGATTTTTTTTTTCCCCCTTCTCTAGTTCCTTAGTTTATTTGTTTTGTGCATATAAGAAAACGAATCATCTGAAATGATTTCAGATGTTTCAGTAAAACATATTTGACAAAAAAAGTATGCTATTTTCATAAGGGTATATTTGTACAGAGTGCAAGAAAAGTAAATTGTAGAAACTTTGTATGTTGTAGAAACCCATTTATGTGCGAAGCCAAATCAAAAAGTGATCTGATCGAATAAGACCCATGAAGTAAATAAGTATAAATAGGCCAATTGAGACACTTTTGACTCGGGGACACCACCTAGAAACCACTCAAAACACCCTAGAAACCACTCAAAATACCCTAGCAACCACTCAGAATGCCTTATCAACGGTATGACCACACCCACAATGCCTTAACATTGTGACCGTGAGTTCTGCACAGGAAACACTGCTCATATTTTCTTCACAAAGCATTTTTGTGTTTATGCGTATTACTGTGTGCCAACGAGGCATACAGTATATAAACTATTGTCATATATATAGGAGTGCGGATGCAGGATAAGGTTCTTTATTTTGTTTAAGTATAACTGGCATTCTCCGGAGTCCAATTAAATCACATGTAACCATAAGTTACTAGAGTGTGACCGATACACTTGGGGTTAATGTAGTCTATCTAAGAATCTCCAGTGGAAAGGCATCACAATAAAGCTCTACAGGTTGCATTGATTCATAATGCAAACATTCCATATATTTCCTCTAAGCAAACATTTTGTGGAAAGAGAGAGACCGTAGCTGAATGTGTTTCAGGCAACATTGAAAATGTGCCCCCTAGTTTTTCTCAGTGATGTGTCAAAGGAAAAAATAGTTTCTTATCCTAATTGTCAGAGCCAGTTTGTCTACTCTAACTGCCAGTACCAAGACAGCCGGTGATATCTACAGCAAGTGCTAGAGCTACCATGACTACAGTAAACATACAAACAAAATATATCACAGTCACCCTCTGGTAAACAGTCAGGGGTGAATTTACTAAACTGTTGTATCCGACAGAGTCATTTAAAACCTGCATCTATACAGTATTATGCCTTGCTAGTACCGGGTTGGACCCCTTTTGCCTTCAGAACTGCCTCAATTCTTCATGGCATGGATTCAATAAGGTGCTGGAAACATTCCTCAGAGATTTTGGTCCATATTGACACGATATCATCACACAGTTGCTGCAGAGTTGTCGGCTACACATCCATGATGTGAATCTCCCGTTCCACCACATCCAAAAGTCGCTATTGTATTGAAATCTGTGTGAGGATTTGAGTACAGTGAACTCATTGTCATGTTCATGAAAGCAGATTGAGAGGATTTGAGCGTGGTTCAGCACCTCCAACCTGAATTGTTGATACAAGGCACGATGGATCTATGCGTTCATGTTGTTTACACCAAATTCTAACCCTACAATCTGAACGCTGCAGCGGAAATCGAGACTCATCAGACCAGGCAACGTTTTTCCAATCTTCTACTTTCTAGTTTTGTTGAACCCGTGTGAATCATAGCCTCAGTTTCTCTGTTCTCAGTGTGGTTGTAACCATTGGTTATTTGAATTACTGTTGGGTTTCTATCAGCTCGAACCAGTCTGGCCATTCTCCTCTGACCTCTGGCATCAACAAGGCATTTTTGCTCTCACAGAACTGCAGCTGATATTTTCTCTTCTTCTGACCATTCTCTGTAAACTCAGATGGTTGTGTGTGTGAAAATCCCAGTAGATCAGCAGTTTCTGTAATACTCAGACCAGCCTGTCTGGCACCAACAACCGCCACGTTCAAAGTCACTTCAATCAAGTTTCTTCCCCAGTCTGATCCGTTTGAACATCAGCAGATCGTCTTGACCATGTCTACATGCCTAAATTAATTGACTTGCATTGAGGCTGATTAGATATTTGTGTTAACAAAGATAACAGTTGTACCTAATAAATTTGCCAGTGAGTGTAGGTTGCTGTAAGTCTTTCATTTTATTGCAAAAAAATCAACTGTATTGTTGCAAGAAAAAAAATGGGGGGATTTTTCGATCAAAATCTAAAAATTTCATGTTAATTGTCAATTTTTGGGCGATTGTCGCCCTCTTACTTTCAACCCCTCTCCTGACCCTTCGCCGACAGTTTGATGGGCAGGCGATCTGACCAATCATAACCCCGAATCCACCATTTTGTCTGACAAAGCAGTCAGGGGAGTTAGTAGATTAACATTGGTGAACTTGTGTGTACTCACATCTTAAAACAACATTCCTTCTGATGTTCATTCATGTTTATTCGATGCTATAAATGAACTAGTATGAAGAGATGATCGGTTCACGAGGAGCTACAGTGATCTGTCACGACACATTAAAGAGACACTATACGCTATTTATTGTTTAAAGTTCTTTAAAAAATTACAATATTTTAAAAATGAAACTGTTTCATATCAAAAGTAAACTGCTCTGTCTTGTCTGTCGACACGTTGAGTGTCCTCTTTGCTCCGGGATGTATTTTTCACTGCGTGAGAACATGATGTGTGGAGCGAGAGAACAAGGCAACAGTAACTAACAGTAACAGTAACTTTGCGAAGCATCAATTCCAGATGGATAAAATCAAATCTCACTCTTTTTTTCTGTTTCACGCTGTTTCATGTTCATTTTAAAATTCAATAAGAGTGTGTGACGAGCAGGGCGGGCGAGAGCCGTGAGAGAACAGGAAGAAGGAGGCGGGAACCGGCGAACGTTCAACGTATTTTAATAATAAAATAAACAAACAATAAAACGAAAGTAAAATGCACAAACATAACAAAAACACAACATAAAGTCCAGGCCTGGTCCTCTCTCGTCCTTCACTGTCGTCGCTCCTCTTTTATGCTTCCGGAGCTCCTCCGTGAGAGATACGAGACCGGTGCAGCGCACAGGTGACGCTCATTATCACTTGTGTCACCTGCCTTGCGCAGTTCCCTCACGGCTCTCGTCCGCCCTGCTCGTCACAGAGTGATCAAATATGGAAGTTTTTGGGTAATAATATCAGCCAGTATACAGACATTAATTGCACTTGTACTACCAAAGCAAGTTCATTAACTAATCAAAGCATCAACTGGTATGAACTGACTTGGCCTTACCCCACATCAATAGCAGCAGGGTGAGTGATGGCACACATCCACCAGCTCAATTATTTAAAGACCTGCTGCCTTCAGGATCTCACCCAGTTAAAATACTTTTAATGCAATGGGTCAAATGAACTAACTACACAGTTAATGCAAACGTGAAATATAATTAAGCCATAATTCTAACATGAGAACGTAATGAAACACAATTAATGCTCATAAGCCATGGCTCAAACTGAACCAGTAAAATAGAAAATGTACACTCCATTTAGCAGCTAATGATCTTCTATAATCGTCTCTATGTCCTTATTATCATTAAACGCTTGGTCCTCAAAGTGGAAAACTGCTAGTTCTTTAAATCCCTACAAAAATCTATAAAGTCACAGCCCCCTCATATTGATATTATCAAACTTTGCGCCACACTGAAAGGGATAGTTCACACAAAAGAAGATATTTTGAAGAATGCTGCTCCCCACTCATTTCATTTTTTTCTTCATACTAAGGAAGTCAATGGGGAACTGCAACATTCTTCAAAATATCTTAATTTGTGTTCAACAGAAAGGGACCTATATATGTTTAGAACAACTTTAAGGTGAGTAAATGATGTCAGTTTTTTTTTTTTTTGGTGAACTATCCCTTAAATACAAGTCATTTCAAGACCTTGAATATCAGAAAAGGAAACATTATATGTTCCTAAGGGAAAAGATTTGCAGAAGGAAAATGCATTGTCTCTTAAATGGGCTTTCCAAGTACTTCCTTGGGAAAGGAGTGTCCTGTTCTGATACACTATGACCTCTCTAAGAGCACTCAAATAATGTGGCTGATTTCCTTTTCCACCGGCCCAATCGAGTGCAGCACAATGGTCACGCACTGAATGGATTTCTGCTTGTCAAGTCACAGGGTATATATGCTTTGTAAAAGTACGTACTGTACCTCCTAATAAAGAGATATTTGATTAAATGGATATATGACTCAACTGAGAAGCAGCATGGCACATTGTATTGGACTAAATGGTTCAAACACAGTTAAATATTTTCCCTCCCATCTTTTTATGTAACAGGATTGGACAGATGGTGTCCAGATAACAGCAGTCTTACATCACATCACACCAGATACTGCTTTCATCACCAGATAGAAGAGTATAAATAATACAAAGCCATTAAAGGTCCAAAGATGGTAATACATGATCATCGATTAAACTATATGATGGAAACCCTTCAGCTATGTTTACAAGAGAATATTACAGTACAGCTTACTGTATACTGCTCAGAATATACTGTACACTGCTTGATATTTTAATAATGTAAAACAGTATGCAACACGCAATAGTCCGGTTAGTCTAAATAAATACGGCAAGTTTCACAAGATTTTAACTGAAAGGTTGAAGTGTATTGTGAGGGTACAGGGTGTTTTTAAATGTCATGTCTGGGCACATGTCTTAAATATTATAATTAAAGTTATACCGAACGTTTATTTTGACAGGGTCGTGAAGACCTTTGGCCTCCTGTGTATATGATACGAAAAATGTCTAGTTTTATCAAATTAAATGGTGAAACGTTCAGAAAGTGACTCTGAGAGCATCTCTGCAGATGAAGTTCATGTACAGTGAGTGAGACGGCGGACACTGAAATCATCGCGAGCTTCAGTATTTGTAACGTTGGTAGTAGACGAAACTGCGGCGCTCATTCATAGACTTCAGACTTCAATTGCAGTCTTTTTTAGCTTCAATATTCACAGACACTCGTCAGTATCAATATCTGACTCATTGTACAGTCCTACTTTTGATTTATTCATCCAAAAATTGCAAATTCTGTGACTTTCCGCTTTATACAGTAAGTTCTTGTGACTGGATAAAGTTGCAATTGTGAGTTATAAAGTCAGAATTATGAGATATATACTCACAATATTGAGAAAAGTCAAAATTAGGAGATATAAACTGACAATATTGAGTAGTCAGAATTATGGTATAAACTCACAATATTGAGAAAAGTCAAAATTAGGAGATATAAACTGACAATATTGAGTAGTCAGAATTATGATATAAACTCACAATATTGAGAAAAGTCAGAATTATGAGATATAAACTCTCACTAAATCCGCAATTACCAGAAAAAAGTCAGTATTGCAAGTTTCTCCCAATTCTGACTTTATAACTTGCAATTGTGAGTTTAAATCTCGCAATTCTGAGAAAAAGAAGTCAGAATTGTGAGATAAAAAGTTGCAATGACAATTATAAAATGACTCACAAACAACTATCACAAAACATGAAAACAGTCGTGGATCATCCAGGTCATGACAGGACAAGTTAAGATTCAAGGGTCAATTTTTGAATTGGGCAATTTTTTTTTATAAATTCAGTCATTTTGTCTTGTTCAGGACAGTACTAAATAAAAATAACAAATTTTTTATCATCCCTCTTAAAAGTATTAAAATGTTGATGAAACTTAACTCCGCTTCTTCAGACTGTCAGAGTCAGAGAATCACCAATTGTTGTTTAAATGACATTAAAATTCAAAGTAATCACTTTGGTAATCTAAAATACTTTTCAGATGTAACTGTAATCTGATTACCACCCATTTAAAATGTAACTAATGAAATATAGTTACTCAAATTTTGTATTTTAAATACGTAACTAAGTTACTTGTATTTCGTTACTCCCCAACCCTGCATAATTCATTAGTATTATATATCTTCAAGTATATTTTATAAAAATATATATATAATTTTAAGATTTGAAGTACACAACAAGTGCACTTTCAATATTGATATATCCCACAACTCTGCAGCTATGGGCAGGCAGCTCCGTAAGGTTTGAAACATAGCCACACAAATAAGCAGGGCTGGGTAGGTTACTTTTAAAATGTGTTTCACTACAGATTATAAATTACATGCTTTAAAAAAGTAATTTGTAACGTATTTCGTTACATTACTCAAGTTTAGTAACTTAATCTAAATACTTTAGAATACTTTGGAATACTTAAAAGTGTGGAACAAACACAAAAAAGGTAATTGCAAGTTTTTATCTCACAATTCTGACTTTTTCCCTCAGAATTGCGTGATATAAAGTTGCAATTGCGTGTTATAAAGTCAGAATTATGAGATATAAACTCGCAATATTGAGAAAAGTCTGAATTATGTGATATAAACTGACAATATTGAAAAAAGTCAGAATTATGAGAAATAAACTGACAATATTGAAAAAAGTCAGAATTATGAGATATAAACTCGCAATATTGAGAAAAGTCAGAATTAGGAGATATAAACTGACCATATTGAAAAAAGTCAGAATTATGAGATATAAACTGACAATATTGAAAAAAGTCAGAATTATGAGATATAAACTCGCAATATTGAAAAAAGTCAGAATTATGAGAAATAAACTCACATTCTAAATTCACAATTGTAAGAAAAAAAATTAGTATGGCAAGTTCATATCTCCCAATTCTGACTTTATAACTTGCAATTGTGAGTTTAAATCTCGCAATTCTGAGAAAAAGAAGTCAGAATTGTGAAATGCAAAATCATAATTGTGAGGGGGAAAAAAATTGTGAGAAAAAGATGCAGTGACCTTTTTTTTTTACAATTATAAAATGACTCACAAACAACTATCACAAAACAGTCAAAAACATGAAACTTAACTCCGCTTTTTCAGACTGTCAGAGTCAGAGAATCACCAATTGCTGTTTAAATGACATTAAAATTCAAAGTAATCACTTTGGCAATCTAAAATACTTTTCAGATGTAACTGTAATCTGATTACCACCCAGTTAAAATGTAACTGTAATGAAATACAGTTACTCAAATTTTGTATTTTAAACACGTAACTAAGTTACTTGCATTTCGTTACTCCCAAACCCTGCATAATTCATTAGTATTATATATTTTCAAGTATGTTTTATAAAAAAAATATATACTTTTAAATTTGAAGTACACTACAAGTGCACTTTCAATATGGATATATCCCACAACTGTGCAGCTACGGGCAGCTAAGGTTTGAAACATAGCCACACAAATAAGTAGCTGCTCTGTGTCGACACAGCAGAGGAAAGTGTGAGAAAGCAGGAGAAACTCCTCCCTTCGCCGTGCTGCACTGGGACAGACTGCAGTACGTACTGTAGAGTCGAGCAGAGGCGGAGTTTCACCTCAGCGCCGAAACCAGCTGAAAATTCAGGTGCCCGCAGTCAGTCAGTCAGTCAGTCAGTCAACTCATATCAGTAATGCACACAGGACTACTGCAGGGAGCTTTCACTTCACACCACAGGATTGTAACTAAAGAAAGAAAGACAGAGTGAAAACAATATCAAGATATAAGAACGAAGGCGCTTATGGTGTTATGTATGTAGTGTACATCTTTACCGGTGTGTTTTCGTGCGTCGTCTGTCTCCGTCCAGCAGTTTAACGCCGAAATTCAGCAGGAGTCAATGGGAATTTCTGATCCTCAGTAAACTATTTCACTGGACACTGAAAGAAAAAGAGGATTATCAGTCATTTGTTGTCCGTGCGGTGAGTAGAGGCGTCTCTTGTCTTGTCAGAACATTTTGTTTTGGTTAAACTTTTCTACGCCATGTTTCATTCGTTACTGCGCATGTGACGGAAATGCACCTGAATCAGGTAAACGCGCCTCGGCGTTTCACTGCAAAACTAGCATCGCAACTTGATTTACTGTTTACATTTAGCGTTTACGTGACACATCTCACATTTTTTAAGTGTTTTACTTCGTACTCGGCGCAAAGCTCGTGTATGTTGCGACATACGTGTGTGTAGCAACGTTAATATTTTCAATATACGTCTCAATCCGCTTTGATGCATACTAAAGATGAATACATTAATGAAACTCATCCCTACTATTGCTCTGTCCTCAAGAAATTGAGAAATTTGTCTTAGGGACGGCAGTGTTTGTGCTTCTTGTCTTGCTTACATTGAAATTATACTTAATCTTTTTTAAATAAAGACTGTCAAACATTAGATTTTGAGTGTTTGAGGGAAGATTCATGTGGTAAATCTACACCAACTTAAAATATTTCAGTTTGTTTCTCTTGATTTTCACTGTCAAACTTAAAATAAGGGGTTTTAGACTTAGTTGGTTAGTTTTTCTACAAATTATTTTAAATCGATGAATAATATATGATTATGTAAATAAATAAACCTCACTGAGTTTATTTATTTTTGTGCTTGGATCAAGATACAGCTAGTTTTTCTCACACAATTTTTCTTCTCAAAAATATCAACTTTTTTTAACAGAAAAAAATTAAGCAACATTTTAAACTGATTAAGAATTAATTCTTGAAGTGTAAATAAAAGTGACTGTTTAGTTGAAGTTTTTAATATTATTGGATAAATCAATTCATAATTGATCAGCTCAGGTTTTGTTGATATTTTGCTGTTTTTTCTGAGCAGACATTTTTTTCTAGAGGTAGAAGTTGCAGTAGAGGGATTGCATCTGGGGATGCAATGAAATGTTATTCATTTGTTTCTTTGCCACAAACATTACAGCTGATTAAATTGGCTCTACACACCTGCCAAAGCACTCTTCTCATTAAAGTTTGCTGCTCACGCATTTCATTTAAACCCCATGCGAGTGCAGAAGTTCAGCATTTATACTAAAGAGGATAGCCAGCTTTCCTTTGGCTCATTTAGTAAGACAAGAACATTTTCCACACACGTTTGAATATTCTCTGATCCCTCAGAATGAATCTTAATTTGTGTTTGGTATTAGTATGGCAACTCCTTAGTCCGAGTAAAGAAATTATGAACATTTGTAGACATTTTAGACTGATCAACATTTCTTTAGTTTCTAGCATGTTTCCATTCTCAGCCTGCAGTTTCCTACGAGACGGCATGCGGCAGAACCGGCTGTGAGGCCGTCTCATCTGGGATCGGCTCTGTCTCCTGACCGCTCATTTAGATCTGTCTAAAACACTGACTTCAGATCAGTTAACAGCTGTACCCTGTCAAGGTGTTTCCTGGCGGAAATGATTGGAATTGCTTAGGGAGGAGTTTCGTGGAAAGCCAGTTATGCAGATCAAGTTTGGTGTTTTCACATTTAGCCTGACTACATTCTGTAACCAGCGCATTGCAATGCACTCATAGTTTTTGCATAGGCGTGTGCATGTTTGTGCGTGAACGTGCATGTGTCTTTTGAAACATAGGACTGTTTGTCCAAGCTTAGCAATGATGTCACTTTTATGAGTCGTACAGGAAGGACAACATTGCCGTATGAACCTTAAGGCTGTGTGGATTGTCTTATTTTGACATACTCATCTTTGAAGGGATTGGTATTTTTAATTTATTTTCTCTTTATGAGTGTTTTTAACCTTCGGTTTTGGGTGAATAGACTTTCAATTGAGGGAGAGAATTCGCTCAGATTTAATTTCGAAGATGATGGAAATTTGTATGGTTTTGGAACAACATTAGGGTGAGTAAATGACAATTTTCATTTTTGAGTGAACTAACACAAGGCGGTTTGACAGTCTGTATCACGTTTTTTTTTTTTTAAGATTCTGGTGGTTTTTACCATATATTACTTTTTGTTTTTTTCACTCTTCACTGGACTTTTATTTTGGCATATTTTACTGTCAGGAGTATAGGGAATATATATTATATAAATATTTTAAGGGCAAATAAAAATTTATTTAAAAAAAAAATTAATCAAGTTCACAAAGCTAACAATTTAGTTTAAAATGTAATCAAATTAATTTCATTCTTTAATTAAATTAATAATAATAAGTAGGCTACATTTTTACTGTGCAATTTCTGTCATTTCAATGAAGACCTCTGAGTTTGTGTTTTAATAAACATGTTATTATCTCTATTAATCGAAGTACACTCTATTATACAATAGTAATATTTCTGTTATTTCAAGTTATACCGAACTTTTATTTTGACAGGGTTGTGAAGACTTTGGCTTCCTGTGTATATAATACGAAAAATGTCTAGTTTTATCAAATTAAACGGTGAAATGTTCAGAAAGTGACTCTAAGAGCATCTCTGCAGATGAAGTTCATGTACAGTGAGTGAGACGGCGGACACTGAAATCATCATGAGCTTCAGTATGTGTAACGTTGGTAGTAGATGAAACTGCGGCGCTCATTCATAGACTTCAGACTTCAATTGCAGTCTTTTTTAGCTTTAATATTCACAGACACTCGTCAGTATCGATATCTGATTCATTGTATAGTCCTACTTTTGATTTATTCATCCCAAAAGTGCCAAATTCTGTGACTTTCCGCTTTCTGGAGTAAGTTCTTGTGACTGAAATCCGTGTTTTCGTCATCATACATGGTATTTGCAGTATTAAAGAGAGTTAGTTTTGTGAGTTATTTATTGTTGAGTTATACTATACTATAGTTTACTATATGAACCGGCCCATACAGGAGAATGAAGTGAAATTAGTCATTTATTCATTCATTATTATGAGAGTAAAAAAAACTCATCAAACTTTTTTCATGCTTGTCATACACAGTAAAAAATGTCCTCCTATTTCAGCTTGTTTAGTTGCTGCCTTCAATTTTTAAGTGTAATTAAATTGGCTGTACAGGTAATTTCAACTTAAATTATATTAAACTGACTTAAAAAAAAGTTGAGTCTGTTAACTTAGCAATTTCAACTTTTTTTACGTGAGTTAAAGTAATGTAACAACATGTTGCCATGATGACTTATTGATCATGCGATTTAAAAAATTTTTTAAATTTTTTTAGTGTAATTCTACTCTGAAAGTAACTGACAGGTGTGTACGAGTAAAAGTACCCAAAGCGGTAGAAGTTTTTGCTGATATCACTGAATCAAAATAGACCCCGTCTCAGCATAGCAGCCAGCTGCTTCATTTGTTTTTGTTTACAAGGAATCCTCTTCTGAATATCTGGAAGTGTCTGACGAAGCACTCCACTAATAATGCATGAAGCCACTGAAGCTGAATAAATGTTTTAAAGACTGTTGGAGGAAACCATTTTTCAGCTGGAGCCGCATTGTGAATTTGACGTTTATTGGCAAGCCGTAGGGGAAGCGAGGAAACGTTTAGGAAGTCGAGTATGCTTCAGAGGATATTGTACTTCAGTCACTGATAAAAGTTAATGTCTATATAAATCTGTTTTTGTTTGTTCTGGAGTTGTTTTGTCACCTCCATATGAACGTATTGTGTATTTAATGGCTGTGACCTGCCCTGTGTCTCTGGACTCAAAGTGCTGACCGTGTGCTGGAACGCAACGCATGACCAACAGGAAGCCCACACAGGAAACGGCCGCAGCATTGTTGCTTGAAGCCAAAGCAGCCTTCTCCGTTCCTCTGGGATTTCTGCCGCTCCCTCTGTGTTGTTTCAGGGTTTCGGGAGCGTGTCATGTTTCGCCTCAGCAGTGTGTCTCACCAGGGCAAAACTGGTCTTTTTGTGTAGCAATTGTTGTGGGTTTGCTGTCAGAAGAGGATGTTATTCTTCACAGAGTGACAATGTTTTTAGTGCTGTGGCGTGTGGCCGTCCCGTATTCCTCACAGTGGTTATTTGTCCATTTGCGATATGAGTTGTGCTGTTGTACATTGTCTTTCTCAAGTTTTTCTGACCTCTGCCTGCTAAATGAGACTCCTGTCATTTTTTTGGGCTAGGTTTACTTTGTGTAATTTATTAGGGCTGGGGGTGTTGTAGTAATAACTCGTTTTCATGACTGATTTATTCGAACATATATTAAATATTGAACAGGTTAAGGAAAAATTTAACTCGTTCATTAGCTTAAATGAGGAGGAAAATGCCCCTGTTTGAGTTTTTGTCATATGATTTCGATAAGCTATTTTACACGAATGCTGTTTTTCTCTCCAGAATAGCACGAGTGCAAATGTGATGCTGATTTTATACAACAGTTCAATAAATCAGAAGTTAATATTGCTGTTTTAGACACGTTTTGTCAAACGAAAATATACAGACAAAGCCGAACTATTTGTCTTCGAGCAACAGCGCAGCGTTTCATTTCTGAATCCGTAAACCAAGGATTCAATGGACCGTTCATAAAAAGAACCATTTATACTTCACTCCTGAATGAATCAGCTGTTTAAGCGAATCGAACAAGTGAATGAATGAATTACTCAATGACTTAATCGTTAAGACATTGACTGCCACCTACTGGCAGTTTGTTAAATAAATAGTCATCATTAAAAAAAAAAACATTAAAGGTATAGTTCATCTAAAAATTCAGACATTTACTCAACCTCATTGAATGATGAATCAAATAAAATATTTATTTCTGAAGCTACTTTTTGTAATGTATATTTGATGTTTTACACAATAATGACTATCTTTTGGGGGTAATTTCTCAGCCAAATTTGATCTGAGATTAATTAGTCGCCACAATATATTTATTTCAGAAGCTACTTTTTGTAATGTCTATTTGATGTTTAACACAATAATGACTTTATCGTTTGGGGGTAATTTCTCATCCAAATTTGATTTGAGATTAATTAGTCGCCACATCATGTAATTAATTAGATTAAACATTTTTTACTAGGGCTGTCAAATATGATGTATTTTGTGATTATACTCCTGTCTACAGTTATTTTTTTTCTAACAATCAAGTTTATGAACAATGAATGGCTTTTCTGAGGTAAATGTAATGCATTACTTTACTAGTTGAAATGTAATCTTTACCCCCTAATCTTTATCTTTACTTGTAATGCGTTACCCCCCCAAAACTGTTTTACCACGATCGAAAATCTGATCGAGAGATTATATGAGACATGATACAATTCAGTTAGTTGTGCTGATTCATACCTTCTGATTTTCATTCATGTCTATAACTAGTAGTAAAGAGGAAGGGATGTTTGTTCACTGCTTCAGCTATCTGACAGAAGAGGAGACTTGCCTCATATCAAGAGTAGCAAAGCACAAAACTTTCTTTTGGATTTAAGCATCCATGTCGGTTCATCAAAATGAGAATCAGTTAAAATCGAGAAATCAATATTTTCAAGCCAGCCCTATAATTTATCGATGTAAAAGTCATTGTTTCATTGCATAACTATCCATCTGTCATGTTTCTCATACAAATTATTTTCAGACTCCTCCCTCAGCTGGATATTTTTATCATGCTTGCATTGCATCATTATGCTACATTTCAATCAAACGCATCATTGCATTGCTGTTTGGGAGTCTGTAGACCAGATTACTGTTGATGTGTATGAGTTTTCGTAATCTGTCAGTGTACAGTGACTCAAATATTTCGTCATTTGCTCAAACACAAGAATGTCGGGTTTATAATTATGTGTCATGCATATATATTTGTCATGCATATCCACTTTTTTCAAGGATTGGAGATCTGTAAATAGCAGTATGGTATGTGACACAATTTGGTTTTGGCCACATTTCTTTGTCAAGTTAAATGGAAAATTTTAGCAGTAGACAAATGAGTCAATGGCTTAAAAGGAGAAAAGCTCATTACACTTTTTAACTGTAAAGAATGTGATCGAAATCCATTTTCTTGTTTTAAATGAACATTAATATTTTATCAATGTAAATGTTCTATTTTATACATTGAGCGGTGTTACGAATGGTGTTGTGAAATCTTTTGAATGATTTACGCCTTCATTATTCTGTGAATCTCCACTTAGTGGAGGGATTTTTACTTTAGCATAGGAAAGATATTAAACCTTTTGTGATTAGACCGTTCATCAAAGTGTTGAATTTTGAACATTACACAACCTTGAGCTCCATATTCAGATAAATTTATAATCTTAGCGCTGTAGTCATTGTAGGTAATTAATAGGTAGGTAATATAAAACTAATGGTTCATATAAGGTAAGAGAAAGAGCCATTTATTATTTTTACTCAAAGTCTTCAATATTCAATTCAGTTTAATGCGAGTAATAAGATAAAAATGTGTGGTGGATGATATTGATGTGGTGATTTTATTACTTTGGTGAAATATAAAAAAAACATATTTTGAGAAATATTTCATTTCTTCTTTTTTTTGTCCGTTCAATGGTTACCAAAAATATCTTTTTTTTGTATGTGTTCCAAAGAACATGTTTGGAATGACTCCATGTATTTTCTTTGGGTTAACTATCCCTTTATATGTGGGTTTTGGATTAACTGTCCCTTTAAATGTGTTGCCTATTTTGTTTTCTAGACCTAGTATAATTAGGATTTTACTTCTCGTATATTCTTAGCACAAAAATGTCTGTCTAAGTGAGCCATTGTAAATTAGGAAGCTGATCAAAGGCGTAATGAGAGCACAGGAAATGATGCCATTGACCGTTCAGAAATTTCAGCTCTTTATAGGGTGGGGGAATATCCTTTCTTACATTAGGTAAAAAGTGGAAGAGTAACATGGCATGACTAAAACCAGACGGTCATCATTACTGTCTGTTTTGAAGCGTCTGGTTTAGTAGCTGATGTTCTGGTGTCTAGGACCTTCTTGTGCTTGGAGTCTAAACAAGAATATGGTATTTGTTCCGTCACACCTCTCCTCAACAAGCCGTGTAATGGAGTGCTGCAGGGATGATTTATTTTCGTAGGCCAAAACGGAAACGAGTTCTATCACCCTGAAGTCATTGGGTTTATGGTTAAATGCCTCAAAGTCTGTGGTGAACACAAGCTCAAGATATGTTCGTTTTATTCTACCTTTTATTTATTTTTTTTAAAGCTTTTACTTGACTTCAAAATGGCGTTTGATAACAAGTGGCTTTAAACTGAACCTCGAACCCGAGATCGTTTGACCCAACTCAACCTGAACCCAACTGTTACTGTTAAAATTTAACCCCGAAACCAACCTGAAATCCGTCGCTATTATCCCATCTGTATTCTTATCATAAGTCAAGACAGCTTTGTAAGACCCACACTGCATGAAACCGTTGAGCTATTTATTGGTTAAAATGGCAAGATCATCTCCAATGTTTAAATAAAGACACGTCAAGTAGCAAAGAGATGCACAGAGACTGCAGCACGGCTATTTCACTTGCTCACGCTTCATTTCTTTCATATGCCGCACTCATCAATCATGTATGGTAACGTAGCCTATGATGTTTTAAACATTTAAATAGCCTACAAGTCAAGTAATACAAATGTGTATGTAGTGTTTTAGATGACAGTAGCCTGCTGTTGACAAAGCTGATTTCTGAGAGAGACAACAGAAACACGTCTGTTTGACTTTTGAACGCGCTGTGCTCACTTTACATTCATTTGTGTATCTCATCATACAAGGTTTGCAACATTTAAATATATCAAATAGCCTAGTAGAAAATTTGTATATAGTGTTTTAGTTGATAGTACTCTTGACACATCTCTGATTTCTGAGACGGCAGCACGGCTGTTTGATTTGCGGCTGCGCTTAGTTTATACTCAAACACACATTATTGCGTAGTAATTTTAGAGTATTTTTGTGCAATACTGTGGCTCAGCAAACACGAGTGACTGTGTCTGACAAATATTTTTCCTATTGTTCGGTGGAGTTTGTAGTGTAGCTTCCCCTGCATCATTTGGCACTGTAATAATTTTTCGCTCAGTAATTGTCCTCAAGCACTCATAAGTTAAAGTTTGTGAGCTGAAAGAGTGTGCGAGAGTGGCAGCACATGCACAAAACACTTCTAATAATAGTTGGGATGTAACAATTTGCTTAACTCATGATGCGATACAATACTGTTTACACGATTTTCGCACAATTGACCCTTTGCAAACAGTTTGATTGACAGGCGATCTGACCAATCATAACCCCGAATCCGACATTTTGTCTGACAAAGCAGTCAGGGGAGTTAGTAGATTAACGTTGGTGAACTTGAACTTGAAATTGTGTGTACTCACGTCTTTCCACGCTTGAAACAACGTTCCTTCTGATGTTCATTCATGTTTATTTGATGCTATAAATGAACTAGTATGAAGAGATGATCGGTTCACGAGGAGCTACAGCGATCTGTCACGACACATTAAAGAGACACTATACGCTATTTATTGTTTAAACTTCCTTAAATTACAATATTTGAAAAATGAAACTGTTTCATACCTTGTCAGTGTCCTCTTTGCTCCGGGATGTATTATTCACTCAGTGAGAACATGATGTGTGGCGTGAGAGCGCATGGCTTGTCGGACATAGCAACAGTAACTAAAGCGGGTCTTCATGAAGGGTCAATTCTTTTTTTTTTTTTATACAAATTATAAATTAAATTGTTTTTATTTCTCAGACAAAATGCTGCATATATCTTAACTTATAGAAATTGAAATGTTTAAATTAATGAATAAATTAAAAAAAAAAAAATCTCTTCATGGTTACTGTTAGCTTATAACAGCTACTTTAAAATGCATTGTACTGAAGTTAGATGAAAAGGAAATGCCATCTAAAATTTTCTGAACACGGTCCGTTCCCCTCAGATATACAGTCATATAAACCCCCACCCTCAAATGTGTCGCGATTCATTTAGCATCTCAACCGACTTGAATCGTCAAATATTCAATCATAATCAATTTTCAACTGGTTCCGGGTGCATCGCTACATCCGTAATTAATCGCCTATTTAAAAATGTGCTCCCAAATTTGCTTCCTCTTCCGGTCACAACACAGCAATATATACGGCGTAGCCTATGTATTTTTTCTTACTTACAAACCCGACCCCAATACAAACCAGAATCTATTAATAACACCTTAACTCAATCCCGACCTGAAACCCGCAAACTCTTCGGGACCCATTGGGTCAGGTAGCAGACCTCTAATGGAGTTACAGAGATTGTTAAGGGACATTAAACATCACATTTATGCATATAAAAGTTGCTTTTATCCAAAGTGATCACCCTAAACACGTAAACTCATCTACTGATTAGTTCGCTTTCACCACCTTGCTATGTTTATAATCCAAATGTCAATGGAAAAGTCCTATTGGGTTTGGTTTGGTAACTTCCGATTTGGCCTATAAGAATACATCATCATCATTGCAGAGATCTATTTGATTCATGTCTTTTACACAAACAGGGCAAGGGTGCCAAAGTTTAATGGTTGGGGTTTGCGGTTTGTTAAAATCCACAACCTTAAGTTAGAGCAATAGTAATAGACTTGCAAATATTTAGCAAATACCACTGATCAAGTGATCATCAGCTATGTAATGAACCGATCTTGCAGAGTTTTTAGCTCGCTCTTTTTAATGCACTATACAGTAGGCAGTGTGGATGCTGTAGCTTTCAAATGGCAGGTATTTTTGTCAATTTCTTTTTTTTTTTTTTCTGTGCTACCTCACCCTCGCTCTTGCTGGCCAAGTTTGTGTCATGCTGGGATGAATTACCATAACCGGTGGCTCATGAGCTCAGGAGAAAAAACGTCACCCATAATGTCAGCATTTTCCGCTCTCCAGCTACATCATCACCTGATTGTGGTGGCTATGATTCGCTCTGCAACACGCTGCGTTCTGTTACTGCCAGTGACGGCAGACGATTGCAGAGTTGAACGTGGGACTGATGTTTCCAACCCTCTGAAACCGGAGCGGTCCAAACAGAAGTAGTGGATTAATCAAATGAAGAAACATCTCTAACAAAGAAATGAGATGCATACCTCAGTAACTATATCCAGTATTTTTTTCAGTAGCACTTCCTCTAAATAATGCTGCTTCCTAAAAATGGCTCCGTGTTGAAATACAAATCGGCAGTTAGATCTCAAAATTCTGTTATATGTGTGGACTGATTGGTTTAAAGAAGAAAGTTAATTTGATCTGAGTGATGGAAGTTGAAGTAATATTAGAAAGTGTCATTCTGGAGTATTTTCCACACTAATAAAAATATACTATAAAAAAATAGTGCACAATGTACTGATTTCCATATTGATTCTTCACAGGTATTTCGCCCATATCTTGAATCGCACTGCCCCTGTTTTATGGTTAACGGAAATGTCCGTAAACTTAATGTCCTGGCTGACTCTACCTTTTCTATTTTTAAAGTGGATAGTTTTGTCATTTTATTAACTTTTACTTTTTAAAAACGGTTATTTACTTTTATCTTAACCTTTTAAACATTTATAGTTATATATCATGAGTGCATCTCAAAATCAAGAGAATTTTTTTCTAATTCAGTGGCCATGAACAACTGGACAAGTCATTTTTTTCTGTAATACTGTAATGTGATATATAATCACATTATGTGCTGAAAATAATATCACAGTGCAAAGAAATCTGAATGGTCCTAAAGTACTTTTCATTGTGAAATATGACAATTGCCCCCTCATTTTCAATTTGTGCCCCCTCCACCCCCAAAATGGGATTGATTTGAGCCCTATGACTAGTGCGATCGCACCGGTGTGATTGGAACATTCAGCGTCACTGCCAAATTCTTCATATTTGACAAATATATCAAATAATTCATGGTATTGTTAACAAATTAGTGAATATTTTGAATAAAAAAGGAAAAACTAAATAAACGCGATGCATATGTCAAAGTTTGGCATGTTCTTAAATAATGGTTGCCTTAAAAAAAAAACTCATGCTGGGGGCTCAGATAGAATATAGATGTATACAAAAAAAAAAACCTGTAAAAATAGTGCACAATGTACTGCATTAAATTGACCGAATGTTCAGTGTTTATTTTTTACAGGTGTTTAACCTGCATTTTGAATGTTGGACTTCATTGCATTGTGTTTTAGGGTTAATGGAAAAGTCCATAAAATTACTGGATAATGTCCTGGTAATTTTCTGCCAGTATATTATCTGGGTTTTTTTTGTTTTTATTTACAGTATATGTATTCTAGGATATAGGCTAGATAAGAAGGCCCCCTCAAGAATTATAACCCTTTAATTTTGCGGGTTGGGGGGAGAAACATCTGAACGTGAACATCATGTTCTTCCAAACTAGTTGTTGTCGGCTCAAACTGGAATGTGTCTGAAGAGGTGTCTCCAGGGCCGAACACAGAGCCTAAACCTGAAGACGAGCTCTTTAGCAACACTGTATCTTAAGTGATCAGCCTGGAATGTGTTCCTGTTGCAGACTGTGACCACATTATAAATGAGAGCGGCACCTCACTCAAAGCCTAGGGGTTTTTTGTTTAAATTTCAGCAGAAATACTGTTAGTAGGTCAGTGGTCAAACTGTGCTCTGGTCACCTTAACTACTTCTGAGTTTTTTTTTTTTTTTTTGAATACCAGTGTGAATGAAATGCTGCTCAGCAGGTTTCCACTGCTAATGACACGTTCTTATAGCTTTCAGTCTGTACAAAAAATAACCTACATCATTCTGACATTGTGCTTCCACAAGTTTTTACGACTCATTTCTTGATGTTTTTCGACAGTCACAAGAGCTGGAGACAAATAAGTAGTTTATTTTGGGGGGAAAAAATAATTTTACAGCTTTTTCTGAAACTGAACCTGGAACCAGAAGTATCTCCCACATGTTTTTATTTTTTTTGCTCAATTTTCACCAAAACACACAGTTCTGCCATTGATCTTCTCCAGACCTCCATGCCACAATTTCCAAGCCAAAAACATAATGTTCTGTACTGCTGTTAATATTGGTATCTCGAGAATGCATTATTTCAGCATGGTCTCATAGAAAGTCTTGTAAAGGTTCATTCTCCTAAATAAAGCACTACTTGTGGGTTATAAAGGCTTATTGGAAACGATAAACCAGTATGAAGTTGTGGTAACTGTTTTAAGAACTGCTGCATGAGGAGAATGGACTTTGCATTCAGCTACTAAGCTAAAAAAAGGTTTAAATTTATTGTGATATAATTTTGTGTGTGCGAGTACTGTAGGTCTGAAAGTTTGTGTACAGTAAAACTGCATCTGTCAGGGTGGAGAGCATGTTTTCTGATCCATGGGTGTGTTTCAAAATGCTCCCTAGTTCCGTAATAAGTACACGGCCCAAGGGAGTCAGCCATTTCTAGTGCCGTCACATTGTCAAAATCAATCCTGGGCACTGAAAACTTTGCTACCCGGAACTTCCCAAAGTTCACGTGGATTGATGAACGGAATGGGAATGTTGACAGGTAGTTTTATCCAGACCTCTGTTGTTGCAATGAATTTGCACGATGAACAAAACAAACTACACAAGAAGGATATTGTTTAGAGAGCAGTGATGTTAAAAACAATTAATTTTCAGTAATATTATGAAATATTATTGGACTGCACTGACACTCTCAGATGAGAGCGAAACTTGAATTGAATTGAGTTGGAAAATGACACTATTGTCTTCTGTAGAGCTGCTTAAGTTTATCAATTCTAATCAACTTTACAATTTTGAATTGAATCAACATCGAACTAAATTAGGCTGAACAATGGCACTGTTGTCTTCTGCCGAGCTGCTTCATAGCTGAATTAAATTTGTTTCATAATTAATCAACTTTGCAGCATCGACTCTGTTATTGAACTGAATTGAATTGACTCAAAGTCAGTTTACCTCCGAAGAGGTGCCTATACCTCAGCTGAACTCCTTTCATAATTGATGAACTTTAAACAATTGAACTGAATCGAATCAACATTGATCTGAGTTGAGCTGAATAACAACACTATTACCTTCTATAGTGGTGCTTTACTGATGAAATTGAATTTTCATAATTTATTAATTTTGCAATATGGACACTGTTCTGTGTCTGTTTATAACTGTAAAGCATTATATAGATAAAAATTGACTTGACGTAAAGGATTAGTTCAGAATTAAAACTTCCTGATAATATCCTCACCCCAATGTCATCCAAGACATTTGTCTGTCTTCATTCAAAAAGAAATTAAGGTTTTTTTGAGGAAAACATTCCAGGATTTTTCTCCATTTTATTGGACTTCAACGGCTACCAACAGGTTGAAGGTCCAAATTGCAAGTTCAATGCAGATTCAAAGGGCTCTACATGATCCCAGCTGAGGAATAAAGGAAACGATCAGGCATTTTATTTTTATCCGCAAATGCTCGTCTTGCACTAACTCTGCGATGCGTCGTGCATTACGTAATCCCGTTGCAAAGGTCACGTGTGATGTAAGCGGTAGTACCGCTGTAGGGTATGTCATTTTCTCCTCCAACTTCAAAATTGTCCATCGTTGTTTTACCTTTCTTTTGTAAAGGGCATTTGACTTAGTCTTTGCACATTTGCATTGTAGTACTTCCGCCTACTTCACGCATGACCTTTCAGACGTGATTGCGCCATCGCAGAGCTAGTGCAAGACGAGCATTTGTGGTTAAAAAGTAATGATTTTTTTAGGAAATGACCAATCGTTTTGCTAGTTATGACCCTTGTTCCTTGGGTGGGATCGTGTAGAGCCCTTTGAAGCTGCGCTGAAACTGCAATTTGGACCTTTGAAGCCTGGTGAAGTCAACTATTAAAAAAAATCCTTGAATGTTTTCCTCAAGAACCTTATTTTCTTTTCAACTGAAAAAAGACAAACATCTTGGATGACATGGGGGTGAGTAAATTAACATGAAATTAATTTGGAAGTGAACTAATCCTTTAAAACGGTTATGCTTATCACGTTGGGATTGACTCATCCTAATGTGAAGGGTGTTTTTTTTTAATTGTTTTAACTGCACAATATACTGATTTTCAGAAGAAGCTGCCATTTGTATATTTTCAGTCTGTTATTGCTTTTCTGTGCACTTGCCAAGACCGTGATGTCAGTCTGCACTTGTTGGGCAACATCACCTTGCTTGCAACTTACATACCGTAGAAACAAGTTGGTGCAAAGTCGTAAAAAAGTTAAACAATAATGTTATTCAGCTCAGCAGTGCCGGTTGAATGAGCTGACCTACTGACTTTTGCACAGTTTTGTATGTTTAGCCACTCCTCTCGTTTGGTGATTTATAAGGAAGTGTTTAAAATGACAAGGGTTTCCATGTTGTTTGTGTGTCTCAATTTGCAGGAATCAATGTATATGATCTGTCCAGCTCACATTCAAAGTGTAGATTAATTTGGGAGCGAGGCATGTTCATAGTTTTAAGAATTCATGCATTTGCTTCTCTCCACAGAGTGAGTCCTACTCATCCTAAGGCTGATGTCCTTCAAGAGTAGCGTCAGAAACATGGACGACCCTTTAAAGGTTGACTGATTCCAGCTGACACCTCATGAGTGCTTTATAACTATGCTGCGAGTCACTAGAGGCCTTATGGCCACAGTATCCGCCAACAACTCGCCAAATTCCCCAACTCCTTTCAGGGAATGATCAAACAATCCTGTCTAGGAAATACGCATCAAGATACCTCTTACATACAGGTCAGTAGCAAAAATAAAGGCTTCTACTCAATGATTGACTGGGACTTGTGGGAAACAGACCTTAAAAGCCTCAAGTTAAACATTCATAACAACCTTTTCCCAACAATACCATCTTTGGTTTGTGAAATTGTGCCTTGAAATTACAACTCAAACCTTCTTTAACAAATAACAACTGTTCTTCAGCAGGAAGGCAAATACCCCAAATCCAATGGCATGGGTCAAGTTTTTCAGGAGACCAGGGGGCAATCTTTCCAAGTCTTACCAGCCAGGATCGATGATGTCCTTGGCCCCCACCAAGGGACTACTAAATGAGCCGGGACAGAACAGCTGCTTCCTCAACAGTGCAGTGCAGGTACGTTTTTGACCCAAAGCTAAGGGACCAGTTGTATAAGCAAATCTGTTTTATTCACCTATATATTTTTTTAACAGTAATACCATGTTTTTCTCAAAATAAATAGCCTTTAAAATGTAATCCTGCATTTAATACATTTTAATATATTGAATTAATTATGGAAAAGTAATAAAATATTTGTATTATAATATTATAAGTATATAATTAAAATATTATGTATTTAAATGAAAATCATTTGTTTAATGTTTTTGTCAAATACAACTTGGCTCAAGGGAGTTTTTTTCCCCCAGTGTTTTCATCCATCTTTCCTTTTATCTATCAATCGATATACATACATTAAGATTTTAAAATGTTGTTGAAAGAAGTTTTATGCTCAACAGGGCTGCATTTATTTGATCAAGCATACCGTAAAAACATAATATTGTGAAATTTTATTACAACTTAAAATAACTGTTTTCTATTTGAATATATTTTAAAATGTAATTTATTCCTGCAATGCAAAGCTGAATTTTCAGCATCTTTACACCAGTCCTCAGTGTCACATGATCCTTTAGAAATCGTTCTAATATGCTGATTTGCTGCTCGAGACAAGTTTATGGAAACGGTTGTAAATTTTTTAGCATGTGTTTGAAGTATAAATCTTTTGTAACAACGTAAATGTCTTTTGTTGTAGATTGAGCAATTGAATGCATCCTTGCTCAATAAAAGTAATAATTTCTTAAACTTTTAAACTGTATATATTCCCAGTTGCCTCCCTTTTTCACATAGTAATACCCAGGTATTCTTACCAGTGTTATTTGGAGGTATATGAATGTGGTAATCGTTTTACCATATTGTTTAATCGTGAACATAATGACATTTAACATGGCTTTATTAACATTCGCTGTCTAATGATTTAAACTCTGAACAAACTAAATACTGTTATAACATATAAATATAACACTCAGACTGACTGGACTTGCCACAATAACGTAAAAATATCACCCACCCCCCTAAACTAGCTTATGACTCACATTGAGTTCTGACTACAGAAACCTGTCATCTCCTCCTCAGAGTATTTACGGCATCCCAACTCCACCCATCAACCCCCAGATCTTGCTCACAACAGTGTTTGTCATGCTTCCAGTCCACTAGTTACTACAAGCCAGTTTTCCCTCTTGGATGGGATTGCGGACATTATGATTGAGTGTATCTCTCCCTCGCTCTGTTATCTTGTTCCTGTACTCATCACCATGGAGTGAGGAGGTCATACTCAGACTAAGTTGTCTGGGGCCTAAGGGAAAGACACTGAGTGAAGAGTAACCTTACACTGCCAGTCCAAAAACATACACACACACACACAGATAAACAGCTCTCACCCCCCATCCTCTGTCATAGCCTAATCTCCCTTAAGCTCTTCCACCAAGCAAGGACAATGAGTCATATTTCTCAGAGTTTTAAGAACATAATGGCCTTCTATAAGAAAAGGCAAAAAAATGATGTGTGGCCATCGGATGTTGATTTTAAGATTGTCACTTTGAAGCGTCATGAAAAACCAGAAGTAAGTTTTAGCAGTTTAGAAGGATGCATTGGAGGAGAAGCACACCATTTAGAGGAGTTTCCTACCTAGACAGGATTGTGAGGCAGCACATTTCTGACAGGAAGGCTGTTACAGACAGTATGCAGCAAATTATGCTGCCTTATAAAATGACGGCATCAGTGTTTTGTTTTTTTATCGGTAACTAAAACTACTAAAGATTGATTTTGTTAATTGAATAAAGCTGAAATAAAACATAAATATTGGATTAAATATTAAAAGTCAAATTTAATGTCATCAAAAGTCTTCATTTTTAAATATCTTTAAGAAGTATGGATGGGCCCAAATTGGGAAAGGCGAGGAAAATGAATAACGCATTCTACACAGGCCCTAAAGGGACACGGTTAGGCTTGCTGCCCTACTCTGTTACATTACAGTACATCAGATTTTACTTACCACCTGAAGATGGTAAAGAGAAATGACTTGCAGGACGATGTCAGAGGATTTGGTGCGCAAGAGATCCTGAACGTCATTGACATCTTATCTTGTTAAATGTGTGGTCAGTACCACCGCTCCCTACACACAAAGTATGCGTGATTTGAGAATTAGATAGTGAAAGTAAAAAGCGAGCACGCATTCAAAAGCATTTTTTAAATCTCCGCATACTGATAGCGGCTCCCTGGTGACTGCAAATTAAATGCAATATAATTATTCAACTATATAATTGTGCGCAATTAGCTTTGAAATAAATTTTTTCATCATAATCTCATAATTTTTTTCCATCACCATGTCCCTTAGAATTCATCATTTCGTTCATCATCATCGTTTCCGACATAAGATTAGGGATGTGCCCCAAGCCAAATACTAAGTATAACAAATGTCCATGTAATTTCCATGCAATCAATTATCAATGTAAGAGGTTTTAAATTTGGGAACGGAAGTACAGAAAGTGCGATACAACCTAATATGATTATTAAACTTCAGAAGCATAATATAATTGAATGAATGTTATCGCTACTCATTTCAAGTTCCCCCTGCAATTCTCATCTACTGACCACAATACAACTGTTTCCTGCGACAGTCGTTTAAAGAAAGTAATAGTGAAGAAAAATGGTGTGAACATATGATACTGCGGTGGCTGTTATTGACTTGTGACGCTGATAGTGATCTGCAGTGTTTACACGTCACATTTTAGCATCAGTACAGCTCGCTTGAAACATCAACCGAGGTGGTACTATTGAAGCGAGCCGTACCATGCAGTGCAAAAGCGCCATTAGAAAGTAGCTGCCTATGTAGACGGTAGACTGAGAAGCAGCTCATTTCAGCTTTAAACAGAGCAAGAGTAAATGTGTGTCATTCTTTGAGCTTAGGTAATTCTAAATCTGAATTTCCTTGTACTAGGTGCTTTGGCACCTTGATATCTTCAGAAGAAGTCTTCGTCAGCTTCCAAACCACTACTGCTTGGGGGACTCCTGCATCTTTTGCGCTTTGAAGGTATTCTCATGGCCAAAACACATCATAAAGCAGTATTTAAAAAGTTTGTCTCAATGTTAAAAAGCACTTTGTGTTCATTTTGCAGGGAATATTCTGTCAGTTCCAGCACAGCCGAGAGCGAGCGTTACCCTCAGATAACCTGCGCAATGCCCTAGCCGAAACCTTTAAAGATGAGCAGCGCTTTCAGTTAGGCTTCATGGATGATGCTGCGGAGTGTTTCGTAAGTGTCTTTGTCTGTCTTTGTGTGTTTTTGTCAGTTAGACCGAAGAACATGCCATGACATGCAAATGTGTTATGTTGGGCTGGTTGATTTATAGTTAAAAAATATTTTAAAAAATTAAGATCGTTGTTGTTTTTGTGAAATAACACACAAGCTGTTCAAAACAGTTTGTTGTTAATTGAAATAAAGATAAAATACAACAAAATATTAATATTAGATAAACTAAAATGACTAAAACATAGAAATAAATTAACATAGAAATATATATGTACAAATTTTTTTAGGAAATTACTAAAACTAAAATGAAACCAGAAAATATATAATAAAATAAGATGTATGCTATAATAATATAAAAATATTAGGTTAACACATTCAAATATTTTAAAAAACATTAAAATATTTTTTCTCGTTTGATTTGAAAATTCATGCATCACATGGTTAATATATAGCTTGTATATTTGTGTTTTTATATTGAACCGTTTAGAACAAAAATATGAACAAATGAAAAGTGCATCACAATCAATGCAACATATCAATCATTTGCTATAGCCCAGGAATACATGCAATATTATTTATTATAATTCCTATTATTATTTTCTAGATAAATGTAGAATTACACTGTAAAAACATCTTTATCACATTTAATTTTATCAGTCTTTGATTTTGTGCAGGCTATTTGGCAATGTGGCCTTAAGTTTTAGACAATTTTTCACATTTGTGGATAATATTCAACCTGAGTGCTTAATTTAATGTGATCGTGTTTGATTGTTGTCTTTCTATCAAGAAATAAAAGGCAGTCTTCAAAACTGATTTCCTAATGAAGCGCAGCTGCTATTATGTTCAGTATGCACAGCACAGTTCATGCACCCTTGTCCTAATGTCTCTCTCTCTCTCTCTCTCTCTCTCTCTCTCTCTCTGGAAAGCTGAAGTAAGCATGTTTACCCCTTCGGTATGTGCAGGATTTCTCTTAAGGCCACCTAATTGCAGTAAACCTGCTTAGCATTGGGACCTGTAATCATTTTCTGTTTAGCGCAGCAGGACCGCGGAGAGTCAGTCATTACCTCAGTAAAAGTCCATTGACAGTGCTCCCCTAAACAACACAATCAATGAATGATCTCTATCAAAGCAAGCCTGGAGTGCACAGATGTATTCACACTTCTCTCACAGTCGATGCCGGTTCTCTATCAGCGCTTGGCTAGAGAGGCTGTCCCGCCAGTGCTTTTGTCTATTTGTCCAGGTTGCCTTTTTATACTGAACTAGGACTGTTCAAAATATGCTAATCGTTACTGGAGAAAATTAATCTTAAAAATAAAATCAATCTCGCCTCCTTTCAAAAGACAAATTGTCCCAGCGCTATTGGGGTTACTGAATGTACCCATGGTTCTCCGGTTTGAAAGGATGTATTTAAGCAGATAATAGGCTTGGGGAAAATTACTAAAGCTTAGACTGCATTCAGTTAAAACAAACAAATCCATTGTGTTTATATCGGGTAATACAAGAAATTATTGTTTTCATGTCTATGAATCTGTCACATAATTACTGTATACATATGCGTGTGTGTATGTATGCATATGCATATAATATATAGATTTTTTTTTTTTTTTCATAGGAGAACATTCTAGAAAGGATTCACCTGCACATCGCCCCAGATGCCGAGACTGGTGCCTGCTCATCCAAATCTTGTATCACTCATCAGAAGTTTGCTATGGAAGTTTATGAACAGGTATTGTAGCTTTTTTAATACTCCCTCACACGTGCATGCAGACGCGCCTCCTGTGAGTAACAGAGAATTGATCGATGTCCTGCGATGGCGGTTTTCAATCAGTCGGGTATAGTGGGCGGAATACTCATAGGGAATACTAATTCAGGATCCATTCTCTCTCTTTCCTTCTCCTGAAACATGGGAAAACAGTCCTTATAAAAGTAGTGTGATGATATTAGACTTTAATAACATGGTACCCATGTATACTGTGTCATATGAATTACAAGAAATATTTAATACTTTTTTTTTAATACTTTTATTCAGCAGTGATGCTTTAAATTGATCAAAATAGACAGTAAAGACTTTTACATTGTTTACTAAATATTTCTATTGAAAATAAATGCTGTTCTTTAGGCATTTTTGAAAAAAAAAACAAACAAAAAATGACAGTTTCCACAAAAAACTTTAAGCAACACAACTGTTTTCAACAGTTATTGATAAACTATTCTTGCACCAAATCAGCATATTAGAATGATTTCTCAAGGATCATGTGACACTGAAAACTGGAGTAATGATGCTGAAAATTCAGCTTTGATCACATGAATAAGTTATGCTTTAAAATATATTCAAATCGGAAACTTAATTTAATTGTAGTAACATTCACAGTATTACTCTTTTTACTGTATTTTTTATTAAATAAGTGCAGCCTAAGAGAGTCATTGCATAATACATAAAACCGTGATTAAGCCGTGATACATTTTGTGCACACGAGATACCACCCTATAAAGCAATGAGTTATTTGCTGTTTGGACACAAGAAATTATTCATTCTTGTTTTACCCAAATTAGGAATTTTTAAATTGGCTACTCCCTCAGGTTGTGCAGTGTGAGTGGGTTTAGTCATCTATTACATCACATACAGTAGTGTAATTAAGGCTTTACGTCATCTATTAGCACGCATCACTAGTAATGCATCACTGTGTGTGTGTGTGGTTTCCCCACAGTCAGTGTGTAGGAGCTGTGGTGCATCGTCCGACCCGCTACCCTTCACTGAGCTTGTGCACTATGTGTCCACAACAGCCCTCTGGTAAGTGAGACCCTCTCCAGCCATCATTCCAGAAACTTGAGACCTGTTTTTGTTGGTATATTGACCTAAAAAAATTTTTTTTCAAATGGCTTTTTATCTTGGTTTCTCTTTGTTCCTCTTTCTCTGCACTCCAGCCAACAAGCCTTGGAGATGACAAGAGATGAAAGGTTGCGCCCAGATATGTTTGGGGAGTTGCTACAAGCCGCCAGCACAGTTGGAGATACGCGGAACTGTCCGGTAGGTGTCTCGTAAAGTTGATTTAATTTAATCTAAAATTTACTAGCTATTTTAGCCCTTAAAGGACACAGTCAGGCACATAGTAAGATGGCTCTTAAGATGTCATTAAGCACACACAAGGGCAAACACGCACACACTCCCTTCTTATCTGATATTCTGCAAGTGTAACACCTTCATGTGATGGCAAGCAGCTAGGTGAAACACGAGACCGGAACGTTCCTCTCTCATATCAACACATTCTGCATTTTTAAACAGGCGAAGTAGGAAGTCACATCGTACTAGTCACTGTCAGAAGCAGCCATGCAAACATCCATGCATCTCTCTGAAGTAATGAAATATTTGGTCGAAACAGAGTTATTATAGTTAACTAAATCTGAAACCTTAAAAAAACAGTCATTACGTGAAATAAAATAAACGTTAACTGAAATAAAATTTAAAAAAAACTATTTTATTCAAGCTAGTTGTCAAGGCATTTAGTTTAACTTGAAATACTAAAATAATTTATTACATAGACATATTTAAAGAAGACCTAAAATGCAATATACACTTTTACGTTGTTTTTGAACATATATGTCTGCAGGGTGTACACAACCACCCTATTATGAAAAAAATGCATCCACTTTGTTTGCTATTTACTCCATGAATCAGAAGCAGTGTCTCAAAATGAGCCCTTCAGGAATGCATCCATCGTGATGTCACAGTGTAACAGGCCCCTCCCATGACTGGTGACAGAATCATCCATATTAGCTTAGCTCCTCCCCTGAGTGAGCTGTATATAGTCTGCCATGTTTATGTCAGTTGTTTGATTCACATTAACAGCATAGACAGCAGCAGAGACTGTATATTAGGCTGCAGCTTTAATGCGCATACATATCTAATATAATTTCTTTCCCAGATGTTTATGTGAACTTTGTGTGTATTTGACAGTTTAAGTGCAATAAGATGTGAAAGAGAACTTAGTTTAGTGCTCACACAGCGTGCGTGCACTCAAGAAAAAACCTGTTACGGCTTTAAAATGCATGCAACTAATAAACTTAATGACAAAAAACTGCAGTCACGCGAGTGTAAAGGCTCCACCCTCTTCTGGAAAGGGGTCGGGGAGCAGCTACTCATTTGCATTTAAAGATACACACAAAAAAAGGATCTTTTGCTTTCACCCATTAAGGGGCATTTACAGCATGGGGTATAATTAATGATCTGTATTTTAGCTGAAACTTAATACACATCCTAGGGACACCTGAGACTTATATTACATCTTGGGAAAACAGGCATAATAGAGTTCCCAAAACATAAACAAGAACACATAAAATTACTAAAACTTAAACTAAAATTAACATGAAAACAGAATAACATAAATAACCCTGGGTTACAGTCATCCCTGCAAATTCACCATTGTTAGCCAAAACCAAAAGAGCTGGAGTGGTGTTAAAAAACAAACAAATAATTGTTTTATCGCTATCCCTTCAATAGAGTAACTGTGGTCAGAGAATCAAGATCCGGCGAGTGCTGATGAACTCTCCAGAAATCGTGACCATTGGATTTGTGTGGGACTCAGAACATTCAGACCTCACCGAAGACGTCCTCCGATCTCTCGGATCACACCTCAACCTCTCAGGGGTAAGAATGCCGCTCTAGTAAATTTTGTCAAACTCTGCTCCACCTGGTTAATTTCAGCAAGACACTTGACCCCGTCCTAAAGAATCAAACTACAAAAGCACTACAGCACACCAGGGGATTGTGAAACACTGCTTTGAAGAGCATTTTTGGTCTCGCAGAATAAAAGATTTGAACGAAAAATAAAGCTTTAATGTTCTCTCAAATTGGTCATATTTGATTATACTTAACAAGGTACTTTCAAATGTCAATTTGGTGCAAATGTGAATGTTGAGGATGAAATGAAGCCTTCAGTTTTACTTACTAAAAAGAATTTGCTGAATGCTTTATATTACCATATTCAAAAAACATTGATTTACATGGTTTTTAAAGATATAGTTAGCTCAAAGATTAAAATTCTGACATTGTTTATTCACCCTTGTGTCATTACAAACCTGTAAGACTTACTTTTTCATCTGTGGAAACAAAAATATTTTTTCCATCCATGCAATAGAAGTCAAAGGTAACCAAAACTGTTCATGTCATACAGGTGTGGAGCGACCTGCGTGTGGGGGAAAAAAAAAGAGTTTTGTTGAACAATCCTTTATATGCGCATTAAAGAACGAAATCAAATCCTATGGAATTACTGTGATAAAACGCATTTCATACAATTGTACTTTTTTTCTTAGCAGGGAGAAAATGTGATAGTTTGTAAGAACATTACTTTCCATATTTCATCCTTTGGAATTAGATTACCTAAATTGCCAAGACTTTGCTATTCTGCTATCATGTCATTGAAGACTGAGTCGTTGTGGGGAAATCCAGTAAGAAACCCCTTATTTCTGGCTATTTTATAAAATAAAGAATTCATAGGAAGCCTCCTTCCATATTAAATGGCTATAAAAAGCTTCTGACATCACCACGGTTGCTCTTTTTCAGTTATTTATTGTTCTAGCACATCTGGTGCTGGTGTCATCGAGGCCGATTTATGGTGGTGCCTTGGACCATATGTATGAAATAAAGTAGGAGTTGATCCTCTTCATAAGACTGAGGTTGTGTAACTGCATCAGTGCTTGCTTAGCCCACGCCTGATGACCAGAAAGCCACTGGAATGGAAGGTCATCTGGTGTCCGAGTGTGTAGACGGCCTTCATTACCAGCCTCGTGTGTGGGAGTATAAAGTCATGTTTGAGAATTGTTTATCACCAGATGGCCATTCTGTTTGTGCAGCTGTGTGCATTTCAGATGGCTAAAATGCATTTGGAGATGATCTTAAAAATCTCCTTGCTTTTATAGAGTAGTCTAAACAAACACAGTACAATTTTTTTGGGCATCGAAGATCTAGATTGGAAGAATCCGCTTTTTTAATTCAAAATGATTGTCACAGATGCTAAATAGCTTTCATTCTTCTTTACGCCCACTTCCACGTTACCACCCTCCTGTATTGGATTAGTCTCAGCCGAAACCCCCCGGACAAGTACAAAGGCTTTAATTCATTCCCTACTTCTCCATGTGATGGTGGAGACTTCAGAGGAAAATAGCTCCCCGCCTGCCTGCAATCTATTGTTTCAAAAGCCTCCGAAGAAAACCAGCTATTCAGGAATCAGGGGTGGAGGAACAAGTGTTGGTTATGCAATAGCTGCTTTATTTAAACATGTTTCAGCAAATACATACTTTTGTGTTCCGTCACCTACTTCTGCCTTCTAATTCTGAACGCTCTTTGATTGATTGTACTCAGAAGACGGCAGTCTAGCACATGAAGCTGAAATGTTGTATAATTGCACCCAAGGGATAGTTCACCCAAAAATTAAAATGATCCCATGATTTACTCGCCCTCAAGCCGTCCTAGGTTCATCTTCTTTCCTTGCTCCTCGAAGGTTTATAATGGTTGTGGACCATACAGCTCCAGGAGGTTAATAAAGGCCTTCTGAAGCAAAGCGATGGGTTTTTTTGGCTTCAAAAAAAACTTGACAACCATTATAAAGCTTGGAGGACTAAGGATATTTTTAAATATATATATCTGATTGTGTTTGTCTGAAAGAAGATAGTCATATACGCCTAGGGTGGCTTGAGGGTGAGTAAATCATGGGATCATTTTCATTTTTTGATGTACTATCCTTTTAAGAATGTGTCATCATTTACTCATGTTGTTCTAGATCTGTGTGATATTTTTTTTTTTTTTCAGTTTTTTTCTTCTGTGCAACACAAAAGATGTTTAGTAGGATGTTTATGCTGCTCTTGTGTGTACAATGAAAGTGAATGTTGACCAGGGACTGTCAGGCTCCAAAATGGACAGGAAGTATGAAGAATTGCAGTACTTGTAAAGTGCTTATATCTGTCATTTTTGGAGTTCGACAGCCTTTTGTCATCCACTTGCTCTATATGAGGAAAAAGAAACCATATACATCCTGTCTAACATCTTTTCTGTTTGACAGGAGAAAGAATTTGACAGGTTTGAAAGATGTGATAATGAATAAATGATGACATGGTTTTGATTTTATTCCTTGAACTAGTGATTCACTCAAATGGATTTTTAGCAAAACACTAAAACCAAAATTATGAAACTAAAATTTTGGTAATTGAACTCTATGCTGTTCAGGGTGTTGTTCACAAATTAACTAGTTGTTGTAAATGTTTTCCGCAATGAGCCATCTCTTGATATTTCAGCCAAACACATTTTAGATATTGCTGCTCTTGCATCATTTTTGGTCACAGTGAAGTCCGTCCACATTCCGTATCATTTCAGTCAATGATTTCGGCCCTCCAAAGCTATTTTGGTTGAATATTTTCGGTCGCTGAAATTTTGGTGCATGGAAGTTTTGATCAACCTTCAATATTAGTAGAAAACTGTGCTGTAGGATTTTTGGGTAACCCTTTACAATAGGGTTTCATTTGTTAACTACATTGTAGTTATCCTGAACTAACTACTTTTAAAGCATCATGTTAATTTTAACATTAACTAATACATTATTAAAGTCAAAAGTTATACATGTTAATACTATTTAATGGACCTGAGCTAACACGAACTAAGGGCCATGATTGTACTAACTAACTTTAACAAAGATGAATAAATACTGTATCAGATGTTTTGTTAGTTCATTGTTAGTTAATGCAACATTAACTAAGGGAACTTATTGTAAAGTGATTTTGTTATGATTGTCCTAAATAAATGTGCATTTGTGTTTTCAGCTCTTTTATCGCGTCACAGACGAGCGTGCGAAGAAGAGTGAGCTGCTGTTGGTGGGAATGATCTGTTACTCCAGCAGACATTATTGTGCCTTTGCCTACCACACCAAATCATCCAAATGGGTTTTCTTTGATGATGCCAATGTCAAAGAGGTAAGACTATACTTGCCTCATATGGATCGAGAACTTTTGTCTGTATTTATACAATTTCCTACCTAAACATTCAAAAACAAAACAATCATTCCCTCTGTCCACACATTTAAATATCTAAATATCTTTTTCACTGATCACATGGTCGCTATTTCCTGTAACTTAACACTGCTAACTACACTAATGTTTCCTCAATTTTCACTCTCACTCGAAGGGTTTATAGTACACTGAAAAAAAAAATTGGTGGGTTTATTTTGAAACCATTTCCACTCACAAATTGCTGTTAAATTAATTTTTAAAGAATAAAAAATGAAATAGTATTTTATTTGTCTGACGTGCTGCAAAATGTTTTATTTAGAACTTAGAAAAATATATTTTGCACAAGGAAAATGTCTGTACTTCAAAGATGTGACGAAGAAACATACTGTTAAAATGTTTTTCACTTAATTTTGAGATGAACATGTTATTGTCATTCTATTTTTATTTTAAGAAGATTCTTTTAAAGCGTAGTTATTAAATTATGCCTTTTTAATGTATGTAATCACTAAGCAAACACTCATTATTAACTGCCTAAACAGTCACTATTTAATGCCACCAAATAAAAAATTTATATGGAATCCAGTAATTGGGGAACCATATTGATATGCAGTGCAGTATAGTGGTGCATGGCCTGTATCTCTTCATCAATCTATCAGTAGTGTGCGACTTGCTTGCGTGTGCACTTCAGCTCTCACTGGGCTAGTGGTGCCCGTCGCTGCCGCCAAGATGGATCACCCTCTCGCACAATATGTGCACTACAGTAGATGTTTATGTGCTAACTTAAAGCCAACCCAGTATGCAACCTAAGAGAACTTATCACATTTTTTTCAGATGTCTTTACTTCATTACAGCTTTTTAGTTGATTATTTTTTTAAGCATGTCTTAAATAATTTTTTTATAAGCTTGACTGCTTTGCATTTTGATCAACACGGTCTCTAGAAAAATGTGCCTCTACTTACATGTTGGCAATTTACATTTAATTAATAGACTTATTTTCGCGTGGTTTATCGCACAACTTGACATTAACTTTTTTTGCTCACCAGCCACTGTGGCTAGTGGTTTTCCAAAGTTACTAGCCTCTCAGCTTTTTGATTGGCCATAATTTTTAATCATTACCATGGGGGAAAAACTGCCATGTAGATATTTTCTCAATATTATCTCGTAAACACTTTAAGACCTGGCGCACAGATCCATTATACTGTTACACATAATGACTGTGTTTTAGTGAATACTCGCCAAGACCTGTATTTTGACATTATTTTGTGTGTATTTGACTGTTTATACGTTATAAGCAGCGAAAAAGACTCATTAGTACCGAGAGACGGCTTTAATATCCGCTCACTTTGTGAAAGAAATCTGCGGGAATGAGCACAATTATGCGCAATTCGCACAATCCCACGCTGAAAATCATTTCCTGTAACGCCAACAACATTCATCCGTAAACAAGTGAGGGGGGGGAAGGCGGGTTTGTTTTGTTGCAGAGAATGAGTAGGCCTATTAGAAGCATTATTTCAGTATAGATATGTATCGAAATCTTTTTGACAACACTACACTGCACTTAATTTATTATTTCAGATGCCTTTTTTAAAATACTACAATTGAAAAATGTACATATTATATAAGATTCAACCTGCTGAAATGGCTAGTAGGAGTGAATGTGTTACACGCCACTGGTAAAACCCACCCGCATAAGGCGGGTTGGCGGGTTTTAATGTCAAGCCCTGTGTATGACCTCAAAAACAATGTTATGACCTTTTCACCACAGTGCATGATTTGTAAACTAATGCATTTTGACGTTTACATCACAACCAGCTGTTTGGCTTTTCTGACATACCAGCTCACCTGGTACAACATTGTGATGTGGAGCGCTCGAGTTCGAGTCCCGTGAAACATAAGTCACGATAAAAAGAGCGCAAGACTTGTACAAGCTAGACGTCTGTGTGGGATGGATTTTTCAATCCTGCTCCCGCCCACTTCCGCAAGATTCTGTCCCACTCCCAGCAAAAATGTTACATTTCATCCCACTCCCACCCGAAACTTTCACGTTTAGTCCTGTTCTCACCCGCAAAAACCTGTAGGAAGAGGTCTGGATTCTATCGTTCTGGTGTCTATTGGCAGTTTCTTCCAATTTCCACACACACAACGCTTCAGATTTCCTGTGACAGACTCGTGCGTGATGATAATTGTATTTTGCGGGAGCCCATGAGTCATTTCTTTATCCTGCTTCCCACGCGCATATCGGTTACTTCCCTCCCACACCCGCACTCGGAAATTTAAAACTCGTCCCGTGCCGCACTCTGTTGCGTCAGGTGCAGAACTCTAGTACAAGCATAAAATAGCATGGTTGATTCAGCGAATGTGTCTTTGGTCACGTTTGGTTTTGTTAACGCTATTGGGTACGTTTATGGTTTAGTATAGGTGACAGTACGTTGTTATCAAACACAATTAACCTTTAGCATTAACCTTTAAGCACCACTCACTCATGGGACGTTTTCATTTCTGAACTCCCTTGGTGTGTACATTCACCCGTTTCTGATAAAACTGAATATGCACCACCTACTGGACATTTCAAGATGCAATGGAATATAATTTTGCAGAAATGTTGCCAAAGGCCCGCTTTTCCAATGAGCCTGGGTTGTTTTTTCACTGTTCAGATGATTGTTTCTTTAATGGGATGCACTGCGTCAACATCCTCCTTGCTGACTTTTCCTGCTTTTCACTCTCTCGCTTGGTTGCTCTTTGTTTCTCTTCTGTCTGTTAATTAAGAAAGAAGGTTACATCTGTTTGCCTGGAGAGACTTTGTAGTTCAGCCTGCATACTCTTACCTAAGCCTTCCTGAGGCATGCTTGCCTTCACATCTAATTATTATCTAAAACTTCAGATGGCTTTTCAGTTTTTCACTGCTGTCTGTTTCACAGCTGTACTTTACTAATGATACTAAAGAACTGTATTACTTTTTTCTTTTTAGGTTGGATCCAGGTGGAAAGATGTGGTCACCAAATGCATCAAAGGTCATTTCCAGCCTTTGCTTTTGTTCTACACTAACCCTGATGGCAGTGCTGTTATAACAGATGAGGCCCAACGGACCAATAGCAGTACCACCCAAAATAAGAGCTCAATCAATGGAGATGCACCAGGTAGAAAACCTTTCAATGTAGTTAAATTGAAAAAAAATGTTGTTGGAGACGCACAGCAGTTGATTCTGCTTTGATTTATTTGAAACCGTTTTTGTTGGTGGTAAAATCACAGATACATATATTATATTGAATAATTATCATTTGGTAATATAATCTAAATGTAAACCTTCCACCACTAAAAAGGATTCACTACAAATCAAATACGTTTAGAAATAACAATATCGTTTCTTCTTCAAATTGTTAAACAGATGATTTTGTCAAATCTGTGTGTTGATTAGGTATTAGAGTCCATATCCTTATTTTACTGAACTTTTTCATAAATTATAGTACAACATTAAATCATAATGTGTTACAGCCTTTGAAAGCTGTGGGTGTTTTCTTTCTTCCTTCCTTCCCTTCTTCCTCTCTGCTTCTTTCATTTTTTAGTTTTGCTGAGATGCCAATTGCTGTACATTTGTGTTGTAATATACATAAAATAAACAAATAAACATATTAAAGGATTAGTTCACTTTAGGATTAAAATTTCCTGATAATGTCCTAACCCCCATGTCATCCAAGATCTTTGTCTTTCTTTCTTCAGTCAAAAAGTAATTAAGGTTTTTGAGCTACCAATGGGTTGAAGGTCCATATTGCAGCTTCAAAGGGCTCTACATGATCCCAGTTTTTTTCTAAAATAAAAATATATATATATATATATATATACTTTTTAACCACAAATGCTTGTCTTGCACTGCTCTGCGATTACATAATCACGTGGGAAAGGTCATGCGTGACATAGGAGTAAGTACTGAGCAACTTTTTAGAAAGCAATCATGCAAAGACAAACGGCCTTTACAAAAAAAGGTAAAACAACGATATCAGGTGATTTTGAAGTTGGAGGAGAAAATGAGGAGTTTTTCACTCTACAGCGGTACTTCCACCAATGTCACACGTGACCTTTTCAACGTGATTACGTAATTCGTGGCGCATCGCAGAGCTAGTGCAAGATGAGCATTTGTGGTTAAAAAGTACAGTATATACATTTTTTTTTTTTTTTTTTTTAGAAAATGACTGGTCGTTTCACTAGATAAGACCATTATTCCTCGGCTGGGACCGTGTAGAGCCCTTTGAAGCTGAATTGAAACTAATTTGGACCTTCAACCCATTCAATGCTGGTGAAGTCCTGGAAATATTGGAATGGTTTCCTCAAAAACCTTAATTTCATTTCGACTAAAGAAAGAAAGAATTAAACACCTTGGATGAGATATGGGTGAGTAAATTATCAGGGAATTTTTAATTCTTAAGTGGACCAATCCTTTAACCAATAAACTGATGGATAAAAAGAATTCAGTAGTTCTTAATAAAATTAAATTAAAAGAACAATGCTTTGTCTCTCAGGTACTCCTATACTGGGTGGTAAGAAGTTGGAGTTGACTCGCGAAAACTTGACTGCTTTCTTCTCAAATCATGGTACTCTGAAGCAGAAATCTCAGCCTCCCTCTGTGTTCAGTCGTGGCAGTAACCAGACTAGCGGCGGAAGAGGGCCAGGTAATAAAATAAAATAAAAGTACTTCAAACTAACTGAAACATGAAGACCTCAAATTATGTTGTTGCCATCACTGCACCTCACAGTGACTTACTACTAACAATTTAACTAGGACTATTTTTCCCTTTCATGCAGCAAATGCATTAAGAATTGTCACCCCCCTTTTTGAACATAGATCTGAACTTAAATGGTTGTAATTGATGAATGCTTTGGAGAATACAGACCTAATGTTGGTCTCTTTTTAAAGACACAGCAGAATATTCCAGAAATGAAAGCAGCTTCAAAAAAATGAAAGTTATGGAAGTTTAAGTTTACTGTAAAGCAAATAGACTGAACTAAACATTTTGTATTTTGTACAGATTATGTATTTTACAAAATAATTTGGACTCTAAAGTTGCTAAAATCTCAAAGCCATATGTTTAATCAAGTTGTGTTACAAATTTGAAGTTGATATCATAAAGATTGAGCCTTTTAAAGCACCGTTTCCATGGTAAGGCAAAGTCTAATTTCAAACTTTGAGTGTTTAAGCACTCATGGGGGGGGACTCAATAATAATAATAATAATAATAATAATTAAAAAAAAAAACACCCAAATGTCCGGCTACCAGGACACTGACCATTTAAAAGGCTGATTACAAGCTGCAGATTTGTAAAAATCTCAAAAGATATTGTCTACAATATATTTGATTTATTGTTTAGTCCACAACATGGTGAAACAACACAGTGAAAAAGTTTTTTTCCTCTTTGAACATCAAGAATGTCCCTTCTCAAAATTGTGTCTTTAAAACAAAAAATTCTGTTACCTTGATTTACCTGTTTCAACCATCTCAAACCTCATGCTTTTTTCATGAACACTGGTCAAAATGTTCTCTGTTGGAGGCAACACTGTTCCCCCACAAAGTGTTTTAATACCCAGAAGATCAGAGAGTGAAGTACAGGATGTTTGAACAAAGACAGACAAGAAAGACCTGCGGGGAAACGTATCTCCTCGTACTCCAGTAGCCCACATTCCGCTGTTATTACAAACCATAATGGCTTGATGCCTCTCTCTTTTTATTGCTGAAGTTTCCTCTCCACTAAAAGCTCTTAGATCAACTTTGTAATGGCTTTCTGTCCTTAGGCAGTGAAAATATTCCCTTTGGCTTGGGGAAGTAGCTTATAAAGTCATGCAAAATGAGTCTTTTTATTAGAGTCCTCAGTGATTCAGGTGCACAGCTCCAGTTTGAACAACGTTTTAATAGAATGTGACAGGAACTTACGCTGCCAGTTTGTGCCAAGTCATTGCAATAAGTTTATTTCATGGACATGTTTACATTTGCTGCAACAGTGTTTTTAGGCCGTCTGAATCTAATATATAGTGGCCCCAAAAAGTATTTATTCCTAAACAGCACTTCATGTATGAATGCACTGCATTTGATTATAAAACGATATCTAATAGTTTTTCTCAGAACTAATTTCACTTTTCTAAGCCTTGTAGTAGTTATTTTTCTTCATTTGTTTTGGGTTTGCTTTAGTTTTAGATTTTTATGCTTTGTGTGACTGTTTTGTTTAGCTTTGTTTGGATTTGTTTTACATTTATGCATTTAACACTTTTATCCTAAATGACTTGGGAAAGAGGAACAAAAGCAACAATATTCAAAATATATGATGTTTGTAGTTTTTCTTTTTCTTTTTTTTGTTTGTTTGGTTTAGTGGGGTTTTTTTTCTGTTTAGCTTTGTTTGGATTTGTTTTGTTTTACATTTATGCGTTTAACACTTTTATCCTAAATGACTTGGGAAAGAGGAACAAAAGTAACAATATTCATAATATATGATGTTTGTAGTTTTTCTTTTTTTTTGTTTGTTTGGTTTAGTGTTTTTTTTCTTTTTAGCTTTGTTTAGCTTTGTTTGGATTTGTTTTTTGTTTAACATTTATGCATTTAACAGACGCTTTTATCCTAAACGATTTGCAAGAGAGGAACAAAAGCAACAATATTTGTAATATACAGTGTTTGTAGTTTCTTCTTCTTTGTTTTGCTTTTTTTTGGGTTTACTTTGGTTTAGTTTTGCAACATGCAAAAGAGGAACAAAAGCAATTTTGTTTTTAAAGTGGCTTAGATGTCAAAGTACCTCTTGGGGCCACTGTAAGTGTAAACTTTACAAAGTTCAGAAGGAGATCTGTATCTTTTAAGTATGTTTTGGAATGTAAGATGCGATCGCTGATAGCTTGATGTTTTTTCAGCTGTATCTAGTAACCCCTCGCTAAGAGACTGTTATGTGACTGCAGTGTGTTTGAGGGCAAGAAGTGTCCTTTCTCTTTTTGTTATCTGTCTCTCTCACTCTTTTGCTCTCTTGTAACACTTCACTGGTTTTCTCCTCCAGCACAGCAAAAAAATAAAAAAAAAATGAAACGCACACACACACATTGATTGCCGTTAAGGCTCTTAGGCTCTACTGTCCTTCCCAGAAGCCTCAGGGGTGTATTTAAAGAGTGCAAAGACCACACTTTCTCCCACTATCCCAATGATCCTTAACTTCAAGTGTACTCTAACGCTTTATTTGAAGGGTGCTGCGTATGGATTTTACAGCTGACCCATAAAACATACTTGACAGTATTTTTTAATGGCTGCATTAACATTTCAGAATTCCTGTAAAGAAAGTGCTAGATTTAGACCTTGATATATGTTCATTTATAGTAAAGCTAATGAATTCAAGCTATATATTTTTTTTATACCTCCGTGGGACCTCCACACAAGCAGAAACCTCATTTAGCAGGATTGAAATTTGAATTACATCTCTAGTGAAAGTGCTGCGTTTAACCATATATGTGTTGTTTGTCTTACAGTGAAGATGAACCTTGATCCAAAGAGTCGATTTAGAGAGATTTTGAGGGAGCTGCCAAAAGAAGGCCGTCCCATCAACCTTATCAAAAAGGACTCGGACCGGTCACAGACAAGACCAGAAATACTGAGGCACCGGGGTAAGAATATTACATTTTTGACTTTAATGGCATTTTATTTAAATATTTTAACCCCAAAGTGTCATTTTCAAAAGGCAAGTTTATCTTATTACTATTGTTTGTATGTAGGGTCTGGGATTTGAGTAAGCAAATTTTGCAACTATAGCAAAAAATTTGCTCTAAAAAAACACTTTTACTCTATTGCATTAAATCACACACTTTTAAAGAGCCCATATTATACTCTTTTACAAAGTCTTTTTTTGGGGTCTACTAGAATAATTTTAATGTTTGAAAAACATTATTTTTCACTTATTGTTGCAGCACCTCTCTTCCCAGTCTGTCAGTAAAGGCTGTTTTATACTTCTGCGTTGGACCTACGCCGGAGCCTCTGCGCCGCAGGCTATGTGTCTGTTTTCATTTATACTTCTGCGCCGTTGTCCGCATTGACTTGCATGCAGACCACTATTAGGCAGTGTCCGCAGTCATGTTGAGTATCAAGGCAAAAGCCGAAGAAGAAGCAGCTTGTCATGCATGTTGTCAGAGAAGCTTCAGCAGTGATGGCGGCAAATAGGCAACGACTTTTGTTGCAGTTAGATGACGTGGGACGGAGCATTTTTTCATTCTTACGGAAGTTAAAAATACTCACTCTTTTCCGCTTGCTCCTTGCCAGTTTTTTTTGACCTGAAGGAGGGGTTCAAGCAGACCAATCACAGCGCTTGTGGTGCACCTAGAATTGATGCGTTATGCTACACACAGCCTACACCGTAGCTACGGGTACACTCAACGCAGAAGTATAAATCAGCCTTTACACTCTGTTTAGTCTACAGCAGTGCTTCCCTAACTGTGGGCCGCGGTATTGCCGTAGCTAGTCCAAATATATTAAAATAATTAAAATATTCCAATTGTTCTAAATTTAGATTTTTTTTTTTGAAAGTATGTAAGGTTAGTGTTATGGATTTAAATATATTTGTAAAGAATATTTACATCATAGGTCTCATAATTCACATGAATTTCTTACAAACTTGTTAATAAATGTATTTGTAGGTAAATGTCGGTATATATTTTTTAACGGCGGGGTCCTGGAGCTTTTGCAATGTTTTTGGGGGGCCTTACCCCTCTTAAGTTTGGGAAGCTCTGGTCTATAGTGTTGGAGGTAAGGCATTACAAGTAATGCGAGTTATGTAATCAGATTACTTTTTCCAAATAGCTGGTAAAGTAATGTATTACTTTAAAATTTACTTCAAAATATCTGAGTTACTTTTTCAAATAAGTAATGCAAGTTACTTTGATTTCCCGTGTATTGACTGACTGCTCTCCTGTCCGCATGTTGAGAGAAATCGCGAGTAAGTGCCGCGATGTTGTGTAAACATGATGGTTATTGTAGTCCTAGACTAAATGTGAGCATTTAGTCATCTCACTTGCACAAAAACCGATTCAGTGTTCCTCAAAACTAATAAAAGTAGTGAAATGCAAACTTAGGATATTATGTAAAACAATTTGTTTATTGCTGACCTTCAATGATCCAATTCAGCCCTACTAATAAGCAAAAATTAATTTCGATAAACATCACATTTGTTTCATTTTTGTTTTTATTGTTGAAGAGTGCTGAACTTTCTTGTCTGAGTTGCGCCCTCTACTGTAGAGGTGTGAGTTTGCATTTCCTTCAGCCTGAAGCTTATTCATTTCACTTATGGTGTGAAAGGGCCTTTACGTATGCAAATGTTACGCAAAAGTAACATAACGCATTACTTTCCATAAAAAGTATCTAAGTAATGCAATTAATTAATTTTTAGGGAGTAACGCAGTATTGTAATGAATTACTTTTAAAAGTAACTTTCCCCAAAACTGCCTGTCTCTATGAAGCCCCTCCTTCTGAAAACCACAATGTGCTCTGATTGGTCTGCTGGACCAGTGTGTTGTGATTGGTTAACCGCTTCAAGCGTGTTTCAGAAATGTCACGACTCTAACCATTACTGCGAGTTTCAACACACTACTAACGCAACTCAACCAGGCTTCCCCCACTTATTTTGCGGATGCCTCGGGCGGGAATTATTGAAATGTGAAATATTGTCATATTCGTTCCCTGAAGAAAACTCAAGACTACAGTTGAGTTCAGAAACCGTGTTTAATGATATAGAGAATAACTTTATTTAGTGTGACTTAGTTCTTTATAACTTTGCAGACCTTTTTCATGCTCAAACAGCAACATTACACACTAAAGAAGCTTGAAAATGTAAAGAAGCATAATAGGTCAACTTTAAAAAAATCTTCTCAGTCCTCCTTGGAGAAGCACAGATGTGTGGTAGTTACACTCGGAGCTTTTAGCAGAGCTTTGGAGTGGAATAAACTAGCTCACAGTGCTCTGCTGGTACTTATGTAACCCGGAGTCAGCGAGAAGTGTTAAAAACACAGATTACCTCTGACGTGTGCTCCATCCTCATGCTGGGTATTGTAATCTCTGTAACGGTTCCTTGTGCTGAGCGACCAGCTCTTTTTCAGCTCAAATTAATGATGGGTCATACTGGGTGATGCCGTTATATTTTGAATATCTAAATGGAGAGTTCAGTAGATGGCAATGTAGTATTTTCAATTTGTTTTATGGTATTAATCAGTCCTGCTGCAGTCAGTGGTTGATTGACAGCTACTGCATGTCCACCTAACAAAATTTCTGGGTGTTACATAAAATCTTTGATGCCAAATCATGTCATAGGACATTTCACATATCATCATGCAATGCAATTCCACCTCCACTATCAAGTTTCCAGGTAGTTGTATTATCATTGACTCTAATTTCAAACCAATAATGACTATATCGACACATTGTGTCAAATTTGCTGAAAAGATCAGATTGTGCACAACACTCTGCATCACCCGCACAGAAGCTCCACTTGCATAACCACTCTAATGCTGGATGAGGTCAATGAGACTCACTCAAAGGGCCATAAAGGCTTTGCTGGAGCCTTTCTAATGAAACAACATGTCCATCAGATCAAGTCATCTGTTTTAGAGAAGATTGCTTGTTGAAAACTAAGGACATCAGTTGTTTGTCTGAGGGAATGTGTGTGCTTCAAAGACAAATATGAGCTCAAAGGAATAATTCAGGCAAAAATAAAAATCATTTACTCACCCTCATGTCATTCCGAACTCTTATGTCTTGCTTTTTATTTCTAAAACAAAATGAGGAATTTTGTATAATGTTTTGGCTTCTCTTTTCCACGTAATAAAAGTGAATAGGAGCTTGAGCTGTCGAGCTCTATAAAATTATCAGTCGTCTTTTGCTTTAGATTTTTTTTTTTTTTTTTTAAATATTACTTATGGAAATAATATACATAAATGTGAACTTAAGTTCAACTAACTGCATCTAATATAAACTAGAATATATTTTCACTTTATTGTAAATAACATGCAATTAAGTGTTCAACAACACTTAAGTGTTTTTTGACTCACTTAATCAGGACTTAAGACACTAGAAGCAATTATAAAATTGCATATAAAATGTACTTCTGTTTGGCAGTACACATTAACCACAAGGGAAATTACGTCTGAATTAACTGAAATCAGCTCATTTCAAATGTATTAACTTTTAAATTGTCAAATAACACACTACATTTCAAAATCTAATTATAATCAAGTACTTTACACATGATTTATTAAATTAGTCAACACATCAAAAATTGATGTACTTTAAAATGCAACAGATTAAAACAATGATTTGAAATGTTCTTTAAAGTAAAAATTAATTTGATATTACAAAATGCACCTTTTGAAAGTGTATTAAGTGTGTTAAGAAAGGGTCATCAAAGTTTACTCTTATGTATGGTTAAGTGATCTTTTATTTTAATAATATGTTGTCTGCAAGTATTTTTTTTAAATATACAGTAACACTTTATTTTAGTATACAAGTACGTTTTATTTATTATTACTTCGTACTTAAATATATAGTTTCATTGTAACATGGATACCTAAAAATAAAGTGTAACTAAATTTACTTTTAAGATTTGAAGTACGCTACAATTATACATTCAATACAATTAAGCAGACTTCTTTCATAGCTTGGCACATTGGACAGTGCACATAACTGGGCCATACAGACATGAGGTTATGGGTATCACAAAGTCATTTCCTCATGTGCTGTTAAACTGGCTCGCCATATTGTGCATGTCATGTGACCAACATTACCATCTCCTTTTATTGCTCATAAGCAGTAAAATTGTGGTCTGCAAGCCAAGCAGCTTGACTTTGCTTTACCCTTTTTAAGTATGTATATGGCTTACTAATGGCTTTTTAGCCTTCAGCGTGTAGATCTCTGACAAGACTGCCTTCATCTTGTAGAAAGTTAACAGTGTAGGCTGTTTGATAATTCATTATGCCTGATAATTACCTTTTTCAGTGTATGTGACAAGCGCGGGTCAAAGTTGCATTAATATCTAATGAGATAACGCTGTTTTTTTTTTTTTTCTAAAGCTCATTCTGCATAACGATATAGGCACTTGGCATTGTGGAATGGCACCACAGCAGTATGGATTTGCATTGCCGCAGAATTTCTATGCCAGCCTATTTAACAGTGCCAATATCAGCACTGTTCTGCCCAAAGAGAGTCACTCCTCCACCTTCACGAGAAAAAAGGTCATCCAGGCTATTAGTGCAAGCCCGCATATGTCGGAGATGGATGATTCTGGCCTGTAGACTGGAAGCAGCATCTGTGAATAGTTTGTGTAATGTAAATGAACAATTTAATAACGCAGTGAAATTTCAGCGTGAACCAGGACTACATTCACACAGTGGCAAAATGCATTTCAGTCCTGTTTGGAAAGCTTTAGTATAGCTTTATGTACAGTTTGGTCATGAAAGATTGACAAATCTAAACAGTTTAGAATTATTTCTTGATATAAGTTTTTACATATATTAAATAGAGTGATGTTAAATAAAATACTTAAAACCCCTTTTTTTTCAAATATCATGAATTATTACTTAACAAATATTTTTAAGTTTTTGGAGCACCACATGGCATTTTAACAGCCTGAACTAACAATGCCTTGTCAGCAAAGTCAAATTATCTGATGTATTTGGATATATTTGGATCTTGACACCCAGTCACTATGATATTGTTTAAAAAATAAAAAATAAAAATCTGCATGTTGAATGCACTGCATGACTTAAGCTGTGAAATAGCTAAAATTATTATTAGTTTTTTATATTTATTTGGCATTTTTGCCTTTATTGCAATAGGACAGTATGTAGGCAGGAATCACAGTGGGATGGAGAGAGGGGAACGGGAAAGGATCCGGGACTCGAACTTGTGTTGCCAAAAGCGCTTCGGTACTATATGTCATGCTGCCCACGAGGCTATTGGCGAATAGACAAAATACTACTTTTTTTTACACTTAATAAAGCATGCTAAAATAAAATTTTCTTAATTGTGATACTTTATAACATTCTTGTTCCTCATTAGCAGAAGAGGTGTGATCAAGTCATCATGTGCATTGCTTTTTTTAATGTATTTTTGAATATGTTAATAGAGCCAAATAATATGACCCATCTGATAACTCTATTAACTGTGTATTATACAATAAAGATTAATCCCCAGTGAAGACAACCACACTGCAAGTGTCTTCAGTGCCAGTTGACATGTAGGGTAAATTTTCCAAGAATCAAGCTGGTTGTAACTATGCGTCTCATCCCCAGACACAGTGCCTGAGCAGCCTCTCGCCCGCTCACTGTCACCTCCTGAGAATGGCTTCAAGCATCTGGAGTCACGGCTGTACAGCAGCCAGGGCAGAGGTCCGACGAAAGCGGACCGCTGGCCTGTTACGACCACTCACTTCAACCACGACCCACGCTCTCAACCTCAGCCTCGCGTCCCGCTTTATCCCCCTGGAGAGAATCGCCCTCGAAGGTTGGAAGTTGCCAATGGCTACGATACAGACAGCAGTCAGGGCTCTCGCAGCCGAGCAAATCGGGCTTGGAGGCCGATGCGAGAGGCACTTAATGTCGACAGCGTACTAAACAGCGATAATAATCAAAACTCCCACAACTCTCGCAAACAGACCTTTAATCAGGAGAGCGAAGAGTTGGCATGGAGCCGACGTGAAGAACGCAAACCCAAGAGTTTAATGACGATTTATGAGGACGAGCAGAGACAGGACATGGGCAGCAGGAGCTCGTTGGAATCGGAGGGTCGTGGACCTCCAGAACAGGACAGGGTTAAAACAATCGTCAACAACCTCAACATTCGGACTGATAACTGGAAAATCCAGCGCACTGAATCTGGATACGAAAGCAGTGATCGTCTCAGCAGTAGCTCAGCCAATCTGGACTCTCCTGTGGTGGAGAACTTGAGCAACAAAGAAATGCAATCCATACCCGAACCAAACCCCTCCAGGTAAGAACTAAAGTAATCAGGAAGAGCATCAAAACATTTGCATTTATGCAAGACACATTGGATGATAAATGGTGACGCATGATTACAAGAGAAGAAATCAATATGAATTCAATACTAGTTAAGGAGATTTCATGCAGTTGTTTTAGGCCACAGAAAAGAGATCGACCGGCAAGAAATGGCAGGGTTCAATCAGTATATACACTACTGTTCAAAAGTTTGGGATCTCTTTTTCTAATATTTTTATTCAGTAAGGGCACATTAATTTAATTAGTTATTATATTATATTATATTATATTATACATGCATATATAATATATACCTTGTTTAACATATATGTAAATGTGTTATATATATATACATGCATGTATGCATACAAACATACATATACTGTACGTACTGTATGTAATTTTTTTTTATTTGTTTAGCATTCTTTTTAAACCAACTAAACAACGTGCCTATGAACAGTGTTGAGTTCAAGCTATGTCAGCAAAGAATACTATTTCAGTATTGTTTGAATGTTTGTTTTTCTTTGTCAGATAAGGTATCAAATTCTTGTGTTGCTGTGCATATCTTGTTGTCATTGTGAATCAGAGTACACCCACCATGTTACAGTATGTTAGGTGGAGGTGTTTACGTCATTGTTTAACATCTTAAAAAGGTTAGGCTTGGGAAGAACTAATGTAGACTGACTAAAGGGCCTGTCACACTAGATGACTGCTTCATGCAGCTGTTCTTCTTAACTGAAATTTAAGTCTAATAGTTTAAGTATGTACTTGAAATTTGCGTTAAGCTTAATATAGAACAGGATGATGTGACTGCATTAAAACAACTAGAGTTTTGTCCATGTTTGATTTTAGCCGAGTTGAGGTGTTTAGATCCTCTTTAGAATGTCTACAAATTCATCCATATTTCAAGCTCACCGAATGTGACCTTTAAATGATGCAGGAAGAGATTAAAGTACTCGTTCTCTCACATTGATATGTTTGAATGTGAATGGAGCACAAAATCTAGAGTAAACGCCCATTAAGCCAAATACAGATTTGCTTGTAGAACTAAGTTTAATGCATTTTGTATTTTTAGAGAACCAAACTACCAAAGGAGGTATGAGGATTCAAAGGCTGAGATCTCCCTTTCGTCCATCTTCTATGGTAAGAGGTTTTGAGATAAGTGTCATCAGAAATAGCCTTTTTAAATCTAGTAAGCCGTCTCGCTGCTCATTGCCTATATAGGCAGCTGTCATGTGGATCAGTATTTTGTTTTTTTTTGTATTCTTTATATACTATTAAAGTATTTATTAATGTTTTGAGTTGGCTTTTATTTTAATGTTCAGAATTTGTTTTTTTTAATTTTAGCTGAAGTTTTAGTATTTCTTTTTATTTATTTAGCTTTAATTTTATTATAATTCCAGTTTTAACTATTTTAATATTTTGTTCCCCAGGCAATATTTCAGATTTTTACATTTTATTTATTTTATTCTAACTTCATCCCATTTACCAATAACATTTTTAGTTGACAATAACACTGACATTGGTTTTTGAATGGTGGTATGTTTCAAAAATATGTTTGGTGTTAGCATGTTGCAAATATTTGTCAGAAGTGTGTATTTTGTCAACCTCTCACTCTCTGACAGATGTCACCACAGTGATAAACAACAGCTACCAGTCAGCTTAACACAAAATTAATGATAAGAGCGTACTATTACTTGTTTACCAACTAAACAAAATTAAAGAGTCCGAGCCTCAGCTGTGGTGCTTTTGAAACCCAGCGTCATTATTGGTAACTAAAGCTACTCAAAACAAACATTAACAAAAATATAAATATTAATTGAAAAACTTAAACATTAAAAAATATAAATGAAAATTTTAAAAAAATATTTAGAAAATAGATAAAAATGAGAAGCATGTAACAAAATTACTAAAACGAAATTAAAATGACGGAAAATATAAATAAAAGCCTATTCAAAATATTAATAAGTACTTTAATAATATCTAAATATGTATTTATGCCAGTGCACACCTCAGACAAGCCATCATGGCTGTTATCAGCACTCTCATTCCAGATGAACTGGTGACGTGAAGGGTGCACATGGGGTCGTGTTTGGGGACGAATCATTTGTCCTGGTTGTCAGCGCTGGGAGCTGTTTGTGTATGTGTGAGTGTGTTGTGATGGCTGGGGTGGGGGTCTATTTACCCCAGCTGTAGGTGGTTTATGGGAGCTTTATGGGCTGAAGAAGTGAAGCAGAAAGGACAGCTCTCGGGCGGTGTCCTCTCGGTCGCCTTTAAGGGTGTTTTCACTGCGACATGAGCGTTGAAGTGTTCAATGCCGTGGGAAGTAATAGCTATGCATTCTTTTGACTTGTGCCTTCTTAGACAGTGAGTGATGCAAGATGTTTATAATGGGTTTTTATGTAGATATTTTTCTTTGGCTGTCTGCTTTGTTTCTTCAAGCCCAGATTATAGTGTCATTTAAACAATAATACAATTTAAGATGGATATGTGTTTTACTCTTTTCTTTTTTAGTTTTTTATGTCCAGTTGCATTTTGAAATTGTATTGACAGTCCTTTCCAAATGTCAACTTGGAATTGGTTCAAATCTGCTGAGTGTGTGTTGCCTTTCAAATTGGCCTGATTCCAGTCGCCAGTAGAACAGAAATCATTTTGAAAATCAAAGAAAAAATAGAAAAGACTACTACAATAATACATTTATATTAAAGTGCCCCTATTATGTTATTTTAAAGGTGCTTAATTTTGTTTTCGAGGTCTGCTACAAAAGGTTTATATGAATCCAAGATCAAAAACTTTTTCTCATAATATACATTGCACATCACCTCATTTCTCAGTGTCTAAAATGACTCATTTCTTTAAACCCCTCCTTTTCACGAGCTCTAATTGGTCAGATGGCCCAGTTTGTGATCGGTCAACCGCTTACAGCGCCTTTCAGAAACCAAACTCTCATTACCATACCTGAATTTCAGCTTCAGATCTTCCTCAGTGCGTCCTACACAGTGATACAAACAGTAACAACAGCATTTGTTTTTCCGTATCAATTCCGGTGCGAGTCCTCATCCTTTTGAAGTGCAATGCAGAGTGGATTCGCTTTCGCAGCTCAGAAAACGGCGTCTTCTAGACATGTCGACAACACGAAACAAACTCTTCCAGACTCTGCTACAACCACTGTGTTTGAGGGCGGGTCAAAGTTGAGGTTGTTCGCGTGCAGCCAATGAAGACATAGCCTGGCATAACGCAAATTTGTTACGTAGTTATGTAACCGGAAGTTACTGACGACTCTTTTTGCCAGTTCAGAATCGATTCTTTAAGGAGATTTTATTTGTTGTGCACATTGATCTTTAAAACTTTTCAGACCTTTTACTTTCATAAACATCTATATTACACACTGCATGAAAGGTAATAATCGAAAAAGCATAATAGAGGCACTTTAACTTATGTAGTAATTGATAGTTACTTGTTTTTTTAATAATACATTCAAATTTAATAATTAAATATGTGTGATTGTCGTATTAAATGGCAGCACTAGCAAAACATTTAACACACAAGTTAATTTTTATTTATACATAAATAGATATACTGTTCAAAATTAAGACAACTGGTATTTGTACTCTTTCTAGTAGTCAAATGTCCATAGTGTGATGAACTACAGGACAACTTTCATTTGACTTACATCCACTAAAAATCACCTTTACAGCTTAAGTCACTGCTAAAATCATTTGTTTGAAAATGCTGCTTGGAATAACATTTTATCTAAAGCATACATTTTTAAGTGTGACTTGCATGTCGAGAGAATTATTTTTGCCCACTTTTCTCATATTGCGAAGGAAGGAAATGTCAAATCCCACGTTGAGCTTTCAGTAAACAGTGCAGTTGAACATTGTCCTTGTTTGATCAGACGTACACTGCAGAGGGTTTTTTAAGAACTGTTGCAATTTAGGAGCAAGAAAAAGCACATCCTGCCAACAGTCTCATTGTCTCTCTAGTCCTCTTGTTCAGTATCAGTGCTGTACTCGTGTGCCGAGTGCGCTTTGTATCACATGAGATGCTTGTAAAGGTCAGACCAGCAGGAGCTGCTGATAGTTCAGTGTGTTGAACGGATGATAGTCGGGACTATCTGCTGCTGTTTGCTTTCTTTGGTTTCACAGGGACTCGCTGTTCTCCATCTGCAGTCATTTTATTATTAGTATTATTATTTACTTTTTTTTTTTTTTTTTTTTTTAATGTGTGTAATACAATTATGTCATATTGGTTAATGCCACATAAGAGCCTCACACACACACACACACAGGTTTGTTTTGCTGTCTTAGTGAGGACATTCCATAGGCGTAATGGTTTTTATACTGTACATTCTCCTCCTTTACACTAACCCTACTCCTAAACCTACCCATCACAGAAAACATTCTGCATTTTTACATTTTTAATAAAACATTTAGTATGTTTTTAAAGCCGTTTTAAATATGAGGACTCATGAAATGTCCTCATATTTCATGTTTACATCTTAATACCAGTGTAATACCCATGTCATATACAAATTTGTGTCCTCATAGTGTGTGTGTGTCTGATATAGATCTTTAGATATTATAATATCTAAACTTACAAACAAAATGTTATCCCTGTTCTTTTGCTGCCTTCAGCAATGCAAATCTGTGATGTGATGTTGCATGAAAACTAAATGGGGCTAATCCTTAAAGCTATATGTTATTTTGAGAATGGCCGGTCCATTTACTTTGTTTGTCCCAGTAATTGTCGAAGTATGAATATAGTTGAGAGTTTGTAGCAGGCATTTCCTGTATGGCACACTGAAACCATAAAGAGATGTTGTCCAAGTAGCATTTAAGAGAGATCTTGTTGCACTGTGGAAAATATTTATTCTTAGACATCTGTAAATATTTTTGGCAGCTCGACAGTTCCAGTTCAGTCTTGTCTAATGTGATTCATATCTATACATATTTATATTTGCAGGTATTACTCTACTTGATTCGTTTAGCTATAATACGCAGTGTTGGGTGAGTTACTCCAAAAAAGTAATTAATTACTAGCTACTAATTACATCTTCCACAGAGTAATTAGATTACTGTACAAATTACGCTCTCTAAAAAGTATTGGATTACTTATTACTAATTGCTTTCTAAATCCCATATCAACCTCAACCAGTTCAACAAAACAAGGGTAGACATGAAACTGCTCTTTCAGTTCTTTCAAATAAATAGTATAAAATTGTAAAAATTATTTTTGAACTGACCAGCGTATTTAAAGGGAGAAGGTTAGATTAAAAACATACATTTTAGCATTAAATTCACCATTTTTTATATAGAATTGTTCTATGGTCTATTTAATGCAATTACATCAGAAGTAACTAATTACATTACATAAGTAATCCCTTAATTTGCTTTTTCAAATGTAATTTAATTAATTAGAAATGCATTACACCCAACACTGGTAATATGTTGTCACACGCTGTTTAATTGTGATCTCCAAAGCTAACCGTATGTTCCAGCTAAGCCCTCTAGTCCATCGGATTTTGCTGTTGATTTTTTTTTTTGGGCCTGAATTACTCAACTATCAAGCCTAGAGAACAGGTGTGTGTCACTTGGCTGCTGAGCTGGCAGTGATCTCATGTTGGCTCAAACATTGAGTGTTGACGTATGGGTTGTGTTTAACACCACTCCCAACCCGTCCGTCAGAGCTGAGCTGAGCTGTACTGTACCTCATCTTCTGAAACTAGACTGACAGCACATGTGATGGCGGTCTATGAGCTAATTCCCCCACGTGTCAGGATGTGTTGTTTTGGGCTTTAGGGAACATGAATATCAACTGAATGAGACATAAGACATAATTGTAACGTGTTACCAAACAATTAAAATGTTTATTTTGGGTAATTGAAATAAAGCTGAGATAAAGTTTTGTAAATATTACATGAAAAACATAAAAAAAAAATTAAAAAAAAAATAATTTTGCCAAGGCGACATTTCTGATTTTCGTTTAAGTTGAAGTACTAAAATGAAGAAATATATATATATATATATATATATATATATATATATATATATATATATATATATATATATATATATATATATATATATATATATATATATATTATATATATATATATTTATTAATTATTTTATTAATATTACAAATATTATATATATATATATATATATATATATATATATATATATGTGTGTGTGTGTATTATAAATATGTATTATAAATATATATATATATATAATAAATATATATTACAAATATTATTATATATGTATTATAAATAAATATATATGTTTATTTATTTATAATACATATATAATATTATATATATATATATATATATATATATAATATTTATTTATTTATAATATTTATTTATTTTTATTTTTATTTTTTGTAACGTTGTCGTTTATTATGGCAAGAATCACTCATACTCCGAGTTTGGGAATTGAAATTTGAACACTAAATACTTTTTATCATATATAAGCATCCCACACTGTTTGCAGACATGAATGATAATATCTCAAATCATGCAGCTTCTTTAAAAGAGATGCTGTTTTTTTTCTAAGCAGTTGGATTTACCATTTTTGCTTTGTGGATGATTAAACAGAGGGAGAAAATCCACTATACTTGCGTTATTGGAGGGGGGGGGTCATGTCTAGGGTCCGGAATATCATATTAAGGGTGGTGGTTTCTTTTGGACAGCAGTGTTTTATTTATATTTTTATCAGCTCCAACGTTGCAAGTCATGGCCATCAAATGGAGGTTCTTCTCATGAGGCTTAGCAGCTTAAACACGACAGGCTTGAAAAACCAGAAAATGGGGTCTAAAGTCCAATCCTCTCATAATTGCATGCTAGCCAAAGGGATTTAGTTGTTAATGCGCTGGGGGGGAAAAAAATAACAGAAGGAGGGAAAGGCAATGTGTGCTGATACATCTCTCTCTCTCTCACACACACACACACACACACACACACACACACACATATACATACATACACACGCAGAGTGTCAGTCTCAGGGCAGCCGCTGTGCTCAGATTCAAAGACAAACAGGCGATCCCATGAAGAAAAAGAAGTGTAGGACTAATTAAAGAGATCGTTTGCCAATTTTCTTTTCTGTTGTTTTCTTTTTATGATGTTTTGCATCAAAAGTATGCAGTAAAGTAAATGCAAATGTATTGTTGCAGTTCAGTTTGGTTTTATATGTATTTATATATAGTAATATATTTATAATTTGAAAATTATATGTGTAAAGCTATCAAAGTATGACTCACTGAACTTTTACAGCTAAACAAATCTGAAATCCTCATGACGGACTTGTCTACCCAGTAATGTGAAGTGTTCATCTTTAGCACCCTCTAGTGTTTCAGACAGATTCTTTATATACACTCACCAGCCACTTTATTAGGTACACCTTGCTAGTATCGGGCTGGACCCCCTTTTTCCTTCAGAGAACTACCTTAATTCTTTGTGACATTGATTGAATAAGGTTATGGAAACATTCCTCAGAGATTTTTGCTCTGCTTGAACCGTTGATACAAAGCAGGATGGATCCATGATTTCATTTTTTTTTTTTTTTTTTTATGCCAAATTGTGATGGTATGCCAAATACCATCTTAATGTTGCAGCAGAAATTGAGACTCTTCAGACCAGACAACATTTTTTCCAGTCTTCTATTGTGCAGTTTTGGTGAGCCGTGTGAATTGTAGCTTCAGTTTCCAGTTTTTAGCTGACAGGAGTGACACTCTGTGCATCTTCTGCTGCTGTAGCCCATCAGCTTCAAGGTTCGACATGTTGTGTGTTCAGAGATGTTCTTCTACAGACCTCACAAGTGCTTATTTGAGTTACTGTTGTCTTTCTATCAGCTCGAACCAGTCTGGCCATTCTCCTCTGACACCAATAAGACATTTTCACCCACAGAACTGCCGCTCACTGGATATTTTCTCTTTTTCGGACCATTCTCTGTAAACCCTAGAGATGGTTGTGAGTTAAAGTCCCAGTGAGAGTTCCTCCTCAGACCAGACCATCACTTAAATCACCTATCTTCCCCATTCTGATGCTTTCAACCACGGAAAGACATCAGAACACAACATTTTTTGAGTTCAAGTCCACCGACATTAATCTGCTAACTCCTCTTACTGCTTTGTTGGACAAAACGGCAGATTCTGGGTTATGATTGGTTAGATTGTCTGGCACTCCCGGCGAAGGGTCAATTTTGCAACTTTCTGGACTAACATTATAGATGGTCTCGTAGTTTATTTTTGATTTCCTGAAATCTTTAAGTAGCTATTCTGTCATTCCTCGGAAAACTGCACTGCATTGTTTTTTTTTTAAGCTTTTGCATAGTGGTGCTGTCATCCCTGACACTTTCACTGTTATTTTGTGTGCCGTTGCTTGTGAATGTGTTCCCAGTATGCAGCTGTGTGGTCATATGACCCACAGTCCACCTGACAGCTAGTCAGATTTAAAGGTGCAGTCACTACAGCAACACATTGAAAGCTTTTTTCTCCTTAGAATCCAAGCTCTCTGACTCACTGACCACTTGGCATGGCATGAGCACTTTTATGATCGCGTTTACCCCTTGAGCTCATTGTTAACAAGCCATTGGCGCGCACATAGAAGCTGGTTTGAACCGGATGGCCCAGCCTGGGCCCCTTCTCACTGGACTTGTCTACTTTAGACAGGCCCAGAGCCCCTGCTGAGCACTGCCCGCCAGATGCCCCGCTGAGAGACATCCTCACTGAACCCACACAATAGCCCCAGCCTGACCCTTACATAACACGTCTGCAGTGTGAATTTTACAGCTAGGACTCGCCGACAGAGATTGAGGCTGAATTTCGGCCGATATGTCAGTGTCGACACGTTCTGTCTTTCACTATTTTTCAAATATTTGAGATGTATATTTTAAAAATGATACCTACACATTAATGCATGTAACTATACATAAAACACAAATGTTTTTACTTATGTTATAGGTGACCACCAAAAGAAAGCACATGATCGTTCCATGAGTCCTGTTATTCCAAGGTAACTTATTTGAAAATATGAATGCATGAAGCTTTAAATATTTTCCATGTTATTTTGTGAAATTTTCATATGTCTAAAACCATAAACGCAGTGTATCTAAAGTATATTTAAGCTACACTTATATTTATAGAAAAATATAGTAGCTATTGTATATATTTTTCTTTGTAATGCAGTGACATTTAAACATTTTTAAGTGTCACTTAATTGCCCAAACACTTTTTGTCATGTTAGGGGGCATAATTCTGTTCTTAAATTGCATTTGCATAAGATGACCCTTCATAAGCTTTGGGCTCTATAGAAAAATAAACACTTTTCAAAGGACATTTTGTGCATACTTTTATACAGTCAAGCCAAAAATTATTCAGACACTAGATATACGTTTTTATATGTATTTTTTTTTTACTAGTGGGTGCAGGACACTATATTTCATTTATGTAAGTGAGGATAGCTGGCACATTATACCCAAAAATTCTTCATACAGTATTTTGAATAAAAATTTGGGACCAAAAATTATTCAGACACTTTGACATTGACCATGTTTTGCTTAAGTGTTATTTGACATTATCAAGATTCATTTTTTTTGACAGTTTAAATCTGAGTTCTTCTCATATTTTATTACCTTTAAAAAAAAAGAAAAAAAAAAAAACTATAGCAAATAAACTGAGATAATGTGTGAAATGTTGAAGGTGTCTGAATAAATTTGTTTGACTGTACATGTGGCTTGGGTCATTAATGGAAATGTTTCAATTTACCCCCGGTTTCACAGACAAGACTTAAGCTAGCCCTAATGTTTTAATATTTTAGCGAATATAAAAATGTTTATAAAAGCTATTTAAATGCCCTAATGGAACTTAGGCCTAATACTGACTTAGGCTAAAGTATACTTCTATTTCACACGCGTATATACTATGTATCTATGGCTGGCCTGGTTTCACAGACAGGGCTTAGCCTAAGTTTTAAAAAGTGTAGTTATGGAAATAATGTACTTTAAAAGAATAAAATTGTGTGAAATTAATGTTTTCTGACACTTAACTGCACTTTACATTTATATTAAATGCAATTAGCCCTACTTTAGAGTATTTTGACCCACTTAAGTAGGATTTAAGCACATATTTAATTTCATAATTGCCTCTATTGTCTTTGAAATATTGTTAGCGTACTGATTTATGTGTAAACTAAAATATACTTTAATGTCATTTCTTTTGAAACTTGTATGTCCGATATTTGAACATGCATGTAATGGCGAAGTTTCAATTTAGTACAGTTAACATATAAATAAATAAATGTAATATCGAATAACATACTACAGTTAAAACTATAATCAATTACATGTCCTTTAGTGTGTTAAAACTGCTTCACAATGATAGAAAGAGCTGACATGGAAGAATCAAAAATAAGTGTATACAAAATTATTAAAACGATCCAAAATGTACATTTTATGCAAAATTTTTTATTTGTCATTATTACAAAGTACACTTTAAACAGTGTTAAACAGTCATTTAACTGGCCCAGTATTTGACATAATATTGTCTGGAAGTATATATTTTTTTTAAAAGCATACTTTTAAGATTTGTACACTATAACTACTGCACATTTAATACAATTAAGCACACTTCTTTTTTTTTTTACATGGTTCATATGGGCCAGGTAGTTATTAAATATAACAAGCCTGTGTTTCCACCTGCAGAAGGCAAGCTCATAGATACATTCCTGGTAAGGAGAGGATGGAAAAGACTGAGGTAGAACGACCACATGCAGTAAACGGGAACCCTATCCCTCCTTTCACCAAGACCAGCAGTTCGGAGTGGAACAGCTCCGATGACCTTGCCGGTCCCTTTTCTGAGCTGGAGGATTCGTCGTCACATGCTGACGTGCCTCCTCAGGTTCCCTCTCGGACTCTATCTCACGTCGCAGCTCCGCCGTTGCCTCCAAAACCACGTATTTTGAGTTCAGAGAACCGAAGACACCTCCCTCAAGATCCCTGTCCACCCAGTCCTCAGCGCCCTCTCCGGAACGGCTTGGCCCTGTCCCACATCCAGCAGAAGTGGTTGGAAAACTCGCATGAATCACACATGATCTCATCGGACACAAGCTCCAAGTCTGGCTCTTCTGATCAGGAGAGGAACGATCTGTCAGCTAGTGAGGGTGAGGAGAAGTTCTCCACCTTTCCTAAACCTGTGGTCGGCTCTCCTGTGATCCCCACCACTTACTTCTCCGTGGATAACTGCATGACGGACACTTACCGTGCCAAGTACCATAAAAAGAGACCTGGGCTTTATATGATGGCTGACTCTAAAGCCGGGGATCACACCTCATCCGGTGAAAGTGATTATGGGGAAAGAGTGTCACCAGCTCCGTCAGAAACACAGGCACCATCGCACACCAGAGCCATAGCCCTTCCAGGTAACGAGAGTCTCAAATACATATGTACATCTCCGTTGATGCATAGAGCTTGAAACCATAAATTAGTATTCTCACCATTAGTAGTCACCATTGGTGATGCAGTCACTTAAAAAAAATTAAAACTTGAATAAAATAATATAAAAATAAGTGATTGTCTTGTTACAGTGTAGCACATTGATTAATCATTAATTTGTATGTAGTATTAATTTAGTAGACTGAATCACTCATCAGACAGACTCGCAGACAGACAGACAGACTCGCAGACAGACAGACAGGCAGACTCGCAGACAGACAGACAGACTCGCAGACAGACAGACAGACAGACAGACAGACTCACAGACAGACAGACAGACTGACTCGCAGACAGACAGACAGACTGACTCGCAGACAGACAGACTGACTCGCAGACAGACAGACTGACTCGCAGACAGACAGACAGACTGACTCGCAGACAGACAGACAGACTGACTCGCAGACAGACAGACAGACTGACTCGCAGACAGACAGACAGACTGACTCGCAGACAGACAGACAGACTGACTCGCAGACAGACAGACAGACTGACTCGCAGACAGACAGACAGACTGACTCGCAGACAGACAGACTGACTCGCAGACAGACAGACTGACTCGCAGACAGACAGACTGACTCGCAGACAGACAGACAGACTCGCAGACAGACAGACAGACTCGCAGACAGACTCGCAGACAGACTCGCAGACAGACTTGCAGACAGACTCGCAGACAGACTCGCAGACAGACTCGCAGACAGACTCGCAGACAGACTCGCAGACAGACTCGCAGACAGACTCGCAGACAGACTCGCAGACAGACTCGCAGACAGACTCGCAGACAGACTCGCAGACAGACTCGCAGACAGACTCGCAGACAGACTCGCAGACAGACTCGCAGACAGACTCGCAGACAGACTCGCAGACAGACTCGCAGACAGACTCGCAGACAGACTTGCAGACAGACTTGCAGACAGACTCGCAGACAGACTCGCAGACAGACTCGCAGACAGACAGACATGTAGATAGTGAGACAGATAGATAGAAAAATGGACAGATAGAATCACAGACAGACATATAGATGGTTAGATGGATAGAACAATAGACAGAATCACATTCTTATAAGGAGTTATATTGTTATATGTTTTTCTATCTGTCTGTTTGTATTGTTCTAAGGAGCCAGTTTTACCTAAAATAAAGTTGGACTTTAACACTAGTTCTTTGAGTTAACATTATAACAGTATTGTCAGACTACTGAAATCACCAATGTTAATTTAAATCTTTTGTTTTTCAGTGCATGTTTCCAGTAAACCCACGGCAAAATGGAACCCAGTTTCAGTGAAAGGACTGGATGAACACGGCTTTCTATGACACCAGGTCGATTACGGGACTCTGAGACGTCTGGATCAGTTGACATTAAATGGCCTTCTCTTGGACGATGTCTGTTTCTACGCTTTGGGTTGTCTGCATTCAGAGTGTGTGTGGCAGTAACAAACATCACATTTGCACATTTTCAAGCCAAAAGAGAACAATATTACATAACTTAGAAGAAAATATTCCTTAACACTCCGTGGGCTTGAATATATTTGATGTAAGATAACTTAAGACTAACAAAACTAACAAAACTGAAAGAACGAGTGATTGATTGTCCAGTGGCAGTTTGCCCTACAGTGCGTTTGTTCATTTGAAGGGATGCGTTTCTGTTCACTGCTTCTGATTTTCTCTTAAATGGCTTAATGTTTCGATTGTGTTTGGAGAGAAGAGCTGCTAAAAGATTTGATTGTATTTTCAGAAGGTGAAGCTGCTAAATGTGAAACCATTCCTGTGTTTTAGTAAGAACTGCTTTTGAAAAGAGAAAATAAGCTCTTCTTAATGTTTCATGGCCTTTTTTTGTTGGTTTAGGTGTGTATCCATCTTGTTATTCTTATTATTTAGTCCCTGATCAGTAATTAAAATGGGCCACTTAAAATAGTTTCACCCTTCTATCTATCTGTTTTTTCAACCAATGTGCACAGAAATTATAGATAGGACACTGGAGATTGAAATGGTCATTTTATGTAAATGGTGGAACTTGACTTTATTTGGGCACGAAATGTTTTTCTTTTCATATTTGGAAAATACAAGTTGTACATTGTCATTTTGTTTTTATTTGTATGATTTTTTTGTATATTGTTAGGCTGAACACTGAATAGTGCCTTATTTTGTATGTAAAGATGGGATAAAGGTGTTTTTATCTGTAAAATGTTAACTTTTTCAATTCTTTTATAATATTGTAGTTCATTTTGGTTAAGAACTTTTAATAAACTGATTTATTTAAGCATAACATGGTTGCTTAATTTGTGTGAATATTTACACTTTGTTCAAATGTTTGCGAGGAGTCTTATTCCCACCAAGGCTGTATTTATTGGATCAAAAATACAGTAAAAACAGTTATATTGTGAAATATTATCACAATAATTTTTAAAATAACCGTTTTCTATTTGAATGAATTGTAAAAATGTGTTTTATTCCTGTGATGCAAAGCTGAATTTTCGGCATGATTACAGTCTTCAGTGTCACATGATCCCTGAAAAATCATTTTAATATGCCGATTTGCTGCTCAAGAAACATTTTTTCTCATCAGTGTTATGCTGCTTAATATTTTTGTGGTACTTTTTCAGGATTCTTTGATTTAATAGAAAGTTCAGAAGCATTTATTTGAAATAGACACTTTTTGTAACCGTATAAAAGTCTTTATTTTTAATAAATTTAAATGCATACTTGCTGAATAAAAGTTAATTTCTTTCAAAAAAAAAAAAAAACTTACTGAACCCAAACTTTTGAATGGTAGAGTTCTTAAAATAAATAAAATATTGCCTGTCAAAGTTTATATATAAGCTCTATGCATACTATTAATTTTAAGATCTTTTTTTATATATGTATCAACAACTGACAGAATATTGTGATTCTGAAAATTAGGTAGCAATAATTCAGAAATGTTTATTCTAAAGTAGGGGTCTTTGCACTGACAATGTTCAGATGTATACAACAATTATTTAGTGAACAAGAAAAAACGAATGCTAACTAAAAAATTTCTTGAAAATCGGTCCCATAACATACAACGCACATACAGTAATAAATACAGAGATTGAGTAGCATATATTACATTTACATTACAACACGTGGCTGTCCTCTGAGTTGATGTGGTCACCCTTGGACTATGAAACAGTGAGTTGACTCGGCAAACAGATCAAACTTACTGGATTCACACTCACAGTAGTGAGATAGTTCCCTCACATTTTAACATAACACACATAGCGGTGTCCCTTTCCTTTCTTACAATCTCGTATCTGCCATTTCGTCTTCCTCCAGACCAGGACACACTTCCTTGTCCCCTTGTTTTTTGGAGGGCTTCGCCTCCAGTTGGTGTAAGTGACGGGCTCGCCGCCCACCCACTCCCAGCGGCCTTTACTTTCGCGATCATTCAGACCTGTGGTTAAAGAAAAATAGAGCTCTGAGTTCGTGTTTAAATCAATGAACCTTAAATGTTACATTCACTGACTCCATAAAGTCAGTTTTACTCAGAAAAAAAATTACCAATCCAAAAGGGTTTTCTTTCACTGAAGTCCCACAGCCAATCCATGTCTCGTTTAGACAAAACACTGACCAGGTTTCCATTGAAGCTTGAGGAAACAAGCATTTAGTTAGTCAGCATTAAAGTCAAAAACTTGACTATTCTTATTTTTTTATGGAGTATTGCAGTGTTTACTTAATAAATGATTTAGTGGTGCGAAAATTTTCTATTTTTTAATTAATTTGCCTCGTAATCTTTGGATACTTGAATAAAAGTTTAAAGTTCAAATATAAACACTGATGTCTACAATAGCAATCAAAATAAAGAAAATCACTTTTAGAAAGTAACTTGATACTTCAAATAAAGATCAACTGACCGTTCGCAAAGACCCGCCCCCATTAGTTACTGTTGCTATGTCCGACAAGTCATGCGCTCTCACACCACACATCATGTTCTCACACAGTGAAAAATACATCGCAGAGCAAAGAGGACACTGACAACACGTCGACAGACATATGAAAGAGTTTCATATTTAATAAACATGAATGGACAAGGAATGTTGTTTCAAGTGCGGAAAGATGTGAGTACACACAATTTTTCAAGTTCAAGTTCACCAACGTTAATCTACTAACTCCTCTGACTGCTTTGTCGGACAAAATGGTGGATTCGGGGTTATGATTGGTCAGATCGCCTGTCAATCAAACTGTTTGCAAAGGGTCAATAGCTGGGTTTCAGTCACGTGATTACGATGACGTGCGAAGGCGGGGCGATTTCAGATGGAGGGCAGGAAGTAAAAATGGCGAATGGCGAAAACCATTGCGGAGAGTCCGTATTGTACGAATTTAGAACCAGTTTCAAGAAATAGATACAAAGAATTAGTGAACAGATATGTTGGACGTGACCCGTGTTCCCACTGATCCCCTCTGATTGTGGGTTGTTCTCATCTGTCTGTGTGAGATCCAACATAGCCTCTGCACATTCCAACCGTCTTTGTTGGTCTTCCTTGAGCTTCATCCTCTGCTCTCGTTTAAGAGACGCCTCTGATTTGGGCTTAGTTTTTTAACCTAGGTTGACCATCGGAGCCCAATCTACCGACTCAACGTCACCCAAAGCGCTAGGGCAGCCTAAAAATCCCCAATGAAGTCCACATTAGACTACCACTAACTTAATAATCATTACGAAGTAAATGAGCATTTAACGACAACATAATGCTATATAAACACAGACACAATAAAAAACAACAAAACTCCAGTTATAATTTTGGACATTCTTGTGATTCTTTAAAGCACATGTGATTCATACGAGTGCGGATTGGTTCGCTTGTAGGCTTGAAAATGTTTACTGGAGAAAGTGTCTTTGGAGAAAATGAACGTGAAAGAGGTCAGTCACTCTTGTGTGCTTTTTATTAAAGAATAACTGAATCTTGGGGAGTCAAACACGCCTGTGAATGGAACATTTCTGCAACGCGTGATGTGATGCTTCATCCGCAAACGTCACAAAAAAAGGACATAAAAGTTTGTTTGTTCGTGTCTTTAAAAAACTGTTTGTTTGTATTAATAGTCCATCTAATCTAAAATGACAGTGAATGAATTAAAGACAAAGGTTTTTTTTAAAAAACACGTTGGCTAGCTACGTTAACATTCCTCCGACGAAGTGGTCGCTGCAGACACGGGCATTAACAGACTCTGCTCCTCCCGACCGCAGACGTACGTTAGAAATCCACTTTTTACGGCTTCTCTCAGTGAGCTTTTGACATTTCTCACCTTTATGAGTGACAATCTTCGGTACTTTATAAAAACCCTTTCTTTTTTCTCGATTTAAACGATTGGAGCAGCCGTAAACTACACAAAACATTGGCATTTTTTCAGATGGCAGATCCTCAGCTACTCACTTCCTGCCCTCCATCTGAATTTCGCGCTCTCGTGATGTAGCAGCGTGACGTCACGTGAAACCAAGCTATTACATCGTTATGCCATTAGGTAGCGACAAGTGAATGTTAAAATCACATGACAAATGTCATTTAAAGTCAAGTAGTGTATTCCAGCCTTTAGTCATAAGTGGTGGTATTGTTGTTCTTTAGCGTTTCGTCTTACCTTTCTCTGCAGGCCCGCACCGCAGCGCTCCACGTGGCTTTGCGCTCTGTGCTCAGTACGTAACAGCAGTTATTGTGGTACGTCCATCCTCGAGGACATTTCTGTGCTTTCACAGTCTGAGTGAATACGGAAAAGACAAGAAAATATTCAAATCATCTCATGAAATGTAGATTTAGTCATCATGACTTTAAACATTAATGTTAATGACCTCATTAGTAGGTGTCCAGGGCCTCCAGGAGTCACCATTAGAGCGAAACAGCTGACCTGAGCTGTCGTTGTAATGGAGAAAGCCAGTGAGCTCTGGAGTACAGGGTTTAGAGGAAGGCTTAGGAGAGAGACAACCAAATATGCAGGTTTATTTGCAAAAGATTTCTCCAAGTAATCTGATAACGTATAGACAAAACTCTTACTTGAGTCACAAAAGGCTGTGTAACTCTGGTGTTTGCATGTGAGGAAGTTTGCTGTAGTTTTGTCCTGACCGCAGGAGAGCGCTGCTGCCCCCAGCTGGTCACCTGCACCTGTGCCTTTCTGTCAGTCCTTGAGCCAGCGCTGTCCTCCTCCACCGCCATCGACACGATACCATGATACTGTAAGTTATTGATAATATGAAAATAATAATAACTAAATTTAATAGCATCAAAAATAATGTTCTTGGACATAACCCAGTTATGTGTAGTTACAAATGCTGTGTGCGCATCTGCTGACTTTGTGTTTTATTCTGCTTACTCTATAAATGACATCAGATCCATGACGAATGGTTTCCGAAGGCTGAACCTATGGATGAAAGTGCTTTAGATGAGTATTCAGAATATATATTATATGCAGTGTATATCAGTGCTATTTTTGCATTAGTTAAAATAACACTGATATATATATATGTTAAGTATTTTGTAACAGCACTGATCATCAGTTGTCTGGAGTGTCAGAATGGCCCAGGCGTGGGTTCAAATCCCACTTCTGACAAAAGATCTTTTAGATTGTTTGGAATGGAAAATGAACTTGAAAAAAACGTACATCTGATCATATTTTTCCTATATTCTAACATCTGGGAGGTTCCAGTAATAGCACTGATCATCAGTTGTCTGGTTGTGAGTGTTAGAATGGCCCAGGCGTGGGTTCAAACCCCACTTCCCAAAATAACTTCAAATAAGTTAAGTATTAACATTTCCTCCCTGCGTTTGGAGATTATGGAGGCTGCAGTGAAAGCAATGATTATCAGGTGCTTGATTGAAAGTGTCAGAATGGACAAGCTATCTAAGGATCTAGAGTCTGATGTAGAGGATTCATGTTTTCGAATGAAGGCTTGGGTTCAAATCCCACTTCTATCAAAGGAGCTTTTACAATTTCTGAAATGGAAAAAGAACTTGAAATAATGTAAATGAATTAAATGTTGTCATCTTTGTCTTATGTTTTAACATTCTAGCAGGCTCCAGGGACAGAACTGATCATCGCTTGTTTGGTTGTGAGTGTCAGAATGGCCGAGTGGTCTAAGGCGCCAGACTCAAGGTCTTTCATCCTTCTCAGTTGATGAGTATTCTGGTCTCCAAATGGAGGCGTGGGTTCAAATCCCACTTCTGACAAAAGAACTTTTAAAATGACTGCACTGCAAAAATAACCTTGATTAAATTAAATATTAACATTTCCTTCCTGCATTTTGAAATTATGGAGGCTGCAGTGATAGCACTGATTATCAGGTGCCAGACTCAAGATGTTTCGATCTTCTCACTTGTTAAGTATCCTGGTCTTCAAATGGAGGTGTGGGTTCAAATCCCACTTCTGCCAAAAGGACTTTTAGAATGATTGCACTGCAAAAATAACTTAAAATGAATTTGATGAAGCTAAATATTGCCATTTCCTCCCTCTATTTTAAAATTATAGAGGCTGCAGTGATAGAACTGACATTTAACATTTACATTTAATCATTTGGCAGACGCTTTTATCCAAAGCGATTTACAAGTGAGATTATAAGGAGATTAATTGAGGGTGTCAGGATGGACAAGTTATCTAAGGATGTAGAGTCAGATGTTGACAATTCATGTTTTCGAATGGAAGCATGGGTTCAAATCCCACTTCTGACAAAGGATTTTTTAGAATGGGAAAAGAACTTGAAAAAACGTACATGTTGTCAACTTTTCCCTATGTTTTAACATCTAGTAGGCTCCAGTGACAGAACTGATCATCAGTTGCTTAGTTGTGAGTGTCAGAATGGTATAATATATATATATATATATATATATATATATGTAATCTTACCACTTTCCCATTCCCAGTGACTCGGAGTCTTTTCTTCTTTGTAGTGGAGGGAGCTTCAACTGTTATATCTCCATCACCTCTGATATAGCCTTGAGAGAAAGGTAACGTTTCCACCTGGATGGAGCCGTGTTGAGGGTACGGGTCCGGCTGAACCTCTCGGCCTTGAATGCTAGAGCCTGCTTTGATCCGGTTCTCTCTGCACTGTCCTTTAGAAACACCCAACAAATGATCTTACAACAAAAAAGTAGGATCAGAATTTTTGCTCTTTTTATTAAAGGGACAGTTCACCTAAATTTTGACTTAAAGGGATAGTTGACACAAAAATTAAAATTGTCATTACTTACTCACCCTCAAGTTGTTCCAAACCTGTATGAGTTTCTTTCTTCTGTTGAACACTTTTAAACCGTTAACGGCACCCATTGACATCCACAGTAGGAAAAAATACCATGGAAGTCAATGTGTGCCGTCAACTTTCAGGTTACCAACATTCTTCAAAGAAGATTGTGTTGGAGCACCACATGTCTCCTCCCATTTCTAGCAGTGATGCTTGCCTTGATTCAACTTCCCGCGTTGACTGCGCAGATATGAACAGCGCGACGGGGTTGTAGGTTGCCAGGTTGAGGTCACAAATGGGTTGGAAAATGAATTATGTGTTGATTGTGTGAGTAAAATGCGTTTCATACATGATCTGACGACTGGACAACCTTGGAATAATATAATGATGTGATTATTCATATAACCATACAAATTACAGGAGTTTCCCAGGAGAAATAGCAAAACAGGAGGGGGGCGGGAGATGAGTGTGAAATACGGGAGATTCCTGGCAAAAACGGGAGTGTTGACAGGTATGTTAAGTAATGACAACATTTTCATTTTTGGGTGAACTGTCCCTTTAAATTTTGGTGTTCAGGACAATTTGAACTAACCATTTGTGTCCTTTATGAAGATGGTGGCTTTTGATTTGTCTTTCAGCACTGCACCCACCGGAGAAACCAAGGTAACCTCAAATTTCTCATCAGCTTCCTCCAAAGAATCCTGAACAATCTCCACTTTCCATACTCGGCTGACCATCCCTGAAAAAAAAAGACACCATTTAAGTTTTGTTAGCAATGATTTAGGCATTGAATTAGCCTCTGTATTATCTTATTGTAGAATCTCAATTCATTATTTTATTTTTTTCTGAAAAACCTAAGTTTAAAACTTTCAATTTACCTGGATCAAACTGAATCAAAGATGAAGCCGGTATAAAATCCTTTCCAGCCGATGCAGTTAGTTCTTTCACCTGTGGAGATTGTTTTTTCTTTTAATTAATTAATTATTCCTTTTTTGCAGAAGAATAAAAAACAACCCATAACAAATAAAGCTATACGCTATACCTGTACAGTCACATAAGATGAGTCCTGCACATTCCCCTTCCTCTGGATGGTTAGTGAGACTGACCCCTGGCTCTCACATATTATATACTCAGTCCTGGTCAGCTCCACACTAGCCCAGCTGAACTCCAATCTGACAGAGGGAATAATATACAATCCTAACATACACAAAAACATGCCATTCAAGTACAGTATGTGTGGAGGTGTAATGTTCCATTAATGCAATGAGAAATCCAAAAACATTATATTGCTATAAGAAATGTTTATTTATGGGCAAAGGAAATTAAAGGAATTTAACAACACAGTCCCACAAGAAGAAAAAAAAAAATCAAAGCCCAAGATTTACTTGTGAGAGGGTCCAGTATTGCCCAGTGCATCAGAAACGGCAAACTCCAGACTGTCAGTTAAAGTGTCCAGAGCAGAGTTTATGATGTAGACGATGATCCTTCTGTTCAGATCCCTCTGAGAGAAACTATGCCTCACAAAATCACCTACAGACATGTTAGAGATTATACAGGATGTACACTAAATACAGAAAGAAAGACCAGACCTGGATAGATGGATACAAAGAGAGAGAGAGGGACGGACAGACAGACCTCTCACCATTGGTATAATTTTCCAGGTACCCAAAGTGAGGTGATCTGAGGATGTGAAAGATGAGATCACCATCTGCAGAGTTAGTATCCTGTGCCTTAAGCTCTCTGGAGGAAATAAAGATCCCATAACGACCATCTTTGAGGAGCTCCACTTTCCACAAGGTTTCCAGCACTGCTATCTGTGGAGCAGAGCTGTCTAGAGCTTCAATCTGTGGGCAGACACACAGTTTCAGCAGGATTAAAAGATGAAAACAATGACAGGATATGAGTTATGTTGGATATATATTAATATAGGTACAATCAAAGCATTCAACATGCTAATGAAAATGAATCCTATGATTTACTCACCCTCAAGCCATCCTGGGTTTATATTATCTTCTTTCAGACAAACACATTCAGAGATATATTTATTTTTCAAACCCAAAAAATCCATTCATCCATCTTACAAATAATCCATACGGCTAAAGGGGGTTAATAAAGGACTTCTGAAGAGAAGTGATGAGTTTTTGTAAGAAAAATATCCATATTTAACGCTTGATTAACTATAATAACTAGCTTCAGGTAGACGGTTGTACGCATCAATTTACGGTGGAAGAGTAACCTTTGACCCAGAGCAAAACAAAACACCGGTCATGAATTAGAAGTCTAAAACAGAGAATGTTCGATATGAGAGAAGAGGAGCTTGAGTTTGTTTCACAGCCTATTTGTTTGAACCGTGAGAGGCGTCTAAGCGTACGATACTCCTACATCCCGCGTCATACATCGGGTCAGGGGTTACTCTCGTGGCGCAAGTCGACTTGCACAGTATGTGTACGGTCGTCTGCTGAAAGCTAGATATTTTAGTTTATAAAGTTTTAAGTAAGGATATTTTTCTTACAAAAACCCATCACTTCGCTTCAGAAGTCCTTTATTGACCCCTGGAGTATGGATTAATTTTAAGATGGGTGGATGCATTTTTGGGGGCTTCAAAATTGAATATTTTTGTATCATCTTCAAGAAGAAACTCGTAGGATGGCTTCAGGGTGACTAAATCATGCAATAATTTTCATTTTTTGGTGAACTAAGATCAGTTTGTTGTTTATTTGCTGTTCCAGATGTCCAGAGTTGAACTGGATTGATTGTCTGATTATGATCACCTGAATATTTGTAGTGTTTTCTATATAACCACTAAGAACGGTCAATTGCTACACTGACAAAGGCAGACAGCCGAAATGCGCAGACTTTTTTGAAATTTTAAAAAGGTACAACAAAATGTTTTGTAAGAAAACAAACGATTGCAACTAACTTGCAGAGAGAAGAAAACCGGCTCAGTTTGCACTTTTCCGTCCAGCAGGAAGCCTCTTTCTGTGCTGTCTGATGCTGTGAATCTGAAGCGATCAATCTGAGAAGCTCCTCCAGAGTGTCTGTATGCAACAGCCAGATCCTGAATATTCTGCTGGGTAAAGCTGCTACCAGCGACCACTGGCTGTCCCTTCAAGAGCAACTGGCCATACTGGGGAGGGTGGACCACCTTGTAGCTCAAGGCAGTGTGTGGGCTGTCCGGGTCAGACAGGAATAAGGCATCGGGTGTCAAGGTTATGGTGGACCCCTGGGGAACCCGCAGTCCAGTGTTATGCACTAGTGTGGGCAGAAACTTATCAGTGATTTCCACTAAGATCTCCAGTGTCCCGTTGCGAGTTGATATGCCATTGCTGACCACAAACCTATGGATAATGTAGACATAAGGAGCATATTATAAGACACAAAGCATAAATCAATAACCATCATGGGACAGTAATCACAGCTGAACAGAAATTCATTAAAATAAAACAAGGTAAAAAAAAGCCCCCAAAAAAAAAACAGTCATATTTAACCCCATAATAAATAAATATAGAAATAAGTAAGAAATTTTATATATATATATATATATATATATATATATAATTATTTAATATATATATATATATTTATTTATTTATTCATTCATAATTAAAATGTATAAAATATTACATTATAATTTCATTAATGTTTATTTAGTTACAGTTCTTATAATATGTGTGCAAATAGTGCTTAGTTGTCAAGATAATGTCAAAATGCTCCTAAATAACACTGATGTTCCTAATGTCAAAAAGCCAATAATTAGGGAAAAATTCAATAAATGTATATATAAAATATATATTGTATAAATTATATATATAAATTATATAAATATATAATTTATATATATATATATATATATATATACAAACATAAATAATATAAACTATATATAAAATATATAATATAAATATGTATAAAAAATATATTTATTTATAATAATTATATTTAGTTATTAATTTGTATGCAAATCCTCATTTTTTTTTCATTTTTCATCATTTAGCAGACGCTTTTATCCAAAGCGACTTACAACGGGAGCAATTAGGGGTTAGGTGTCTTGCTCAAGGGCACTTTAGTCATGGTATCAAAGGTGGAGAGAGTGCTGTTTATTCACAATCCCCACTTTCAATTCCTGCCGGCGGGGGAATCAAACCGGCAACCTTCAGATTACAAGCCCGACTCCCTCACCACTAGGCCACGACTACCCACGACCCATTTTTAAAAATATTTTTATTATTTATTTTGATTTGGGGGCAAAATATAACTCATTATTGTTTCGCAAGATTCAGCCATTAAAAAAATTTTGATAATGAATGCAGACTGCATCAGTCCTTGCATGAGGTTCTTACTGCAGGGTCTCTTTAGGTGAAGTGGCTCTGTTGTCATGTACATAACACACCAGGTTTGCTGCTACGTCCAGCTGACTGAACGACTGAATTTGCACGCCAGTGTGTTTGATGTACTCAACGTGTCCATGTGCTGGAGGTACAGTGATAACATAGAGCAGCTCCTCCGGCTTGTCAGTGCCGTCTACCGCCAGCAAGACGTCCGTGGTGAGAACCACACGCTCCCCGCGACCAGACCTCACAGGCTTCACGAACAACGCTATGTCTCCTGGAGAGCAGCACAGAGCAGACTTGAAAAGAACTGACTCAACTGAACAATTAGTTGACAAGTCTAAGGAATATAGCATGCATAACATCATGAAATAGAAGCAGCAGCCCACCTTTCTCCAGTTCTTTGACTGTAATGTGGAAGTGCTGAGCAGGAGAGCGGTTCTTGCCATCCAACAGATGGAAGACAAAGAAGTCAGCAGCGGCTGCTCCAGGATGACTGGTGTGAAGGTAACGTAACAGGTTCATATCCAAAACCTGCTGAGAGCAGTTCATTCCTGCAGATACAGACACCCAATCTGTGCCAACCTGAGGAACAGCAAACATTCTGAATTTGCTCAATACTTTATCAATGATATTTAATTGTAAATTTTAAGGTAGATACGCAGTGTTGGGGAAAGTTACTTTTATTGCATTACGATATTGTGTTACTCCCTAAAAAAGTAACTAATTGTGCTACTTTTGCTTTGCTTTTTCTCACGTGGGCTGGGCTTGCTTGTTTGTATATTAATAACAACAAAAAAGTTCTGTTTTTGCCAAATGTAAAGGCCCTTTCACACCAAAAGTGAAATGAATAAGCCTCAGGCTGAAGGAAATGCATATTTACGCCTGTACAGTAGAGGGCGCAGCTCAAACAAACCTTTCAGCTGCGCTGCCATTCTGGATTAAAGAAGAATAAGATGCAGGAGAAGGAAGTTCAACACTCATATTTCTAAATCTAATCTAAAGTAATTTTTGCTTATTAGCACAGTTGAGTTAGATCACTGAAAGTCAGCAGCAAAGACTTTGGTTATTAAAGCGAGATTAAATACATAAAGGATATTTGTGAAAATTAATATAGTTTTTTATATATTATATATATATTATATTATATATTTATATATATTTTATATATTTATATATTATAAATTACAGGTTTGTGTAAAATTCTGAGATTGCATTTCAGTGTTTTTATTCATTTTGAGGAATACTGAATGTTTTTGCGCAAGTGAGATCAGTAAATGCATGTTCACGTTTATTCTAGAACCAATAACCATTACATGTTCACACAGCGCACACAACACTTCTGCACTTTTTTTCTCTCAACAAGGGGAAAAGAGAGCTGTCAGTCAATAAATGTGAACAAGTAACGTAGATATTTTGTTGTAAATTGAAAAAGTAATGTGTTACTAGTTTCTTGAAAAAGTAATCTGATTAAGAGTAACTCAAGTTACTAGAAATGCAGTACACCCAACACTATGTATGTATACACTCTCCAGATAGGTACACATTGCTAGTACCGGGTTCGACTACTTTTGCCTTCAGAACTGCCTTAATTCTTTGTGGTGCTGGAAACATTCCTCAGAGATTTTGGTATTTTTGGCAGTGAGAGTTTATATATTGATATAAAATATATTGATAGATATATATTTCTCCAGTGTTGGGGGTAACGCATTACAAGTAACTTGAGTTTACGTAATCAGATTACTTTTTTCAAGTAACTAGTAAAATAATGAATTACTTTTTCAATTTATAACAAAATATCTACGCTACTTCTTCACATTTATTGACTGACAGCTCTCCTGTCCCCATGTTGAGAGAAATAAAGTGCTGCATGAACATGATGGTTATTGTAGTTCTAGACTAAATGTGAACGTGCATTTACTCATCTCACTTGCACAAAAACATTGAAATGCAATCTCAGAATTTTACACAAACCTGTAATAATTCTCTGTATTAAATTACACAACTATACTTTATGCATTTACTCTCACTTTATGAACCAATAACCTGACTTTCAGTGATCTAATTCAACCATACTAATTATCAAAAATTGCTTTAGATTAGATTTAGAAATAAGAGTGATGAACTTCCTTCTCCTGTATCCATCCAGAAGGCTTGTTTGAGCTGCGCCCTCTACTGTACAGGCGTAAATATGTATTTCCTTCAGCCTGAGGTTTATTCATTTCACTTGTGGTGTGAAAGGGCCTTTACATTTGCCAAAAATAGAACTTTTTTATGTTGTTATTAAAACAAACAAGCAAGCCCAGCCCAGGTGAGAAAAAGTAATGCAAAAGTAAAGTAATGCATTGCTTTTCATAAAAAGTAACCAAGTAACACAATTAGTTACTTTTTTAAGGAGTAAAGCAATATTGTAATGCATTACTTTTAAAAGTAACTTTCCCCAACACTGTATTTCTCACTGCATATCGTGCAATCTGACCTTCATCTGAATGACACCATGACTCGGTATGCTCTCAAACACATAGATGATGTCAGAAGAAGAAGTGTCTTTGTCGTGAGCGCTAAGCACAGCACTGGAGATCAGTCTGGACTCCCCAGCCTCGATCTCAATGCCAGTATTCCTGAGGAAACAATGCAAATTACTTATGGTGTGTTTTTCTTTTGCACAGAGATTTACCACTTAATGTAACTTATTCATTTTGGAAAATAGGCTATAATGTTTTCAAGATTCATGGTTTGAATGTATTGTGAGCAATCCATAATCATATATATATATTACAACAAATAAACTAATATATAATCCATTGATGAATAACTGGAGAGCATATTTTACTTAAACGATATTCATTTGTAATTACCGTATAATTTGCGGCTCCTCATCATTGACAGGCAGTACTTTGACCTGCACGTGTTTCTGGAGTTGGTGTTTTCCGTCAGAGAGCTGAACAATAAATCCATCCTGCTCACTCTCAGAGTCATCGTGCATGTACATCAGAGTCATGCCTGAGGACAAAAAAACACAAAATATATTGTCTGATATATTATTAAAAAACAAAACAAATCAAAAAGGTTGGGGATGCATTAAATCACACAAGGATGCATTAAATTAATCAAAAATGACAGTAATAAAAAATCAGGCTCATGTTTTGGATTTGTTACAGTCCAGATTTGAATCCTAATAATGTGGTCTCACATTAAACTCAAAAGAACTGGGAGACATTTTTCAACTACACAGTAAAAACCCCAGAGTTAAATCAACTCTACTCTAATGAGATAATTAAGCAATTAATTAAATGATGATTGAACATTAATGATGAACACCTGCTGTTAACAAGCAGAATCACTAAAGAATAGAAAAACACAAGAACTACAACTGACTTCAGCCACAGCCTTAGATGAAATCAACTGAAGATAAAAGACATTCAATCTCTGAAGAGTGTTACTTTAACACTATTTAGAGAGGGATCAAATGTTATCTGAGCAGAGTTGATTTAACTCTGGGGTTTTTACTGTGTACTCATGAACTGTTTTAAGCCATCAACATTGACTCTTCGTCCTGTAAAAAGCTGTCTGGAAGTTTACCCACACAAACATTTAAGAAAACAAAGGCGAGTGCTATTATGAGCCAAGTTACTTTATCTACAGTATTTGTGCAATTCTTGCTAATTTCCTGACCAGTAATTTGTAATTAAAATGGTTTGTAACTTTGTGTAACGGTACACAAACATGATGGTTGTTGGCAAACAGCATTGTATTACCGTGTGCGCCCCCTTCTGGATTGAAGTGTGAATAGCCTGTGACTGACTATATGCACCAAATACACCGGGTCGAATACATGTACTGTTACACATCTAATATATATATATATTAGGGGTATATATATCAGTCTATTTGAAATACATATGAAGAGTTTGTTTGCAAAAACAGATAACTCAATTTTTATTCTCACAAATCATGTTTTTTTTAATTGTGCATTCCAAGTAATATCAATCAAACTGCAGTTGGGTTGTTTTGATTAAGTAATAATATCTCCAAAAAATACAGGTAACTTACAAAATTAAAGTTAATTGAAAGTATGTTTTTTATATATTAAAAATTTGTTTTTTAGTAAAAGCAGATAACTCCACATTTCAACTTTCAGAGTTAAACCGGACTTTGAAGAGGTGGATTCTGGAATCCACTGCCGTTTCAATGAGTTATATATTTTGAGTGATTTATCATGAAGTTATTAATCAACATTTATCTTTCTAAATATTATTATTTGAATAACTTCAACTTATATTAAAACATTTATTTTCATTTTCAAACTAGAAAATAATGATGAATATTGTCTGTACCTCTCACTGAGAGAAAAGTACAACGTAGTTACGTAGTTAGTGGAATCTGTTAGAGTATAATTGTTGTGGAAATGTGAATGTACAGAGAGAGAGAGAGTGGCCTACGAACTCCTTGTGAGACTTGAAGCTGGCTTCTGCTGATGAAACTGCAAACTATTCTTCAGTAAAATTTTCTTCAAATAATTTTTTAAACTCTGACTCTGGGTCTTCATTTATCATATCTGGTCTTTTGGGTCTCTAACTGTAAAAATCCCCTACAACTTGCAGGAGTGAAAATTATAAATCCTTGATAACATTTACTCAGCACTAACGAAGTTTCCCTCCCTTTATTTGCATGTGCTTCTTTTTATTTGCATGTGCTTTTTTATTTGCATGTGTTTTCTTATTTGCAGCGTTTTGAGCTCTCTTGGCCACCGTACTTTTCTGACAAAACATATTTAGGGTTCAGAATGTGCTATATGTGCAGAACAATGCACAGCAGTCAGTTAATTATTTTTTTTTTAAAAAAGTTGCATTTATGGGTTTTTGCAAATGAACTCTTCAATAGATAGACTATATCATTAATATAATGTTTTGACTGTTGCCAAAAAAAAAATTTAAAGACTTAAAGTACAGTACCGCTCCGGAGGTCATCCATGGTGAAGTGCTCCACAGGGATCTCAGATCCGCGCCTGTAATGTGTCACATGATTGCCATGTGGGACACTCCTGATGGAGCCGTGCTGAGGCTGCTGGACTATGCTGAACATTAAACGGTCTCTGGGAATATCAAGATCCACCGCACTGAGAATAGATGGGTCCAACTCTTTCATGTCTCCCTCTCGAACCTAAAAGATAAATGTTGCTCATCACACCTAAACTGATTAAAGCAATATTTCTCTATACAGATCATGCCAAATGAATAAATACAACGCTTTATTTGGTTATTTAGCTGTGTTATAAACAAGATTGCTCTCTGACTGACTATCTCATCAAAGTTTTATTTTAAAGTACAATCACTATGTTTTAAAAATCTTTACTTGCACTTTAAAGCAGTACACTTATTTTGATGTATTGACTAATATACTAAAGGGCATGTAAAAGACTTGATTATCATCATTATTATTTGATATTACATTTAAAGTTCACCTCAGCATTGGTTAGTTCACCAGAAAAGTGCGACAGGTAGATGCTTAAAAGACCTTTACCCAAACACATTGATGATCATCTGATCTCGAGAAGCACTCAAGGAAGCTTCCAGCACACTCCTAACGGACTCATCAAGAATCTCTGTACTTCATACGCATCTGGACTCTTGTTCAGCACCAAAGCCAATCCAAGTATTTGTTTATCAAGTTTTGATACGTCTCTAAGTTTTGACCCCTGTATTAAGGTGATTTTGATTCCAATGATTCTCGTTAGGTCGTGGTTAACTGATTATAAACATTGCCATTCTCTCTTTTCCTTTACTTTTCTCTGTATATATGTGTCGGGATTACTTTAGTTTTATGTTCTCCGTAGTTTCATTTATTTAACCTCGTTATAGTCACAATTGATTGTCTCTGTGTTTGCAGCACACAAATCAAAGTCACTTAAACGTTTGATCTTGTTACATGCTTTTGTACTATATATAGAGTAAAAAAGTAATCCTTCTTGACCAGAAGAATAATTAGTTGACAGAAGAAAGTACTGTCTGCTCTGTGAATGAACAAATCAGATGATTGTAGGGTTAATTCTGCTACAGTTAATTCTGAAAGCTAAATTAAAAATATTTCCCTTTTGAGCTAAAACAGCTGTGTTATGTACAAGATGATTCTCTGACTGACCGTGATGTTTCTGGCCAGGAAGTCTGGAATCTCATCATTGGTTGGACTGATGATAATGTAGAATGGTACTGAAGAGGACTGCTGTTTCCCGTCGGACACATGCAGCATGAGCTGGTCAGTGGTCGGCTCCATCCTCTGATGTCTAGACTGGACATAGTTAATGTGTCCATTCAACACATCCCTGTAGGTGAAACAGGCTAAACGAGGAAAAAACATTTTTATTTCACCACAGGCTCCAGTATTACCATATAATATAAACAAAGGCAATAATGGCAATTTTGTATTTTAAAACAGCAGCTTTTAGATTAAGTCAAATGCACATAACAGAACTGATTCACCAATACTGATTCCCATGTTGCTCTTTTCAAATCCTGGACTGGGCAGGATGTTCTCTATGTAGCCAAACTGTGGAGGAGCAACCAGGATGAGCTTAAGATCCTCTGGAGCAGAGTCTTGGTCTTCAACTCTCAGATGGGTCACCATGATGGAGGCTGACCCTCCCTCATCCACCATAAACACCTCTCCTGATGAGTAGAAAACGTGTCATGGACCCTAGCATGTTGGCAACAAGCAGCAAATGCTAAAATATTTTTTAATTGTGAAAAAGAAGTCTGCTTAATTGTATTGAATGTGCACTTGCAGTGTACTTAAAATCTTAAAAGTATATTTTTAAAAAAACACTATTGCAGACAGCCTGCATTTGGAACTCACTCCATTGACTCTTCATTACGACATGCAAGTTTCAATCAAAATTAGTTTACCATAAATGCATATCAGTACATTCAGCAGTAAACTTTAACCATATTTCAAATACAATAGAAGCAATTCTGAAATTACATTAAAGTACTTACAGTAAATTGGTCCAAAAACCCTCTTAAGTTCAACTAACTGGATTTAATATAAATTTAAACTATAATACATTTTCATTTAATTTCAATTAGCATGCAATCAAGCAATACAATCATAAAACATTACATTCAGTTAAGTTTAAAGTATATTAGTATAAAGTATATTATTTCCACAGAAAGTTCTCTCTTCAATGGTATGTTAACCATTATGTACTTCTTTTTTACTACACGAATCATACTATAAGTGAGATTATTGATATTATACTGTAATCAACAATGGTGATACTAAGAATGAATTTGAATATGTTTAAAACACTCAATATTTTGTTTTATAATGTATAATGATTTTTACTTTCTGCAGCTTCTTCATACGTACACATACATACTGCGTGTTAAAATAACAGAAAGAAAGAAAAGTGTTCCAATTACCAACAGTAATAGACGGTGGTTGGTTGTTCACAGGATAAACGGTGATATTTAGGTCATAGACAGGCAGGGAGTTCTGTACTTCAGGTGTTTGTGCAGGGAATAAAGTGGTTTTGTCACTGCAACAGGAAGGAAGTAGTTCTAATTCTCCATCAGAGATCACAAACGTGACAACGTCATGACGTGGTTGTAGCCCAATCTCTTGTCCTTGAGTGTAAAATTGATATAAACTTGTTACTTAACAGCTTTATAATCATATTTAAACAATGCTAAATAAATGCATTTACTTAGCTTTGCAAAAAGCTCAAAATATGGTTGATATTAAGGTCAAAAGGTCAAAATATTGTTGGACATTAAGTTCAACCACAGAAAGCGAAACACAATCAGTATATAAAAATTGGAAGAAATCCATTACTATTATTATTATATTACCTGTGTGTCTATAGGAAATTAAGCCAGCAATTATATCTGCTTGAATGAAGCGGTCCACCACGATGCCTTTTCTTTGAATTACCCCATGATATGGCTGTCGGGCGATCATATATATCAATGTGCTATCATCACTGTCAGGATCTGTGGCACAGATGTACTCCATGGTGATGACCACATCCAGTCCTTCTGCACAGACTAAAATGGGTTTCAAACCTGGAACTAGCACTGGCACCTCATCGTTGACTAGAGTCACCTGTCAAAAAAACGTTTTATGTGTTTCTGTTGTGATAAAAAAGTAAATGCAAGATGAATCTCCATTACCTTGACATGTAGTACAAAGTCAGCAATATTTATCCCATCTGTGGCAAGGAATTTAATATCATCATGTTCTGTCTCAGAGCTATCGTGGCGATATCTGTTGAGACAAAATAATCAAAACTCAAGATAAATAAACCAACAAGGTTAAACACTACTTAAAATGTTCACAATGAACCCAAACAAACTATGATGAACCACATCTGACCTAACTTTTAGGTTTTTCAGATCCCTGACTGTAAAAGTCTGGCCTGGACTCATGGGTGTGCCATCCAGGTAAATACTGCCATGCTGAGGTTCCGCCTTCAGCTTCACATGAAGAGAGTCCTCGAGCGAGTCCTGGTCCTTTAGACGCATGTGTTCTACACTCAACCAGCTCTCTCCCCCCTCATCCACCGTTAACTGCCTCATATGTACCTAAAGACAAAAAGAAATAAATCCAAACACTCAACTACCACTCAACACTCAATGACAACTTGTGTTTTATAGAACTGAATCTCTTAATAATTTCAATGTTCAAAATAGATTATAAAATTATGCAAAATATAATAATTAACATTAAAAAATGGTTACAACAATCTATGCAGTAAAATCAGCTACTTGAACAAGCTCAAAATAACTAAACTACAAATTATTTCTTATAAAATTATATAAAATATAATACAAAACAATAGTATAAAATAATACGGTGAATACATCCCTTATGAAAAAAGTATACTTGAGTATATTGGATATGCACTTGTAGTTGTCATGCTGTGGCTGTGGTAATCACATGAAGGTAAAGGAGTATCCAACAACATAGTCTTTATTAATTAATCAAAACAAGCATGCAGGAGAGCACAGTAGTAATGCTAGAGGAAACACAAACCACACTATCTGTAAACGAGAACTGACAAAGAACAACGGAAACACAGGGCTATAAAATACAGTGTTAGAAAAAAGGCAACAACAGGGACTTGGAGGAGCCAGTAGAGGGAGACACCACGGAGGAGCCGACGAAAGGAGGAGCCAGAGTGGAGCTTTGGTGAAAGGTCCAGGCAGAACCTGGGGACCGACTGATGGAAGCAGAGGTGGAAGTGAGGAAGACTCAGGGAAGCTGAGAGGCTGATGGACCAGGGCGACATTGATAGCCCAGAAGCCCAAGGTGGAGATTCTGGACCGAGGTGGAGGTGGGGCTTGGCAGACTGGGGCGATAACGGAGGGATTTAGGATGATGGGGAAGCCAGAGGGAAGAAGAAACCCCGTGGAGTGGAAGGAGTGGAGCGACTACTTAAGTTAGAGGGACAAGGGAGCCCGGAAGAGCCCTAGGGCTGGTTGACCATGGTGGAGCTAAAGGGCTGATGGGTCGAGGTGGAGAAATGGGCCTGGAGGCCTGAGGTGATGCAAGGGAATCTATAGCACCATGCCAAACTGGAGATCGGCAGGCCCAAGGCAGAGCCTGAGAGTTGCATTGCGCTAGTGGCAGGGGCGGAGGTAAGGAGTTGGACAACACCAGCGGAGAGAGCGAATCCAGAAGACTGGGTGAATCAAGCAGAGGGGACAAGACCAGGGAGTCAGGTGGGACCTAATGAGACAAAGGAGCTAGGATACTGGGCAGGAACATCGAAAGACAAAGGACTCCGGACGGGAAGGAGTAGGTTACCGGCGAAGAAGGAGTAGGTTCGAGGGTGGGTACTAAGGAGGGATCTGGATCCACAGATCACAGGCCTATCAGGCAATGGTCTGCTCCTCGCTCTGGGATGAACTGGACAGCATCCACAAACACTGGGACAACCCAAGTGGTAGGCTTTCACTCCGGGACTGACATGGCGGCTGGCTCTGGCTGCAAGAAAGATGCAGTGCCTCTGCCTCTGTTGTAGGAGACGGCTCTAAGTTGTCTCGCTTGTTGGTTGGTGGTAGGCATGGAGCTGAGAGGCTCCTCCTCTGCCTATCAGATGGTGAGAGGGGAATCACAGTACAGTGAGCCACCACTCTACATAATCCACAAAAGTACCTTGAAGACACTCTCCAGGCAGGTGTGCCTTGGACCGCTTGTTGAGGCCAGTGTAAAAGAAAACATAGCGGGAGTGTTTAGGCCTGACGCACCAGATCTAAAAAATCCCTTGTGTGGTCCTCGAGGGAAAGGTTCTCTTGTTTGAGGAGAAGGAGACGCATTGCTGGTAAGTCCATTCTTTGCTTTTCTACTAAATCCTTTCTTGTGGTCAGTTCTGTGACATTGTGACTGTGATAATCACACAACGATGAAGGAGTATCCAACAACACAGTCTTTAATAATAAACAAAAACAAGCATGCGGGAGAGCACATGAGTAATACTAAAAGAAACACAAACCACACTATGCGTAAACGAGTAGAAAAGTAATAGCACAGCTCTACTCAATAAGTACCACTAGCAAACACTATAATTATTGTCTGTTCTGGACTGGGTAGATGAGGGCTACCTCTGGTGCCATATTATCCACTGGCAGAATCGTTATGTTGAAGCAGATTCCAGCAGTCATGCTCCCTTGCTGGTTGGTCACTGACAGGACAAACTGGATGTGCTGGGGGTAGGGTCCAATGTCCAGGATGGGGGGCATGTAAGCCACTTTCATGTAGTTGACTGCATTCTACAAATAGAGGATTGTTTACAGCTTCGGTTGCTTTAGGAAAAATGGTATGTCTAACCTTAGTACAGAGTATTTACCTGAGTGAAAAGTCTCAGCATTGGAGCGCTTGGGTCCTTGTTAAATTTAGGGATGCTATCAACCAGAAACAACCTTCCTGCATCAGACCCTCTGTAAATCAAATTGTACAAGTATTAACATCCTGAATTCCTTCAGCCCATACAAATGTCAAGTTACATGCTGCAGGTTCAAATTGAATAGATGTGTCTTGCTGTGGATCTCAAAGGCTTCTAGTTTTATTTTGTACCCATAGGTGGTGCTGTAGAAAGGTGGGGTGGTGACGGTGTATGTGAGCTCACTATCTGGTGACTCCAAGTCAACAAAGTGCAGCTGTTGCTTGGTCAAGTAGGTGACCTCTGTCTCATTGACAACCAAGTGCCTGGTCACACCTGGTGCCTCTTGTGGAGGCTGATCAGGTACTGGCTGGATTTGAATCACAATGACCTGCAAAGATCACCTGGTTAGTGAACTCTGAGGAAAGTCAGATTAAAGCAAACACCTGAAAAATGCTAAAACCTTCAGTACAACATGGACTCCTATTAGATCCCAGAGGGAATGAGAATTCTTGAACTTACCTGAGGCTCTGAAAGATTAGGAGGATCATGAAAATCAGAGAGCACCACCTCAAAAGAGTCATCAAACACCTCAATGCCTGAGTGCCGATAGTAGATGATGGAATGGAAGAGGTCCTTCTGAAGAAAACGGGTAACAGGGTATCCTGAAAAAAAAGAATGTTTGCTGTGGTATTTAGGGCGTGTTTCCACTTAGCGTCTTTTTTGACAAGAAAAAGTTGACAAAGGTGCCTTTTTTAGTAAAACAAAAAAAAAGAAAAAGAAAAAAAAGCTGTCTGCGTTTGGATCCAAATAGCAGAATAGCAGCCAAGGGCATCTTTTGTTGCAATAACAGCTGCTGCAAGAGTGCAGTGTGGTGCAGAGATAAATGTCGAGAAAGAGGAAGTTGGTTCTTGCGTTGGCTTTTGAAGTTAACGGGGAAAAGAATGTCGGTTCACAACGATGTTTGTGGGTGCAAAACATTACATGAGGAAGGAAACAGTATGGTGCTTACAATACAGTCTCCGGCTTGTTTTAGACTAAACAAAAGTCAATTTGAAGACCTGCTACAAACAATGCACCGACACTAGTACAGTAAAACCCATTTACTGGCACCTTCTCCATGTTTTCTTGTTGTTATCGAAATGACAGGTCTTGCTACTCATTTGTCATTGGTCAGCTGTCAAAGAGACACTTGATGTAGGGCATTTTTTCAGAAAAGTTGAACTTTATTCAACTTGAAAAGATGCTCTGAGCTGCAGAAAAAGAAGTCGTCAGTGACATTTAAAAAAGCACTTAAGACTTTTTTGAAAACACGGTTTACTCCATAGGAGCTTTCAAAAAAGAAGCCAAGTGTAAACACGCCCTTAAAGTATGCATGAGGAAAAGAAGGGAGTTGCTAGGGAGCTCTGGGTACTTTCTAGGATGTTGAATCAGTATGCAAGTTGCTAGGGTGTTATGGGTGGTTACTTGGGAGATGCTAGTTGGTTTCTAGGGAATTCTAGGTTGCTTCTAGGGTGTTTCAAGAGAAGGTGGTTGCTAGGATATTATGCATGATTACAAGAGCGTTGATATGTGGTTACTAGGATGTTATGGGTAAATTACTAGGCTGTTGCTAGGGAGATCTAAGTAGTTTCTAAGGCACTGCTTGGCAGCTCCAAGGGTGTTATGTTTTGTTTGTAGTAATTAATAGGTGCTTTACTGCGTTGTTATGAGTGGCTACTATGGCAGTTGCTAGAGAATTCAGTGTGGTTTCTAGGACATTACAAGTATGTGGTTGCCAGGGTGTTATGGGTTGTAGGGAGTTGCTAGTTCCTTTTTTAGCAAGTTCTGGGTGGTTTCTAGGGTATTATGGGAGGGTTAGTAGAGTGTTACTAGGCAGTAGCTACAGTGTTCTAGATGGTTACTAGTGGTAAATATATAAAGTGAGATTTATTGATTTGATTCATTCTACTAATATGACAAGATGCATGTGGTATTTTCTAGCTTTGCCTACAACCCTTTTCCTCACCTGTTATCCCAGGACCAGGCATCTTCATGATTTCCCCTGCCTGAGGAGGTCTGGTGATGTTGAACATGATGTAGTCATCACTGGAGTCCATATCGCAGGCTTGCAAAATGGATCCTCTCAAAAGACCTGTCTGACCTTCAGACAGCTCCAGCACCATATTGGTAATGAGGAAGGGTGGACTGTCATCTTTGGGCAGGATGTTGATGGGAAACTTGTGTCTCGTTTGATGTAAACCATCAGTAATCCGGAAAACTATATAATCTTTAGTAGTGTCACTATCATCATGATGGTAGTGTACCGCACCGTCCTTAATATCGTTAACAGTGAACATGAAACCTTTTCCACCTATCATACAGAGAAAAATACGAGAAGGTTTTGTGCAAAGTGCAAAGATATGACTATAATGTGACTCAACTGATAGAACAGATTCATATTTCCAAATCGAAGAGAGGAAAAATCATACCTCTAACAGTTAGTCTACCATGCTGCAGGCCATCCACAGTGATGATCTTCACAGCCTTCAGGTTGTCATTGTCAACAATCTGCAACTGATCCCATGTGATTGGACGAGATTGACCTTCCAACAGACTGAGACCTATTTATTTGATAGAAATAAGGAGAAAATCATTTGCCTGGCATTCATGGCACATCCTGATCTTTCAGATCATCAGGTACTGTAATATCTTGAACTTTCTGAATTTCCACTCAGGGTTTAATTAACTGTCAGGGATTTATGATCTCACCCTGGCATTTAATCATCCCACTCACTGCGATTTTGAGTGATCTTTACTAAAGTTAATTTAATTTCTACATTCAGTGTGATTTTGGCAAGTTAGACATATTCCTCTAACATGTTCTCTTATGGCTCGTTTCCACCGAGCAGTACAGTTCAGTTCAGTACAGTACGATTGTGGACGGTAAATCCTGATACGGCTTACATTTCCACCTCCAACAGTACCCTTACTTGATAGGCATGGCATGTGCCGGAAAGTAGGCGTATGCCAGAAAGTAGCAATCGACATCATTCTCGTGATGAAGAAAGTGATGGTAAACAACAATGGAGGGCATACAGCAGCTTTGCTTGAGCAAAGGCTGAAGGCTGCAAGGAAAAACTTTTGCCAAAAATACACATTGTGTTACAACGGCATTGTGTTGTAATTCCCCTTGTAGCACATACAGTGACGATACTCTGTCAACCAATCAACATTCTGCAGTGAGTGTAGCTCCACCCTTTTGGTACCGGTAGTATTGCTACTATTGTGCTAGGTACCCCAACAAACAGGGTACAGGGTACAGTTCTGTATTTTGGAACCATTCACAACCTCTAACAATGGAAACGGAAATAATTGCATACCATACTGTACTGTAACCGTACCGCTTGGTGGAAACCATTACTATACTTGAGCATGATTTTAAAAGGAGTATTAGGGGAATAATACTTCAAAAGAATATAGTAAAGAGTGACCTGAAGGCAGTTTTTGAACACTTAATTGCATTTTAATATCAATTCAATAAAAAGTATAATGGTTTACATTTATATTAAATGCCATTCATGCTTTTTTGACCCACTCAAGTAGGACTTAAGGATATTTAAAATATCAATATCAACTTTAAATGTAACATATTTTAAAAGTCTACTTAAATGTGTTAAGAAGCACTGTCATGAAAGTGTACTCAAAGTACACTTAAGTGGACTTTTATTTCATTGTTTTATATAATCGGCAAATACATTAATATGTATATATTACACACACAAATACAGAACCATGTTGTTTAGGGTCATTAATAATAATGACACAATGTACAATAAATCTTACACCCAAAACAGCATGTATAAATTTGCTTTAAGCTAAACTCATTTCATTCACATATAGATTCACGTCATCCAAAAACATCCTATTTGGGGGAGTCTCCACCTTTAAAATGTTCTGTTTAAGAAAAGATTCTGAAGCAAAGCACTGAGATGAGAACAGAGCGACGAGTATATATATAAAAATGATGCACGATACAGACCCATGTTCCATGATACTCTTGGCGCATTGGTATCAGCTGTCCTGATTGACACATGTACTGTCACAGGCTGGCTTTTCTCAAAGTAGAAATCATGCACCTCAAACTCCACCTAGTAGAAATTAACAATACATAACTACTGCATTACAGAGTTAAATAAAATGTACTGAATGTGCACTTGTAGTGTACACTTTCATAACTGCTTCTGAACCCAGTTAAGTACACTTTTAAAAAGAGCACTTTGTAATAATGTAAGATTAGCAGCTTTAAAGATTATGTTCTAGTAATCTTTCGTCATGCTTTAGTTTTGATGTGTTGATTAACATACTAAAGCACATGTAAAGTACTTGATATTAACTTTAGTGTGTTGTTTGATAATACATTTAAAGTATATTTTAAGTATTAATAAATTTCCATGTAATTGACCCTTCGCAAACAGTTTGATTGACAGGCGATCTGACCAATCATAACCCCTGATCCGCCATTTTATCTGATAAAGAAGTCAGGGGAGTTAGTAGATTAACGTCGGTGAACATGAACTTGAAAATGCTATAAATGAACTAGTATGATCGGTTCATGAGGAGCTACAGCGATCTGTCACGACACATTAAAGAGACACTATACGCTATTTATTGTTTAAACTTCTTTAAAAAAAATTATAATATTTTAAATATGCAACTGTTTTATTCGTTGTCAGTGTTCTCTTTGCTCCGCAATGTATTTTTCACTCTGTGAGAACATGATGTGTGGCGTGAGAGAGTATGGGTTGTCAGGCATAGCAACAGGGGGCGGGTTTTGCGATGGGTCAATTGTAAATAGCATACAATGTCAGAAAACATTACATTCAGTTCCTGCTTTAAAGTGTATTATTTAAGTACTCTTTGCAAAAGTATGCTATTTTCCACAAGTGTTACCTCATAGTTCCTACGCTGCGGGTGACTGGAGTTTGGAGGCTGGTAACTGATCAGCATGTCGTTGAGATCCATCCAGGTGAAGGAGGAGATGGGTTTGGTGTGATCAGACAGGTGTGTAATGAAGCCCTCATTAGGGGGGTTAGTGATGTTGAACACCAGCCTCTGTTTGGGCGTCTCATCATCCTCCGCATCTAAAGTTGCCGTGGAGAGAGGAGTTAGGATGAACTGGTCCACTTCTAAGATGAACATGGACATGAAAGCAGGCTTGGGCGGCTGATTGGGCATTGCGTCTTTAATGGTTACCGGGATCCAGGCCTGCTCCGTCTGAATGGGAGGAGGGCAGAACTAGTGTTAATAATGTAGTGTAAAAATGCAATAAATAGAAAAGGCTTTAATTTTTGAATGTACACCTGAATTATGCTCCTGCTACGAGTGTCGGTGAGGTCCAGTCTAATGGCGACGTAGTCTATGTCTGGAGATGGAGGGTCAATGTGATGGTAGCGGATGCCCAACATGAGGAAATCATTGCATGGTACTTTGGTGATCTGCAGCAGTTTAAGACCCTTTAGACAGTCGTCACTTTTACAATGAGCTCGAGCTTTGTTATCTGCAGGGGGGCAGAGGAAATGACGTACAAAACAGATTTTTTTTTCTGTAGATATTATAATGCTTAAAGGAAATCAAGGAAGTATTTTCAGGTACACTTACAGTCAGAAGTTTGGAATAATTCAAAATAATGGTTTCTGAAGAATCATGTGACACTGAAGACTGGAGTAACGGCAGCTGAAAATTCAGCTTTGCATCACAGGAATAAATTACATTTTAAAATATATTAAAATAGAAAACATTTTTTTTTAAAAATTGTAATAATATTTCACAACATTAATGTTTTTACTGATTTAAAAAATGCAGCCTTGATGCACATAAGACACTTCTTTCAAAAGCATTAAAAAAAAATCTTAATTATTCCAAACTTTTGACCTGTAGTGTTTCTGTATGTTTAAATAAATAAATAAATGTGATACTATCAGCTCTTCTGCTAAGTCTTAACAGGTTGTTTGCACAATTCCATTATCTTTCTTCAAATTCAGTTTTCATTTGCATATAATTTTATTATGAAAAAACAAAAATGTACTTGCCACTAAAGTGAATTTGACCTAATGGAATGATTTTTAAAACACATTTGTTCTCGTGTCAATAACCTGGATGTGTTTGTGCAGTAGGAAAACTGGTAAATTATGATTTTACCCAGCTGTCTACGAAGAGGAACAAAGCTCTCTGGTTCATCCCCTCTTGGTCCCTCTGGTTTCTCTGGTTCCCCAGTGACTAGTTGACCGTGCACTGGTAGATGTGTCTCCAAAGTTGTCACCCGTACTGTGCACTCAATATTATGTCGTTGTTCATAGTGGAAAGACACAACATTACCGTCCAGGATATTGGAGAGGCCATAAAACTCTGGCACTTCGAGATTCTGTGATCCAAACCTAATCACATTACAGTCGGGCTCCATGATTTCAACACTGAGAGAGAACAGCTCACTGTAGGTCTCTGTCTCTGTAAATCTAAACATAAAGAAATCTTCATGAAATGTCCATATTCTTAAAGTTCACTATGTGACTTCTAATACAATGTCTTCCACAAATATTTCCATTTACTGTATTTATTTCAAAGTTTACAGCAGCATGAAAAACGTACCTGTACAGACGAAGTTTAACAGTATCCTCTTTTAAAATCGGACATCCATTATGAGTGTATTTCACTTCATCAGCCAGAAAGTGACAGTCAAAAACCTATCAAATGACAAATAGTTGTAGAAAGAACAGTTGAAAGTTGTGGTATCTGTTAGGGGTTATTAAGTCATCCACATCCATCCATCATAAACATATTCCACACGGCTCCAGGGGGTTAATAAAGGCCTTCTGAAGTGAAGTGATGAGTTTGTGTAAAAAAATATCCATATTTAACAAGTTTGAAGTAAAATATCTAGCTTCCGCTAGACCGCCTTCCGTGTTCAAGTTACGAAGAAACAAAGCTTTCTTCAGCTCATACTTGTGACCGCTGTCCATTGCCATTATAAAGCTCGGATGCATCAGGATATTTATTAAAATATCTCTGATTGTGTTCATCAGGGAAAAGAAAGTCTTGTACACCTAGGATGGCTTGAGGGTGAGTAAAGCTTTCATTTGACAGTGAACTAATCTTTTAATACAAATAAAAATAATATTATGGGAAGCTGCGTCTGCTGTCATCTATATCTACTGAAATCTCAACATCGCCTAGTTTAGCCACTATTATTATAAATAGAATGGGGAAAGATTTCTCAGCCATAATGTTTGGTTTATATTTGTGGTTTTGCTGAGATGATTATTATGTGGTGGGGTCAAGTTATATAGATGCCTCTTGTCAGGATTATCAGCTGGAGTACCCATGACAGCCTCTAGAGGGCACTCCACCTTGGAATTTCACACACTCACTCACACACACACATATATGCACATTCACTCCCGGACTTCACTTCCCACAATGCACTACACTCTCTCTCACTCATTCAATTCAGGCAGACTACATTTCTCAGAAGCCCTGTACCTAATCACTGATCACCTCACCAGCTGCAGCTCATTATATGCACTATATAAGCACACTACACTAACAAATCCATGCGAGGTCTTGTTGTTTCCCTGTGTCTAACATTTATGAGCGTTTATACTCGTCTTGTCTTCCGATCTTGATCCTGTCTGTTTTTGCCCCTTGTGATTGTTTCTCTGCCTGTCTTTTGACTATTGCTGTGTTTTACTGGACTGTGATAACTTGCTGCCTACCTCTACATCATTGCCTGTATACCGACTACGATTCTGCCAATCCTCCTCCATACCTGTTTGCTGGTGTTTGACCCTGCCTGTTATGACCATTCTGTTTACTAATCAAAGCCTGCGGATCCCATTCCATTGACCGTCCATTCATTACACCTCTCTTATTCTCTTATTATTTTAAAATAACAATTGACAGTAAACCTACTTAGATACATGGAATAGTGTCACTAGATTCTCTTGTATAGTGTATTGCATTGGGGCCCCTTAAAATCACACCTGGATATATAGTCATCTTGTTTACATGAACAAAGCTTGGAGGCGACAGAAACGCACAGAGTCAATATGTAATGGTTTAGCAGCTCTCAGTTTCTACTGCTGTCTTAAGAAGGTCACAATTACCATCCTTTGAAACAGCTGTGCTGACCAATTATGCATCTAATGACTTATCATATCTTAGAAGACATGTGCCAGATCTGTGAAAGGTGATCATTTACACAGGACAACATGATGACGGCAAGCCATCACTTTAATTGGATTGGGATCAAAATTATAACATATTATGACCCTTTGTGAACAAAATTCTCTTAACACAGCTATTCTTCAGAAAATATTCTGGGGGAAAAAAAATACTTTAGCATACTTTTAAAAAGGGTACTTATTATGAAAATAATATACTTTAAAGCAGAGTTTGAGTTGAATGTAATGTTCTCGGACACTTAATTGCATGCTGTGACGAGCAGGGCGGGCGAGAGCCGTGAGGGAACGGCACGAGGCCGGTGACGTGATTGATAATGAGCGTCAGCTGCGTGCTGCACCAGTCTCGTATCTCTCACGGAGGAGCTCCGGAAGCATAAAAGAGGAGCGACGACAGTGACGGACGAGAGAGGACCAGGCCTGGATTTTATGTGGGCGGCAGTCACCGTGAGGAACTGCCACCAATTTACTTTCGTTTTGTTTTGTTGTTTATTTTCATATTAAAGTTACGGTGAATGTTCGCCGGTTCTCGCCTCCTTCTTCCCGTACTTAAGAATTGTGTAACATTATATATTATAATATATATATTATATGTAACAGTATATTTTTATTTATAATAAATGCAGTTAACTGAATTCAAATGCTTTTTTGACCCACATAAGGATATATTTCAAAACACTGCTTTATGAAGCTTTACGAATCTTTTTGTTTCGAATCAGAGGTTTGTAGTGTGTATCAAATTGCCAAAGTCACGAGAACTACTGAAATTTCGAAATGCTTCGAAACACTTAATGAAGCCTCAGTTACTGAAATCACGTGACTTTGGCAGTTAGATATATGCTCCGAACCACTGATTCGAAACAAAAGATTTGTAAAGCTTTGAAGCATCATGAAGTTTTGAAATCGGCCATGACTAGATATTATTGAAAAGTCGTTATTTTGGTTTTTTTGGCGCATAAAAGTATTCTTGTCGCTTTATAATAAGTTTGAACCATTATACTCACATGAACTGTTTTAAATATGTTTTCTTTCTGGGCATCTGAAAGTGTTCATTATCTTGCTGTCAATAGAGACTCACTGAACCATCAGATTTCATCAAAAATATCTTTGCTCTGAAGATGAATGAAGGTCTTACGGGTGTAGAACGACATGAGGGTGAGTAATTAATGACAGAAATTTCATTTTTGGGTGAACTAACCCTTTAAATAAACACTTTTAATTTTACATTATTACAAAGTGCACATTTTAAAAGTATGTTAAGAAACAGTCATAAAAATGTACTCTCTTTAAGAGCATTTAATACAAAGTGAGAAATGCATGCAGAAATAATGAATATCGTTTACCTGAGGGGACAGTGTGCCGACCCGCTGTGTAATGGGCTCGTTCAGCACAACTTCCAGCTTGCAGGCATCCTTGTCTCTGGGTATGTGAAACTGCAAGTCCCCCTCGTGTAGAAAGACTGACTGCCCCCTCTTCACCTTGAGACCAAGATTGGTTTTTACAAGAGAGCCCTGAATCTGGTGGAGAAGTGCCAGCAAGAGGAAAGGCAAATATGTCCTGTCTACTGCAGTCATTCTGTTCAGTTTGTGTGGATCAGGACCTCTGTAGTGAGGAAATGGACAACTCTACTGGAGGAACAGTTGTTTGGTCTTGCTCTGTCCAGAGAATGTTTTCATACAAAGTCATCTCCACTTTTTCTTGATATTAATCTGAGACAATCAGCTTCAGGTTATTAATCAGTATCCCGTTCTCTCTCCGTTCATCATATGAGATGTGATATCTGAAAAGAAAACAGACAAAAATATTATTACGGTTTATTTTGACTCAAAGGAAATTAAGCCTATTTAGGATTTAGGATTTTTCTGCAGTTATATTAATATTAATAAGATAATAATATAGTAGTAATAATAATAATGAACAAGAAATAAAAGAAACATGACTCAAAATATAATTATTATTTATTTAAAAGTATAATTACTTTTACTTAATATAAAAAATATAAAAATACAAATGCAAAATATCACAAGCATAATAATAATAATAATAACAATAATAATACCAATAATATTCATTATTATTACAATGCTATTGATATTTTGAATGAGTTTTTATTATGATTATTATAAACAGAATAATAATAAACATTCACATTCAGAAATGACATTTATACCCCAAATCTTTTTGGTGGATAATGGATAGGGGGAACCACTACTGCTTTAATAATATATATATTATATATATATATCTATATATATAATTCTCATTATATGACATGGTAGTGTTTGTTTTACTACTTTTAATTTATGTGGATATTTTATTATTACATTAATGATACTAACAAGAATCAGCAAAGAATAATCTACAGATGCATAACAACACATTGGTAATGAGTATATGCATATGCACATAAATGCATATATGCATTTTGTTCATAATAGTTTTATTTATATGATCACGTGATCAGGAGGTGTTCTTTGTGAGATTCTCAAGTAAAGAGTGGCAAAAATGTCGAAAGAAGATGCAAATCTTCTATTGATCAAACAGATAACTGGCAAAAGAAGGAATTTGGGAAGCACATTCTCTTCAGTTTAAGGCAAAAAACATCTCCATCACCTCTCTCTGACATGTTTGTTGAGTGATAGAGGAAAAAACTCCTTCCGAGCCCAGTCCTACTAAGGTGAGATGTCAACTTAAAAAATGACCTTTGACCCTAAACAATCCCCAGGGCCTGGAATGGCCAGTTTGGAGATTGAGGCTGTCTGATCTGTCAACACTGAGCACACTGCTAAAGATCCTTAAAACACGTTAAAACGCATGATAAATGCTTTCCACCATACAGCTTCATTCAGACACATGCAGTAATGCAGTATTCAAAATGATCAACTCAAATCCACCAATATGTACATTCGAAAACCTTCTTTCAGACTCTAAACATACTGAAATAACCCCCCCTGGTTTATTGGTTTATTAATCAAATTTTTTTAGCAAAACAAAACTAATTTAAGTAAGATTTTTGGCTCTCCATTTATTTTACAAGTTACTTCAAAACAAAACAATGAAATACCCAATGGATTTGCACAGTACATTTTTATGAATTTAAGCTCACCGGGTCACATTTGTCAAGTCTAGCAGCGATACATCTGGAATTAGTCCGCCTTTGTTTACTCACTGACGTGTTTTCTTTTATAGGCCTCTCTTTTTTTCTTCCTGCTGTCTTTCTTCATTGGAAAACCCAATTTTTGTTAGATTGTTCCTCGGCCTTAGGCTACAAGTCTAATCTAGTGTTTCAAGCGAGATGGTCAGATAGTAATCAGCCTGTTTTGTTGGAATGGCATGAAATTTCATAGAGGTACAAACGGGGTCTACTCAACAATGAGAAACAAAGAGAAAACACAGACAGCTCTAAAAAATGACTGAACACAAAACCATGAGCACAAAGAACAGAAATGAGTTACTGCCTGTGCTCTATTTAACCATTAGAACAGTCCTAAATGTATAAGAGGGTTGATCCAACCCTTGAGAAAAAGAAGAGTGCTTAACTTTATGGAATGTGCTCTTGTAGTGTATTTCATATATTAAAAGTGTGTTTTTTTGGAATTGTACTTGCTGATATAATATAATATATAATATTAATTAAATAAAAGGCCACGGTTGCACTTTATTTGACAGTATTACAGTATTATAGTACTTACAGTCCACTTACCAGTTATATAATAACTAATTATTAACTAATTTACATTTTTGGGTGAATTATCCCTTAAAGGCTGTGTAATAACACTGATTCATGATAGAAAGTCATTAATTACTCACCCTCATGTCGTTCCAAATCTTATTCCTTTGTTCATCTTCAGAATACAAATTAAGATATTTTTGATGAAATCTGAGAGCTTTCTAACCTCCCTATAGACAGCAACATCATAACCAATAAAACCCAACGTCATAACCAACAAAACCCAACGTCATAACCAACAAAACCCAATGTCATAACCAACAAAACCCAGCATCATAAGCAACAAAACCCAACATTATAACCAACAAAACCCAGCTTCATAAGCAACAAAACCCAACATTATAACCAACAAAACTCAACGTCATAACCAACAAAACCCAGCATCATAAGCAACAAAACCCAACGTTATAACCAACAAAACCCAACTTCATAACCAACTAAACCCAGCATCATAAGCAACAAAACCCAACATTATAACCAAATAAACCCAGCATCATAACCAACAAAACCCAGCGTCATAACCAACAAAACCCAGCGTCATAACCAACAAAACCCAACGTTATAACCAACAAAACCCAACGTCATAACCAACAAAACCCAACGTCGTAACCAACAAAACCCAGCGTCATAACCAACTAAACCCAACGTCATAACCAACAAAGCCCAACATCATAACCAACAAAACCCAGCGTCATAACCAACAAAACCCAGCGTCATAACCAACAAAACCCAATGTCATAACCAACAAAACCCAACGTCATAACCAACAAAACCCAGCGTCATAACCAACTAAACCCAACATCATAACCAACAAAACCCAGTGTCATAACCAACAAAACCCAATGTCATAACCAACAAAACCCAACGTCATAACCAACAAAACCCAATGTCATAACCAACAAAACCCAGTGTCATAACCAACTAAACCCAACGTCATAACCAACAAAACCCAACGTCGTAACCAACAAAACCCAACTTCATAACCAACTAAACCCAGCATCATAACCAACAAAACCCAATGTCATAACCAACAAAACCCAACGTCATAACCAACAAAACCCAACGTCATAACCCAGAAAGGTAGTTAAAGACTTTGTTAATATAGTCCACGTGACTACAGTGGTTCAACCTAAATATAATGTAGCGAAAAGAATACTTTTTATGCTCAAAAACAAACAAAAAAAAAACTGACACAGGAGCTGGCCAATAATGAGCTGGCGTTCTGACGTAGAACCTGGAAGTGCTTCATTATGTTCACAATGTGAACAGTGTAGGAGACTGACATTGAAGAGAAGAATTTGTTGAATAAAGCAGTTATTTTTGTTTTGTTTTTGCGCACAAAAAATATTCTTGTCGCTTCACAACATTAAGGTTGAACCATTGTACATCTTTTTCATAAGGGTCGCCTCCTGCAGATCCAGAAATCTAGCAATCCAGAATATGATGTCATGTTTTATCAATGTTCGTTTTTTACTAGCAAAATTGCATTATAAAAAGTGAAAAGCTGGATAGACTGATCACTTATAGCATTTCAATCATGTGATGTCAGGCAATATTGATGAAAAGTGAAACGTCTTTTCATCTTGACCACATGCGGCACCTTGATGGAAACATAAATGATACCTGGAACCAGATGTGGTAAAATGATTCCCTATCCAGTTCCCAAACCCTTGTTTAACTCTCTTCCAGTCCAGACACCTTTAGTTTGGCATTACATCATGCTTTTCATCAAGGGCACATGGTTTCACTGTCCTCATATATGGTGCATGTATTCTGTACCACAACCAGGTCTCTCAGAAGAGGCCTAAAACACTGCAGTCTTAAAATTACTTCAGCTGAAAGCGGCTAAAATGTTTCTATCTAAGCTAAGAATTACCCTCAAACACATCAAATAATTTCTAGGCTATTTTAGCCCATCTTTTTACATAGAAATAAAACATTTTAATGTCGCACCCCTACAAATGCTCTTAATTCAGTAATAAAACTTCCACACTGAAAAAAGAGATTTTCTTACTCTGAACAAATATCTGCAAAACAATATCTGGGGTACAAAAAAATACCTTTTGCAATACAAAATTACCTTTTTTATATAAATAAATATAAAAATATAAAATCAATAGACTTATCAACTTTACTTTTAAAGGTGCAATATGTAGTTTTTTCGTCCGCTAGAAGTCGCCTGTTCAAAACAATGACGTAGCTTGATGACGCCAAGTTTGAGCGAGGAATCTTGGGACATGCGGTCTTCACCTCACAGCCGGTGGAAAAGAATCGGGATGGGACTCGGGCAGAAATCATGTTCACGGATGCGATTATTAACGTTACTGTAGTATGAAGCAGAATCAGGACCGAGTGTTGTGGAGCTGAACGAGGCGCTGGAGCGATTGTTAATGAGAGACGAACGCCTCGCAAGAAGCTGGACTTTTATTATGCCACAGTTGCCGGAGCCGCTTTGCATGTTGATAAATGGCATGCAATTCATTTCAAAAAGTATTGTATGATGGAGAAAATTCTGTATTACTGTTACTAAAAATAAAGCTGCATCTGATTATGTCATGTCAGCTAATGTTAATTGACAAAATAGTGTTTTTCTCTGAGGCATGGTACTCCCAAAAACTCAAGAAAATTTGATTTAAACAATAAGACTAAATGTGTTGAGCTATATAACAATGATTAGTTTTCTGTCTATAAATGTATCAAAATAGATGGTCCCTTGTCTAATAAAACATGTATTATATTAAAGCATCTTTAGTGTTTCCATGGTTTCTACAAAATAAAACCGGAAACCGAGGTTAATGTGGATATGACGCAATTGACACGCGACTCACTCACACGTCCCGGATCTTTAGTTAAATAGCAATTTTCTCACGATTTGCAAATAATTGGAAACATTTGGGATATTGTAAGTGCTCAACTGAACAAAATATATAACACTGGCCTACTGGTTTTTGGATATTTTACTGCAAAAATTTTACATATTGCACACTGCCATTTTTAACTTGAATGTGCAAGGCTTCCTTTGTCAGCCACTTCCAGTTATTTTAGGTGTATGTTAGCTTGCTTGATATTGCTTGACATTTTTGCTATCATATTTTTTAAATGTATTATCATAATCATAAACACACAGGTATGTAGGGTAAATCGATCTACAGTATTCCGTTCCTTAATGAATCTGACAAATCTTGAACAAATCAGTTGAGGGAATGATTCCATGACTCATTTGTTTCATGAATTGGCTGAATGAGCATTGTTTTAATGAATCATTTGAATGAATGACTCAATGAGTCATAAAGACACTTGTCACTTGTTGCAAAGTAACCAGCAGAAAGAGTCTCTGAAAAATCCCCAACTAACAGCACACAAACACAAACAGTGCAAAAGCACTCTTGGAACACTGCTCGGCCAATCAGATTTGAGGACCGAAATGTCTCCAAGATGGACAGCACACCGAATTTGAACATTAACATAATCACTTTCCTTTTAAAACTGTCATGAGGATGTTGATCAACTCCACTGCCGTGATGTCATGGAAAAAGGATTGTGTGCTTTGTAAGATAAGCTTTCACACTGCAGCCCCAGGAAGTGTATAACAGGGAGGATTATGTGTTCTCTACACAGGTTATTCTCCAAAAAAGGACCAAATTCCTTGTTGAACTTTGCAAAGATTAGCACTGGAACCTTTTCACATCACTGCAGCCCACCCCAACCATACACCCCCCAGTGAGTACAAGTCAAGGTGTTAAGAATAGAATACAAGTCAAACAGGACAATTCCAAAATTATTTAATGGGTAAACAATCCTATGTTCACAACCCTTGTGAAAAAGCCGCTTAAAGGGACAGTTCACCCAAAAATGAACATTTACTCACTCTCAAGCCATCCTAGGTGTATATGACTATCTTCTATCAGACGAGCACAATTGGAGATATATTTAAAAAATATTCTTGCTCCTCCAAGCTTTATAATGGTTGTGAATGGGGTGGGGCAACATTTTGAAACCAAAACAAAATGCATCCATCCATTATAAAAAATAATCCATAACCTCTGACCCGATGCATTACATAATGACGAATGCAGAACCGTAGAGGATAGAGCAAAACAAAACGAATTAGAAGTCAAAACGAGTCATTTTAAGGAGAAATGTCGACGGATTTCGAGGTAAGAGAAGAGGAGGTTGAGTTTGTTGCAGAGTCATGTTTGTTTGAACCGCAAAAGGCGTCTAATCTCACGCTACTTCTACATCCTCCGTCATACATTGCGTCAGGGGTTACTTATTTGGCGCAAGTCGACTTGCGCAATATGTGTACGATATGTGTCATCCGCTGGAAGGTAGTTATTTGAATTTAAAAAGATTTAAATATGCATATTTTTCTTTCAAAAAATGTATCACCTCCACCTTCAGAAGACCTTTTTTAACCCCCGGAGCCGTATGGATTATTTTTTATAATGGATGGATGAATTTTTTTAGGCTTCAAAATGGTTCACTACCATTATAAAGCTTGGTAGAGCCAGTATATTTCTAAAAATATCTCCATTTGTGTTCGTCAGAAAGAAGACAGCCATATACACCTAGGATGGCTTGAGGGTGAGTAAATCATTGTATAATTTTAATTTTTGGGTGATTTAAATTTAAATCTTACTTGTTGTGAGTCAAAAAACACTAAAATTCATTAAATCATTATCTTTAAATGCAAACATGCAATTAAGTGTTAAGTGTACTTCAGTTCGCACGTTAGAATTCCTTGTTGGTACTCTTTAAAACGTTATTCTTTTAACAAAGCACTCTTTTTCACAAAGGAACCAATATTTAAAACATGTATGTCCAATATGTCTTTACACAGATAACTTATTATCATTAATTACTAGATTAACTAATTTTCCACAGAAAAAAACAAAACAAAAAACAGTTTCCACCCTCTGATTAATGGCTTAAAGTCTCTTGAGTGCCTCTGAGGCACTTTCAGACGTTCGCACACCACATCAAACACACAGTGCATTCCCAACTCTGCTTGTGTGATCTCACAGTTTAGAAACTGTCGACCTTGTTCTCAGGGCATGATTCTACATGCTGTACAGTCTGTGATTATATGGTTCACCCCTGTTTGGGATGTTCTCTGTAGGTTTGGAGCAAGTTCAACAGACAAGTGTTGAAGGGATCCTTCATGGGTTCTGGTAAACACAAAAATGTAATGAGGCTTGACTAGGAAAGGTTCCAGCAAAAAGGCATTTAAGGGGAAAAGGCAAATGAAGGGATTGAACTTTTATTTTGCTTTCATGAAGGTACACACCTGAACAATCCCACCAGCATCTCCCCAGAACAGCTGCTGGGTTCAGATGTGGAATATGAGATGCAAACATCTTACAGCGGCTATTTCACAAACGGTGGTATGTGGGTACCATAAGATATTGTTTACATACAGAAAACTATTGCTTATTCTCACAAAAATAAATAATGTCAAATCATTACTTCTTCTTTTATAAATTGTTTTAAAGGACAGTGACAAAACTCGTGGTTTTATATTTACATTTAGCAGACGCTTTTATCATTTATTAAGCCTTGCTCAAGGACACCTAAGTCATGGTATCGAAGGTGGAGAGAGTGCTGTTTATTCACAATCCCCACTTTCAATTCCTGCCGGCATGGGAATCGAACCAGCAACCTTCAGGTTAAAAGCCCGACTCCCTCACCATTAGGCCACAATAAGGGCTTTATCCTATCCGTCACAAGTAATCAGTGCTCAGTTAAAGCCGGCTGATGTTATGAGAGCGTTTCACAGAGGTTTATTTGTACTAATTGGATATTACTTTAGTAACATTTGTTTGTTCATTATGAGGGCTAGAGGAATGGGAAGATTTTCAAGTTTAGCCAAGACTCACGTTCGAATGTTTTCATGTAGATATAGCAGTGATTAAGAGGCTCCAGTCAGGAAACCCCAAGGCAGACTGGGTGGGTGGCCCGGACCCCTCTGCACTCTTTCTAAACTTCTCTCTGGTTCCATTCAAACATGTGGGGGCAGTTTTCCTGTCATCAAAACTTGCCAAAACCAAGTGTGAAAAACAATATGAGTAATGACAAAATGTGCCGTTCAAACTGCGCAGTTAAATTAAAATGACAATAGAGGTCTTTCAGCTGCATAAAGTTATAAAGCAGCTTAATATTGAGGTAAATAAAGGTTACACCACGTTACTAGCTGTACCTCCACACTGCGGCAAAAAAAACATATTTATTAAAATATTTAATCATCAATCATAAGATAACAAATTTACCTGAGCAGCAAAACTGCGCAAGATATTAAGAAAATATGAATTATTAAATAAGGGAATGTCTAAAATTTTATATAATTGCTGTCCAATTTACTAGCAGTTATATATATTACATATTGTTGTTACTATTTCAGAGAATGAATTAAGTTATTATTATATATATACATATTGTGTACAAATGTGTGTGTGTGTACTTGTTTTCATGATTTATGAGGACACAATTTTGTATAACGACATGTGTATTACACTGGTATTACGACATAAACATGTTTTATGAGGACATTTCATGAGTCCTCATATTTAAAATATAATGTATAATATAAATATATATATTATATAAAATGTACAGTTTGTACAGTATAAAAACATTTACACCTATGGAATGTCCTCACTTTGATAGCAAAACAAACCTGTGTGTGTGTGTGTAATGTATGTAATGTATAAACTTTTTCTAGATGTATGCTATTTTAAGAATAATACAAATTGAGTAAAACTTAATTCAAGATACATTCTGTGTAAATTTTGTAATTTCATGTAATTTTACTGCTTGTGTAATTGTATCTTATTTTAAGAATATTTCAGTATTTTTACTGGAAAACAACAGGGTAACAGTCCTTCTTTAAAGGTGAGGCAATGTAAACTATCATTTCCTTCCACTGGTCTTATTAGAGCTACAATTTGTGGGTCTCACGGGAAAAAATTGTGCGTTCCTCTCTGAAGAAGTGGGCATTCTGTACAGCTGGGTCTGAATGGAGACACCGGCTGGAGCCAGCAGAAATCGGCTGCCTTTCCTCACAGTGCTGTGCACTGCTTCTCATCTTGCTAATGACAGGGTAACGAGCAGCCAACTATTTCCAAAGCAAAGATGAGCAGAGGGAAAGGGGGGGGGGGGGGGGTTAAAGCGGCGTCTTCACTCTCTAAACAGCTTTGGCCCCCATTTGGCAGCATACCAGCATGACGGTTCTCAGTGTTTTCAAGTGCTGAAGACTCCCAGATGAAAGAAAGGGAGTATGGTTATCAGTCTGGGGGATTGTTATTCTACACTCTTAAAAATAAAGCTTCTTTATTGGCATCGATGGTTCCATGAAAAACCTATAACATCCATGTAACCTTTGAAATGCACAAAAGGTTGTTTAGATGTTTAAAATGTTCTTCACACTAAGAAAAAAAATGGTTCCTTTAAAGGGATAGTAAAAAATGAAAACTAGCCCATGATTTACTCACCCTCGAACCATCCTAGATGTATATGACTATCTTCTTTCAACAGAATAAAATTGGAAATATATGTAAAAATTAAAAAAATCCTGGCTCTTCCAAGCTTTATAATGGGAGTGAATAGTAACCGAGATTTTGAAACTCCAGAAAGTGCATCTATCCATCGTAAAAGTAATCCATACAGGTCCAGCGAGTTAATAAAAGCCTTTTAGCCTTAATAAAAGTAAAGCGATGCGTTTTTGTAAGAAAAATATCCATAATTATAACTTTATAAATGAGAGAGTCGAGTTCCAGCGTATGATGTAGGATGAATTTTTGATTTTGGAACCTTTATTGTAAGAGTGTAAGCTTAAAGAAAGATCAATAAAGGTGCAATAGTTCAATTCATAAGGTGGACAGAGATGAGAAAGCTGTTTTAAATGACACACTTTCCACCTGACTTTGACCTGGACAAAGACAATAGTCAGAGAGTGATTCCTCTTATGACTTATATATCCGTCTCAGCCAAACACAAGTTCATAAATTATTAAGAAATTTTACAGATTCACATATGGACCCTGTGAGTTTGCCAAAGCTATAGATTTTATAGTTTAAAAATCATTACCGAGTTAGGTTAGATGTTTCAAAATAATTTCTGAGGTAGGCCAACATTTTCCATTCTTTTAAAAAAAATCTCATTTGATAAAAATGTATACGTAACTAATAGGAAATTCGGTCCCACTTTATGTCTTTAGTGTCTTAAACTGCTACACTGTGAAAAAGGAATTGCTGGTTTAACTTAAAAAAGTCTGCTTTCCCTTAATCTTTAATAATTATAATAATAATGTTTTATTTATAAAGCGTATTTCCCAAACTCAAGCTCTTTCCAAAGTTTCCATGATTTAAAACTAGCAAGTGGCATTGTTGCACATACATACACAAAAAACCAAGCACATACACAGACAAGTTCTTACCTGAAATCATAGCTTTTTTACTTCCACAACTGTTTATCTTCTCCTTTTCACTCCAACGCTTTCCACAGAAACTGTCTAATTGACAAAAGTCCCGATGGCAAATCCTCACCCCTGCGAAGAGATGGAAGAAGTGGAGGAGGAGGAGGAGGGTGTTGTGTGGAAACTCGGTGGAGGGAGGTGGGATTGTCCTGCTCTGAAGGCTTTTAGGGAGGAGTGAGGCTGGGTATGAAGAGAGCAAAAAAAAATGCAGAGGCAATCAGAAAAGAGAGGCAAACACAAACAGAGAGAGATGAAAGAAAAGCAATCTACGCTCTGACCGTACCACACCATTAGATAATGACAGATTGAGGGGATCTTCCATCAAAGGTTGCCAAGATGACGCCACTGAAAAAATAGCATGTTTGTTCACAAAGAACTGTGAAATCATTTTCTAAGTGTCTCTAAATGGGTAGCTGGCAAATAATATGGGCTGAACTTCAAAATGCAAAGAAAAACAGTATATTTTAGGTAACGTGACTATTTTTCAAGTTTTTATTTGTTACATACACAAAGGAAGTGGATTATGTTGTCTAATCACCCCTCATGAGTGTGTATTAAATATAAAATAGAAGAATGTATGTTATCTAATAATCTAAATCACACTCCAAGCCAAAAAACGGCAAAACATTTAGTGGTCTTTTAATGGTGTTAATCATTTTAATCACAAATCACTGGTCAGGAAATTAGCAAGAATTGCACAAATACTGCATGAGCATATTCTACATCCTTTAATCCTACCCAATACATAAGCAATAAGGTAGTCGAGGCTGTGCTGTATCGTGAATAAGTCACCGCTGAAGGGCGTTGTTAGGCACGACGTGAAGCAGAGCAACCCCTTCAACCGTTACTTATTCACGATACAGCACAGCCTCAAGTACCTTATTGCTTTTATAAAACGGTTACCACACAATATAAATATTAAAGCCAAAAATATATATCAATGCTACTTTCATGAAGTAAAATCAGTAAATGCCTTCCTTCCGCCGGAAAAAATAGTCCTGTGTAAACTGCAACAGAAGTTATATTATTACACCATTAGATGGCAGCAAAGACTGTCTTTATGAGTATGTCAGTCATAGCGAGGACTTTTACATTGAAAACACGGAACAAGGCGCAACTGACATGCTTTGACTGGAGCTCTCAATCACCGGAAAACTCATTAACTGTTAAAAGGGCAAAATATTGCAGCGGACATTTAACAGATTTTTTTATTATAAACATAGGACTGACCTGCAGGAAATGCTAAATCTGAATGCAGGTAATAAACTCGCTCACTCAAACTCTTTCTCACGATACTCTTCCACATAATACAGTAAGCTTCAATGAACCTTCACAAACAGTTTGATTGACAGGCGATCTGACCAATCATAACCCAGAATCCGGCATTTTGTCTTACAAAGTGGTCAGGGGAGTTAGTAGATTAACGTTGGTGAACTTGAACTTGAAAAATTGTGTGAACTCACGTCTTTCCGTGCTTGAAACAACATTCCTTCTGATGTTCATTCATGTTTATTTGATGCTATAAATGAACTAGTATGAAGAGATGATCGGTTCATGAGGAGCTACAGCGATCTGTCACGACACATTAAAGAGACACTATACGCTATTTATTGTTGAAACTTCTTTAAAATATTACAATATTGTAAATATGAAACTGTTTCATATGTCTGTCGACGCGTTGTCAGTGTCCTCTTTGCTCCGCGATGTGTTTTTCACTGCGTGAGAACATGATGTGTGGCGTGAGAGCGCATGACTTGTCGGACATAGCAACAGTAACTAAAGGGGGCGGGTCTTTGCGAACGGTCAATTGAGAACAAACAGTTTACTAGAGTGTTTGCTAAGGGTGTTGTGTAGTGATACACAGAACTGTTGGGTGAAGCGATCATAGCAGTGTTTTATCGTGAATAAAACACAACTACTGACCAATCAGAATCAAGGACAGAAACTAACCATTTATAACTGAACATAACCACTACAACAACTACCTTACTAACTATTAATAAGCTGTTAATCAGGAGTTTATTGAGGGAAAAGTCATAGTTAATGGTTAATATGTTGTGTTTCCCATACTAAAGTGTTACCAATAACTATAAAGCATAACTAACCCTAAAGCGAACCTAATCCTAACCCTATAGTAAGTACATGTAATTAATTAATATTACTCAGTACTTAAATGTATGATGTCACTGTAACAAGGACACTTTAAAGTAAAAAGTAATTGAACTTGTTTTAAAATCATTTTCGATGATTCGATGTTCATTTTTGGTGCCACTGCATCTGGTTATTTATTAATATCAATACCTCTCACACAATAACCATGTGTCTTCTGCACTGTGACCTTTGACCTTACAATCACTGTTAATCTCTCATCTAAGTGTACATTCTCAGAGATCCTCTACCAAAAACATTCTTTCTCTGTGTTCACAATGGTGTAATAGCCGGTGAGTAAAGAGCCAGACCTCCTCACAGACGATTATCTACACTTTTCTCTTCCTGAGGTGTTTGAAATTGTTTCAAGAAGTGAGTCCAGGTCCCCTTATATACTGATAAGTAGGCGACTATCTGCTCTTCAGTTGTATAACACTCACTTTGTGCAACATCAATTACATTTGGATATCTGCAACTATGGCAAAGGGTCAGAAAGAAATATAATAATTTTTAAAAAATATTCAGGTTTTTAAAGTTTCCCAACGCCATTAATCTTTGGTTATTGCCATAGTGAGTGTGAAAGGACAGGAAAAAGTCAACAAACACTTTTTCTGCTCTTTCTTAGTTTCCTTCCAGTCAAGTTACCATGACTGCACAGTTTTGAATGCATAAGAACTAAAGTAATTGCTCCTAGTCTCTTCTCATAATACAGATTAATTGAAGTTTGTGGGAAAAGTCAACCATTTCATGTGGAGAACCTCGCATATTTCCAAAGAAATGTGAATCTTTTCATAAAAAGAGTGTATAAATAAGCAAAATTCAAACAGCAGGATATGATTGAAGTCACTTCAGTTGTTTACAGTTCCGATCTAATGTTATGGTAAGATTTAAATCTTACACTGCAAAAAAGGATTATGTTCGTCCGTATTTTTGTCTTGTTTTTCATTACAAATAACAAAAAATTCCTAAATCAACATACATTTACTTGAGAAGTACAACTACAAGATTAAAAATAATAAAATATATCTGATTATTGGGGTCAGAAAAACAAATTTATTTCAAAGAGAAAGCAAGATTATTTTTTACCTCAGATTTTGTTCTTGTTTTAAGCATAATCTCACTTAATTTTGATCAATATTTCAGGTTATTTTTCTTCTCAAGTATATGTATCTTGATTTAAGAATGTTTAGATATTTGTACCATAAAACAAAACAAAACAATACTAAATGAGAACATTTTTACATGTATATCAACTATTTAAGTATCAACTGAAGAAGAAGTCTGTAAAAATACAGTCATGTACCATTTTAATAAGAAAGAATTTTGGAAATATTGATTCTTCACATGTGATTTACCCATGTTTTGAACTATGAATTGCATTGTGTTGTGTTTTAAGGTGGAAATGTCTGTAAAATTGATTTTAAAAAAGCTACTGGTAATTTCCAACCAGGATATTATCCATTTCTCGACAGATTTTTTTCCTACAGTATAAGGTGATTCATTACATGAGCCATTTGAACCAAAATCTGGTTGTCAAAAACATTTTTTTGCGGTCAATCTCTCAATAATTATAGTGAGTGCAAATTTATATTATATTTCCTGCCATTAAAGGGTTAGTTCACCCCAAATTGAAAATTTTGTGATTAATTACTCACTTTCGTGTCGTTTCACATCCGTAAGACCTTTGTTCATCTTCGGAACACAAATGATGATATTTTTAATGAAATTACAGATCAGTATTTTCATAAATGTGGTAAATAGTGTTTATTAAAAAGCACTTGCGTCACTTCATAAAATTGAGGTTAAACCACTGCAGTCACATGGATTACTTTAATGATGTCTTTCCTATCTTTCTGGACCTTGAAAGTGGTACTTGCTTTGGATCTCTATGGAGGAACAGAAAGCTCTCAGATTTCATCGAAAAGATCTTCATTTGTGTTCCCAAGATGAATGAATGATGTCTTACAGGTTTGGAACGACACGAGTGTGAGTAATAAATGACAAAATTTCATTTTTGAGTGAACTAACCCTTTAATTTAATAATAATACATCAATGTGTTTTTAAAAATACCAGCCATTAAATTAATCAATGATGTCTATTGCCAAATTATTACGCACAACTTTCACAATCTTAAGGCTTCAAAATGAATCTCAAGGTTACAATCAAGAGCTTGCACTTGATGCTTTGTTTGTGCCAAGAATGCAAAAGTTGATGAACATAGATGAGACGAACACTATCCGCTTACATTGAGAAAGAGCAACAAGCTGAAAAGAGCCCTTGATTCAAGTAAGAGAAAGGAACTGAAGCCTCAAACCAAAACAAGCCTGTTCACTTCCACAAAAACTGAGAGCACAATGCCTGTCAAATGGAGTGTGACATTCCTGGGTTTTCTGTGGGAAAGCGGTAATTACTTTTTTCAGTGTTTGGCTGTTGGTTGCATGGGCTTTGAATGCTACCCACCCACTAATGAGTGAGTGAGGTTCTGCTGTCCCCACTATTTCCTGACCGAGCTGTGTCGGAGAATCAGGGTTCGGCTTTCTTCAGTGAATCTGTCAGTTCTTTCTTTTTTGCAGAATGAGGTTTTCAGCATCATTTTTATGCTTCCTAATAGGTCTTTTAGGACTAGGAATGATTTGCGGATTGGTGTTAATGGAAGCTGAGGGGGAGGAACCGGAGGATAGAGACCTGAGCGAAGCTATTTTAGAGATGCTGCACATAAATAAACTGTCAGCATCTCAGCAAGCAAAGCCACACCCCTACATGAAGCATGTTTATCAGTCCTTGGACACAAAGGCAAGAGACCTGAGTGGTTCAGATGGAACGCTTGTGCAGAGTTTCCGGAGCATTGAAGGTAACGTAGAACATTTAGTTTTATTTTTAAGATATTAAATTAAATATTATCATTGCCAATTAGTTTCCCTATTTGAGCTTTATTTTAACCTTAAAATATGAATTGTGTACAGTGGGGTCAAAAAGTTTAACGATCAAAAATACTTCTGTTTTGTATTATTTTCCAATTTAATTTATACAACAGATAGTTCTGGTTCTAGAGCTTTTTCCAGCCATGAGATATTCTACTAATATCACACGGAAATCCTTTCACAGTTTGTATCACTCTACTTGTTTCTGCCGGATCTATACTAGCAGCATTTCTCACAGCAAACGTCAATGGTGCAGGAGCAAACTCACTATAATTTTACAATCAGTAGTAAAAACTTTTATATGGAAAGGGACTGAAACAAGGTTGTAAACAATGACAATTTTACTTAAAACAACACTTTATAAGACACAACCAACAAATGCATTGACTAGCGCTGTCATGTGAAATCCCCTCAACTGTTAAAAGGATACTAAGATATCGCTTTCCTCAGTGGACAAAGTTGATTTTTATTATTTTTTGATAAAATATTGACTCCGGCATGGGAGGAGGAATGAAGGAACGCGGAGTTGCTTCATTAAAGTTTATTGTATTATGTAGATGTAACCGGTCCAACCTTCTCCGAGTACGATTTAAACCTGCTCCGAGCAGGATTCGAACCGGCGTGCTAAAAAGGACACCAAAGACCGCAGTCTCTAGAGTCCGTTGCTAGTGCGCCTTTCGAGGCCAGGCCTCTTACTCGCCTACATTACACTCACCCCCTAAACCTGACTCCCATCCGGGTCATGGCACCAAATGTAACTGGTCCCACTTGACCCGCTCTGATTCAAGGATTCAAACTTTGAGCAGGATTCAAACGGGTGTCTCTGGTGTGGGAGGCAGGCGTATTAACAAAGACGCTAATGACAGCAGTCTCTAGAGTCAGCCGCTAACGTGCCTCTCGTGACCCAGATGGGAGTGAGGTTTAAGGGGGTGAGTGTAACAGAAGCAAGCTAGTAAGAGCTGTGCATGTAAACCTCACTCCCCTGTCCTCAAGAGGCGCACTATCGACTGACGCTAAAGACTGCAGTCTTTAGCATTCTTGTTAGAGCGCCCGCCTCCCATGCGTGGTTCGAATCCTGCTTAGAGCAGGTTGAGTAGGACCGGTTACATCGACATAATACAATAAACTTCAATGAAGCAAGTCAGTGTTCCTTCATTGCTAGTTCTAAAGTGGCGTTTTACAATTAGTAAAAGAGGCTTGGGCTCATCTGTTAAACTTGAGATTTGAATCTGTGGCAGAAGGAATTATTTGCACACAAAATAAAGCAATACGCCCTAAGAAGCTGTGGTTTATAGTGAATTTAAAACAGCTAAAACCCCCTTAGCTGTTTTAAATCGCTTCGTGTCAAGTGGTTCTTTGCCTCAAAGTCATGCAATTAAATTGATGAATGCACAGCTAGCGTGGATTATCCTTTGCATAATATGCTGTTCCTTTTCTTCTCCTGAATCCGTTTCTGGTTCAATCATATATGGCTGAATTACACCAATATTTCCAAATGCTGTCATCGTGCAGCATTTAACCAAGTGGATCAGGTATTCTGAGCTGGTGTGATTGAGTGGAGGCGGGACTAATTTCCATATTCATAGATCCACGTATATATTAAATAAATCAAGGGTGTGTTACATTTTAGCTATTTTAAGGGATAATGAAATTATTTTCACACACTCTAAAAACTCCTGGGTTATTTCTTCTACCCATTTTCTAAGTTATTTGTGTTGAGTTAAAATTATGGGTTATTTTTTCAGAGAGTAACCATTTTATGGGTTATAGGGCTAATATTTTGACCCAATTCCTGGGTTGTTTGGGTTTCTAGGTTATTTTTCAAAGAGTAACCCATTTTTCTGGGTTGAAATAACCCAGAAATTAGTTGGTCCCTTTTTAACCCAGGATTTGGGTCAAAAATAACCCATTATGGGTTATTTTTGACCCAGGAGTTTTTAGTGTGCAGGAAACATGTTTAAATACATCACTGTGATCAATCAAAGATGAGTTTTAAGGGATACAACTGCAGGGAGACTTAGATGTTACCATTTTTTCCCTGTAGTTTAACCCTATTTTAACACTTCCCTAAGGAGATTTTGATGCATAAAAAGGTTTGACAATCTTTGAAGTTATATAAAAACAACTAACAAAATAACTCAAAGATGCTTAAAAGATGTTTATTTTTCACATAAGATGCAAAGTACGGAACTCCAGGATGGATCTGGTTCAACATGTCCCAGCTGAGTCCCTTTATGAGGGTCGCAGAGCTGGTCTTGCTGAGGAAGACTCTTCATCACAAGCCACTTAGTGTGACGGTCACAGTACATAGTCTTTCACCAGGAAGAGATAATCTAAGCATCAGTGGCCCTCTTGTGGAGCACTTATTGAGTCTGGACCGGGTGCCTCCAACAGGCTATGACGTTTTTGACGTGACAGCTGCAATGACCCAGCCACCGCGCCACTCAGATATCCTGGGCTTCCAGCTTCGTTTTGGGGATGAGAGCGGCAGCTTGATTCTCCACGAAGCCCTCACGCAGAGCCTCTACTGCTTAAATGCCAGCTCTCTCAGCCAGCCGCTCTTAGTGGTCTACAGGAGCAAATCAATGGAGCTTCAGCAGAGGGCTTCAGGAGTGAGTTCAGAGCACAGGCACAGGCAGAGCTGCATGGTCAGCTCAGAATATGAGAGACATTTGAGACATGGGAGACATGTAGCTGCATGCAAGCTGTATGTACATCATGTCAACCTTCATACGAGCAAGTTGAGTCAATGGATACTACAGCCATCCAGTTTCAACATAAGTATTTGTAGGTATGAGCCTGTCTGTGTGTAATATATCACCGTTATGAGTAAGGGGGCTTGACAATATGTAAAAGTTTAAGAATGTTCCATTGAAATCGATTACAGTGCTAACTAAATATTGACAGTGTTTGATTTCCCTTGTGGAAAAATAGGAACTCCTAATTGTGTTGAATATGCACTTTTAGTGTACTTTAAATCTTAAAGGTATACATTTAAAAAATATATATATTTGCATATGATAAAATAAAAAATTAAGTGTTAGAGTACACTTTTAATGAATGACTTTCTGAACACGCGTACACTTAAAAGTGCACATTTTAATCATGTCAAATTATAAGCTTTAAATCATTATGTTTTAATCTTTTATCATTCTTTAAATATGTACACTTAACATACGAAAGCGGATGAAAAGTAATTGGTTATAATTTTATCTGTGGTGCGTTATTCAATATTATGTTTAAAGTTGATAAATTTTAAATTGCAACAAATATATTAAAATATATAAAAGTTTCAACAGAAATGGCATTAAAGTAAATTATAGTTTGCCATAAATATTTGTCAGTACATTCAGCAGTGCACTTTAATATTTCAAAGACAATAGAATTATAACATTTATATAAAGATGTAATTAAAGGGTTAGTTCACCCAGAATTGAAAAAAAATTTTTTTTAAACCAGTAAGTTCGTTCATCTTCGAAACACAAATGAAGCTATTTTAGATTAAATCTGAGAGATTTCTGCTGCTCCACACAAAAAGTTCACAAAGAAATCCGAAAACTAATCCATATGAATTGAGCTATTTAATCTAAATTTTCTGAAAAGACATGATCGTTTTATATGACGAACAGATTTATAAACCATTGTTAATTTGCATGGTTACCCTGGAATAACTAAAAGAACCTGTTTTTTGGTTTTATTTGAAATTAAACCATGGTTATTTTTCGTAAGGGATTCCCCTCAATGTCTATGGCAGTTGTGGAGGAGTGACTAAAATTAGCGACGTCAGTAAGTAAACTAGCCTACATTTTAGCATAACGACAGTAGTTCAGGTGTTTTAAAAGTAAAAGCATTAATGAGCCACTCCTTTAGTTCGACCAAACGCTACATCGGTGTTTCGAATTGTTTTCAATCCTCTGGAGGTCGCATTTCTAGGCTGCATTCGTTATCGAGGATGTCTTATTTAAGAACCGTTAGTATCCGTTAATAAAATTGACTGTTATTCCTTGTGAGGTGTCATTTCTTTCTTACTTTGCAATAACGGTTATTTTTCTTAAATGAGTCCGCCTCGATGACCCATGCGGGTGACTAATGCTGAGAGAATATTTAAAAGCTCACCTCAAAGGTCCGTAGGACATCTGACTCTTTCTAGTCAATCAGCTGATTCTCAACAGTCCTCCTCACATGTAGCCAGGAAAGTCCAATTCTTTCCAGTGAATCACTTGTAAATGGGACTCGTAGCCCTTGGAAAGTCTGATTTGTTCCAATATATAAAGTCAGATACATTCCAATTCCAAGTCCCATTCGTTCAAAAGGCAAAAGCCTGATTTATTCCAATTCTCAAAGCCCCATGTGTTCCAATGTGAAAAGTCTGATTTGTTCCAATATATAAGTCGGATACGTTCCAATTCCAAGTCCCATTTGTTCAAATGACATAAACTTGATTTGTTCCAATTCCAAAAGTCCAGTGTGTTCCAATGCGGAAAGTCTGATTCGTTCCAAATCAGAAAGTCCCATATGTTCCAATGTATTTAGGTTCATTTAGGCCTAAATACGATTCACCTAATCAAGTCCCTGTATGGTGTTATGCCTATTATTTTGTCGTCTCAGTTATACTGTAAAAATGTTTTGTTATAATTAGAAGCAATATATAATGTTTAAAAACGCTTAACTATTTCAGTTTTTGTATCAATCACTTTCATAGTAGCTTACCTTACTCAACACTTGTCTGGTTACAGCCCTAATGTTGAACAATTGTTTATTGCGTTATGTATTAATTTTATGTGATAGATAGAACCAAATAATTATGTCCTTCCCTGTGTTGCATTTTTAGAGGTATCTGTTTGAAGGAAATGTCGTCGTCATCCATGCCTGTTCAGAGACAAAGAAAAAACCACAGAGAAAATGATTTACTTCAAAGGTGAATTCAGTCTCCTAAGCAGCTTTTTATAGTTGTGCATAACAAATGTGAGTCTCAGTTTTGAATATAGAGGTGTGACAAACAGTGACCTTCATAAACTGTCTTCATATATTTTCTAGATCAAACTGCACTCCTCAAGGGCTGTCATCTCTCATCGTGATGTACAGCAGTGACACCACTGACATTATTATAAAGGAGCTAAAGGATGTCAGAGCAGAGAGATGCGTGTGCCAGCCAACTGCTCAATGAAAAGGACTGCAAAAATCAAACACTGCCATTTGTGAAGTATTTGAGAACATATAGCACATGTACGCCTCTAAGATGTCTGCTAAAGAGCGTTTAATCTGGAAAACATCTGTTGCGTACAAAAATCTGATAAACGTCTTAGAAAAAGCAGTTTTGCATATACACTCTAAATCATAAACATCTTAAAGACATTTTCTAAATGTCTATTTAACATTTGAGAGGAAGGGCCCGTTTACACTAGTGCGTTTTTGTTTTAAAACACGTAAGTTTTGTTACAGTCACACGTGTTGTTTACACCTACACACGAACCTCGAAAACTGAGACTTTCGAAAATGCTGCAGACCCTGTTTTAGTTTGAAAAAGCAGGGTTGCGTTTCAGTATAAACGGACCAAAACGGAGACTTTTGAAAATGATGGTGTGGCTGCCCATGTTCGCTCTGCGTCAGGGCTGGGTAGGTTACTTTTAAAATGTATTTCAGAACAGATTACAAAATACATGCTTTAAAAAGTAATTTGTAACGTATTTCGTTACATTACTCAAGTTTAGTAACTTAATATAAATACTTTGGAATACTAATAAGTGTGAAACAAACACAAAAAAGGTAATTGCAAGTTTTTATCTCACAATTCTGACTTTTTCCCTCAGAATTGCGTGATATAAAGTTGCAATTGCAAGTTATAAAGTCAATTATGATATAAACTCACAATATTGAGAAAAGTCAGAATTATGAGATATAAACTCACATACTAAATTCACAACTGCAAGAAAAAAAGTCAGTATTGCAAGTTAATATTTCCCAATTCTGACTTTATAACTTGCAATTGTGAGTTTAAATCTCGCAATTCTGAGAAAAAGAAGTCAGAATTGTGATATGCAAAGTCACAATTGTGAGGGAAAAAAACAAACTGTGTTGCAGTGACCTTTTTTACAATTATAAAATGACTCACAAACAACTATCACAAAACATGAAAACAGTCGTGGATCATCAGGTCATGAAAGGACAGTTAAGTTAATTTGACTGTTGACATTTTTTAAAAATTCAGTCATTTTGTCTTGTTCAGGACAGTACTAAATAAAAATAACAACATTTTTTGAGCTCTCTTAAAAGTATTAAAATGTTGATGAAACTTAACTCCGCTTTTTCAGACTGTCAGAGTCAGAGAATCACCAATTGTTGTTTAAATGACATTAAAATTCAAAGTAATCACTTTGGTAATCTAAAATACTTTTCAGATGTAACTGTAATCTGATTACCACACATTTATAATGTAACTCAAATTTTGTATTTTAAATACGTAACTAAGTTACTTGTATTTCGTTACTCCCCATCCCTGCTCTGCGTATACTTGATGACCGTGTAAACAATAACATGGAGACTGTCATTTTTAGCAGCTACTGTGCAGTTAAACACTGCATTTTTTTAAATACATGCAAGAGTCAACTGTTTACACTTCTACACGCATGCCCAGTTTGCAATGAAATGTGACATGCGTTTTCAGTCGTGTAATGTGGACGAAGATTGTTTCCGAAACGCCAGTGTAGACAAGGATCATTTTAATTTAAAAAGGTTTTTTAAAACGAACACGCACTAGTGTAAACGGGGCCTAAGAGACGTATTGCAGAAAAGCAAACACTGTAAAAATACATCTTGCAGATGTAAATTCAGACATCTAAAAGACGTCTCTGTGACGTACGTGTGCTATAAGGGTGACAGAAGAAGTGTGTGAATCCTTAGATTTATTATGAATTTCTGCATTTGTCATAATATTTGGTCTGGCTAAACAGATGTCAGTGTTATAAAGGGTATAAGCAGTCAGAATGCAGGATGCAGCAGTTATCTCCACCAAATATCGCCTGTAATCATGGCTTATAAGTGCACAATGGTATTCTCTTTACAAAACTGTTTCAATTCATAAATATTCTGGTGCGAATCTTGACCTCATGCCAAAGCATCTGGGTTCACATACTTTTTTTCTGTAACTGTATTTATGCCTTTGAAAGAGCCTTTTGTTTAGCCTGTTTGTTTTTTGAGAAATACACGATGAGAACATTGCAGGTGCACTTTTGGCCACATGATGTCGTAGTAGAGCAAGAAAACGTTATTTTTAATGTTCATGGAGCATCAATGTTCATTTAAGTTGAAAAATATGTCATGAGTTTCACGATATGAATGAGTTATAAAAAACACCATATGATTGTTCATTTCCCTGTTTGGACAGAAATGCCCTCAAAGAAAGAATGTGAAACAAACAATCTGTTCCGGAATTTCCTTTCACATTTTTCTGTCAGCAGTTCCATTGGTTCCAGATTCAAACACAAACTTCAGTGTAATTGTTACACTTTATACTGTATGTAAACTGTGAGTAGAAGCCTCTTCTCTTTATATTCCATCAGATTTTTTTTATGGTCATATAGCTCTACAGATCATAAAATATAGACCTAATATACACACACATATATATATATATATATATATATATATATATATATACACACAGGGTTGGGGAGTAACGAAATACAAGAAACTTAGTTACGTATTTAAAATACAAAATTTGAGTAACTGTATTTCAGATCACAAAATTTTTTTTTGAACAAGACAAATGACTGAATTTATAAAAAAATTTGCCCAACTTAGCTTAACTGTCCTGTCTAACCTGGATGATCCACGACTGTTTTCATGTTTTGTGATAGTTGTTTGTGAGTCACTTTATAATTGTAAAAAAGTTCACTGCAACTTTTTCTCACAATTTGTTTTTTCCCCTCACAACTGTGGCGTTTGCATTTCACAATTCTGACTTCTTTTTCTCAGAATTGCGAGATTTAAACTCACAATTGCAAGTTATAAAGTCAGAATTGGGAGATATAAACTTGCAATACTGACTTTTTTTCTTGCAATTGTGAATTTAGTATGTGAGTTTATATCTCAATTCTGACTTTTCTCAATATTGTGAGTTTATTTCTCATAATTTTGACTTTTCTCAATAATGCGAGTTTTTATCTCATAATTCTGACTTTATAACTCACAATTGCAACTTTATATCACACAATTCTGAGGAAAAAAGTCAGAATTGTGAGATAAAAACCTGCAATTACCTTTTTTGTGTTTGTTCCACACTTATTAGTATTCCAAAGTATTCTAAAGTATTTAGATTAAGTTACTAAACTTGAGTAATGTAACGAAATACGTTACAAATTACTTTTTAAAGCATGTATTTTGTAATCTGTAGTGAAATTACTACTCATAAAAATAAAATACTAAAATACTCATATGCAGTCAATAAATAAAGTCAGATCAAGAAAAACCACTACAGGTCTCCTTTAAAAACATACAACAATAATAGCGTAAAGCATCTAAGCGTTTTAGTTTATAAAACAGATATTTCAGTGTTCTCTTATAGAGTCTCTCCCGGATTCATTTCACTCTTTAAAATTGAGCGACACTACACGTGCACGAAAACTACTTATGCGCGTGCTTGTGAGAGGAGGCGAATCCTGGTGGGGGAAAGATCCAGGCACAACAGCTGATTGGTTACTGGGGCTGTCAATCAAAAGCAGCCATGTCAAGTGAAAAAAAAAGCGACGTGAACTAATTGCAGTGAAGAAGGGAACGTTATTTCGAGATATACAGTGTTAAAGTCAGCGGATTTGTTTATAAATGACAGTCGGCCTTGTGTCTAATTTAGGCGCTGTTGAAGGTGCTGAGCGTTATGTTTCTTTTATGCGGCTAATAACATTACTGGGACAGTTTGACATCGATGTCCTAAGAACGGAATAATCAAACCTGCTTCGCGTTTAATGTGAACCAGTAGTTTGTGCTGGAGAAAACCGAGCCAATGATGTCAGGAAAGCATTACAAGGGTCAAGAAGTCAGCTGCTGCATTAAATATTTCATATTTGGATTTAACATAATATTCTGGGTAAGAGCACCATCATTTCTTTGTTTATATGTCGTTGTTTCGGTATGTCACTCATTAAATGGGTATTTCGCTCGCGCGCGCAGGTCCGTCAATTCATTTCCTTTGTTCGTTTGTTTCAAATGCGAGAAGCCGGTTATGTACTGTACAAGACGGGCATTATTTGTCGATTAAACGGACCAATCGATTATTCTACGTGGAGCAGGACGCAGGAGCCCCTGCTTCTGTTTCGTGTCAATATAACTCATTTCTTTGAGGTCGCTTCCGTTCACCTCAGATGTTCATGACAGGAGAGTCAAGTGCGTACTACAGATAATCGGCTTTCTCTCTGTGAAGCGATGCAGAGCTTCCTCACAACAATATGTTCGAAATACGTTTGGCTAACGTTGTCATTCAACGTTGTTTCTGAATCTTTTCTTAACGTTCAAAACGCTTTGAATGTTTTTAAAACGTTTTTCTTGGTTATACTTACATTTGAAAGTCCTCTAAACGTTCTGGGGGGAAAAAAGTAGTAAAATTTTTGGATGAACATCAACGTTAAAACGTTTCAGAGGGAAAAATGTTCCTTGAACTATGTGAAAATAATGTTTTGGTGCTAATAAAGTTTTGAGAACATTAACATAACGTTGAACAAACGTTCTAATAACGTCTAATAACCTTGTCTCAGTTCTGAGAACATTCATTCCCTGTTGGGTCTCACACACACACATGGATCCATATCCTGGATTGACAAGATGTTATAACTCTACAACTTCTGCTTAAATTTATATAGTTGTAGTTATTTCAAAATATAACATTTATATCTAAACTGTTGTTTTTTGTAATTGTTCAAAATTATTTATTATGCCATGTTCAATAAACTTTCCATCTTTAATTTTAAATATTTCAAATAGTAAACATATAAAACAAATTCCAAATGGTAAACATCTCAAACATTTTATTCAATGTGTGAATTATCTAATGTTGTTTTTAAAGTAATGCAATCTGATGAGGTTCATCTTGAGAAACCAGAATTGTTATTTGGCTTTTGTAGACAAAACGCAAATGTTTATGATAAATTAATCAAGTGACAAATAATGACTTTGCTTTGGCCACTACCTCAATGTTTAGTTAATGTTTACAGAAAATAAATACCCTGACTAATTTTTGTAATTAACTTTTGTGGCCAATAAAATTGAGAACTTTTATGCCAATTGTGGCAAATATTGGTGACTAGATAGCACACGTACATCTGCAAGATGTCTGTTAAAGATTACTTCATCTGGAAAGCATCTGCTGTTTACAAAGATCTGATAGACATCTTTAAGATTGTACATACATTCTAAATCATAAACATCTTAAAGACATCTTCTAAACGTCTGTTTGACATCTGAGAGGAAACATCCTTTTTGCTGATGAGCAAACACTCTAAAAAATACATCTTCCAGACATCAAATGGACGTCTTTAAGATGTACGCGTGATATCAAGGAGCTACGTTTCCATCCACCTATTTTTATACACATTTGTTTTGATATTGCATAAAAATGCTGCGTCGAAACGCCAAAATGCGCATTAATTTAAAAAAAATGCGCATAAAAACTAATGCGCTCAGTTGAGTTGGATCATTTTTTTATCCTATAAGACATAAACTATGCTGGAAACATTTACCTCATAACAAAAAACTCACATGAATTTGCCTCAACAGTGGATGTGATTGGATAACTGGACAACCAGTGGACCAATCGCATTGCACAGCATCTGAAATGTTGGTTTGGTCTTTTTGAAATGCCGTAGCCAAAGTCTGTCATCAAAACAATTTGATATAATGACCTCCCAGAAGTGTCTCACACGATTGGGTTCCCAAACGGCAAGAATCGAACCACATGACGGCGTTTATTGTTTTCATTTATGATGTTGGAAAAAAGAGCCAACATTCCAACAGTGCCATGGCTTCCAGTGCGATTGCAGCAACTTCCATTTTTATTACAGATATTTTGTGCCAACTTCCCAGGATGTGGCGATTTTAATCTCTTGAACTCATGGGATGAAAACGCTGCTTAATTAGCAAATTTTTTATCCAATATTCCACTTTTGCGCATAATTTAAATTCGCAACTTTGAATGGAAACATAGCTACTGTTCCATTTAATGTGAATCCCATACAAATGATGAGCTAAACATAAAATTCTACACTTTTATCCCAAAAATCCCACACCTTTCATTGTCACCTCACGAGGCTTTTATAATTGCTTAAATTGATGATGTTACAACTCAACCTGTGTTATCCACTCCTACAGCCTAATGTAGTAAGATTTATTTTCACAAGATGGATCACTTTTCTCCCTTCACCTAGTTTTTGCTAATTATCTGGGACGTTCATCCTTTCACATCAGCTCTGGTGTTCAATAACGAGGGCGGTATTATTGAGCGTTCACTGTGCTACTTTACAGGACTCATTTACAATGAACTACTTGCTACATTAGCTACTGTATGTGACTCATGACGTGCCACACTAAAACTGGACACTGAAGTCAGAGTTTTCCTGCTATGATGTCAGTCTTTTGTTTAACATTCTTCATTTAGGTTATCATTGGGGGTTTTGTGACACAGCTTACATATTTTACTGACTGAAGACTATATAGTCTTGTACAGTTGATTTTGTGGACACGTTTGCATACAGAAGGATAACCTATGTACAGTATTGTTGTTCTCCAGAATAATACACTAAAAATAACCCAAGTTGGGTTAAAAACTCAGCAATTGAGGTAAATGTTTGACCCAACCTGCTGGGTAGTTTTATTTATTTATTAACGCAACCATTGTTTAAAAATTACTATATTGCTCGCTTAAAATGAAACCAAAACATGTTTGGAAATTAACATTTATTAATATATTTAATTAAACATTTATTACTATGTTTATTGAATAATAATTAAGCAATAAAGATTTATTTAATTGCTTATTAATAAATGTTCACCTTTTGATTATTACTGTTGCTTGTATAATTATGTCTGATTTTTAATTTCCTACATATATTAGGTTCATTTTAAGCCAGCCGTATAGTAATTTTTCAACAATGTTTGGGTTAAATAAAACTACCCAGTAGGTTGGTCAAACATTTAACCCAACTTGGGTTGTTTTTAACCCAGCGTTTTTTTAGAGTGTAATATCAATTAAAACAGTAGCAATTTTACTTTAGCAAAAATACTGCTGCCATCTCGGTACACTGTCTGAATAAATGTACAAATTGAAAGTGAGTCAGGCTCCGCTAGCTTGTTCCTCTAGTCAAAGCACTCCTTTGTTTCTGCATGACATTTTTCTGGCTATACTATACAGAATGTTTTCACTTAGGTGTATGTCATTTCCTTTAAGAGCATGCTGGTCATGATGACAGATGGTGAACAAGAACGTATCTAACTAAAAAGGTTGTGTGCTTACATGATGCTATGTACTGCCCAAAGGTTTTATATATATATATATATATATATATATATATATATATATATATACAGACCTAACTGGACGTATTGCGGCAATGAGAATTTCAGCAAGAAATGCAGTAAAATAGAAAAATAAATCATACATCAACTGGATTGGAGGCAGATGATCTTTACAGTAATCTTATATAATTTTCTATCTAAAACGGAGTGCAGGACAGCCATTATGCTTAAGCTTTACTGGAGCATCTGGATGAAAGTGATCATAATATGGGTGTTTGCTCTTGGTGTATTTGTGAATCCATTTAATTCCGTTTCAACCTGATGTTGATGTCATTCCTTTCAGACTACTTGCATTTAGGAAGCTTAACAAACACATGCAAACAGTTAAGACGGAATATGCATTTTTTTCCAGTCCACAGAGACTTTAATATCACAAACAACACCCTGTGATGCTGAAATAGCTGCATGTTTTCCAGTTTGATCCATTGTGCTTTGCAAAGTTGGATGGCAATGAATGGAGGCTTTGTACACCACACAACTTCTGCTTTTGTAATCAAGTCCAAGAAACTAAATTGTCCTTCATGCTTCACTTTTAAGGCCTCCCTTTATTAGAAACAATTTAACAAATTAATAAAAAATAGTTTTTTAAAATTACTTAATTTACTAAATCAATATTTGAAATCTCAATGAAACGAAAGTAGCAACAAATTTTCTTTCATATTGTGACGTACATCCATATGTAACGGATTAACGAAAAAGAAAAATCTAGGGCGGGGACTTGGATCTATGAAACAGTTGTTGATTGGATTTTGAGATGTGGGCAGCGTCACCAGAGAGAAGTCTGGCGCTGGAAGATTAAGTTTGACATTCTGATCAAACGTTATTAGGTCAAAATAAAAAAATGCACAGATGAATTGTTCACATTGAGATCTAAAACATGAGATCTAACACATTAGAAAATAGTTTTCATTTCATGTTGCCTTTAACAAATGACTAATATTTTTTTTAATGTTTCAGAACTGTGTATTCATTATTATACTGTAAAAGATATTTTTTAAGTTGCAAAACACAAAATTATTGGAGTACTATTACCGTTTCAGTCTTACTACTTTCACATTTAATTCAGTTACTTTTCTTTTCTTTGTCAAATTTGTTAAATTTACTAGCAAAATCCTACACCAATTTTTTTTCCCAGTGTAGTACAATCATCCGAGTTGGAGTTCATTTTTTAGTAAGAGATCTACAGCACTGTACCCACAATCACTACACTGTCGTCTTGAGTAATTCATGTACACAAAAACCCTTGTGTGAGGCATAGTCCGACACACAGCCGGTTCTCTGTAGATGAAAAAATGGAGCGTTATGAGAGACAAACAGGGCCGTTTAGTCTGAAACGACTTGGCGAAATGTAGCTGTGAATATTTTTCTCAACAGTGAATGAAATTCTGGAAGTGTTTCAAGTCTCTACGGCCTTGAGATTATACAAGGTGGTCGACCTAAAGATCATGACCCCTCTAAAAACATGTATGTTTTTCTTTTTCTTTATCTGTTCATTGAAGAATGAGTCACTAGGTGAATTTGGGGGTAAATTGCTCCTGTTTCTGACAAACATAAGTTATGGGATTTAGCAAAACAGAACCTGCCAATAAAACTCCCAAAGTAGATTTATTCGTATTACTGCGAAAGAATTTGTGAGCATTAAAGTAAATTTGAACACAATGCATGTGTTTAATTAACAAAAAATCACAGTATACGAAGAAATAAGGCAGAAATGAAAGCCGTTCTGAAGGGCCAGCAGAATCACAGCCCTATGGACATAATGGGGACACACACCTCATGGGAAGAAGCAGATGTGTGCTCAGATGCCACCATTTAACAGCAGATTGCAGAAATGTTATGGTGTAACAAGAAAAGCTGTTGAAATTATTAAAAAGAGTGAAATATGGAGGTTGGCACCTTTTACATTCAATGGTTATGACCTATGTTTGGTCAGGCTGGGGTAATTGATAAAATGCTTGCTGTCTTTTTTTTTATCTCTTAATGTTCAGTATTGGCTCACTGGGAAAGGAGTTTTGAAATGGAAACATTACTGTTTACTTTGGAGAAAAGCATTGTGGGTTCTTTTGGTAAGAGTTTTATATAAGCAGATAAGAGGCACATTCCTATTTATTGACACTCTAAAGAACCCAAAATATACCTAAAATTGTTTTGAACTGATACCAAACCACCTTCTACAGACTGCTGATGTTTAAGGCCTGTTTACTCCAAGACGAAAGTTCAGTGCGAGTTATGAACATTTTAAACGCTGCTGAAAATTGCCTCCTAGAACATATTCTGAATGTGTGCTGAAAAAAATTGTGTTTGTACATAATCCTCGCGGTGTAAATACGTGTAAATGAACCCAAAGTAGATCGGACCGAGCGCAACAACACTCTTGTAGCCAATCAGCAGTGGGGGGCGTATGCACTTATGATGGGGGAGGAGAGAGAGTGAGTAAGGATTCGAAGAACGAAAAGAGAAATGGCTGCGATATTACCAAAGAGGAAAAAGGTCAGAGGAATATAATTGGATGTAGACGAGCTAGGACACGTATTAGTTATTCATCCATCCTTCGTTGTTTTTTGGGGGGTGGAGCATAATGAAGGAAGGGGTGTGTTTGTTTGGGTGTCGATTTCAAATATCAAGTGTTTCTCTGAAATTGCATTCTGCACCTTTAATGTGTGTAACGCCCGGGTTCAGGAACAGGATACGAAGGCAGGATTAGATTTTTCCAAGTTTAATTTCACAAGACGACAGGCAGGAATACAGATTAGGATGACCAGGACGTAACTTTAACAACGAACAAGGACAGGACTGACACAGAGGGAATTTATACAGAGGAACACAAGAGGAATAATTGGTGGGGAACAGGTGATTGACATAACTGATTGACGAGACACAGGTGGCGACGATGAACTAATAACAAGGAGGAAATCAAAACAGAACCACATGGCAAATGATAGGACGAAAACAAGGAACATGTGACAGATGACAGGACAGGGGAACAGAACAAACAGATAAACATAGACAAACAGAATAAACAGATAAACAGAAACAGATAAACACAGACACGAACATGATAGAAAACGGACACGATTATGACAATGTGTCTGTTCAAATCATCGAGAATATATATTTTTTTCAATAATGCACAGCACAATGCATCCATACTGTAACATCTAAAAAAAATGTTTTAGGGTTTGACAAACTTCTTAGTCTTCATTGACTTGCTTTCTTAAAAAATTAATGTATTTAAAATTAAAATTCTGTCATTACAAACTTTTTGTTAATCTTCGAAACAAATTAAGACATTTTTTATAAAACCTAAGAAATGTATGTCCAATGAAAGTCCAGGTAACCAAAACTTAGAAGATCCAGAAAGGTCATAAATCCATTATAAAACAAATCCATATGAACCGAGCGGCTTAATCCGAGACTATAGATCGATTATAGATTCTTTTACAACACCTTTACAGCCTTTTTGAAACTTCTAAGTTTCGAATCCCTGGACTTTCAGTGGAGTGACAGAAACATCTCAGGTTTCATATATAAAAACTATCCTAATTTGTGTTTTGAAGGTTACCAAAGTCTTATGGTTTTGAAACAACATGAGGATGAGTAAATGACAGAATGACAGAATTTTTATTTTGGGGTGAACTTTAATGAATCAATTTTACCAGAGCAATGCCATATCTGTCTTGTTTTAGTTGCTTGGTGTGGCTTTCCTTGGAATCGGACTGTGGGCATGGAGTGAGAAGGTGAGGAAAAAACTATCTAATGCATAATCCATTAAAGTCATCTTTATTTGATGAGCATCTTAATGCACATGTAAAGTTGAGATGTCCCATTTTCATCACATTAAATATATGAGGTGCACTGGTTATATAAACCTACTATTATAGTTTTTATTAATATTTTATATATGTATATAAATATATATAGTCATGTTTCTTGCAGTTTTTTTTTTTTTAAGTTAAACTAAATGAGAAATGTTATCATGTTATCAACTAGCAGAAATATGATTTAAAGTTTTTTATATTTTATTTCACTTAACTTCTTTATAAATAATTATTATTTTATTTATAAGGTTAGACCACAAAAATATATTTTTTAACAGTTTAATATAAGAACATATTGTTTACATTTTTCACTCAGTGCTCCATCTGGCCTTTTTCACACAAATATGTATAAACACACTTTGATATATCCTGTGTGTGTGTGTGTGTGTGTGTGTGTCTATGTATGCTTGATCAATGTGGCTCTTGCATCAAATCTTGCCATATTTGTAACTTTTAAAGTACACAAGTGAAAATATTTGCAAATATTTGTATCTGCTGTAATTTGCAAACAATCATATTTGGAAGAGTTTCTCAAGGTTCTGGGAAGCAATTCAGCTAATTAAATCCCAGTCTGCTCTCTCTCTTCCTCAGGGAGTTCTCTCAAATATCTCCTCTATCACCGATCTGGGTGGATTTGACCCAGTATGGTTGTTTTTGGTGGTGGGAGGGGTGATGTTCATCCTGGGTTTTGCAGGCTGTATCGGGGCCCTGAGGGAAAATACCTTCCTGCTCAAATTTGTACGTATTCCACTTTTTAATTCTTATTAAGAGTAGGTGTAGCATCATGCAAAACTAATTTTTAGTGCCTTTTTAACACTTAAATGCATTGGTCTTTGGGCAATCATTATTACGTGCTTTGGGTCATGGGTATATACAAGCATTTTACACAATTAGAAATTACTAAACAGAATATATTTTGATATTTTATTTGTCACTTGTAAATGCAACAAATGAAGAATGCGATTTATTACTTCTGTATCTGTAACTGGATGTCAAACATATATTGAACTATGCATACCGTAGGAGAATACTGTTCATACCAAACAGTACATTATTCACTTATCTTACAACAATCTGTGGTTTACTTATACATTAACCATGCATGTCTACTAACATGGATCAATAAGTGCACTTTATTTATTTATTGAACCAAATCACAAAAGTAAAAATACTGTCAATGCATTTACACTGTTATAATTTGAGCTCACTGAAGTCTGACATTTTTTTAAATAAAGCACTATGCACATCTCACTCCCACTCAAGAGGCGCATTAGTGACTGATGCTACGTTCTTTAGCGTCCTTGTTAGCACGGCCGCCTCCCATGCCAGAAACAGTAGTTTGAATCCCACTCGGAGCGGGTCGCATAGGACCAGTAACATTTGGTGCCGTGACCCGGATGGGAGTGAGGTTTAAGGGGGTGAGTGTTACGGAGGCAAGCTTTTCTTAACCTCAAGGCGCACTAGCGACTGACGCTACTGTGACGCTGAGGCTGCGATCTTGTTAGCGCACCCGCTTCCTGTGCTAGAAATGGCCGTTTGAATCCCCCTCGCAGATGTGCGAGTAGAACCGTAGGGTTACAAATGCATCAACTAGTTTACTTTTGTTAATGTATAGACTATCAATGAGCTATACATTTGTTACAGTATTTATTGATCTTTTTTAATTTTAGTGTATTTGTCTTTCTCTTCACCCAGTTTTCTGTGTTTCTGGGGATAATCTTCTTCCTGGAGCTGACTGCTGGTGTCCTGGCCTTTGTATTTAAAGACTGGATTAAAGATCAGCTCAACTTTTTCATCAACAACAACATACGCGCCTACAGAGATGACATTGATTTGCAGAACCTCATTGATTTCACTCAGGAATATGTAAGACTCAAGGCCAGAGCACAGAGAGTGCTCATGTCTCAAATAGAAAAGACAGAGAAAATACACTAGGAAGTGAAAATGAGGAAAAGTGTAAACAAGATGAAAGAGAAATGAAAAGTGTGTAGGTGTGTGTTCACAGGAGAAAAAAGCAAACTATCAGTTTATCTGTGCCACATGTCATCACAGAAGTGCACACAGGCAGTTCCCATAGAAACAGCATGACTTGATGATTCCTTAACCAGTGTCTGCACTCGCAGAGATCCCTGTCTGTTCACATTTCTTTGTATTAGAATAGTAAGTTGTCAGCTCGGAATTGAATTTATTTTGAGGCTTTTTATTTATTTATTCCGTCAGGGCGGTCGGTTCTAAAAACGGTAAGGAATGACTCCAGTTATATGTCCACTTGAGTGTGGTACGGCACAGTTACAAACGCTGGAAAAGTGGCTACAGTGTCTTGTTATTCTAATTGAATGTATTGATTACATTTACATAAGAATTTGAAGTGTTGTAACCAGTCAAATGAAATCAGCATCAACAAAATCCATCTTTTAATTACAGAGGGAGCAAATAAGCTGCATCTGATGTGGCATTTAAATGATTTATACAGGGCTCAGAGGTGCATAATATCATTTACATCGTCGCATAATGATATGATATTGTTTTATATATAATATTTTTTATCCACCAGTAGGTGGCGGCTAGTCACGGTCTTAATGAGTGAGTCATTGAATAATTAATTCAACTGATTTGTTCAACCTGATTCATTCAGTAACAAAGCAAGTGACTGTTTTTATGAGTGTGTCATTGAATCATTCATCAGACCAATTTGTTGAAAATATAGATAATATTGAAAATTGAAAATATAAGATATACAAGTTGAAAATGTAATATATATATACATATATATATATATATATATATATATATATATATATATATATATATATATATATCACTTACACTAGTTAATATTCATTCATAATCAGTATAAAATAACCCATTCAAATGTAATGGTGGGCTATACCAATTGATATTCTGGTGGAAAATGTTGCTTTATGTTAAACGTTCTTATGCATTACTTGGTTAACAGAGTTATAGATTGTAAAATGTGACAGCTCAGTTTCCTGTTAATGAAGTAGTAGATCACACTTGTTTCCTGTGAAAAAACGTACTGCAGTCCCACACTGCACAAGTGCAGCTTATATTGTTTTTGTTTTTTACAGCTTCAGCTTTTTTTATGCTCTGTATTGCAGATCTGTTTCAAGCACATGACTTTCCTCAGGACAGATTTAATTAGATATCAGAGTCAGGCAGATGCTGTCATGTTATTTCCTTGCTGACCTTGCATGATAAAGAAGACAGACCCAGCAAAGCACTGCATGTCAACATCAAATACTAGTATAATGGGAGAACACGGGGGGGATCGTGACTTTAAGGAGCAGCCGGCATATGCCACATCTGTGACATTGATGTGTATTAAACAGATACACTCTAATGCATTCAATGCATCGATACTTTCACTGTACTTCCTAATAGAGTTGTGTATAATGTTCCAAATTATTGCAATTTTATCTTAATTTTATGATGAAAGTGCATCCCAGATTGTAATGTAATTCCATGGATAATATTTTTTTCTTTAGTGGGAATGTTGTGGGGCATTTGGAGCAGATGACTGGAACCTTAACATCTACTTCAATTGCACAGACAGCAACCCCAGCCGAGAAAAATGTGGCGTGCCCTTCTCTTGTTGCACCAAAGACCCAGCGGTAAGAGATTTAAAGGTTTTCATTTTGTTTTGGAGTCTCTTACAATAGGTTTACATGCATTTAAGGTCAAAAAACACTTTAATTTTCTCATAATATACATTGCAGCATCACCTCTTTTCTCAGTGTCTGAAATGGTTCACTAAAAGATTCGGTCTATCTAAATCTCTCTATCTATCTTTCCTCTTTCCGAGAGCCTACTCTTCTCTGATTGGTCAGACGTCCCAATCTGTTGTGATTGGTCTTCTCTGGTCTGATTAGTCAGACGTTTGGTTTCCAAAAAGTACTGTAAGTGGTAGACCACAACAGACTGGGCTCTACCACTTTCACAGCATGTTGGAAACAATATGCCCGTTACCAATTAGCACTTGTGAAACGCAGTGATTCTACCAGTAACAGTGGAGTCGGTTTTACCATGCATGCAAATTGTATTTGCTCTCGCAACGCAGAAAACAGTGTCTTCTAGACGTGCCACAACACCAAACAAACTCTTCCAGGCCTCAGCTAAAACTACAGTGTTTGAGGGCGGCGTCAAAGTAGATGTTGCTCGTGGGGAGCCAATGAAAACCATAGGCTGGCATTATGCAAATTGGTTAAGACTGGAGATGACTGGTTTCAAGCAGCTCGGAATCGGTTCTTTCTTTTAGGAGACAATAACTCCATTTATCGAGTGCTTTGATCTTTACAACTTTATAAGTCTTTTACATTCACAAACAGATATATAACATGAAACGTGATGTCCAACAAAGCATAATATGGCACTTTAAATATTGATAAACTTTAAATATTGAAACATGAGAAAATTTTGCCACTGAGATACTTGCCATCTTGCTCCAAAAAAATGAATGCAGTTCTTTTCTAAACACAATTTGCATGCCATTATTTTCCTGATTCCTGAAGAGGATAAAAGCTTGACGGAAAAGTGCAAACAATACATGACAGAGCAAAACAAAAGAGGAGTATAAAACAGGATTTGGTCTACGTGAACAGAGTAAAAATAACATTTCGCAGACAATAAACAGGCACTGGGAGCACAAAATATTTAGCAAAGAGGATGGAATTTTGACCTGTTAAATGTTTTTGACATTAAATGATTCAGTTATGAGCCCTTCTATGAATGCAGCGATTCATTATTTCAGCATGAAGGAAAACTTCAAGCGGTAATGTAAATGTTTCATTCACAGTAAGCTATAATAAGAAAAGCAAATAGTGAGTAATTTAACTACTATAACTTTACTAAAATAAAGAGTTTGTTCATTGGAGTTTTTTCATACTGGAGAAATAAATAAAGCAGAACTGATTTCAAAAAGGAACAACTATTTAAGGTGAATTTGGTGCACATCCTGTTGGCTGGATTGTTTGGAGGAAGTTGTATGAAAAAATAAAATAAAAAAAGAACTAACTCAAAGTTTGCTATTTCCTGTCTTATCTCTTCACTCCACCCATACTGGAATTCTTCTGACTGTCAACATACTTCCTTGAAGATGAAATGTTACAGCTGTCTTCCATTAATTCCACATAATTTACTTGTTTTGCAGGAGGACGTTATCAACACACAGTGTGGGTATGACGTTCGGGCAAAATCGGTGAGTCTTACTCAGTCTTACTTTTCACACACTCCATTAGTTTGAGGCCAAATGAAGGTGTCAGATTCTGGCACCGTTTCCCCTGCCATCTGCTCTTCACTTCAGTCAATGTATCGAACCACACGACTCTCAAAATGAAGGTCGGTTTGGTTGACCTATACTATACACAGGCATAGTAAAGATAAATAGAAATATGCACACATATAGAAGTTATTTGTATAGTTTCCTAAACTTAAAGGCACAATATGTAAGATTTTTGGATTAAAATATCCAAAAACCACTAGATCAATTCCAATAATGTTTAAATCCAGAGAAATCAGCTATTTTAACCAGTGTAACGGACTGTGTTATTGCGTCGCCTGTCAGTGACATAATTTCCGCGTTACCCTCATTTTTGGGTTTTACTTCCATAGAAACCATGAAAACACCAAAGACCACAACAAGTGTATTATATGTTTTATCAGACAGGTAAAGCAACTGTTGTGATACATTTATCGACAAAAAAACTAATTGTTATACAGCTCAACACATTAGTCCTATTGTTTGAATTGCTTGTTTTCTTGATTTACAGTGAGTACCATGTTTTTACCATGCCTCAGAGACAACAGTATTTTGTCAAGTGGATAACATGGTATAGAGCTTTATTTGTAGGAACAGTAATACAGCAGCCACAAAGCAAATGCACAGATAACTTTCAACACACTCAAATGTATTTTTTAGTATGATCGTTTTGAACAAGAACAGCTCTTTATATACAATTTTAATCTGTCAAATAAAGTGACCTGCAATTTAGCACTATTCAGTGGCTATTTTCATTAGAATGAAATAATGTGAATTTAAGTGATCAAACGTAACTGTAACAAGTTCAAGGGAGGACGAAGCGGACGTTAAACTTAACTTTAATCATAAAATGTACGTACAGTAAACAACAAAGCGAAAGGAGCGGCAGCGGCCGCATAATAAAACAGCAAAGTAAATTGTCCCAGGCTCTCAGCCCCGACCTGCTTCATACCACAGTAACATTAATAATAAAATAATAAAAATGTAATACATTAGCTCATCTATGATCATGACTTCTGCCTGAGTCCCGTCGGATTGATTTCCTTCGGCTGTGGAGGTGAAGATGACAACTCCCATGATTCCACGCGCATTTACGCTGTCATCAAGCTACGCCATTGTTTTGAATAAGCGCCCTCTAGTGGTGACACTTACATAGTGTGCCTTTAATAATATAATTTATTAGCTTTAATAAGTTAATTAATACTTTATAATTTAATTTAAATTATAACGTTAAATTAACATTGTTAATTTAAAAAATTAAAGGAAAATACAAGTATATATATATATATATATATATATATATATATATATATATAGTTAAAAGAATCAAGAGGAAAAGAATTAAAGTGTGTCTAAATTTTAGACTGTTTCTGTGCATAGATAGGAAGAGGAAAGTTTTGATCCTGATTTCATCCTGGTTTCTCATTACTCATTAGGATGCAGAACAGAAGACATATATTCATGTCAAAGGCTGTGTGCCTCAGTTTGAGAAATGGCTACAGGACAACCTGACAATAGTTGCTGGGATTTTCATAGGAGTCGCTCTGCTGCAGGTGAGAACACCTTCATCTGCAATCGCTGACTGTATCTGTCTTTTTTTTTTACGTCATTCTGTTTCTCTCTCTCTATTTTCCGCAGATATTTGGAATATGCCTTGCACAGAATTTAGTCAGCGATATTGAAGCTATGAGAGCCAGCTGGTAAGAACATACAGATGCAAACTCATGACACACTCTCTCTTCATGCTCTAGTTTTGCGCACGGCAGCAGCAGCAGCTTTTCTCTTTCACCCCAGTGCTTTGATGTCTGGAATCATAATGCACATGAATGACTTACTGCTTTAATACGGTTAATGGCTCAGCGAGTTTCTGGAGTCTTATCAAATCCTCAGAACAACCTTTCTTAGTTCACAGTTTTTGCTTTGAGAACTGCCACCATGTGGACAAATCAGGAATCAAAAAAGATGTTTGGATGAAACTCGAGCTCAGCTGTCCTTGACGGCTCACTTGAATGGAAAAATACTTCTGTAATACCTAATATTAAGATTATTTATCATTAAAATCATTTACACTATTAATTATGAGTTTGGAATAATGAAGATTCTTTTTATGTTTTTGAAAGAAGTCTCTTCTGCTGCATTTATTTGATTAAAAATACAGTAAAAACTGTAATATTGTGAAATATTATTATTTTTTAAATTAAATTTTTTCTGAATTTTCAGCATCTTTACTCCAGTCTTCAGTGTCACATGATCCTTGTGTCAGCTGATTTACTGCTCAGTTATTATTGTTACTCAATTATTAATGACTTTTATTATCAATTTTGAAAACAGTTTTTGTTGCTTAATGTTTTCGTGGAAATCATAATAATTTTTTTAATAGAAAATAAAGAAGAACAGCATTTATTTGAAATAAAAATCTTTTGTAACATTATAAATGTCTTTACTGTGGCTTTTGATTAATTTAATGTATCCTTGCTAAATAAAAGTATTAATTTCTTTTTTTTAAATCTTGCCCCAAGCAGAAGAAAAACTATTTTTAGCATTGACAATTAATTTTTTTTTTTTGAGCAAATCAGCATATTAGAATGATTTCTGAAGGATCATGTGACATTGAAGACTGGAGTAATGATGCTGAAAATTCAGCTTTGAGACCAACCGAATAAATTATATATTTTACAAATATAAAATTACAGATTTAAATTTTTAAATATTTTACAATAGAAAACCGCTCTTTTAAAATTGTAATAATATATTACAATATTACTGTATTTTTAATCAAATAAATCCAGACTTCTTTCAGAAATGTTTAATTATTCTTCCAAACTTTTGACCTGTAGTGTACCGTTGGCTTTATTGGCCTACGGAGCCCCTAAATGGACATGGTTAATAAAAAAGGAAAAATAATTTTTCAATGCTTTTGTGTTCTCTCGCAAATGTTTTGCATTCCCCCAACAAACTTAAGAGCTCAAAAGATTTTTCGAGTGAATGCAAAGTTTCTCAGGAGAACGCAAAACATTTGCGCGAGAACAAGCTTTTTCCTCTATCTCATATTCCTTCACCATGTCCCTTTAGGGGCTCTGTAGAGTCCGGAGTCTGAGGTGATGTAAATGTGATTTTACTCTTATTTGAACTCCTCACAACACACACAGCACCCCTCCACTCACTGTCCTCCGTCCTCTCTATCTCCCACACTGTCATAATCACGCCAACTCACCTCACAACTTCACTTCTCCTCCCCCATGCCTTCATCAGGGTGCCGCCCCCCTCTTACGTCGTCCGCCGCCCCCCGTCCCACTCCAGCAAGAAAGCCTCGGCGTACTCCTGAGGGAGGCGCACATGTGCGCGTTCGTCTGGTGGGTGTGAATCATGCCTGCTTGTGTTGTCTGTGTTCTCCTAGATTATCACCTCTCTCTCTTCCTCCTTTGGGGGCTTGTGAATGTTCTTACTCCCTTGACAGTCATTCATCAAAGGTTCCGGCATTCACTAACATCAAACAAATTACACTTTCACACGCTTAAAGGCCCTGATATACTCGCCGCGAAGTTCTTTTTCGTTCTTCACTTTTGGGGTAAAAAGAAGTTTGAAACACGTGAGCAGAGATATACTGTCACCGAACATCCAGACGTCGTCCACTCTGCTGAGAGCGGCGTTTAGATGAATATGTCATGTTTCAATAACAAAATATACATACAACAAAAATGACAGAAGGCATGTGGATATGTTTGAACCACCTCTACAATTCGGCACTCCAGTAAAGTCACGTCACGTTTATTTATATAATACATTTTTTAAAAGCATGCAGCTTTACAGTATTAAATATGAAAAACAGTGTCAGTATCTCTTTCAAGGTGTTTACTAGCTGAAGCACTGCAAGCCGTTTCGAACTTCCGAAATGAACACAAAATGAACTTCGTTTTGGCGTGATTTTGTTCAAAATGACATCACACTAGTTCGTTCTTAGATTGCGCTTGAAGTATATCGGGCCTTAACCATCTTCACATCACACCTGCGTGAGATCCTCTGATTTTTTTTTTCTGTTTGAAGGATTGGGTGTAAGTCACCTTAAGAAGGGAGTTAGTGTACTTATGGAAATAATATACTTTAAAGGAAAATAAAATGTAAACTGAGTGTAGTGTTTTGGACACTTAAAGGATTAGTTCACTTCTGAATGAAAATTCACCCCTGTGTCATCCATGTCTTTCATTATTCAGATGAAAAGAAATTAAGTTTTTTGAGGAAAACATTCCAGGGTTTTCTCTAGATAGTGGACTTGAGTGGGGTTCAATGGGTTAAAGGTCTAAATTGCAGCAAAAAAATATTTATACTTTTTAACCACAAATGCTCTTCTTGCACTAACTCTCTTCTTCTTCTCATCAAAGTTTGAACTAAATTGTCATTTACAATTTGCTAGTGCAAGTATATATATATATGAATCAAACTTTGACCTGTGGAGGGCAGTAATACACTTAGCAACGTCTACACTGCTGGAATTCTACAAGAAGAAGAAGAAGAGAGCTAGTGCAAGATGAGCATTTGTGGTTAAAACTTATATTATTTATTTATTTATTTTTTTTAGAAAATGACAGATCATTTCACTAGATAAGACCATTGTTCCTCGTCTGGGATCATGTAGAACGCTTTGAAGCTGCACTGAAACTGCAATTTGGACCTTCAACCCATTGAACCCCATTGAAGTCCACTATACAGAGAAAACCCTGGAATGTTTTCCTCAAAAACCTTAATTTCTTTTCGACTGAAGAAAGACAGGAAATTTGAATTCAGAAGTAAACTAATCCTTTAATTGCATATCAATTCCAATTAAATGACAATGTATTATAGTTTAAATTCATATTAAATGCAATTATTTTTTGACCCACTTAAAAATGTATTAATTTTAAATATTTAATTTTACATGTAATATCGAATAACGCAATACAGTTAACATTATAATTAAGTACTTTACATGTGCTTTAGAATGTTAGTCAACACATTAAAATAAGTTTATTTCTTTAAAGCTCAAAAAAAGATTATTAAAACGATTATCTCAAAACAATTCTTTGCAATAATGTCAAATTAAAAGTTTTACTTCAAAGTACACATTTTAAAAGCATACTTAAGTGTGGTAAGAAACTGTCTGCTTAAGTACACTTAAGTGGCTTTTTATTTTATTAATATATTTACAGTTTTTAAATATTTTAATAAAATAAAGGAATTTAAAGCTTTATATTTTGTATGGAATGGAACAATGGAACGTTAATATAATTTTAGGATTCTGCACTGTTTAAGAATCCTAATCACATATAAAAATGTTTAATGGATTAAATTCAGCATTTTACTTAAATTATAATAATTATAATATATTTGTAATGAAATATTTTATATTAAATGATGTGCAAATTCAAGCCCCTTTTCACATTTTTTACTGTACATTACAAAAAATATTTAATTAATTAGGATTACTTTTCCATAATAATGTACAGTAAGACATGTTCTGTAAAATAAATTCTAAAAATATAATTTCTAAAGCAAATAATTTATTAAGTAAAGTATTGTATAGCCTTATTGGAAGACCCTTTCATGCAGTTGCATTGTAACCCATATCCTCACATTCCAGTCCCACAGAGATCTCCTCCTGCAGGAAGAGTGCAATAAATGCATAAACATGTCCCATTCCACGATCATTGACATCTTAACCCCATCCTTTTTGCTCCCTCAGATTCTCTCTCCCTCTTCTAGTCCTGTTTAGCTCCTCGGACTGTGCGGTGTCAAGCCTCATTCCTCATTACAACCTTGATATGCCAGCTGGCCTTGCTGCTATCCCTCCATCCATCCCACATCAGTCATGTTCTCTCTAGCTGAAAATCATTCTGTCACACTGTAGATTCTCTAATGCAAGGCCCCATTTGTCAAGTTGGCACAAAAAATAAATAAATAAAATGAAATAAAAAAAAAAGAGCCCTGCTTTGGTTTTATTGGAAAAGTCACTGGAGTAATGCCAACTCCTAATGAGGCCTTACACCATTGGTTTTAAGACTTTTGTTTATGATCCATGTTGTTTATCTTTTTATACCTTTCTCTTATGCAGTTTGTTCACATGAAGTGGCAGCTAGTCGTTCAGACACTCACAGGTAATTAATGCATTCATGCACTTCCATAACACAGAGTCCTTAAAGTCAGCATGAAACCAAGGTGAATATTATGAAAGTAAATATTTTAATACAATATTCATACTCTTAAAGTCACCATGAAACAAAACTGACAATCTTTATTATAAATGATTTATCTGTGCACAATCATTATGTTTTTGAGGGTATTCTTGATTAGTCGTAGCCTAATGGTGAGGGAGTTGGGCTTGTAACATGAAGGTTGCTGGTTCGATTCCCACTCCGTCCATGACTAAAGTGCCCTTGAGCAAGGCACGAAACCCCTAATTGCTCACTATTTTACTAATTGCCCCTAAAAGTCACTTTGGATAAAAGCGTCTGCCAAATGAATAAATGTAATTTTTTTTATATGCCCTCGATAATCAAAATAACTTCCCCTCCCTCTAGCAGCAACATTTCTTCTCTGATGATGCGATTACTGGCGCGAGGGCGGGGCAACCTGTCACTCACATGAGACCACAACCATCCAATCAATTGACTCATCGCAAAACCCGCCCCCTTTAGTTACTGTTGCTATGTCAGACAACCCATGCGCTCTCACGCCACACATCATGTTCTCACGCAGGGAAAAATACATCCTGGGGCAAAGAGGACACTGACAACACGTCGACAGACATATGAAACAGTTTCATATTTCAAATACTGTAATTTTTTAAAGAAGTTTAAACAATAAATAGCGTATAGTGTGTCTTTAATGTGTCGTGACAGATCGCTGTAGCTCCTCGTGAACCGATCATCTCTTCATACTAGTTCATTTATAGCATCAAATAAACATGAATGAACATCAGAAGGAATGTTGTTTCAAGCGCGGAAAGACGCGAATACACACAATTTTTCACCAACTTTATCTACTAACTCCCCTGACTGCTTTGTCGGAGAAAATGGCCGATTCGGGGTTATGATTGGTCAGATCGCCTGTCAGTCAAGGGTCAATTCCCCATGAACAAAATCAAGTACTTTTTTTTTTTCTTATTCCAAAAGCAGTTTCAGAAAAGACAACTGCATTCTCCGTTTCATGCCGACTTTAACACCAACCTAGCTAGAAACACTTGATTTGATAGAAAACATAATTGTGAATGTGAATCGTACTGTCCAAACTGTCTTACAGGTACGTTACTTTTTTTTTTTGTACACAGGCGTACGCCAGCTTGATGAAGATAGCAGATGAACACAAGATGCCAAGTGCACTGGGTTGTGTGTGTGTGTGTGTGTGTTTGTGTGTGTACCATAACCTTTTACCATCTCTATATAGTGCTGTTTTTATGTGTAAAACACGTGTAATACATGTGAGAAAAAGTTTGAGGCTGCGTTAACAGACAATTTTCCAACATTTGCCGAATTGTAAAATCATTACAAAAAGCATAATTCAAAAGATAACACTGTCACATGAACAAATTGGGTTTATTTTTGCATTGTGACTTCATATTGAGTCACAGTTTAAAGCATACAAAGTAAAGAATTAATGTGATTAGTCACTTCATTTACTTACAGTAACGCAATAATGCGACATTTTCTTCTGCTTACAGAACTGATAATGAAAAAATACCCATTTCACCAGACGCGCTTCAGAAGATTAATGTACCATGTTGATAAAATGCCATATGTGTTAACTGGTTACTTCTTAAAGCAACTTACATTTACTTGATCATCCACACATCATTTTTTAAGAAAAATCATGTTAAAATGTGAGTATCAAATATGATCCATCAGGCTTTCGAGGAACTTTTATTTGTTCATTATAAGTTTTGCCCCCACAATAAAAAACTACAGAGCTTTGATCATAAAACTAAGTTTTTATGATAAAAATAAATACAATCTAAGACATATTATTGGAATATACAGTGCGACAACTGACATTTATGTGCATTTTATGCAAGTAGTCTTTTTTTTACTGTTATTAAGATCTCATTGATTTACAAGCTATCAGAATCTCATCTTTTTATCCATATAAATATCAGCAACTGCACTTAATAGCATATTTTTGCTCAGTTTCTGTATAAAACTGAGCTGTTTTTTTCGCTTTTATGTGGTTTGAATTCTCACTAAATCATACTACAGTATATGAGCCACATAAGCATGATGTTTCAAACAATAAACTCAAGCAAAAAGTTTATTGAAAATTTAAATATTGATAAAGAAGCTACGATATACAGCTAGCCCTAAATAATAATAATAATCGGGAATTTGAAACAATGACGGATAAAAAATAAAAATAGACAAATGACTGAAACTTTAAAATACTCGTTCTGTGACGGGAGTTGTTTGCAGCGCTACTTCTGTGTGTCTGAAGGTCAGCGAGGGAGTTTCTCTCTCATTGCCAATGTGTTTGTTTTAGTGTATCCTCTAAACACTGGTTCATTTATGCAGTTAAGTTGCATATTACATTTCACACTTAAAACTAAATATGTTCACTAACACAGTCAGGAAGTCATTTAAACATTTCTTTTTATTTTTGTAAAATGGTGTCCTTGCACTAACAAATTAGAGAACATTTCTAATTCAGATGTTTATCTTTCACAAACAATTTCTGATTAAAGAGAAAAACGTACCGTGACAGTATTTTTCTGTAATGTATGGACTAATCAGAAGCTTGTTTGTCGCAGGTTGTAAATATCGGAGTGATATTTTAGCACTTTTACGATGCCAACGCAGCTGGATGGTGTAACACTCTGTAACGCACTATGTAGCACTCGTATGTAATTGTACTTCACTAAAAGTGATTTTAACATTGTTTATGTCTCTATTTTTTTTTTAAGGTCAGTCAAATGTAGTTCTTATAATTACAATGCATTTCAAATGTTTTCCTGCTTACAAAAAAAACAAAAAACTAAGGAAGAGAGTGTTCGATCTGGACTTCTTTCTGGAGGTGTGATGATATTAATAATGCCAGTCATTTAGGCTCTGTGTCATATTTACTTGACGCTCCAGCAATAAGAACAAACATTTTCAATAAATTATTTCTCAACATTGTAGTGGGTACGTTTTTTGCCGTACATTACCAATTAACCTTAAAATTTCCTTAAAATATAGTGAATATTAATTCAGAATTCCTTCATTAACAAATATTGGTCAGTGTGACAGTAAAGACTGCTGTTCATTTAGTTACACTGGTACTCATATTGAAACAGTAATTTAATCTACTCTATATACAGGTGCTGGTCATATAATTAGAATATCATCAAAAAGTTGATTTATTTCACTAATTCAATTCAAAAAGTGAAACTTGTATATTATATTCATTCATTACACAGAGACTGATATATTTCAAATGTTTATTTCTTTTAATTTTGATGATTATAACTGGCAACTAAGGAAAATCCCAAATTCAGTATCTCAGAAAATTAGAATATTGTGAAAAGGTTCAATATTGAAGACACCTGGTGCCACCCGCTAATCAGCTAATTAACTCAAAACACCTGCAAAGGCCTTTAAATGGTCTCTCAGTCTAGTTCTGTAGGGCTACACAATCATGGGGAAGACAGCTGACTTGACAGTTGTCCAAAAGACGACCATTGACACCTTGCAGAAGGAGGGCAAGACACAAAAGGTCATTGCAAAAGAGGCTGGCTGTTCACAGAGCTCTGTGTCCAAGCACATTAATAGAGAGGAGAAGGGAAGGAAAAGATGTGGTAGAAGTGTACAAGCAATAGGGATAACTGCACCCTGGAGAGGATTGTGAAACAAAACCCATTCAAAAATGTGGGGGAGATTCACAAAGAGTGGACTGCAGCTGGAGTCAGTGCTTCAAGAGCCACCACGCAAAGACGTATGTAAGACAGGGGTTTCAGCTGTCGCATTCCTTGTGTCAAGCTACTCTTGAACAACAGACAGCGTCAGAAGCGTCTCGCCTGGGCTAAAGACAAAAAGGACTGGACTTCTGTGGTTCAAAGTTATGTTCTCTGATGAAAGTAAATTTTGCATTTCCTTTGGAAATCAGGGTCCCAGAGTCTGGAGGAAGAGAGGAGAGGCACACAATCCACGTTGCTTGAGGTCCAGTGTAAAGTTTCCACAGTCAGTGATGGTTTGGAGTGCCATGTCATCTGCTGGTGTTGGTCCACTGTGTTTTCTGAGGTCCAAGGTCAACGCAGCCGTATACCAGGAAGTTTTAGAGCACTTCATGCTTGCTGCTGCTGACCAACTTTATGGAGATGCAGATTTCATTTTCCAACAGGACTTGGCACCTGCACACAGTGCCAAAGCAACAGTACCTGGTTTAAGGACCATGGTATCCCTGTTCTTAATTGGCCAGCAAACTCACCTGACCTTAACCCAATAGAACATCTATGGGGTATTGTGAAGAGGAAGATGTGATATGCCAGACCCAACAATGCAGAAGAGCTGAAGACCACTATCAGAGCAACCTGGGCTCTCATAACACCTGAGCAGTGCCACAGACTGATCGACTCCATGTGACGCTGCATTGTTGCAGTAATTCAGGCAAAAGGAGCCCCAACTAAGTATTGAGTGCTGTACATGCTCATACTTTTCATGTTCATACTTTTCAGTTGGCCAAGATTTCTAAAAATCCTTTCTTTGTATTGGTCTTAAGTAATATTCTAATTTTCTGAGATACTGAATTTGGGATTTTCCTTAGCTGTCAGTTATAATCATCAAAATTAAAAGAAATAAACATTTGAAATATATCAGTTTGTGTGCAATGAATGAATATAATATACAAGTTTCATTTTTTGAATGGAATTAGTGAAATAAATCAACCTTTTGATGATATTCTAATTATATGACCAGCACCTGTATACATACACAGATAAAGTATACTTATGCATGCCCATTTCAGCTACAATAGAAAATAATACACAGTTTGACATGAAATAAAAAGTCAAAATCAGGATATAAAGCAAAATGTTTTAAATAATAAATAATTTCGTCTTTTTGTCAAGTATGACTTATGATCTAATCATTTTTACTTTTTATGTAACAACTTTGTTTATCTCATAGCTATGACTTTTTAATCTTATAATTGACAATTTCGACTTATGTCATCATTGTCACATAAATTTTTCATAATTTCAAGTTATCTCAGGACTTGGTGTATCCATTTCAAACTCATAACTTATGTTATAATTTCGACTTTTTGTGTCATATGACTCATAATTTTTGTCATAATTTCCAGTTATTATCTCATAGCTATGACTTTGTACATTTTGACTTTTTATATCATAATTGACAATTTTGACTGTCACAATTTAGAGTTTTTATCTTATAGCTATGGCTTAGAGGGTTTTTACTTTGTCTTTTTAACTTTTTATCTCATAATTATGACAGTATCTCATTTAGAGTTATGACATCTTATGATTTCTTTTCTAATGTGGTAGAATGGGCTTCCATATTTTATCAATCTTATGTTGCCTGTCATTAATTTAATCAATTTTTTATATCATAATTTCAAGTTATTTTATAGCTTTGACTTCATTGTCAATTTCAACATTTATCTCATTTATGACAAGTCATAATTTCAACATTTTGTCATATGACTTTTTATATCATACATTCAAGTTATTAGATAGCTTGGACTTGGCGTCAATTTAAACAACTCATATTTGACGTCATAATTTCAACTTTTTATGTCAAGCTTACCTCATAATTTTTACTTTTTATATCATAATTTAAATTATTATATAGCTTTGAAAGTGTGTCAATTTTAACTTTTAATCTCATAATTATGACAGTACCTCATCAAGTTTTTACGTCACTATTATGACTTGTCTTATGATTTACCAAAGCATGATTTATTCCTAATGTGGTAGAATGGGCGTCCATATTTTACTGTATATAAATATATTCTATATAAATAAAAACAATCTTATGTTGACTTTTTGTCATTAATTTTGATGAAGTTATTATATAGCTTTGACTTAATTGTCAATTTCAACATTTATCTCAGTTATGACAAGTCATAATTTCATAATTGTCATATGACTCATAATTTTTACTTTTTATATCATAATTTTATTTTTTATTATATAGCTTTGACAGTGTGTCAATTTGAACTTTATCTCATAATTATGACAGTACCTCATACTTACGTCACTATTATGACTTATGATTTACCAAAGCATGATATTTTACTGTATATAAAAATAAATACCTTGCGTGTGTTCATGTACCATTTTTTTCATTTAAATATAGACACAACAAAAAGTACCTGCTGTTTTATTAAAGCATGTTTAGACCATTTCCTCAACCTTTATGACACTGATACATTCTGTCTTAAATGACAATGCGTCACTTCGAATTCAATCCACTCTCAAATCACTTTATTCATCTCTTGACACGAAAAAGAGTTTTATTCGACCTAAAGATTTAAACAATTGACTAAAAGTCCACCTCAGTGTATCATTAATCTGCTCAGTGAGCATCTCACTGAAATCATTCATTTCAACATTTAATAAACCATTTCCACCCTAATATGAACATGAAGGCAAGGCAGAACCAGAGAGCATAAATTTGTCACCAGCAATTGTTTTAATAAGTTTAAATCTGAAATGTACAGTTCAATGACATTTACAACAATTATTTCCATTTATATTTGTACGGTTCCTACTGTAGATATATCGGATTGCCATGTGGTACAAATATGATAAATAAGAACCTGCCATAAAATGGCCACATAACAGTGATTTTAGCAGTATCGGACATGCGAGGAGGAGCATGTTCGGAGGATACCGGAGAGGATGGAAAGGAGGACAGGCAACTCCACATGCAAACAAAAAAAAAGACACTTTCTCGAAAGAAACATTCACAAAGAGTGTCGTCTGAGACATTATTATTCATCGTAACTGTGGCGGTATCAGCTACACACATAACCCGTCCCAGCCCTTACATGTCTCAGTAATCTGCCATGAAGTCTAGAATGCGTGTGCTAATGGCGTACTGGCAGTCATGCTAGTCATGAGGAACGTGTTTTAAGTTACTGATACTGTGTTATAAAGACGTCGCTTTCTCGGATGAGGTGTACACCGGCCTGAAATGTTCGAAATTGAAAGCTTCGACTTTAGTCCTTGGTACCAAGATGTATCACTTCTTCATACATCCATATGACAATAACCAACGATTTTTCGACTAATGATATGGAATTAGCTCTTTCCAGTAAAGTTATGCATCGTGGATGGCACGAGGACCAGGAGGCAAAATATGAAAAGGTCCATGCTGGTCCAGAGGTGCCCTATACAGTACAAACACATTTGATCTCTACTCTTCTATGTAAATTAGTAAGCAGGAGGAGGAGGCGGGGCATATCATATGGGCGTGGCTGGAATAGCTGAACACAGATACATCAACAAACCAGACGATTTTTAAAAAAAAAAAAAAAACATGCACAAGTTGGTTGGTATGTGTTATTTTACACGTCATGAAAGCACAACTGCTCTATTTCCACTGCCAACATACATGTTGTTCTATTCTTATTTCCACTTAAAGGGATAGTTCACCCAAAAATTTAAATCTGTCATCACTTACCCTTATGTCCCAAACCCATAAGACTTGTTTGGAACAAAAATGAAGATATTTTTAATGGAATCTGAGGGATTTCCGTCCCTCCATTGAAAGCATATTGACCCAGAGACATGTTCATAAAGAGATCGTAAAATAGTGAACAGATTTAATTTAGGCTTTTATTCACATATAATCACTGATCAATGAACATAGAGCTTATCAAATATGGTAAACGGAAGCATGTTTGCTTGATGTGTGAGAACCAATGAGGTTCAATCTTACGTTACGCAGCACGTATGAGCTTTCGCAAGAACCAATGAGGTTTGTTCCCGTGCGTTGAGCATGTACGGAAGAGCCTCCGTTTATCATATTCGTTTGCTGAATAATGTTTATATGTGAAAAAAAGCTTCTGTTCATCCCGTTAAGCGATCACGAAGATTTGGACTAAACCGCTCAATTCATACGGATTTATACTTTTGATGGAGGGAGAGAAATCTGTCAGACTTCATTAAAAACATCTTAATTTGTGTGAATATGAACGAAAGTCTTACGGGTTTGGAATGACCATGAGGGTGAGTAAATGATGACCATTTTCATCTTTGTGTGAACTAACCCTTTAAATGGTTTTACAGGTGAATTTCATGTTTTTTTTTGTTATCACAGCTATGGTCTTTTAAAAATATTTTGCAGTTCGGGTATGAATCTATTGCAGAAGGCTGTCTATAAAGTATGGCCGCCTTTGGGTAACGCGTCTCTGCATGCTCGGAGCAAACAGAGGGCTTTCAGAGTCTGTAGCAGGGAATGCAGAGGGACAACAGCTTGGCACATGACAACGAGAGATATGTGTGTGTGAGGGGAAGCAGGCAAGGGGGAGATGGTGTGAAAGAGTCTTTTAGCTCTGTGCTGTTAACCTTTGCTCTGTGAGAGAGGCCTGGTGGGCCACCGTCTTGTTCTCATGCGAGCGGAGACTGGAGACCACGTCGATGAAGGCCAAGCTCTGCACTTCTTTGTGAAGCGGCTCTAAGGCGAGAGAAGAAAACACACAAATCAACCATTCAAAAAGAAAAAACTGATTCAGGAGAGTTTAGTTCGGCACATGAAACCACGTTCGCAACACGTTTTACTTCTTTTACAAATAGATGTGTGACGAGAAATCCTTTAAGAACTCCTCAATGAAATACATGACTAGAAAAATAGTCTGCTGACGCGTTTGAAATGTTTTAACTTGTAATGAATGTCGTTTCAGTTCTACTTTCTGAATATGATTTATGAACAATACTCAAGCACTGTAAGGTTTTGCCACAAACTCAACTGACTGGCTTCACTCCTTTATGATTTCACATGAGTCTCTTCAGACCTTACTGTACATGATTTATGAGCTTCTACAACTTTTGACCTCCTAACTGAACTCCTTTCTATAAACTGATCATAGAAATAAAAACAGTATAAATAAAAATTAATAAGTTTTCTCTTAGTCTTAACTGCAAACAATAAGTGCAACCTTAATCAAAATACAAATTTTTTTTCAAGCATGATACAGAGCTTAGAGATGGTTCCAGCTGCACAGCCCAATGGTATTGAAATCGCGTTTGAATGAGTGTTCGCGTTTTACTTTCGCTTTCGCGCTTAGTCTGAATAGGGAGTGAGAGCGCATTCTACAAGATAAAGCATTTGTCAGACGCTTTGGCTCTGATGTGCAATGAATCGTCCGCCATAGTCTCGTCAGTCATCTCGTCACGTAATCAGTCTGATTCCTGCTGCACTACGTACGACTCTGCAGCTCGTGTTGGATGAGGCGGATGGGATTGAAGCGACCATTATCCAGCTGAATTAAATGGTTTTTATTTCTATAAAAAGTGTTAAGACCCCAAGATATTCTGTCTGTTTTCATCTGTCTCGGTCTACTCTCTCTCTCCATGTGTTTAGATGTGTTTGTGTTCCAGGTGGGCGTGGCCTTCATTCATTTGAACATCCTGATTGGTCCAGCCAAACACCTGACATGTATTTAAGGACCGTCCCAAACACTCATTCTTTGCCATGTGCCTCGTTGACTTTGTGCTTACGCCATTGTTCTCCGCAAATTTCGATTGTTGATAATCGTTTCGTCATCGTTTGATTGAGAGTGTCGTATCAGAGAGATTGTGAGTGTTTAGTAAGACTGTGATTGTTTGTTTATCGTTATTTCTGATTTCCTGGTTTATTTGATCCTTGCCTGTTATTCGACTACGACGTGAATGAGAAATTTGATTTGTTTGCCCAAGACTGTAAATATTGCAGTACAAAAACTCTTGTAAATATATTTCACTTTAAGGGAGGTAGGGGGTTTGACGCTAATTTATTTTTTTTTGTTCAAAGTCTTTTTATTGGTATTGGTACATAATATGATATAACAGCAATTTCAAAAACGAATTAAGATTAAATCAGTTGTCTTGCTCCAACAGAGCTCCCCATCCCCACTGCACCATTACACATTATCTTACATTAACCATACTGTACCATATTATTGTGGCCTCACAGGGCCAGATAGAAAAAAAAAACAGAAAAACTTTCATACAGAAAAAATTAGATTGGGATCAATTTGCTGTACATAAGTCAGCACTAGCTGCCAAATAGTGAAAAAAGTCTGACTACAGCCTTTAGAGGAGTAACGAATCTTCTCTAGTGCAAGATGATACATAAGATCTCTAATCCAGTGACCAAAAGTAGGTGGAGATCTGTCCTTCCACTTAAGCAGAATGAGACGTCTATCTAGTAAAGTGGCGAAAGCAATCATATTTTTAGCATTATTATCCAAATAGAGCTCTGTAGTCAATCCAAATATTGCTAGAGTCGGTGAAGGATCAATAGACATATGTAGAACTCCTGAAAGGAAATTAAATCTTAATTGCCAATAGTTAGCAAGCTTAGGGCATAACCAAAACATGTGTGCATGATTAGCGATCTCAACTCTACATCTATCACACACAGAGTCTATATTTGGTGAAAATTTTGCTTTTGTCCAGTGTAGGCAGTGAACCACTTTAAATTGAATAATCGTATGTCTTAAACAAATTGAAGTTGAGTGGATCTTATTTATAATATCTTGCCATATTTCTTCTGAAAATTGCAAATCAAGTTCACTTTCCCATTGTTGCTTTGATTTTGTTCAAGATGTCAAATTCTGTGAAGAAATCAAACAGTATATCAAACCTATATTGTTCTTGGAGAGTGGACAAATTTTTTAAATTATATCAAGAAGTGATTCAGTAGGTAGAGCTGGAAAATCACTGGTGGTAGATGTCATAAAACTGCGGATCTGTAGATTTCTAAAGAAATGTGAGTTTGGAATATTGTATTTTGCTCTTATTTGCTGAAACTGACGCCAATTTATTTGATATTAGTTTCACTTTGTTTGTGGTTAAGGGAGGTTTTTTTTGTTTTCTTTATTTTACATCGAGGTAATTTAGCTTCTAAAAGAAGATTGTTTTGTTTGTTGTTTTGGCCTTGTCTGCCCCTGACGTTAAGCCCTTATTATTGTTATTTTTATTGTAAATAAAGCTCTATTATTGGAAATCTCTCTGGCATTGAGACTCGCTTTCTTTCTGTTACGGCTGAACCCCTAGCAGTCGTAACAAAAGCAAAATATCAAATGGAGGCGTGATGTAAACGTAGCGGTGGCATATTTTATCCTAATTTCACCCTCCCGCTCCATCATAGCAATATCAAGACAGCTTTTCACATTTTGTCACATTTTAATCTCGTAAGATCTCGTCACACCCCTATTCACTAACATTACGAAGACATTTAAAAAAAAAAAAAAATTGGAACAACAAATGTTAATATTGGTTTACACTTTATTTTAAAGGGATCTTATAATGATTGTTTTTACATTTTTCTTTAGTGTGTAAGGTTTGCAAAGTTACAAAGTCACTCCAAAGGGAGTTATACTGTATATCAGTGCGCACTGTTTCAGAACTTCCTGAAACGCCATGACTCTACTCGTTAATTTTCTCTTGGGAATGAATACGTCACAATATTCCTCAAATAATTCCCGCCTAAGGCATAAACAAAATAAAGGGGAGGAGCCTGGTTGAGTTGCGATAGTTATGTGTTGAAACTCGCAGTTGAAAAATTTCCCAAACACATATGAAAATGTTGACCAATCACAACACATGATTGGTCAACATCAGGAACTAAATGGAGTGTTACTAAAAGACTGGGAAGAGAGGTGCTGCAACAATGTCAAATGTGTGAAAAGTTATGATTTTGAAAATTCCAGCGTGAAAACCTATTGTAGTAAACCGTAGATTGTAGTGGAATCAAGATATCATAATAGGCGTAATAGGTGCCCTTTAAGGGGTCTTTGTTATAGTGTAATTAAGCATTTAAGTACTGAGAAATATTAACTAACTACATGTACTTACTATAGGGTGAGTATAAGGGTTTGATTTAGGGGCAGGGATAGGCAAGTTCGGTCCTAGAGAGCCGCTGTCCAGCAGAGATTAGCTCCAACCCTAATTAAACACACCTGAACAAACAAATCATGTCTTCAAGATTACTAAGGCTATAGGCAAGTGAGTTTTTTTTTTTTTTTCAGGGTTGGAGCCAAACATTGCAGGACAGCAGCTTTCTAGGACCGAACTTTCCTTCCCCTGGTTTAGAGTTAGCTTCATGTAATTATGCATAATAGTTATTTATTAAGTAAATTTATTGAGTTATATATTTCATTTAATTGTTAAGGAAACATTTCTAATTTTCAACATTAAGTTTTTCACCATCTAATATTTCAATTAGATTTTGTTAGCAATACTAATGCTGTTTAAGTGTCGTTTCAGGCTTTTTTTGGTTCAATCATTCCTACCCTTATGAATGTGTTTAGTCATTTGTTTCGGTGATCTCTTGACTCACCTGATCCCATGATGGAGCAGATGAGTATCATGGAGTTGTATTTGATCTCTGGTGCACTGTGGCCATCTGTCAGTAGTTTGTGTAGAACTTGCACCAGATTGGAGCTGACAAAGTCCTTCTCTGCACACTCTGAAATCAAAGCCATGACTGGGTTAAAAGTTCTGAACAGCACAAAACATTTGGACACACACTAAATGGGCTTTATGTAGAATTTAGAAACCCTTGTTATTACTGAAACCGGTGGTTGTTAAATGAACTGCAACTTATTGCTCGTAATCGCACTCGAGCACACGTAACACAGACGAGACTGAACGCAATTCAATGACCTCACAAATACTCACAACAAAGTTCTTTTTCGTTCTTCAATTAGGAGAAAGTTTTTTTCTGAGACTATAGATTGAATGAATCCCTTTTCTTGGCATGACACATTGACAGTACGGTACATAATGGCTCTTGGCACTATTCTGAACATTGCATAAGCATTTTTTTTTGCGTCATTGAACGCAAGAGTTTACGGGAGCACGTAAACATCACATCCTTTTGATTTTCCTGGCAAAAAAGTCCAACAAAAATCAGTTTACATGCTTTCATAGGCAACCTTGGAAGTCGGAGGTCTTGTTTTTTTAAAAGTTTGGTTACAAATTGTTCGCACATAAAAAAAAAAAAAAGCGATTAATACATGAAATGTTTTACATATATCCCCTTTAAATACATGCAAATAGTTTTGTATGTTAATTTGTAAGTTTAGCTATTTTAGAGTTTTAATGAAACTATCAACCTCACCGAATTGCTACTAAAAATCTAAATCCGATTAAATACTGTGAATTCAGGTAAACTTGCGATTTTTGTCAAAAACAAAAGTAACCCTGTTTACCAGCACTGTTACTGTTAAATAAAACAAACTTTTAAAGCACATTTTTGGAAACTGAAATAAGCTGAATGAAAAACAAATGGTACCACTTTACAATTAGGTTAATAAGTTAAACATTAATGTATTAGCCTGTTAACTTACAATCTCTAGCTTTCATATTTGGTGACTGATTTTCAAAATATATTTACAGAGGAGCAGTAATTCATCAATTTGCAACAAGAATATTTTCATACTCATAAGGCGTGTTCAGACCTTTATTTTGAAATGGCGATGAACATGAAAAATCATGAAAGATTGGTAGAAACCTGTTTGTTTTCATGCTAAGAGTTCAAAAGATAACATCCATTCAATTTTTTGAGGAATAAAAAGGTCTGAAAATATTTTAAATATTAAAATAAAACACGTTGCCATTTTTGATAACCCAAATACATGTTTTTAGAGGTTGAATTCATATCAAATTCTGCCAAACTTCCCATACTACTTCTATATAGGATGTCTACTTCATAAATTGTATGAAAATTATGGAAATATATGATTCTGATTACTCAAATTGGAAATGGAGACGCCCTTATATGGTCAGTGATGGATCTTGGTTGTCATCTAGTGAAAGAGTTTGGTACTGCGCCCAAACAAAATCTTACTGAAAGCTAATTTTTTGAGATATCAACCTAAAATTGTGAACAACTTTTTTTGGCTTTGATTTTCTTGCAGTTTTAGAGTAAAACATGTTTTGTAAAATATATATTTTATATAAAATATAACATATATTTTTCCATTTCACATTATGATAAAAAACTTTTTTTCTGTTTCACTTACATAATTTACTTAACTACTACAATAATCTGTCAAATGTCTTTAAAACAAGACCAGCTGTATGTCTGTATTTCAAAGCATTCTTGAATTACAACCATTTAAGTTTGGATAATGGATTTTCATATTGTCTATACCTAAAAAAAAAAAAGAAATTTAAAAAAAAGTTCACAGCACATTAACTAATGTTAACAAGATTTTAATAATGTATTAGTAAATGTTGAAATTAACATTAAGAAAGATTAATAAATGCTGTGTAAGTGCAGTTCATTATTAGTTCATGTTAACTAATGAATCTTATTAAGCTAAAAACAAATTAAATTTAGACATGACACTAACTGAAATCACCCTCATAAAAGATTTATGTAAAACACAGTAATGGTTGATTTTTACCCAGATCTAGTGCTGCTATGAGACCCAAGGCCACCAGCGCTTCATTCTGCATGATCATGTGTTCACTCGTCGCCATGGTTACCAAGTGCTTGACACCTGCACCTTGTATGACTGTTCGGACCACATCCTATTCAGAAAAAAAAAAGCAGTCAGAATCGTTCAGAGGACATGAATCTGTGATGGAAAAATGTGGATGCAATAACACAATTCCTTTGATGTACTAAGTTGTGTGTCGAATGAAATTTCTGAACCCATATACACCAAGACATCCACTGTTGATGCAAACTCACATGAGTTTTTTATTGTGCGTCGAGGGATTTATGTGGTAAATGGGTTTCAATCGTAGTTTAAAACATCTGCCTCAATTGACCCTTCGCACACATTTTGATTGACAGGTGATCTGACCAATCATAAGCCCGAATCCGCCAATTTGTCTGACAAGTCAGTCAGGGGAGTTAGTAGATTAACGTTGGTGAACTCGAACTTGAAAAATTGTGTATTTACATCTTTCAGCGCTTGAAACAACATTCCTTCTGATGTTCATTCATGTTTATTTGATGCTATAAATGAACTAGTATGAAGAGATGATCGGTTCACGAGGAGCTACAGCGATCTGTCACGACACATTAAAGAGACACTATACGCTATTTATTGTTTAAACTTCTTTGAAAAATTACAATATATAAAATATGAAACTGTTTCATCTGTCTGTCGACGCGTTGTCAGTGTCCTCTTTGCTGATGTGTGACATGAGAGCGCATGGGTTGTCAGACATAGCAACAGTAACTAAAGGGGGCGGGTCTTTCCAAAGGGTCAATTGAGAACAAACGTTTTTTTTAATGTGCATTATTAGAGATTATGTGCATCTTGCTGTCTTCATCCAGCATTTTTTATGCGATATTCGCATCAAAATAGGTGGATGGTAACATAGCTACTGAAATGAGAGAGAGAATGAATACTAGAGTGCGAGACCTTTGACTTGCTGTGTCGTATGAGAGCGGACAGCAGGCGGTTGGACTCTCCCATCACTCCGGCGTGGTCTTTCGCTTCACACCACTCCACCAAACGCTTCACTAGCTTTGCGTTTGTCCCCAGCTGCTCTGCTGCATCAACTGCAACACACACAGAGCTAAACATAATCTACCTAACATAAAACCACCATGGAGCACATACTACAACACACACACAAATATATGCACATATATACATATACATACATATATATACACATACACACATATCTACATATATATATATATATATATATATATATCTATCTAATATCTATCTATCTATCTATATATATATATATATATATACACATATTTACACACACACACATAAAATACACACAATATATTTTATTGATAATTAAAACTAATAAAGTAAAACTATTAAAAATGCTTTTCATTAATTGAAATAACGCTGAAATGTAATATAAATATTAAATGAAAATCTTTTTTTAAAACAAAAAATAAATTAGAAAACTTGCCTTGGCAACTATCTGAAATAAAATAGAGAAAGTGTAAGGTGAAGTACTAAAAAAAACTAAAAGAATGACCAAAGCACACAAAATTTCAAATAAAATTTAAAATTAAAAAATAATACAAATAAAAGCTAATTTCCTGATTTATGTTATATGTTATGTTTCTCTATATGTATAAATTAATGTATTATGCATGAACATGCAATTACCAATGAAAATATTTATAAATTAACATTAACCTAGATTAATAAATGCCGAAAAAAATAGTTTATTGTTAATTCACGATACTCGATGCATTAACCAACATCTTAACGAACTGAACCTTATTGTAAAATGTTACCTATTATACTTTCTAAACATTTTAGTAGTTTTCAGTTTTTAATGCTGTGCACTTGTCTTCTAAGTGTTTGTGGTTTTCACTTGATTTTTCAAACAGAGACAAGTCTGTGGTAACTGACAGCCAGTCACAGATGCTGTCGATACAGCTTAAATTGTATTTCAGTTTATTTATCCAGGAATATTCATTTTAAACCCAATCTGTCACTGAAAGTTAACACGGCTGGACTGCTGCCATTGAAAGACAATGTAAATTCATCCGTGGCGGATCCCTTGTCTGCAGATCCATAGTTTTTAAATGACAGAGTGCCATCGATCCTCTGCTCACTTAATATCAGAGACTAACTGCTGTGCGGCGGCAGCTGGGACATGCTTGAACCTGAGATGAAATGACACACGCTGTCTTTGACTGAGCTAAACACTTGTAAAGCATACAGGGATTTGTAAGCTTATAAATTTTAATTAAAAACCAATGGGGAAAAAAATATGTGTTTTGTGGCTCATGTAAGTTTGAGGCCATTTAAATACTATCTTTTAAAAGACCTTTTAAGTTACAGTGACATTATTTTAAGATTATTTTTATGCTACTTTGAGTTTGAGCATTTATTTTATATTTTTAGTTTTAGTCTTTTTATGTGCTTTTGTCAATTTCATTATTTGTTTATATATTTCTATTTAGCTTTAATTTATTTTTGTTTCACTTTTATTTCAGTTAATTTCTAACTACAACAGTGAAATACATTAGAATGCAGTTTTTCTCTTCCAGAAAAAAATTAGCCAAAAATATTGATGACTCATCCTGCACTCATGGGCGTTGCCACATTTGTGTCCAATCAAATTCTCTTTAGAACATCAGTGCCCCACCCCCTAATAAAACATCAACAGCAACACTGGCATGATTCTGGGGCGGGACTATCAGTAGATTTTTTTTCTGAACGTTTTGGTTTCACTTTGTTTTAAGGTGAGGTAGTTACATGTTACTACATGTACGTTCTATAGTACAGTGGTTCTCAAAGTGTGGGTACAGCGCTGTCAAAAACTGTTATACAATGGCGCTGTTATATATTGTTCCTCCAAAGCATCACTTAAATATTTACTTTTCTTGTTTATTTAAATTTTAAAAATCTGATCTATTTTCTCTTACTGTTACAATGATTCAGTGACATTACAAAGTGAAACTAATGCAGGTGTTTCTCATTGCACGTTTTTCAATTTAAAAAATCTTTCCGTTTTTAACATTTTTAGTGAAGTCAGAGGTGTGACTATTACTCAGTACTTGTACTAGTACTATTAAGTACAATGTAACTACGGTACCTTAAAATAAAGGGTAACACTTTATTTTAAGGTGTCCGTGTTACAGTGTATTTATGCAAAATAAGTATTGAGTAATAATAATCAACTACATGTACTTACTATAGGGTTCGGTTTAGGGTTAATTGCATGTAATTATGCATAATTTAGAGTTATTAATACAGTAACTAGATGTAACATGTGTAACAACGACACTGTAAAATAAAGTGTTACCAAATAAAAATGTGTAACCACATTTTGTTCTATGATTCGTGGGTGGTTTATAAATACCCTGTGTGTCGATGAGCATCCGTAATGTTCCCAGGAGCTTGAACTGCACTGGTGGCATCTCAGATTTCAGGAACTTCAGCACTACATCCGACACACCAGCTAAGAGCATCTTAGACTTGTTGACCACTGGAGAAGAGTGGGGAAATTAAGCAAATTTAGCTTTATGCAGAGGTTGGTGAATCATTCAATGATTGTGTGAAATTTCAGACTGACCCGGAATGGCCAGGTTCCTCAGAGCGCTGAGGGCGGCGTGCTGCACCGTGACGTTCCCCTCTTCAACATGTCTGTCTAACAGCTCGAGAAGCTTCTGTACAATACCAGTGTCTACCATGTGGATGCAGTTTCCATCTGTACACAAAAAACCTATTAACAATCTCAAAACAGTGATCACATGATCCTGCAAGTTGTTGTAGGGTTGATGTCATACCATTGCGGGCGAAGTTGGCGATGGCGAGCGCACCCGCTAGCTGGAGCTGGTGGTTGTTGGAGGGCACCCATGAGAGAACCCTCTGGAACACACTGCCTTTACCACCCTCAAACAGCTTCTGCATGGACTCATCTACAGGAAAACACATCGCAAATACAGTAACATGAGAGAATGAGAAATTGCAATGCCTTTAAGCTGGAGGCCAACTAGGTTAAACGATTCAATGAACCAGAATAAGGTGGGTTTTGGCTGGTTGTGATAATACATCACAGATCAGCCGTTTTATCCAGCAGAAAGTGCATTGGCACATATGGCACTACAAAAAGCAAGACAAACTTGAGTTGAGTGAAAATCATGTTTCCTAAACTATGATCTGCCCTGTAACTGATGGTTTGGCTCAACTATGCTGAGATTTAGAGAAATTGATAGTATAAAGGTTAATTTAACTGAATGGAAATTCAATCAAAAATCCATTTTTACTTCATATCAGTTGCCTTTTTATAGCAGTATGGCTAATAAATGTGAACTAGAAAACTTTCCGACTTCTTTGTAATGAAGAGCTGAAAGAAATGCAATTTACGAACTAGATGATTATCGTGTTTGTAATGAAAGAATATAAATTACACTTCAAAAGTTTGGCGCAAGTAATATTTTTAAATAAATTAATACTTTTAATCAGCAAGCATGTATTAAATTCATAAAAAGTGACAGTAAAGATATTTATTATGTTAGAAAATACTTATATTTCAACTAAATGCATATTTTTGTATTATTCATCATAAAATCTTGACTTTTTTTTCATAAAATATTAAGCAGCACAAATTATTTCAACTTTTATAATAAGAAATGTTTCTTGAGCATCAAATCAGCATATTAGAATGATTTCTGAAGGATCATGTGACGCTGAAGATTTAGTAATGATGCTGAAAATTCAACTTTGCATCACAGGAATAAATTACATTTTAAAATACAGTCAAATAGAAAACAGTTATTTTAAATTGTAATAATATTTCACAATTTTAAAATAAAAAAACACTTAAAAATCTTACCGGCCCCAAACTTTTGAAAGGTAGTGCATGTGAGGTTGGAAAAGCCTCAGTATTCAAGTGGAACCCATGACTTCAGTGCATTCAGTGAACATCATTTTTTATGCCCCACAACTCATTCAGCTAGTGTTTAATATTGATGAAGTGAAAAATACATCTGCCAGAAAGGCATCACTTCCCCTTTCCTTCTTTAAATAAAAGGATGTGCATCCCCTATATAGCCAATAATGAGCTTATATAACTGCTGGGAAACCACATAAAATTTTGAATGTTCTTGGGAATTAATTATACATACAGTATGAGGTCATAGCTTGACACCGTGTCATTGTTTAATAAGGCCCTGTTTGCTTTATTCATGCTCAGGAAATGAGGTCATTTTAAACATGTACCTTGCATGTACCAACTGTTTAAGGTTTATTTAAGAGATGCCAGAGTTTTGGTCCTGTACCTCCCAACAGCAGAAGGACCATGAGGTCTGAGGCAGTCTTGAGCTGAGCCACGTCCTCCTCCCTGTCGCTGTCCACCGTCTGAGCCACCACCTCCAGAAGACACTCCACCAAACCAGCCTCCACCAACTGAAGCTTGATCACATCTGACAGAGACAGAGAGAGATCTTATTATATCTGAACCTTCACAGCACACCTTCACTAACACCTTCATGTCTAACAGGGATTTCACAGCCCATATAAAACTCTAGTGGTGCACATCAGAATAAGAGTCAAAACTAGTTCAGATTCAGGCTAAACCGAACCCCAAGACACAGATAACAAACCAAGACCCAAAAAAAGGTAATCGTGAATTTTTATCTCACAATTCTGAGTTTATATTTCGCAATTGACCCTTCTCCAGCAGTTTGATTGACAGGCAATCTGTCCAATCATATTCCCGTATCCGCCATTTTATCCGACAAATCAGTCAGGGGAGTTAGTAGATTAATGTTGGCGAACTTGAACTTGAAAAATTGTGTGTTCTCACATCTTTCAGCGCTCAAAACAATATTCCTTCTGATGTTCATTTGATGCTATAAATGAACTAGTATGAAGAGATGATTGGTTCACGAGGAGCTACAGCGATCTGTCACGACACATTAAAGAGACACTAGACGCTATTTATTGTTTAAACTTCTTTAAAATATTACAATATTGTAAATATGAAACTGTTTCATATCAAAAGTAACCTGCTCTGTCTTGTCTGTCGATGTGTTGTCAGTGTCCTCTTTGCTCCACAATGTATTTTTCACTCCGTGAGAACATGATGTGTGGCGTGAGAGCACATGACTTGACGGACATAGCAACAGTAACTAAAGGGGGCGGGTCTTTGCGAAGGGTCAATTGTGACTTTATTTCTCAGAATTGTGACACAGTGTAGCCAACTATTTTCATAGAAAAGCAGCTAAAGTCTGCCCGAAAAGTCATTAAATGTCGCTAGATGGCATCATATTTGTGATGTCAGCACCTCGTTTTCTTTTTTCTCCTAATCTGTTTTAATATAATATAGCCGAATGTCCAATAAAGCTGTTCTCATTTACATATTTTCTCTCAGACAACGGATCAAGTATGATACAGTGAATGACAATTTTTTTTATACGTGTAAGTTTAATAAAGTTTAAAGTTTATTATTGTGTTTGAATATGTACTATGTACAGTCTTAAGATAAATTATCTGAATTCAGAGAGTTGGGAAACTGGAATGAACTAAAGCCCTGTGATAGTGAGTTGTGAGTATTTAAAAAAAATTATTATTTTGAACACAAATAAGCCGCACATGTCTATAAGCCGCAGGTGTCTACAGGAACATTGAAACAAATTAACTTTACACAGGCTTTAACCACTAAAATTCTCAAACTTCATCGCGGTGGGGATTGTTTTGGCTTTCAGTCGGATGAGTCAATTCCTCACGCTGCTGTTTCCAACGTCTTATCGTCGACTCATTAAGACCAAGCTCCCGTACAGCAGCTCTATTTCCTTTTCCAACAGCCAGATCAATCGCCTTCAACTTGAAAGCAGCATCATATGCATTTCTCCGTGTCTTTGCCATGATGAGGGTGACAAAATGACTACCGTAATCAGAATGATGGGAAGTTTGAGTGCGCTCGATTAAATCTAAATAGTAAACATGACGCAAAAAACTGAGCACATTTGGGAAAAAAAAAATTGAAAGCGGGAAAAATCCATATATTAGCCGCGTCGTTGTTTAAGCCGCAAGGTTCAAAGCATGGGAAAAAAGTTGCGGCTTATAGTCCGGAAAATGCGGTAATAAGTGAAGATTGAAAAACAAAACGGTCCATTTTCAGTTTTGGCGACACCCTGATAGTTGCTGAGGTTTGTTTAAAAAGGTCGCTAGATTTGTCGCTAGGTGCTTTTTGGAAAAAAGTCGCTAAACTGGCAACACTGGTGAGACAAACTCGCAAATGCGATTCAGTATCGACACATATCGAAATGTCAATATTTTTGACAACACCAATCAGCATTGCAGAGTCTTGTATGGATCATCTTTGTCAGTTTTTTTTTTTATAAAATAACATTTTGTTTGAATAAAATGTTTTGTTAGAAATTCTATGTACATATGATTATTTACTATAAATAAATTATTATTATTGCTTTTTTAGATTTACACTACATTACACTAGTCTAACAACAGCCTAGATGATATTTTTCCATTTTCAATGTTTTTAATTATCTCATTATATTTGATTAAATGGTTTAATTGCATCATCTATATATCAGCACTTTATTGGCCAACCATTTTGCTAGATATTGGCATCGGCCACTGAAAAAAACAAACAAACAAACAAACACTTCAGAACAGAGACCCAGATTCATAAAAAAGCTCCAACTCTGGTGCATTAAATTGCATGTTTTCCCCTTCAAGCACAGACTGAATTACATAAACCACTGACCCAAAATTCTAAACCAGACACAGTGATGTAATGAATGTTACACCACAACACAATTTCCAAAATAAAAAACAAAAACAATTTGTTGCATTACAAAAACTGCAGAATAACAATCCAATGACCGAATATTGATGATTCATGCAGTGTCAGCCAATGATACAACAAGCCAGGGGGAAATCTTGCAGGGATGGATTTCTGAGGTCAGACTGTTCGCAGACATATGGGCGTCTCACTACGCATTTGGCTAGTTATGAAACTCCTGCAGTGTTCAGGTACAGCGCAGCTCACCCTTTCCCCCTCTATATCACTCACACACACACAAAATCGCTCTTGCTGCGGCCCACGTGACTCACAGAGCTTCGCCTGTAGTGCTGTAGTGGCTCTAAGTAGGCCGTTGTCTTGGAGACTGGCAGTATGGGATAGCGGCGCTGTGCACAGAATGCTAACAACCAAAGCGCCGCTTTCACACATGCTCTTGATGCTGTCGGCTTTCCATCTCCCACACCTTCTCTCTCTCTCTCTCTCTCTCTCTAGCTCATTCTTTCTATTCTTTCATGTAAAGAGTCATGAATTCCTAGTTCAAATTTTTATACATTTTCTCGTGAGATTTTTTTTTACATACAATAATCCGCAAAAAATCTGAACATGGAATAAGACTAAATATATTTATCAATTTGTTTTTAAAAAATAAAAATTTTAAACAAAATAATAATACTTGTTCTAGAAGAATCAGGCTTATTGTAGTTAAATAAAACTATAAAAATACTTACTTGAAATAAAGTATATATAAAAAAAACTCAATTTTATTCTAGCTAGTTACATTTGTCATTTTCATTCATTTTAACTTGATGTAATAAAATGACTAAAACTCAAAAAAATATTAATACAAACTTTATAGACATTTTTTAAAAAAAAACAAAAGTAATAAAAATGACAAAATTTCAAAATTAACTAAACTTAAAACGCAAAACACAAAATCAAAAATGAATTAAAAATATATATTAAAAAAAAAAAATCAAAACATAATAGTATCTCAAATATCTGGAAGCTTGTTTCCGTAATTGCGAGTTTATATCTCACAATTCTGATTTTTTTCCTCAGAATTTCCAGATATAAACTCACAATTGCGAGTTATAAAGTAACAATTGAGAAATATAAACTCGCAATTGTGTGTTATAATATCCAACTGTGAGGGAAAAAGAATAGAATAGCAAGTTTATATCACAATTGCATGTTATAAAATCAGAATTGCAAGATAATAAACGTACAATTCTGAGAAAAAATTCAGAATTCTAAGTTCATATCACGCAATTCTGATGCAATTGCGAGTTTATATGTTCCAATTCTGAGAAAACAGTTAGAACTGCGACTTTATATCTGAGTTTATATCTTGCAATTGCGAGAAAAAAGTTTTATTTTTTTATTTAGTGGCAGAACAAGCTTCCATACAACGATACTAAAATAAAACCGAGGAGGATATACATTGATTTTTTTGGTCCTATTGGCAAATTGTTTTCTAAAGCAAAACTAACAATATCTTGAGGTTGGTGCCTTAAACAAGAACTACAATATTTTCAATAGTGTATGAAAATTAATTTAAAAAAAATAAAAAAATAAAAATAAAAGATGTATTCTCTGAAAACTAGGTTTAAATTGCGTGCAATATGTAAATTAATTTTGCTTTAAGGATTTAAGGATATGTTTTAATGTTATTGCTCAAAAACAAGAGTATTGTTTGCCTTGTAAAACACAGAGCTTTCTTTCAGACGCACATTTCAATGTCACATCAAATCCTCAGACAAGCTCGCAGACAAAAAGAGCAGCTGACCGTGGCAGGCGGATTTACGTTCAAATAAGCAAGTCCAGACCACAGCTGTAGGCAGACCCCAGAGTCCTATTTTGAGGAAACGATGGTTGTGGCAATGGCAGAGGAGACAAGTGATAACACTTATTATCCAAACAGAGAAGCCCGAGAAATCTCACGCATCTGCTTAATTGTAGCTTTCTCTCTAGCAACGCAACCGAAGGCAATAGTCTTGGAAAAAGCATTTCCAATGATTTTCATCATCAAATAAATTTGATTTTGCATTATGAAACATCACTCTATATGGTTTTGATGTTCCAGTTCACAGAAAGCCAAAAAGCAGGAAAAAAACAGTGACTTTTAAATGTGAAATTTGAACTTGAAATCTTGTTGGCTCATGGTCAAGCTTTCGGAGCCAAAACACAGCTGCAAACACATACATTCGTTTAATAAAGTGTCTCGTTTCCAGCCACAACAGGTGGCAGAGTATGACTTTCTATATAAGTAACACAACATGCTCACAGCTGGGAGGAGAAGCCTTTGAGTCGGCTGAAGTCACTCAGTCACTGGGTCAGTGGGTCTACGGCGGGCAGCGTGCCAACATCCATATCCATATTCAAGCTTGATCAACTACTACTGTCCCTCAACTCATGCTGAAAGCAAACGTAGCATGACTAAATTGGAAGCTTAACCTGTGCCGTTTTGATGAATATATTGAAATTACAGAACAGAAATATATCAACTGTGAAATAATGAGCCTAGAGCTGCAACTAACGATTATTTTTTCTGTCGACTAATCTAACGATTATTTTTTCTGTCGACTAATCTAACGATTATTTTTATAAGTTTTTTTTTTATTAATCTAGTGATCTTTTTTTACGTAAGTTAGAACTAATTTAGCAGTTCATTGAGGTGTAGAAACACTGGGACACGCCATTATGTAATAATACGATTTGATTTTGATTAAAAATAAGTCATTATGTGTGGTCGTCCAGTGGTAGACATTTGAACTTTAAAATGAAGAGTGTCAAAGACTTTCTATACAGTCTTAAAAGGAACTTTGATAGTGTTCAAGCCATTGAACAAACGTCTCCTGAACCATGTATTTTTCCTCTTGCGATGTCTGTAATGCAGGGAGTCTTAGCGAGCGCGCAGGGCGGGTATCAGGAGCGCGAGCAACTGAAACCTTGCACGTGCGAAAGAGAACGACCGCGCACATACAAATAAACTTCTTTGAAATGCAAAACTGATTTTCGTTCGTTTGAAATATTTTCTTATTTGCGAGACGAAGATTTTCTCCTCACTCAGTTCGCGCGCGCGTAAAATTACCCTTTTGCGCGCTCAAAATATGATCTTGCGCGCTCAAAAATTTGGCAGAGATCCAATTCCATAGGTGGTACGCCATTTTGGTTTTGCAAAGTGAACAAAGGACCATTTTATTCGGCCTCTGTTTAAAGTATTCACATACTTTTGATAATCGTGGTCTAGGTTTTTGTGATAGAATGGAACTTTCTCCGTTCCCAGGACCAGAAGCCGCCATTACGCGAGATGAATGTGTAAGACTGAAAATCCAAAGATGTAAACAGTGTGACGCGTCGTTGCAGCACTAAATGAGCCCCTATTATGCTATTTTAAAGGTTCCTAATTTTGTTTTGGAGGTCTCTTACAATAGGTTTACATTTACCCAAGGTCTTAAAACACTTTAATTCTCACATAATATACAGTGGGTACGGAAAGTATTCAGACCCCCTTAAATTTTTCACTCTTTGTTATATTGCAGCTATTTGCTAAAATCATTTAAGTTCATTTTTTTCCTCATTAATGTATACACAGCACCCCATATTGACAGAAAAACAGAATTCTAGACATTTTTGCAGATTTATTAAAAAAGAAAAACTGAAATATCACATGGTCCTAAGTAAAATCTAAAAAGTCTAAAACAGTCTAAATCTGTTTATTTTATAGAAAACCGAAAACTAAAAAAATAAAAGAATTATTTGCCATTATTAATCATTTAAATATTAGGGGGAGGAAATCAAGAAAAAAAATGTCAAATGGTGAGTAAATAAAACAAAATAAATCTTGAATTATTTTTTAAAGAATGTTTGGACTTCTTTTGCTCAAAAATACATACATTTTTTCAACAAATAACACAAGAACAATGGCATGCTCAACATTTGAAATGTACTTTTTCATAAAAGGCACTACATTGACTGGTTCATTAGCGTTCATCATAATTTATGTCAATCACTGTGATTCTCACCGTTCTCAGCAAGTGGTGCCAACACCTCAAAGATCATCTCCTTCTTCTCATGTTCCACCTGCTTCCGGAAGAGCCGAACCAGCTCCTCTGCAATATTTGTAGAAGCAAACTGCTCCTTACTGGACTCTATTTGAGGATCAGTCATAAAAGATGTGTTAGCTTTATCCCTTGTCGTAATATACAGTATGTGGATATGTAGTTAGACAAAGTGACTGCATTGAATCAGTAACTTACCAAGCTCTGCCAAGTTGCCAAAGGCAATGAGGCACATCTCTGTGAGCGCGGTGTTTTGAGAATGAATGCCCAGCAGTCTGACCAGTGTTGGGATCACACCCATGCTGATCAGCTGCGCCTGCAACGAGTCTGAAGCGGAAAGAAAACACATGAGATTTTCTGTGTTCTAGTTCATGCAGATTTATACCTTTTTTCAGAGAACACGGACAACACAACAGCAATTATTATTAATAGTTAAAGTATTCATGATTCTTCTGCCAATTACATTGCAAGAAAATTGATTATCCCCACACATAAGGAAAAATCTCAACTTGTCTGTCTGTCTTTTCTTACAACAGTGAACAATGGCAGCTATATGTTCAGGAGTGAAAAAATGTCAGACAAAAATGTGATTTTTACAATGGCTTTATAACCAGCACTGTCAAATGTTTGTCTCCGTGTTGTTACTGTTAAGTAAAATGAAAACTAAAGGTGCCATTTACACTACACCATTTTCAACTAAAAATTGAAAACTTATGCATTTTGGCCGCTCATTTACATGACAGCACTGTTTCGGGCGGCCTGAAAAAGCAAACTTTTGAAAACGGGTTTCAAAGCGCAAGTTTTGAAAACGATACCGCTCTCGTCTCCATGTAAACTACAAAAACGTAAATTAGTGAAAACGGTGATGTCATGCACATGCGTATAAAGTGTTCAGTCTATAGGGACGTAATGTTTCTTTACAAAGTGACATCGCCAACTACTGGCCTGGTATGAAAAATACATTTTTTCGTGGTTTTCGCAGATCCACGTGAACCGGGATCGTTTTGATAACGTTGTCTTCTGTATGCAAAAAAAAAATAGTTTTTAGTACATCGTTGTCATGTAAACATACCCTTAAATTAAAACTATTAAAAACCATTTTCGGTAAATGAAATAAAGCTGAAATAAAATAAAATGTTTTATTATATATATATATATATATATATATATATAATAAAATAAAATGTTTTATTATATATATATATATATATATATATATATATATATATATATATATATATATATATATATATATATCCCTAACTGCAATAAGTAAATAATAATTTAAATAAGTAAATAAATTAAATTACAAAAAAAACAAAAGTAAATAAAATTCATATAGCAATTTCTAAAAAAAAACAAAATGTACACAAAACATTTTATTTTGGTGAAACTAACTGATGTAACTCATCAAATTTTCCTTTTTTATGTACATGACTTGATTTCTTCAGCAAGCCGAAACTACAGTTTAAAAAAAAGGCATGAAAATGAAAAATTCACAAATATTTTCCCACTTGTTATGAGTGATTTCATCACTGTTTACATCCTGCAATTTGTATGTGTGAGATCGGTGAACTGTAGGCTGAAACAGCCAATTCACCAGATCAAAGAAATACAGGGAGTTCGTAAAATGCAGCCACATTATATTATGCTCTGACATTTCATTTTTGTAAAGTGCTTTTCTGAGACTAGCACAGAAAATATATAGTCTCGACCTGAAAATGTGAAAGATAAATCAAGACCACAGTGGAACAAAGAACTGCTTAGCCATCCTTTTTCCATGCACAAGCACACGTCCTTCTTCCTGTGCTCAATCACACTTGTTTTTCCCGGAGAAATATGTAAATGTCTTTAGGACGAATAAATCTACCAGAGAATTAAGCTTGTATAACACTGCTACCCTAACGCTCAAAATAATTGATTGGTTTGAGGAGGACAAACTTAAATTAAACAAATTAGTTCAGTCAAATTAACTGTTATGAGCATTTAGCACTCTTTTCTTTGAAGTTCACAGAACTGATATATTTTAAGTAAACCGAACGGTTTCATTGTTTTGAGTTTTATGAACTCATTTCATTTAATTTAGACAAAGTTTGACTTAAAGTGGACTGGGATTTCTATTTCCCAGCATTCTTTGCCCATGATACTCGACAGGGAGAGTAAATGCTAAAATTAAGCGTTATATAATGCCGTTTTGTGCAAGATTAATGTCAAGTTGGAGATTTAGTAGAGATTAATGTTTTTTTATGTTAATTTAGAAGTTTTGAGTTACAGTTTGAGTTGCACAAACTTATTCGGGTTTACGGTGCAATTTATGATCCATTTTAGAGAATATCTTTTATGTATGTGCATTTTGGCAGATTATTATTTGGGTAACACTTTATTTTACAGTGTCATTGCTACATATGTTACATGCAGTTACTGTAGTAATAATTATAAATTATGTATAATTACATGCAACTAACCCTAAACCAAACCAAACCCTAATCCTAAACTTATAGTAAGTACACGTAGTTACTTAATATTACTGAGTACTTAAATGTATAATTACAGTGTAACAAAGATATCTTAAAATAAAGTGTAACCATTATTTGTGTATTTATACAATTATTTTTAGTGGCCGACTGATATACCATCAAGGCCGTTATTTTATTCATTTATTTAAAGAAATGTTATTGTTTGACATAAGTGTCAGAAGCAGTTTTTAATCTGACAGCAATGTGTAATCTGACTTTAATTTTGACAAAAGAACACCAAAGCTCACAGATACATTAATAACCATAATTACGAGATTCTGACTTTTAAAAAGCGTTCCTTCTAGAACTCGTAATTACAACTTGTAAACTCAGATTTTTCTGAGAGCAACCACATGACCACTGCTGACTCATTTTGGCATTGATAGTGTTGCTGTAGAAACTCACAATTCTGAAGTAGTGAACAGCTCCAAGCAGAATATGACGTGTTTTCATCTCATAATTAAATCTTTTAAATCTTTGATTTCAAACTATGCTATGCTATATCCAGTTTACATCTGTTTATTTTACAGACTTAAAGTTATTTTCATATTGACTCAAAAATCCATATCAGTCGACCACACTACTTATTTTAATCATAAAAGATCACTAAATGTATCATTTTATGTTTTGTTTACTTTTAATAACAGTCAAATTGTGCAATGCTGTAAAAAACAAGCCCTTAAGACGTCATTAAAAGATGTTTCAGTTTGTCTAGAAAGGTCTCTGTGACACATCAAGATGTGGGCGGCACCGGCACACATCTGGTGCCATCTATTTGTCAGGAAGCAGATGTTCAGATCAGTAAATTCAATGAAGCAAAGAGGAGATGGCAGCTGAGACAGCAGAGTGTTAAGATGACGACAGCCCAGGCAGAGGAAAAGATCCGCAGTTGAAAAAGAAGAAAATGTTATTGAGTATGAGTTGAAGAAAGAGTCTGGTACAAAAATTATAAGACATAACCTTTAAAACATTTATGCAACGGAAGTCCCATCATCACATTTAACAAACTGTTGACAGTCCGAAATGCTTCTTCCCTACTATATAATTGCCTGTTATTCGCTTTATCGACCACAGAAGCTTTGCTGGTCTGAGCAAGAGGAACATTTAAGCAACAGCTATTGGGTGAATGTATCAAATGAGAAAACACAACATAACAAGCCTTGGCAGAACTGGACGCAAGCCAGAAATCATTGAGGAACTCTTCCCAGTAATCAAAGCCCAAATCACATCTGAGAAATGTCAACCAGGGACCTGCAGAGCTCACTGATGGAGAATGAGTCATGTTTCCTAAAAGAACTATGAAGTTTTTGCATCTCATCTCAAGCTCAAGTAAGATTTAAATGATTAGATGCTTTACTTCCCAGCGGAGCGGAGAGCTTTAACACTGACCGTTTACAAACAGCAAGATTGGGCCATCACAAACTCGATTTCTGAATAGCTAATGACTCTGGATATATTCTTTACAATATAAACAATATAAAAGCGGCTTGTAATTAAAAAGACACTTCTGCTCCTGGATGCTGATTGGCCAATTCAACCAAGCTAAAATAGATATACTAACAGCTATGATGTAAAATATTTCAATAAATAGATATAGATGTAGTAACCATTTTATAAAAGCAATAAGGCTCTTGAGGCGGTGCTATGTTGTGAATATAGTCACGGTTAAAGTGTTTTTAGATGCGAGTACACAAAAATATAGCATAGCCTGCTGGTCCTAAATTTCAAGAGCTGATGTGCCAAAAGAAGTGCACTTAAATGGTATTGAACATGCACTTGTAGTGTACTTCAGACCTTAAAAGTAAGGATGCACTGAAATTTAGTCGCTGAAAATTATCGTCCGAAATTGGTATTTTTCGTTTTTGGACAAATGAGAAGGAAAAAAAACTGAAAATATGAGCCGAAAATATATGTCATTGTTCATTGTATATTCAATTTATACAGTGAACACTAAAGTGTTAACTTTGTTGTGCTGTATTTATCTTTGCTTGTTATGTGTATTTAACTTTGAATCTATCCATCTATAGTTCAGTATCATTAAAATAAGAACTAGAGTTAGTTGCATGTAATACAACTATTCAGTAAGTACATGTAACATATGTAACAAGGTCACTAAAATAAAATGTTACCTATGTTTCTTAACATACTTGAGTTCTTTAAAAGTGACCTTTGTAATAATGCTAATTTAAAAGGTTTTACTTAAGAGGGTCAATAAAAGCAATCAAGTTAACTGCATTTAATATAAATTTAAAATAATAGATTTACTTGCAATTAACATGCAGTTAAAGGGTTAGTTCACCAAAAAACTAAATTCTGTCATCACTTACTCACCCTCATGTCGTTCCACATTCATAAGACTTTCGTTCATCTTCGGAACACAAATGAAGATATTTTTAATGAAATCTGAGAGCTTTCTGTCCTTCCATAGACAGCTATGCAACTGATATTTTGATGCTTCAAAAAGTTCATAAAGAGATCATAAAACTGATCCATATGAATAGAGCGGTTTAGTCCAAAATTTTCTGAAGAGACTCGATCGCTTTATATGATTCAATTTAGGCTTTTATTCACATAAACATTCATCAACACAAACATCAGTTGTGGTAAACCAACGGAAACTCAAGCATGACACATGACATGCGAGAACCAATAAGGTTACGCAGCAGGTTCGGTTGAGCTTCTGTTTATGTTCACTCAAGGTTTATATGTGGATAAAAGCCAGAAAAATTCAATCTTTTCATCATATAAAGCGATCGTGTCTGTTCAGAAAATTTGGACTAAACCTTTCAATTCATATGCGAGTATGTAATCATTGTGCAGCTGTCTATGGAGGGACAGAAATCTCTCAGATTTCATCAAAAATATCTTAATTTGTGTTCTGAAGATGAACAAAGGTCTTACGGGTGTGGAACGACATGAGGGTGAGTAATGACAGAATTTTCATTTTGGGGTGAACTAACCCTTTAAGCGTGCAAAAATATTACATACAGTTCACACTTAAGTGTATTCTTTTTAAGTAAATTATTTCTGTAATAATTATGAATTTAAAAGTATGCTAAAGCGCACATCTTTTTCACAAGGGACTAAATGAGGTACATTACAGTTGTGAGTATTTTTGGTTACAGATATATATAAAACAAGTGTAATGTCTGACCAGGCAAGTCTTTTCCCATGTGAAAAAATCCCAAAGTGATAAGCTTATGTGATTAGATGAGTCATTTCATGATGGTGGCTTAGTAAACAAGATGACAGGCTTTAAGTTAGAACAGATACACTTTGCAAGGAAACATAATTTGCTACCAGACAAAACATTTGAGTGAAACAGAGATGAGAGAAAGAAAAGGACCATGGTTCAAAACAGCATGAGTGTGACTTTCAGCTATAATAAGAAGCCCACTGGCTGTTCTCTTTCATTAAATTCATATCTGCCCATTTATTTTCATCAGGAAACCGAAAATGAAAATGCCTGACCTAAATTTGTTGATGATTTGCACTAGCCTCTGGATTCGAGGTGTAATAGATCGAAAAAAGCTATTACCATTTCAAGCCTTGCTGGCAAACGGGAATAAAGGACGCAGGGCTTGGCCTGTCCATCAATTATTCATGGACATCAAGTCACAAAGATGTAAATACACCGCCTGCATTCCCTTAAATATTTAACAATGCACTGCGTTGCTGCAATACACAAGGCCAGAGCCTTATGTAACCTCCTGGGCTTGCATTTTACAACTGACATGGACACTAGTCAAAACTGTAGAATGCTTTTACTAATGCTTTTACTACCAACAATGCATCCCTGGGTGAACTTTTCATTTAAAGGTGAAGTATGTAATTTATGCAATGTTAAAATCCTTGTCTAAAATGCAGAGCCAATCAAAAAACATGTTTAAGCAGTCCAAACTTGGTGAAAGCTATTTACATTCATCTCAATGGCAGTTGCTAGGCTGGCGCATTCAGCGCCTGCATGCTGCTTTCTCTTATCAAGGTTGATGGAACCACAAGAACATGCCAATGAAATGTTTGGTTTTTTATGAATTTATGAAAATTTAATTAAATAGGTTTTTAAATAAAAAAACAAAACAATTTTTAATAAATAATATTAAAATTATGTTTAAAGTAGTGTCCAAAAGTCTTCACCCTAATTAAAATATTTGTTCAAGATTTTGTAAGCATATTGCATAGTTGTGCTTGGGTCAAATTTTCGCAAGGTTGTCATACAATGAATATGCAAAAACAAGAGAGAACCAGCAAAATATGAATATCTGATTGCGTTGCAGTCAATGTAAGCTTTTTGATTTTCTATGCATTTTTTTTAAAAAACAAAAAGTAAAATAAAACCTGCAGCAGCAGTTTTTTTTCCATGTTTTTTTCAAAGCACATTTTACCAATTCCAAACCACATCAACCTTAATAATCATTATTAATTTTGTATATAATCATTAATAAGTGATATGATTTTGGAATTTCTAGTATTGCGTTAGTATTGCATCCTTCTCATGGGCATTTAATAATTTTTGACTTTTCAGTGCGAGTTAAATCTCTTTTATTTTGGCCCATTTTACATATAAAGAAAAGCATATTAATTATTAAGCAGGTTATCTGAATACAAGTATTTTTTTACTCCCTGCCCTAATAAATAATTATCTATCACTTATAAATGATTATACACAAAATCGTGGTTATTAAGATTCATGTGGTTTGGAATAGGTCAAATGTGCTAGAAAAAAAATATATGATCAGAATATCAACTTGCATAATAATTATGTACGCCCTTTAATTTTATCAGATAAATCTCTCAACCAAGTTTAGTGCTTTTTCCGACCTCATATTTAGAAGTATGAATTATTTTCCTCCTATTTTGATAGTTTAATCAACCTTATACGGTCATAAAAAAACACATTTTTGGCCACCATATATTTAGTTTATGTATGGAAAGTGGCTAAATGAGACATTATTAGATATTATGAGATATTATAGGGATGGTGAATAAAAAATTCTAAACATTACTAAAAAATTAATACCACCATCAGCAGCAAAGGACATGAAAACTAGTCAACAAAAAAAAAAGCAGCAGCATGTAGCCATTGCCAAACCTATCATGTCAAATCAGTGAAAGACATTAGATTGAGAATAAATAAGAGAAGTGAAACAGGCTTTCTTAGAGTGGTCCCCTACAGATATTACCGGTAATGTTCAACTGTGAGGTATTGCTGTGAATCGAATGTGCGTATCGCGATTAAAATGCCTATTTTACAGAGAATGAGATCAAAGTTGCCATATCTATGTAGAACTGATTGATATGTGAATAATTTAGTGAACATCTCAGACTATACCAATAAGGGACCATTCAAAAATATCGCCTTCTTGGTTTGGGGGATTGGTCATTACCATTATCATTGCTATAGTTCATCAGCATGCCACAAAAGACAGTCAAGAGCTTCCCGGTGGCCGGGTCAGTGCTTTCAGCCAGAGACTTAATGTGCTCGGCAACTATCTGACCACCACCCGCTGCGTCAACTGCACTTCTGCCCTCATCTGCAAAACAAAGAGGTCACATAAAAAAAGAAATAAACAATAAAAAAAGTAACAAATGACACAAAGAAACAGCAACCTGAAACACAATGACAGAAGAGGGAGTTAAAGGAATAGTTCATGTCTTCCCGAAAGATTCAGTCACAGGATTTTCCTTTTTGGTTGAACTATTCCTTTAATGGAGCGACAGGTTGGGATCCATGAATGCATCCTTATGGAATGTAATATGACAACTGATAATGTTACTTGGAGAACACAAGAAAATAACTTTAAGATAAAAGAACTGTAAATGAGATCAAAAAGCAATCCATATTGCACCAGCACAAAATTTGTTTACAGCTGTAAAGACCAGAAGTGCAGTAGAAGCACAGCAAAATCCAGACTGCAACAGCCTTACTAACAGAGGAAGGTGAGACACCGAGGGTCGGCGGAGTCCAGTATTATTTAAAGGGGCCATACGATGTTATTTTAAAAGGTCATTTTGATTAGTGGGTGTAATAGAATAGGTTAACATGTTTTAAAGTTCAAAAAACACATTATTTTTTTCACATACTGCACATTATTGCAGCTCCTCTATTCCCAGTCTGTCTGAAACCCACTGATTTCTACAGAGCCCCTCCTTCCGAAAAGCTCAGTGCTCTGATTGGCCAGCTGACCCAGTGTGTTGTGATTGGCCAAACACTTCAAGCGTGTCAGAGCCATTGAGAGAGAGCGTTGCCTCAATGGAAGTCCAAAATGCTTGACCGCCATGTGATTCACGCAGACTTCAAATAGTTGCAGGAAGTGGTTTGGTGGAAAACTAGTAACTAGTAGTCAATAAATGCATTGATTTACAATATTTATATAATAAATCAATGATTACTAGATTAGTGTTACCTTGGTTAAAGGAATAGCTCATCCAAAAATGAAAATTATCCCATGATTTACTCACACTCAAGGCATCCTAGGTGTATATGACTTCCTTCTTTCAGCTAAACGCAATCAGAGTTATATTAAACAATATCCTGGCTCTTCCCAGCTTTGTAATGCCATTAAAGTTTTTGAAGCTCCAAAAAAGAACATCCATCCATCATAAAAGTAATCCATGGGGGCTCCAGGGAGTTAATAAATGCCTTCGGAAGCAAAGTGATGGATTTTTGTAACAAAAATATCCATATTTAAAAAATGTATAAACTATATACATATATATCCTCTGACCCGATGTATGACGTAGCGTAAGCTTCATGACCGTATAGCGTCCCCATCACTATACTGGTGCGTTAGGACCCACACAGATCACAGGGTGAGCACCCCCTGCTGGCCTCACTAACAACTCCTCCAAAAGCAACCTAGTTTTCCCAGTAGGTCTTCCAGGTATTAACCAGACTCAACCCTGCTTAGCTTCAGTGGGCAACCAGTCTGTAGTAAGTACATGTTGTTAGTTATTATTATTGTTCAGTACTTAAAATGTATAATTAAGAGTGTAACAAGGACACCTTAAAATAAAGTGTAACCAAAAAATACCATCTCATGTAACTCCACTCATTCATATACTACAATGTCCTACTTTTACAACATAAAAGTGATTCACAAATCTGCAGTTCAATCCCTTATACAGCACTTCCACCCCGTTTTTACTCATACTTTTCACAGACACAAAATACTGTCCTATACACCGGTGATTTATATTTAAAGGATTAGTTCACTACAGAACTAATTTCCTGAAAATTTACGCACATCATCCAAGATGTTTATGTATTTCTTTAAGTCGAAAGGAAAGAAATTAAGGTTTTTGAGGGAAACATTCCAGGATTGTTCTCCTTATAGTGGACTTCAGGGTACAACTGGTTGAAGGTCCAAATTGCAGTTTCAATGCTGCTTCAAAGCGCTCTACATGATCCCAGCCTGGGAATAAACGTCTTATCTAGCAAAACGATCAGTCATTTTCCAAAAAACAAAAAAAATATGCAATTTTTAATGAAAATGCTAATCTTGCACTGCTCTGCGATGCGCCATGCATTATGTAATTACGTTGGAAAGGTCATGCGTGACGTACGCGGAAGTACTGACCAAGTGTCTAAAAAAATTAACATGCAAAGACCAAGTCAAATGGACTTTACCAAAAAAAAAAGGTAAAAAAAGACGATGTCAGACGATTTTTTTAAGTTGGAGAAAATTAGTTTTTTGCCCTACTTCTGTTTACGTTACATGCAACCTTTCCAATGAGATTACGTAATGTGTGGCTCATCTCAGAGCTAGAACAAGACGAGCATATGTGGTTCAAAAAAAAAGTTTTTTTTTGTTTTTTTTAAAAGACAAGCCCCTTATTCCTCAGCTGGGATGAAACTGGACCTTCAACCTGTTGGTAGCCATTGAAATCCACTATATGGAGAAAAATCTAGGAATGTTTTCCTCAAAAACCTTAATTTCTTTTCGACTGAACAAAGAAAGACAACCATCTTGGATGACATGGGGGTGAGTAATTGATCAGGAAATTTTAATTCTTAAGGTGAACTAATCCTTTAAGTTAAATTTTCCAGTAAGCTCTGTGAAAAGATGACAGTATTTGTGTGTCAGATATGAGTCAGCTCAGTAGGTATGAACAATGTTTCAGGTTTGTTTACACTGTTGCTTGCCCACGCAAAGTCTACAACACACACATTTACTATTACACAAATCAGGAAGAGAGGGGGGAAAAAAGAGTGAGAAAGTGATTTAAATGCAACGATAAAAAAGTAAAAGATCAGAATACGGAAAACAAAGACATTTAAAGATTTCTAAATGGCTTATTTTATTGGTTTTGGATGATGTGTAGTGAAAAAGACAACTACTGCGTGGGGTTTGCAAGTCAGCGAAGCCCTTAAGTGAAATGCATGACTGTGCGTTGATGTGTCATCTTGATCAAAGGGTCAGGGCCATCTGGGATAAAGTTCAGCTGCCCCGTCAATCAGCTTCACCATTAAACCCATCTATGTCCATTTGCCAAGGGCTTTTAATGCAAAGTCATCTTGTTCTTTTATTAGTAACCACATAAAAAAAAAAATCAACTCTTAATATTTGGAAAAGTAACAGTTATTATCACTAACTGCTAGTAATTGATATTACATTTCTAATTGGAGAACTTTTGCACAGTTTAAACAGATCTCATAAACTAGCCAGTTTCCCAATCTTTTTGTCAGACATAGTGTGTTCACCAAAGCGTTTTTTTCCAGAGGCTTGCATATTTTTCAATAGGAGCGTCGCTTTTTTTAAAAACGGCAGCTGAGCGCTCGCCATTTTTTTTTACTGGTCACTGAGAGTTGAAGAATGTTCAACTTTGAGTAAAACGCAGCACTCACTATCATTTAGCCAGCCGTCCAATCACAGTTGGAGGAGGGGCGGGACAAATGCCACAGCGACCAACCACCATGTCCTGCTTGTACAGCAACAGACCATTTAGCAAAATCCATAAGCAAACAACGCAACGAAATCATTGAAAACAAGAGCCAGAGCAAATATTTTACATTGTATCAACATTTTTATGTTCAGAAACAAACATTATGGGATATCAGAGACAAGCAACACTTCCGTATCATAGCCCATTTAGGAAAGAAAAGAAAAAAACGCAGCCGAAGAGCTCTCAAGGCATTTTCAGAAGAGCGCTGCTGTTTTCAGCTGGCTAAAAACGCTTTGGTGGGCACACGGCCTAATGTGGAAATATGTTCCACTGTACTGAATTTCATTCACTGAACACAGTGCAGCACTTCCGTGTTAACATCCGAACGCTGTATTGGCTAACTCTGTTCACGTGAGAACCACGACAAAAGCATGTGATGCTGACGCAGGAGTCAGCCAATAATAAGCCTGCGTTCATATTTACTAATAATTCATAATTATTCATATTTACACTAAAAACAGTGGTTTCCTTTTCCTTAAGTGAGGCACCCAAGTTTGTTTGACCTGATGTTTAGAACTATAATAATAAAAGTTAAGTAATTTGGACTCTTTGTATTGCAGAATTTAGGTATTTATCGAATGTGATTAAGCATGAAACCCAGACACCTTCTGTACAAAAGGAAAAGCTTAAAACCCATTGCTTTGTCCCAATTCTGAGGCTACGAAAGGCCACGCTTTCAAGGCCCTTGAAGGTTAAAGCGAGTGTTGTTAAATGGGACGGTCTAGCCTATGGAGGATTACTCTTGTAGCCTGGCATCTGTGAGAGCTGCCATTGACCGGCGGCAGTAACGTTTGTACTAGACTTTTGTGAAAGTGACTTTCAACTGTCTGAAAACAAAACAGGGTTCAAAACCTGGAAAAATGTGTTCACCTTGATCCATTTATGTATATAATAAAGAGTATAATATATAAAATCGCATCTTAGTAAGATAGATCAACATTTGAACAAGTTTAAAGTGTTATTTATTTTTTTTCCTTTTACATTTGTTTCATTAAATATTCGAGTAAGTTGAAACCCAATACATTTAAAAGTAGATTTTTCCAGCAGATGTACTATCAAAAAAAATCCAATTGTCACTGTGAAGGATCGAGTTGTTTTATACTTCTTAGCCCGGGGAAATGAAGGATGCATTTGTCGGAATGGGATAGCCTTCGTCGCTCCATTGTGACACATTCAGCCTTCGAAGTATGCAGCCCCTGAATTTGGACAGCTTTTGTATCGGAATTATTTTTAAAGATTTGCTTCAAAACTTCAATGTTTTTTGTGCAGATTCTTCAATCGGTTTAATATCTGGATTTAGTTTGATAATGTTTGTGCTATCACTTAGATGTGATGGAGGAGAAAAGGATAGAGAGGTGTGTTGCAATGAAGACAAGAGAAGTGAGAGTGAGGTAAGCGAAGACCACTGCTGTACTCTAAATATGCACATTTATGAAACCCGATTTCTATGACATAAAAAGTCATGCTCTGGTACATCATAATCATGACATAGCAAGTCATAATTATGAAATAAAAAAGCCAAAAGTATGAGAGACTAAGACAATTGCGAAATAAAAAAACTAAATTATGAGATTTTAAGTCCAGTTAAAGTGAAAATTATGAGATACTAAGTCATAATTATGAAATAAAAATCCAAAATTATGAGATACTAATAATTATGAAATATAAAGTCAAAAATATGAGAAGTCAGAATTTAAAATGTCACAATTATGAGATACTAAGGCAATTACAAAATAAAAAAATAAAAATAATGAGATATTAAATCAATTTAAAAGGTCAAAATTATGAGACACTAAGTCAATTATGAAATAAGTCAAAATTATGACACATTAATTCATAATTTAAAATGTCAGAATTATGAGATATTAAGTCAGCATTTAAAAAGTCAATTATGGAATAAAGTCAAAATTATGAGATACTAAGTCAATTATGGAATCAAGTCAAAATTATGAGATACTAAGTCAATTATGAAATAAGTCAAAATTATGACACATTAATTCATAATTTAAAATGTCAGAATTATGAGATACTAAGGTAATTACAAAATAAAAAGTCAAAATAATGAGATATTAAATTTAAAAGGTCAAAATTATGAGACACTAAGTCAATTATGGAATAAAGTCAAAATTATGAGATATTAAGTCAGTATTTAAAAAGTCAATTATGGAATCAAGTCAAAATTATGAGATACTAAGTCAATTATGGAATAAAGTCAAAATTATGAGATATTAAGTCAGTATTTAAAAAGTCAAAATAATGAGATATTAAATCAATTTAAAAGGTCAAAATTATGAGACACTAAGTCAATTATGAAATAAGTCAAAATTATGAGATACTAAGTCAATTATGAAATCAGTCAAAATTATGAGACATTAATTCATAATTTAAAATGTCAAAATTATGAGATGCTAAGTGAATTATGGAAAAAAGTCAAAATTAAGAGATATTAAATTTAAAAGGTCAAAATTATGAGACACTAAGTCAATTATGGAAAAAAGTCAAAATTATGAGATATTAAGTCAGTATTTAAAAAGTCAAAATTATGAGATGCTAAGTGAATTATAAAATAAAAAGTCAAAATGAGATACTAAATCATAATTATGAGAAAACCTCATAATTAACAGTCAAAATTAAGATGTCACATACAAAATTGACTGCTTTTGATTATAATTTTTTTAATTTTTTATTTAAGACTCAGTATCTCATAATTTTGACTTTTTATGTCATCATAATGATTTAGCAAAAAAAATGTATTTCTTGTGTGGTGGAAAAGGACATCTATAAATGTTAGCTACAAATAACTACAGAAAAAAATAAATACATAAATCAACTGTTTTAAAAGTGAACAGTTAAAAATGATTAGACTAAAGTATCAGTCACTTAATAAAACTCATCTATTCACTGTTGAAACAGGAAGTTTGAGCGGAGCATATTGTTGCGCTCACCCCTTTGTTTTGTCTCACAGCCATTAACCATGATTTCCTACTTGCTGATTGGTTACAGGTGGTGTTAGGGGAGGGACATAATCAGTCCAGGATGCAGGATGAGTCAGCAACATTTTTAGATTGTACCTTTTAAATGTACTTACCAACTAAAAGTGATTTTGTCACAGTTCAGAAGTATAATCCCACATGGAGTAAAACTACTGTATCATCCTACTGTATTTTTAAGATATGATTTGTATTTTACAGGTTTAAGTACCCCCAGATGGGAATCACTGGATTAAGTCAATAAATTTGCCGAGAAACGGCTGCTTCCTCATGTTTTCATCAGTCAATAATCACCAGACTCAGCTGTGATCCAGAGAGCTGCTCGACAGCCACGCTCAGACACACTCTTGGGAATGGCACTCTCTCCCGTTTCTCATCCAGACAAATCGCTTTTCTTTTCCCTGAACTCTATAGGTCCCAAAGGTTTAAGACTTCTACAACATTCATTCACACCACGGTACTGTAACGATTATAGAGCAAGACACATTACAGCCATAAATTATACTGTACACTCTTCCCTACAACTAAGGGAAAAAATTGAGTTGACGAGTTAGCATTAAAGTATCATTTCAACCACTGTTAGCTCATCAACACAGTTCATGTACAGAATAAATAACAATGGACTGTTAAATTATTGATAAGTGACGAAAGTATGCATGAACTCAACATTTCAATGGTATAAGCTTTTGTGCAATTAAGTCATGTGTGAAATGAAAAGGTTTAGCTCTACAATTTTGCATCTAACTGCATTGCCTGCCACATGTCACTCTTTCAGACAACTGCACCGGCAGTTCCCCTTCAAATCATCTCGAAAATATCTCACAGTAGATGCACCGGGGCTTGGAATAGCTGAGGGAGCGATAATGGGCACTTACGGCTGTCGTAGCAGATGTTGCCGAGGGCTCGTCCCGTCTGGAGAAGAATTTCCTGGTCCTTACAGTTTAGCAGCTGAACCAGTGGAGGAATGAGCCCTGCTTCCACACACGGGCTTCTCATGAATTCTGCAGAGAACGACAACAATTAGAGCTCAATTAAAGCATTATCAGATAAATACTTGCTGATCTAAAATTAAGTTCAGATTCACTTCCTGTTTCGAAATAAATATCTGCGTGGTAGAGTCAACCAACCATGTTCAATCCCTTATTATATATATATATATATATATATATATATATATATATATATATATATATATATATACACACACACATAAATACACACACACACACATATTTTAGTATTAGTTATATACTATTATAGTATTTCTTAATAATCATAATTAGCTTTTATTTTTTATATTTGTAATTTTTATTTTAAGTTTAGTTTAAATTTGATTTATTTTGTTATGTGTTTTTGTTTTTGTCATTTGTATTAGTTCTTTTTTTAACAATTTAACTTTAATGTTTTTTTTTCAATTTTACTTCAAATTGAACTTATTTTAATTTAGTCAGGCAACATTTCAAATTTTCGTTAAATTTAAGTTTGTCTAAAATTTATATTTTATTTTTTTATTTCAGATCATTTTCAATCATTTTAGTTAACAAAACCGGCAAGTGGCATCATTCACATTTTCTAAAAATTTAGTTATTATTTTACTAAAGATATCCACAAACCAACCAGACAAAAAAAAAAATCTCTGTATTTAAGTGTTTATAAGTGGTCAAATTTTCAGATGAGATTTAATGTACAAGTTTTTCATCTACATTTTATTTTATTTCAACTTTATTTCAATTAATGAAAACAATTTTAATAGTTTTTGTGGTCACACTTTAGATTAGGGTCCAATTCTTAATATTAACTATGACCTTTGCCACAAAAAAACTCATAATAATTACTGCTTATTAATAATTAGTAAGGTTGTTAAGTTTAGGTATTGGGTAGGGATTGATTAAGGATGTAGAATATGATCATGCCTAATAAGGCATTAATATTTGCTTCATAAGTACTAATAAACAGCTAATATCCAAGAAACTAGTAAATAGTTAGAATTGGACTATAGTGCTACCGTTTCAGTAACAATGTACAACAGTAACACCACAGTGAATCATACTTTAAATGCCTAAAATGTAACTTTCCTATTAGAAAGTGCTGGAGACATCACTGGATGAAACACAGATGTTCCCAGAGGAATGCTGACAGCTGAATGCCAGCAGGAGCTGCCAGAGATCTGGCACACCAGCAGGCCACCATCATTAGCTACCTAGCAAACTGCTAAAAGGCCATTCATTATTTTAACCTTTTTATCTCTGGAACTCTCCATACACTTCCAAACCCCAGCTCTATCCGTCTGAAGTGCGGTTTAAAGAAACACTTGTGTAATTAGACTGAGAGCTTTAGGTGAAGAAACACACTGACTCTGCAGGATTGCAGCAGGTTGATGTGCCGGAGCTGTGATTACAAAAGGTAAAAGCTGAGTGTCTTTTAGAAAGGAGATTTGGGCAAGATTTAATAATTGTCGTTTTTCTCCAGGCTTATTTTCTTTGAAGATAAACCATACAATAGCCTGGTAAATATTTAATGAAAGTTAATTAAAAATCACATAATAATTAAACAAAATCTTTTTTTTCTTCAAAGATTAAGTACTTAAAAAACCTAACAGTGATCAAAGAGACCAATTAAACTGATCAAAGAATAGATAATTACATACTTCACTGGTGTGTTTTCACAATAAATGTAATTGCCGATTTGCTGTTGAGCATAAACAAGGTAACTTATCTGTAGACGAACAACTGGCTCTTTCAAACAGAGTTCATGACAGACTGAAATTATGCCTACAAAGTAAAATGGATGAATACATTTTCATCTCCATACAGAAAGCTCTCTAGTTTAGTCTGCCAAGCTGTTATTCTGTTAACATCACATCTGTGATTGGGTTTCAAAAAAAGAAAGCCATCCACAGAGAATAATGTTGCTAAACCTTGCAAATGGTACAATCATAAAATTAAAATACATATTAAATATTATTGATATTATATCAATTAAAAAAGACAAAGCTCAAATGTTCGTTCATTCATTCATTGATTCCTTCATTTTTTATTTACAGGCACCTTTCATGAGACTCAAAGTGAAACATCAAAATAACAACAGAGAAAGCAAACAATAATATAAGAAGGCATATGCAATCATAAATAACCCCGTTTAAATAAATGTGTTTAAGTTTTAAAAATGTGAAGGCCATCACTGTTACAGATGTTACAGCATAACTAAAAGCCCTAGACTCTATACTTCTTAGACGAATAGGTGGGTGAATAAAGACTGATGAAGAGGATCTGAGGTTACGTGCAGGAGTACGTATTTGAAGAAGATCAGAGAGATATGAAGGAGCTAAATTATTAAGAGCCTTGTAGGTAAGAGGCAAGATTTTGAAATCAATTCGAAGCCAGAGCAAACGGTAAAGAGCAAACGGAAGAGGTTCTAGAGATAATTCTGGACCAGCTGATGTATAGTTTTTGAAGAAAGACCAAAGAAAAGAGAGTTACAATCTATTCATGATGTAACCAGGGCATGAACAAGAGCAGCAGTGTTGTCTTCGTCCTTCTTTGACAGCGGACGTTTATGTTTTGCAAATGAAAATTGGCACAACAAATAATTTTATTAGGTGCTATCAAGGACAACAACCTCTTTACCTGTGAAGATGGAAAAACTACTGACTGGTCAATAGTCACAGATTTTGCCAGATTAGGCTTTGTGCCTACAAGAAGAACTTCAGTTTTATCACTATTAAGTTGAAATGAAATTAAATGAAAACTTTTTAATTTCAGCTTGATAGAGAAAGTGGAGGAAAGACTGAATTAGGCATGGAAGACATGTAAAGCTGGGTGCAGTCAGCATAGCAGTGTAAATTAATTCTGTACTTTCTGAAAATATGTCCCAAGGGCAGTAAATAAAAATAGAAGAGGCCCCAAGACTGAACCTTGGGGAACACCAATGGTAACTTGCGATAACTCTGATCTAAAATTGTACGAACTGAGTGCAACCAGAAAGATGCAATCTAAACCAAGACAGACAGGTGCCCGTAACTCCCAGGGACACCAGCCTTTCTAGGAGGATGTTATGTGAGATCGTATCAAAGGTTGCAATAGGATCAAGCAAAATAAGTATAGTCAGCTGTCCAGATAGGCAGATCATTAGTAATCAAGTGTGGTGAAACGTGCTTGAATTACGTATGAGAAAAAACCTCATTGGTCATAAGTATGGTTGAGCTTTCACTGATCATATTTCAAGAGTATTTCAATATTTCTCGATGTGTGTGCGTTAAACAATTTTATTTAAGAATGAAATAGGTTCGTCAATTAAAATGACTGCCTCTTTAGAAGACATGGATTAAACCGCTCGATTCATATGGATTACTTTTACGATGTCTTAATGTACTTTTTGAAGCTTGAAAATGTTGAATATAGATATAATAGTTGATGATTGAATATTAGAAACAAATTCATTTGGGTTTCAAAAATGAGTAAACGATGACCAAATGTCATTTTTGAATGGACAGTCCCTTTAATATATTACAAAACATTTCACAGACAGAGTAATCAGATTGAAATCAGGACCTCAACAGTTAATCAATAAAACTGATAAAGGAAATAATAACTTTTATATTTAAAAATCATGTAATGGAGGTATTTATGGTTATGTTACGAAAAAAAACCTACATTAAATTTATATTGCATGCAATGTTTGTATTTTAAATTCCTTTTTTGCACAGCATATCCAACATACATTTGTTAGGGATTTGTTCCCACGAATAAAATACAGGATAGTTTTAAAGCAATTAAAGCAATAATTAACGTATCAAAACAACTGTTCGTTGCAACTTTAGTTGAATTGAGATAATTAAATTTTATCATAAGTTGTAAATTTATAGTGTTTACTGCAGGAAAAAAGATTTATTTTCTCAAAGAGTACTGAATATCTCAGGATTGTATCATGCGTAGTGCAGTGTGTTTATGATTAAACTTGAGATCGACTGGTTCTGCTGCACTGATGTTATAGCTTACATACGAGGCTATCATTTCCTTCACGCTGCCAATAGCAGTAATCATGACACGCATGAATGGCCACAGACTGCAGCATCACTGAAACTGGGGAATAGGAATCAGAGAACAGCACAGACAAACAAACAGACATATGAGGGGCATAAACGTTATTACACAGGTTTCTATTAAGAATGATATTACACACTAGCAGTAAGGCCAGTGAAAATGAAGAATGCTTTGAATTTACAAAACTGGAGACACAGATTATTGCCTGCTATTGTTATTTTATTACTTCTATCTTTCAAGAAAAAAAGTTCCTCCCTGAAGAACTGAACAGTACTTTTGGAAAATACGTATAAAATCATGAACGCACACAAAATGTATACTCCAGTCATATCTGTAGCCAAATAAAAGCGGTTTCATTTTACAAAAGGCAGTGCTATTTTAGCATTGTTGAATATTTTTATTATTATTTTGAATTAGTTTTTATTTTTATATTTTCTTTTTAATTTTAGTTCAAGGATATAGTGTTTTAGTCTTTGTTTTTTTTAATATGTCTATACAGTTTTTATTCCATTTATTTAATTTTTTTTTTTAGTTTTTTATTGCATCAAATTTAAAATGAAAAATGTTGCCTTAGCAACTAACTGAAATAAAATTAATTTTTTTTTTTTTTTAAATATTTTATTTTATTTCGAATAACAAAATTTTTTGGGCGTTAGTTTTAGCTATCGATTACAATAACTCTGATTGGGTCACCTCATGAGCTGCCATGTTGAGATCACATAATTTTATATTGGTAATATTAAGTATTAATTGTCTAACTGCTTTTAGTGTATTTCTACAATGCCATAGCTAACTGAAATCTTTTGCGTGATGCTGCATCCACACCACTAGGTGTCGGTAATCCAAGATGACTGGCGATTTAGATGCACTTACCATTTTTGGCCACTTCTGCAATGATGTTGGCTACTTTTGGTGTACACGAGTTCTGCGCAGACAGAAGAGCGGGCATCATGCCAAGAGCACCCATCTCCTGGATCTTTTCACTAGTCTCAACATCTGAAAACAGAGCGAGCAACATCAGTGAATAATATGATACTATGAAAAGGATCTGACATGCAAACACAAAGTAAAACAAACGAGTAAATTAAAGCATTACTTTAAAATGTACAAAAAAAGGATGTAATTTTTTTAAATAAGTAGCGCAGGTTACTTTGTTTTCCCATTTATTGACTTTACTTACCTCACAAAAACAGATTCAGTATTCCACAAAATGAATAAAAACCGTGAAATGCAAACTCAGAATTTTACGGAATAAAGAAATGTTAAATCACAGAAATGTACTTTATGTATTTAATCTCACTTTATGAACCAATATCTTTGCTGCTGACCTTCGATGATATAATTCAACTGTACTAATAAGCAAAAGTGACTTTAGATAAATATCACTGTGGCAAGCAGGATGGGGCTGAAAGCCATGGGAACGGAGCTAGGCTGGTTCCCATGCGCACCAATATTATTTTAATATTTAAATTATTTATAAATATTTTAACAGTACATAATACTACTAAAATAACACTGATTCACAAGGTTGATACAGTAAGAAAAAAATAACCACTTGAGGATAAACTAGCCACTAAGTTTGCAAATTTTGTGGGATCAAACCTTTTGTCTGAGGCACTAAAAGGGTTAGTTCACCAAAAAATTTATATTCTGCTCAGCCTCATTTCGTTCCAAACCCGTAAGACCTTCGTTCGTCTTCAAAAAACAAATTAAGGTATTTTTGATGAAATCTGAGAGCTTTCTGATCCCCCATGGAAAGCAACTCTATTACCACTTTCAAGGCTCAGAAAGGTAGTAATGATATCATTAAAACAGTCAACGTTACAGCAGTGGTTCAACCTTAATGTTATGAAGCCACGACAATACTTTTTGTGCTTAAAAAAACTAAAATAATGACTTTATTCAACAATTTCTTCTCTTCCGTGTCAGTCTCTCATGCTGTTCAAGTTGTAAACACAGTGCGGCACTTCCGGGTTCTACGTCAAAACTCCATTGGCCGACTCCTTTGTCAGCCTCATACACATGCATCAATGTCTTTACTACCTTTCTGGGCCTTGAAAGTAGTAATTAAGTTGCTTTCCATGGGGGATCAGAAAGCTCTAAGATTAAAAATATTTTAATTTGTGTTCTGAAGATGAATGGAACGACATGAGAGTGAGTAATAAATGACATAATTTTCATTTTTGGGTGAACTAACCCTTTAAAAAGTCAGTAAAGTACACTAAACATCCACGAGTTAAATCGTATATTCTAACTCGTTTTCGTCGTATTACTTTTTGACAGACATAAATTAACATCACAAAGTCTGCATACATTTACCACTTCTTTTCTGCACAATCATTCATGGAGATTGACACACTATTATTCCAATTATAATATTTTCCACAATGGTCTAGTTGTATAAACCATTTAATGTAACCCCACAGTCAGAGGGTGTTTTTCAATCTAAACGGGTACTTTTGGCAAGAACAATGCAGGGGGGAATTGCGCTAGATCTTTCCATTGCATTTTAACTGATGCTTTCCATTTGTTATTTTTTTAATGAGGTCTTCTATTCAGTTGGTTACATTAATCACAGCAACGTGACACAGCAAAAAGAAAAAGAAACTGCAAGGTCCTTATCAAAAAAAAAAAAAGGATTTTATTCAATCCTGCATCCTTGGATAATCTGAATAGACGATATATATGAGCCGTGAGCTTAAGTCAAGGTTCCTTCCTTTTGTTTCTCAATCATTCTTTCAGCTTTAAGGAATGATGAAAATTAACAGCTATATAAAAGATATACAGACTTACTATTTTGGGCCAAAGCTTTGAGCAGGCAGTCCAAGCAGCCCTCGACGCTGTCTGAAGCACTGTCGTCCGATGAGAGCTTCAGCGTCTTCAGGGCTTCGCTTAGGTTATCTGCTAATGAAAGGGGAATAATCAACAGCTTTAAATCTTCTATAGTTGCACAAAATTATGAAAAGATAAAATTCTTGTTCATAAAGTACAGTGTTCTTAAGAAACCCAAATCACTTAACTTTAGAAAGCTTGTTAAAGAAAAAAATAAAGTGCCGCAATTATGCTTTTTCAAAAATTACCTTTCGGGCAGTTTGTGATACAGCTGCTTGTGAATATAAAAGGTCTGCAGTTTTAAAAATCAAAGTGCATGACAAATAGACTCTTTGTCTTCTAAAAGAAAGATTAGATACTGCACTGCCAAAACGAGTCGTCAGCAATTCCAGTCTCACTTCCTGTTCCATTCCTGCATAACAATGTAACAGATTTGCATAATGCCAGCCTATGGTCTTGATTCGCTGAGCACGAACAACATCTACTTTGACCCGCCCTCAAACACTGCAGTTGTAGCTGAGGCCTGGAGGAGTTTGTGTTGTTGACATGTTGAGAAAACTGTTTTTAGTGTTTCAGCGCTGCGACTCACGCTGGAACTGATACAGAAAGACGGCATCGTTCATATGACTGTGTATCAAGCGCTGGGGAAGCCTCAGTAGTTAAATTTCAGATATGCTAATAGGGGTTTTGTTTCAGTCATGGACTGTAAGCGGTAGACCAATCACAACAGACTAGGGCATCTGACCAATCAGAGTAGGTTTTCGGAAAGGAGGTGTTTAGAGAGAAAACTAACCATTTTCAGACTCTTTGAGAAATGAGGTGATGTGCAATGTAAATTATGAGGTGTTTTTTGACCTTGGATGAATGAAAACCTATTGTAGGAAATCTCCATAGCAAAATTAGGAACCTTTCAAATGTTCAGGGTGAAAATTATTCTGATTTTCTTATCTATGACATTGATTTTTTTACAACAGTCTAGTGTTGTCAAAAGTACAGATTTCAGTACCAAGTAGTTACTGAAATTTGAAAATTGTGACACTGAGCGCATTTATAAACACCTCTGATTGGTCATTGTATTCACACTCATCAGATATATCTGTGATTGGCTATAATGATCAATGCTTCAAAAGCATGTAAAAAGAAATGTCACTTCCACTCTTCATCGAGCACTTACACAGGTACACATGGTAGTGTTTGAAAGCGGGCATTTGAAAGCCCGGGAGTGGCTAATAAACAACTAGTAAATATTAAGAGAGTTACATTTTAGACAGTACTGACTGTTTTTGCTGTTTCGCTAATGAAAATAGTTCCAAACAAAGCCACAGACAAACAGTTTTGCATATTCAAGCAACAAACAAAAGTGTCTTATTACCGCGTTTCTGAACAAATTGGGCGAGTCAATGATTCAATGACCCAGTCACTTGTTCAGTTTCATATTTAAAAGTATCTTTCCCAGCATTTTCTAAGCATTTTTCCATATTTGTACATTCAGAAATCTTTTTTTAAAATCTCTTATATGCAGCATCTGTGTCACCTCAGCGGTACAAAGAATGATTTTGTTGATACTGATTTAATTTGATAGGCGTCTTATTGTTCCGAGTGAATTTATTGATAAAAATTTAGGAATTTGATGCATACATTTAAAAGGTAACTGAAAATGCCCTATATAAATAGGTAAAATAAAAAATCCCTGAAAATCAATATAACGTGGCGAAGATCAGAAATATGCTGATTTAAGTAAGTAAGAGATGAACATTGGACAGAATAAATTACATTTACACCACACACACAAAAATTATTTTTTCCTTCTGGAGAAGTAACATTTTTACTCTGACGAATGACTGATTTACTTAATTAACACATAAGGCTTATTGTTGAACCCTGCTTCATTAGCACAGTAAGCATTGAGGGAGAGGAAAGGGGAATAGGATTGGGACCTAAACTCGGAGCACCCAAAGTGTTTCTGCAGTGTATGTCGGAGCTTTTGCCCTTAAAGGTGCAGTAAGAGATTTAGATATTTGAAATCAACCCAAACACACCCGTCCCTTCATTGCGCCGCTCCCAAAAGGGACGAACACCCAATGCAAGAGTGGATGTCTCTTTATCATAGCTGAAGCGAAGCAGATTTACACTTTGCAATGATGACGAACAAACAACAAGGAAGAAAAAAAAAACCCGAACATACAAGAGTATAAGCTGTCCTGTTAGCTAACATTACAACACCAGCATATCTTGGTTCTGTGAAATAACAAAACCAATGCTACTTGTGCAAGAAGCAGAAAAAAAAAAACTCTGCGTTCGTTTTCAGGCCTTCCCACTTCGATCTCTCTAACACTCTCTTGCCTGATCATAACCCTTATTTTTCCAGTGATATTCCTTTGAGCTTTTCTCTTTTGTAATTTCTCTCAGCCATCTCTCTTTCTACAGTCTTTCTTCAAACCTCCCAAGGCTCACACTCTCTCCTCCCCCATCATGAGTGGACACGCCCCCTACTGCTGATTGGCTACAAGTGTGTTGTGGCGATTGGTCCGATCCACTTTCATCAGTGTTTCTCAGAAATCACTTACTGCACCTTTAAGGCTATGACTCCAACAAAACTCATTCTACTGCATTCACTCATTTTACAGATGCATTAATCCAAAGTTTTCATGCATTTTCTGGGAACTGGACCTTGGCGTTGCATCATGCTCTATTGTTTGATTTACAGGAACATCTGTCATGATTTGAAGCGCTTTTATTAGGTAGGAAAGCTCAACTAATATGACAAGGGCAGAAAAGAAGCCAAATTTAGCCAATTAAAGTGTGAATCAATAGTGATTCTAGAATACACTTGTCACTCTAGGGATGGTTAAAGCAAGAGAAGCCTTCGTTCCATTACCAGACTACAACAAATCATGCTGAGAAAGGCCAACAGAGACAATGAATCAAGTCTAATATCAAATCACAAATGTCTTGTACTACATACTGTGGGGAGAACAAGTATTTGATACACTGCCGATTTTGCAGGTTTACAAAGCATGTAGAAGTCTGTCATTTTTATCATAGGTACTCTTCAACTTTGAGTGACGGAATCTAAAACAAAAATCCAGAAAATCACATTGTATGATTTTTAAATGATTAATTTGCATTTTATTGCATGACATAAGTATTTGATCACCTACCAACCAGTAAGAATTCCGGCTCTCTCAGACCTGTTAGTTTTTCTTTAAGAAGCCCTTCTGTTCTCCACTTATTACCTGTATAAAAGACACCTGTCCACACACTCAATCAAACAGACTCCAACCTCTCCACAATGGCCAAGACCAGAGAGCTGTGTAAGGACATCAGGGACAAAATTGTAGACCTGCACAAGGCTGGGATGGACTACAGGACAATAGGCAAGCAGCTTGGTGAGAAGGCAACAACTTTTGGCGCAATTATTAGAAAATGGAAGAAGTTCAAGATGATGGTCAATCTCCCTCGGTCTGGGGCACCATGCAAGGTCTCACCTCGTGGGGATCAATGATCATGAGGAAGGTGAGGGATCAGCCCAGAACTACACGGTAGGACCTGGTCAATGACCTGAAGAGAGCTGGAACCACAGTCTCAAAGAAAACCATTAGTAACACACTACGCCATCATGGATTAAAATCCTGCAGCGCACGTAAGGTCCCCCTGCTCAAGCCAGCGCATGACCAGGCACATCTGAAGTTTGCCAATGACCATCTGGATGATCCAGAGGAGGAATGGGAGAAGGTCATGTGGTCTGAGGAGACACAAATAGAGCTTTTTGGTCTAAACTCCACTCGCCATGTTTGAAGGAAGAAGGATGAGTACAACCCCAAGAACACCATCCCAACTGTGAAGCATGGAGGTGGAAACATCATTCTTTGGGGATGCTCCTTCCCTCAGTAAGAGCATTGAAGATGGGTGGTGGCTGGGTCTTCCAGCATGACAACGACCCGAAACACACAGCCAGGATAACTAAGGAGTGGCTCCGTAAGAAGCATCTCAAGGTCCTGGAGTGGCCTAGCCAGTCTCCAGACCTGAACCCAACAGAAAATCTTTGGAGGGAGCTGAAAGTCCGTATTACTCAGCGACAGCCCAGAAACCTGAAGGATCTGGAGAAGGTCTGTATGGAGGAGTGGGCCAAAATCCCTGCTACAGTGTGTGCAAACCTGGTCAAGAACTACAGGAAACATATGATCTCTGTAATTGCAAACAAAGGTTTCTCTACCAAATATTACGTTCTGCTTTTCTGATGTATCAAATACTTATGTCAAGCAATAAAATTATATAATGTGATTTTCTGGATTTTTGTTTTAGATTCCGTCACTCACAGTTGAAGAGTACCTATGATAAAAATTACAGACTTCTACATGCTTTTTAAGTGGGCAAACCTGCAAAATCAGCAGTGTATCAAAAACTTGTTCTCCCCACTGCATTTAGTCTAGAAAAAAAAAAATCTCATGTACTTTCAGCAGCAAACAACCATACTACTGTATAGAGCACAACAACTACAAAACTACTGATTAATACTAGCTCTAAGTTCCTTTAAAAATAAATAATTTTTTTAATAATATTTGATTCCATTTTCTATCCAAGATGGCTGTCTTCATGTTCGGTTTAATATAAAGAAATGTGTAACTGTATTACAAATAGCACAAAAAAAGCCAAAATTACTTCTTAAAACATAAGTATTCATATGTTCACTACAATATGCATTTAAAGAAAGAAACTGCAGTTAAAGGGTTAGTTCACCCAAAAAAATGAAATTTCTGTCATTTATTCCTCACCCTCATGTCGCTCCAAACCCGTGAGACCTTCATCTTTGGAACACAAATTAAGATATTTTTGATGAACTCCTCCATAGACAGCAATTTAACCACCACTTTCAAGTTCCAGAAAGGTACTAAAGACATCGTTAAAATAGTCCATGCGAGTACAGTGGTTCAAACTTAATGTTATGAAGTGACGAGAATACTTTTTGTGTGCCATTCAGACGAAGAACCTGGAAGCTCTGAACGTATGGTTAGATTACCATCTATGGAGGAGTCATATACTTCTCATATTTCATCAAAAATATCTTAATTTGTGTTCTGAAGATGAACGAAGGTCTCACAGATGTAGAATGACGCGAGGGTGAGTAATAAATGACTAATGAAATGAATGAATTTTCATTTTTGGTTAAACTAACCTTTTAAGGTGATTGAATTCAGCAAACACACACACACACTTGTGCTTTTGGGAGTATATACTGCAATAACACTGGGCAGAAACAGTAGCGTGCAAGCAAAATGAATTACCTTGGGTAATATTACGCAATATTTTTCCAACATTCAGTCACAAAAATCTGAGGATTGTTGCTGCTGTACGAAATTACCATCAGTTTCAATCTGATTTGCTTACTTTACACAACCACGAGTTTTCTTATCTGTAATGTGCAATATTAATAAAGTGGAACGGCCCTTTAACAATCAGGATATTCAGAAAAATGAGCGGAAACAAAAAAAGACAGGCAGATACTCTGGTTTGTGATATCTTGTCAGAAACAGACCGGCTCTGGCGTAACTGCTGCCTTTCCACAGACCGAACATGAATTACAAGTCAGCATGCAATCAAAACTGATCCGGTTTATTTTTTTTTTTTACTGATATTATTGTGAATGATTCAGACATGTGTTTTTTACTTCTTTTTACTTTGCAAATGGATTAAAAAACTGTCATCATTTCCTCCCTCTCATGTTGTTCCAAACCCGTCTCAGCATTTTTTGGTCCTTTTTTTACTTCCTGCAGGAGAAATTCAGACTTATAACGACAGGAGGGCGAATAAATCACATCATTTTAAGGAAATAAAGTCCTATAATTTGTGTGGATGACAAACATAGCAGAACTGTTGTCCGCTTTCCACAAACAACATTGATTATTCCTTCTATAACAATATTAATTATAATGCTAAATGATTATGTTCATATTTCTGGTTTGCTATCACATAACAGATACTTGATCATTACTGATGGGGTGGTTGGGGTACAAAAAAAGGTTGGGAACCACTGTCCCACAACACAGCCCATCCCTTGATCACAATATTCAGCATATTAATATGCAACCTCACCATCTTGCCATTGCACATTCATATTCATTCTAATAATTTGAACATGCGCTGAGCAAGGCGAGGGATATTTATCTAGTTCACATATTTGTGTCAAGTATTACATCACAGGGCAGGCTGTCAATCACACAACACCAGGATGCACTGAGGATGTCTAAGAAAAATGAACTTCATTTCCTGGCAGCAGGGATGAACCTAGATTCCCAGCAGATTTAAAACCATTTTCAGGCATCTCACCAAGCCAGATGAACATAATTAGCCCAAAAATGAGGGATGCAGGTGTTGTCCTGTTGTGAATAATCCATGGAAATGTTACATCACAGCCTCCCTGAAGGATGAGTTTCTGCATACTGTGTTTAAATCACATCATGTGACGCTCTGGTTGTGGCTCTAAACCAACAGTTACTGCCTGAGCTCCTCGTACACTCACTAGTGTGCATTTATCACGTGTATTGCATTTGTAAATATTTAATAGTGATCAAGAGTTCATATTCTCTAGCAGATATTTGCATGTTTGGCATTACTTACCCATCTGGCTAGTGTGTATTATAGTCCAAACGGTCTCCAAGTGTAGTCTCTGGAGGACTAACTGTGATGGTTATCTTGAGGAGGGTACCGGATCGGTTTTGGTTCGCTTGTCAGACAGATATCCGGGCAAGGCCCACCTTAACCCACGCTGCTCCGGTTAAAACGGCCTCTACAGCTCCAGTTGTACCGGGGACATGCATACACCCGGGTTAAATCCCTCTGTGCTAATGTCGGGAATTACGTAATTTTATCCGAAGAGATGGATGCCCATGTGCATCAAAATAAAACCTGTGCCACTTCTGATGCACTTCCTTCTAGCGAGCGAGCCGTCTGATTCTCTGCACAGCAGACTAGAGCGGCGAAGCCCCGCCTTCCACTCAGCCGATTGGATTGTGAGCTGTACAGAAGGATCTTGTCTGGACGCTGATTGGTACACTACGTTGTCAGTAAAACAAGCCACGCCTCCACGAGGGTTGTTCGAGTCATGTTGCTTACAACTCAAATCTGAAATGGGAAGTTCGATTCGTTTACTGGAATCGGCTCTTTCGAACGATTCGTTTCAAATTGCCGGTTACAAAAAATAATAAACCAGTGATTCGTTATTACGTCATCGCGTGGTCAGTCTGTTTGTTATGTTTTATTAATGATTGCATAAACTACTAGACTAGTTACACAGTCTTTTTTGTTCTTTAAAACGGTTCATGACTTTTTAAAGTCGGTTATATAAAAACGTAGAATGGTCTAATTTAAGTTAACTGCTAGTTCTTCGTATTGGTTCTTAAGACACAGTCTTAACATATTGTCTATGTTTTATTTGTAAGACTACTTATTGCAATTTCTTGCGTCCCGTTTGAGTTTTTGCATCAATTATTCAGCTCATAAAACGTAAAAATGTACACAGTTTCAATATTGTTAGCAGTTACATTAGACAATACTAAAATTTACTCACGTCTTGGCTGGAAACGCTATCCATGTTTTAATAAAATGCTACTTGAACTAGCCTACGCTTTATTTATATCATATCTGCTATTAAGATAAACTCACTTTTAGCCTCGGGAATTAGTGAATTGTAAATTCCTGTCAAACAAGAAAACAACAAAGAGAATGTCAACTGGTTTTATTCACACCACTACATAATAAAGTTACGCCCTCTACTGGACATGTTTGTGAAGTAAATTATTAAAGCAATTTGCAGTTCTACAGGAGAATTACGAATTACAATGATAAAATTACATTATTACGATCCATGGATTTGCTATAGGCTATTATAGACCATTATATGATTTTATTACAGTGCAGGCCAATAATTATTAATGCAAAAATAAAATCGGCAGTAGATCTACCTAAATGTTAAAAATGTAATAAAAAATATTATATAAAAATAAAACATCTTTGTATATAGATATTTTTCTGATATAATCTGAAATTATGATTTGCTCCACCAGTATTAGAAATTAAAAATAAAGTGTTTTTAATTTATTAATATTTTCCCTACTCTTATATATTTGAATATATTTGAAAAGTTAAAAAAAAAAAAACCTTTCATACCACACTGCATCCTCAGTTTATCTACAAACTCATGCTGAAAATAAATATTCCTTGCATCTGATGCTACAAAAACATATCTTTAGAGTTTCATATAAACGTGGTAAATCAAATTTTACATTAAATTCTATACTGTCTCATCAAAGTGCACAGATCTTCAGTTGCAAACCCAGACACGTTGGTAAAGGTCAATGAGAAGTTATATTAAATACAGATATATTTACCATAATGTATTGTATTGTCAGTGGATTACTGGATCATTTCATTTCACAATCATTCTCGAAAAATGCAGAAGTAATGGCCTAAGTTTTAAAAGTTGAATTTTTAATATAAAATCCAAGTGCCACAGCAGCACTCAACACATGGTGGCAGCATTGTACAGTAGTAGTAGGCCCTACTATATATATATATATATATATATATATATATATATATATATATATATATATAATTATATATATAACATATAATTAGAATATCATCAAAAGATTTATTTATTTCACTAATTACATTCAACAAATGAAACTTGTATATTATATTCATTCATTACACACAGACTGATATATTTCAAATGTTTATTTCTTTAATTTTGATGATTATAACTGACAGCTAAGGAAAATCCCAAATTCGGTATCTCAGAAAATTAGGATATTACTTAATACCAATACAAAGAAAGAATTTTTAGAAATCTTGGCCAACTGAAAAGTATGAACATGAAAAGTATGAGCATGTACAGCACTCAATACTTAGTTGGGGCTCCTTTTGCCTGAATTACTGCAACAATGCAGCGTCACATGGAGTCGATCAGTCTGTAGCACTGCTCAGGTGTTATGAGAGCCCAGGTTGCTCTGATAGTGGCCTTCAGCTCTTCTGCATTGTTGGGTCTGGCATAACACATCTTCTTCTTCACAATACCCCATAGATGTTCTATGGGGTTAAGGTCAGGTGAGTTTGCTGGCCAATTAAGAACAGGGGTACCATGGTCTTTAAACCAGGTACTGTTGCTTTGGCACTGTGTGCAGGTGCCAAGTCCTGTTGGAAAATGCAATCTGCATCTCCATAAAGTTGGTCAGCAGCAGGAAGCATGAAGTCCTCTAAAACTTCCTGGTATACAGCTGTGTTGACCTTGGACCTCAGAAAACACAGTGGACCAACACCAGCAGATGACATGGCACTCCAAACCATCACTGACTGTGGAAACTTTACACTGGACCTCAAGCAACGTGGATTGTGTGCCTCTCCTCTCTTCCTCCAGACTCTGGGACCCTGATTTCCAAAGGAAATGCAAAATTTACTTTCATCAGAGAACATAACTTTGGACCACTCAGCAGCAGTCCAGTCCTTTTTGTCTTTAGCCCAGGCGAGACGCTTCTGACTCTGTCTGTTGTTCAAGAGTGGCTTGACACAAGGAATGCGACAGCTGAAACCCCTGTCTTACATACGTCTTTGCGTGGTGGCTCTTGAAGCACTGACTCCAGCTGCAGTCCACTCTTTGTGAATCTCCCCCACATTTTTGAATGGGTTTTGTTTCACAATCCTCTCCAGGGTGCGGTTATCCCTATTCATTGTACACTTTTTTTCTACCACATCTTTTCTTTAAAAGAACAGAGCTCCACCACATCTGTTCACAGAGCTCTGTGAACAGCCAGCCTCTTTTGCAATGACCTTTTGTGTCTTGACCTCCTTGTGCAAGGTGACCATTGAGGTCGTCTTTTGGACAACTGTCAAGTCAGCAGTCTTCCCCATGATTGTGTAGCCTACAGAACTAGACTGAGAGACCATTAAAAGGCCTTTGCAGGTGTTTTGAGTTAATTAGCTGATTAGCGGGTGGCACCAGGTGTCTTCAATATTGAACCTTTTCACAATATTCTAATTTTCTGAGATACTGAATTTGGGATTTTCCTTAGTTACTTTCCTTATCTTACACGCAAATGGGGGCAAATTTGACAAGCTATAATAAATGATCTGTGGGGTATTTTGAGCTGAAACTTCAGACACATTGTGGGGACACCAGAGACTTATATTACATCTTATGACAAGGGACATTAAAGGTCTTCTTTAATATCTACTTTAGAGACTCTTGTGGAAAAAGTACACTTTTGCATACTTTTAAAAAGACTTTAGTACAAAAAATAATATACACTAAATAAATCTGTAAAAATAGGGCACAATGTACTAAATTTTTTTGGAAAGTTTTTTATTATTATTATTACAGGTGTTTTACCTGTATTTTGAATTTTGAACTTCATTGCATTGTGTTTTAGGGTTAATGGAAAAGTCCGTAAAATAATTTCCAGGTAATAAGCGGAATAATATTTTTTTTTTACAGTGTATGTCATGCACATTTGTAATGATGAAGTTGTAATTGAGTATTTGAAAATTCTGTCATCATTCACACCCTTAAGCTGTTGCAAACATATTTCCAAACAGTGACTTCCATGGTATTTTTTTTCCCATACTATGGAAATCAATGGGGATCAGCAACTGTTTGGTTACCCACATTCTTCAAAATATCTTCCTTTATGTTCAACAGAAAAAATAACTTCATGCAGGTTTAGAACAACTTTAGGGTGAGTAGACAATGACCGAATTTTCATTTTTGGGTGAACTATCCCTTTAAGTTGCCTTTCATGTCATTAATATTATCTTATCTGCAAGTCATTAGTATATTTTCACCCACAGCTTAAAATATACTTTTAAAATTTAAAGTACAATACAAGTGCACATTCAATACAATTAAGCACACTTATTTTTCACAACAAGCAATCCTTGAATCCTTGTTTTCTCTACATGTTGCACCTTTCCTTGAAGAAATTAATGTTTGTCTTAAGTAACATCTTTAGAGACTTGTTTAAAATTCAAAAAACTCTCAAATTATTGCCAGGAGAGTATTTAACAAAGCAAATGTGTGAACGTGCTTTTCTCTTAAACTGAGTGTTAATTGTTAATCTGAACAAACAGTACATGTAAAAAAAAAAAAAAAAGGCAAGATGTGTAATGTTTAACTATTGAAAGAAAGAATTATAATGTAAAAATATAGTTTACGTGCAGCAACATCAGCACAAACGTAATGTCAGTGATATGCTGTCCTTTCTAAATTCCAATTTTTTTATACCTCACAGTCTTCATTTATGACGACAAATGAAGATAAATCACAGATAAATCACAGGTCAAGCTGCGAAAATGACTGATCAAAGGTTATCAAGAGGCACAGACAGAGAAACGCATCAAAACACATGCTGCTCGCCCAAATATTCACAACATAATAGACTCACCCAGTTTTTCGAACTTCGAACTAATATTTGCAATAACAGAGCAAATAAAAAAACTTGTAATTAATAGTAATTAATCATCATGGACAGTAATTAATAAATATACATACATGTACACGGGGCTGGGTAGGTTACTTTTATAATGTATTTCACTACAGATTACAAAATACATGCTTTAAAAAGTAATTTGTAATGTATTTCGTTAGATTACCCAAGTTTTGTAACTTAATCTAAATACTTTAGAATACTAATAAGTATGTAACACACAAAAAAGGTAATTGTGAGTTCACAATTCTGACTTTTTTCTTAGAATTGCGTGATATAAAGTTGCAATTGCGAGTTATAAAGTTAAAATTATGAGAATGAGAAGTCAGAATTATGAGATATAAACCCGCAATGTTGAGAAAAGTCAGAATTAAGATATATAAACCTGCAGTGTTGAGAAAAGTCAGAATTGCAAGCAAAGAAGTTGAGATATAAATTTGCAATTGCAAGAAAAAAAAGTCACGCAAGTCTGACTTTATAATTTGCAATTATGAGTTTATATCTGTAATGAAGGGCGAGTCAGTGGATGAGCTCCAAATGCAGGCTTTATTCAAAAGCAGGGTGGTCAAACAGATAATGGTCGGAATCCGGCAAACAGGAATGGTAGAGACAGGACAAAGACAAGGTGATATAACAGGTACAGATCAGGACAGGCAGATATCAATCATAAACGTAATCCAGGCAAACAGGTCAGTAAGGCAGGCCGCAAGGGTCATAAACGATAATTCCAACAAGGTAATAACAGGAAGGCAGACACAGGGAAATAACTCTCAGTAACGCACCAGATGGGAAACAAGACTTCGCAAATAACATCAGTCTGAGTGTCTCTTTAATAGTCCAATAGATCGTTTGCAGGTGGTGCTGCAATCAGCGCCAAGGTGCGGGGCTTATGGGAAATGTAGTGAAGTTGCTGTGTGGTGCGTGTGTAAATACTCCGGTGAGGGTGCCCTCTGCTGGTTGTCACAGGCATTCCCGCTGATAATCCTGACAATATCTCCCAATTCTTATTTTATAGAATGCAAGTTTAAATCTTGTATTTCTGAGAAAAAAAAAGTCCTAAATGTGAGATGCAAACTTGAAATTGCTAGGAAAAAAGTCGAATTGATGGATAAAAAGTCACAATTACCTTTTTTACAATTACAAGGGACTCACAAACAACTATCGCAAAACATGAAAACAGTCGTGGATCATCCAGTAGTAACAAGACAGTAAAGATTCAATATGTAAATTTTTGAATTGGGCAATTTTTATAAATTCAGTCATTTTGTCTTGTACAATTTATCTAAACATCTGTTATGTGAAATAGCTTATTCAGAACAGTACTAGATAAAAATAACAACATGCAATTTTTACGATCCCTCTTATTTTGTTAAAATTATTAAAATGTTGCATATCCTGCAAGGGTATGAAACTCATGAAAGAAAACTCAACAGAAATGAAACAGTGATTCTCCGACTCTGACAGTCTGTAAAAGCTAATTGCGGTTTATATCAATTACCCATCACAGTTTACATGACATTAAAATTCAAAGTAATCACTGTGGTAATCTAAAATACTTTTCAGATGTAACTGTAATTTGATTACCACCCATTTAAAATGTAACTGTAATGAAAATTTTGAATTACTTGTATTTCGTTACTCCCCAACCCTGCATATACATACATATATATATATATATATATATATATATATATATATATACACACATTACCGGTCAAAAGTTTTAGAACACCCCAATTTTTCCAGTTTTTATTGAAATGTAAGCAGTTCAAGTCCAGTGAATAACCTGAAATGGTACAAAGGTAAGCAGTAAACTGCCAGAGGTTAAAAAAAACGTTTAGGTTACCAAAAACTGAAAAATAATATACATTTCAGAGTTATACAAAAAGGCCTTTTTCAGGGAACAAGTAATGGGTTAACAACTTCCAGCTGTTCTGCAGCAATGGAAGTAAATTAAGCCTTGAAAGTTGATGCTAACAATTCCTACAGGTGTCCCAACTTTTGTTGATTATTTACAAACCCTCTGTCTGTATAAAAGCAGTGTTGGAACAGACTGTGTTACTACACCCTCTTAAGCATTATTTGGACAGTATTGTACCGCAGGAAGTAGTATATTGCTCTCATAATGGTGAGAAAAAGGCAATTAACAAAGGAAGACAGACAGACCATTATAACCCTTAAAAGTGAAGGTCTTTCCTTTAGAGAAATTGCAAAGAAAGCCAAGGTGTCAGTGAGTACAGTTTCCTATACCATCAAAAGGCAATTGGAAACTGGAGGAAACTCTGACAGGAAGAAGTCTGGCAGACCCAAAGCCACAACAGAATCAGAAGACAAGTTTCTGAGAGTCAACAGCTTGCGTGATAGGCGGCTCACAGGACAACAGCTTCAAGCACAGCTTAACACTGGTCGAAGTAAGCAAGTCTCAGTTTCAACTGTGAAGAGAAGACTTAGAGCTGCAGGTTTGACAGGTCGAGTGGCAGTAAGAAAGCCATTGCTAAGATAGCAAAATAAGAAAAAGAGGCTTGCCTGGGCCATGAAGCACCGCCAGTGGACTACTGAAGACTGGAAGAAGGTGTTATGGACTGATGAATCGAAATTTGAAATCTTCGGTTCATCACGCAGGGTTTTTGTACGCCGTTGAGTAGGCGAAAGGATGGTTCCTCTGTGTGTGACACCAACTGTCAAACATGGAGGAGGAAGCCTGATGGTCTGGGGCTCTTTTGCTGGATCCAGAGTCGGCGACTTGCACAGAGTGAGTGGCACCCTGAACCAAAACTGCTACCACAGCATTTTGCAGCGCCATGCAATACCCTCTGGTATACGCCTAGTTGGTCAGGGGTTCATCCTACAGCAAGATAATGACCCAAAACATACCTCCAGGTTATGTCAGAACTACCTTAGAAGAAAAGAACAAGACGGTAGGCTTCAAATCATGGAATGGCCAGCACAGTCTCCAGACTTAAACCCCATCGAGCTGGTTTGGGATGAACTGGACAGAAGGGTGAAAGCAAAGAAACCTACAAGTGCAACACATTTGTGGGAACTTCTGCAACAGTGTTGGGAAGAACTTTCCGAACAATATTTGATTTCCATTGTAGAAAGAATGCCACGAGTGTGTTCGGCTGTTATATCTGCAAAAGGTGGCTACTTTGAGTCAAAAATTTAGATTAAATTTTTGTTAAACAAAACGATTCCATGATTTCTTTTTTATCTCCAATTGTTTATTTGTTCTATGCTTTAATTTCAGAGTACATTGAGACATTAAACTGCGTAAATTTCAATAAAAACCGGAAAAATGGAAGCGTTCTAAAACTCTTGACCGGTAGTGTATAGTGTATATTATATATATATATACACACACACACACACACGCACATTTAAAACTTTAAATATGTAATACTCAAAATCCATTAAACTCAGGAACACTGCATAAACATCTTCATCGAAAGACTGGGTGATTTATGAAATGTCGTGTAATATCTGAGCGTATGGCAAGCCATACAAGCCATATTCATTTTCAGGACATGAACTTGTGATATCAACAATTACATTTTCACTAGTTAAAATGTTAATTCTTGATATCAGGAATTAGATTTCCACTAGTATAAACTATAATTGTTGATATCAAGAATTGTATTTTTACTAGTGAAATCTCGCCATAGGCTGCCATTCAAATTCAATTGTTGATATCAAGAATTAATTTCTTAGTAGTTGAAATTCCAGTTTCACATATCAGGAAGACAATTCTGCCTAGTAAAAATGCAAATTTCTGATATCAACAATTACATTGTTACTAGTTGAAATGTCTTTTCTTGATATCAACAATTGAATTTCTACTAGTAAAAATGTTCATTTCTGATATCTGAAAATGAATTCCTGATATCAATATAATTTCTGATATATAAAACGGCTTTCTTACTAGTAACAATCACATTCTGTCAGACACAGACACAGGAGAGAAGGTTTAGTTTTGATGTTTATTATAAACAAGCAGATAAACAGCAGGTAACAGGTTTGGTATGGTGAGTTCGTAATCCAGGAAGTAAACAGGTAACTTAGCTTGAAGATAACAGTCCTTTCTTTATGTTTGTGTATGGAGAAGCGCCAGCAGTTCACGTTCGCGCTGAGGAAGATCCGGAAGAGGAAGAAGGTTCTGTAGGAATCCGATGAAGAAGGAAGGTTGGAATGCGGGTAAGTCTGTGTAGTCCATTCAAGACGAGATCAGACGGTGAACTGAGGGGTGAGTGAGTCTCTTATAGTGCACGGAGGTGACTGCAGACAGGTGAAGATGAACGTGTGGGTGGTGCTGGGCGTGATGGTGACGTAGACTCTGTTACACATTCATGATATCAGAAATTAACATTATAGAATCATAATTAAGAATTATAGTTGATATCAAGAATTAACTTTGTTACTAGTAGAAATCTAATTCCTGATATCAAGAATGAACATTTTAACTAGTGAAAATGTAATTGTTGATATCACAAGTTCATATCCTGAAAATGAATAAAAGCCAAAACGGCTTGCCATACTGAGGGAGCATCATGCGTTTTGATGAGAAAATTCCATTCAAGTGTCGTACAATGTAAAGTAACTATTTTATCAGCTTGTGAGTATGAGGCACAAGTTAACATGAACCCAGCCCTTCCCATAATGAAGCAACGAAGATTTTTGAGAGATTTGTTTAACAATAACCTTATGCGTTATGAATAGAGAGTTGACTGCTTCTTTATGACGCAGTTCGCATTCAAGTATGAATATTGGCGTTTTTTGGTCAAACAAATCAGAGGTCAAGCTGCAATAAACGACTGACCAAAGGTTATCAAGAGGCACAGACAGAGAAAAGCAGCAGCAGATCACATCACCCCTCCCAACAGCAGCTGCCTTCGCCTCATATCATTCGCCAGCGGTCCTCCGTCTGTCTGAAACCAGGGAAAGGAAGAGCGCGAGTCTCGCCAAATTCATTCGCGTTTCCATATCAGCCCGTGCGCCTGTCCATCATGGATATGCTGGGGAAGAAAGAGCGGAGAGGCCGAGATGTGAAGGGCTTGCTGAAGAGGAACTGGATTCTAATTGCAACCATCACCTCGGTGATACTGGGTAAGATGAGCGCGTTCATGTTCCTTTGAGCGCGGCCACGTTTCTCTGCATCTCATATCTTGTGCTCTATATCACACCTCATTCCTCTAATGATGTATACCCGCTATTGTTTTAATATTGTCAGCTTACATGATGGATGTACGCCGCCGCTATGATATCAATAGCTGATTTGACTACAGCTGATTCAAGTGTGTATTTGTTGCGTTTATCTGCAGGTGTGTTGATGGGTGAGTGTGATGAATGAAGGCATTGATCAGTGTGTGTGTGTAGATATTTTACTACTGCCACAGAGAAACGTGACCAGACTTCCAGTATGACACAGTAAATTCTCTCTGTGCTCCACGCCACACAAGCACCGACTAGTATTATGCATTAGGGGAGGTCGGGGCTAGTTGTCACACTTTACTCCATGCTATTTAATAGTCAATTTCTATACCTAATGGCTAAATATCGTTATTGGCTAGGGAAAAAATAACAGGCCTACCCTGATCTTTTGTGACAACATCCTATGGCTTAAAGAAAACGTTTTTAGAACTTGGGCTAACAAGGTTGAACAAACGTTCTTCACGTAATGTTAACAAAACGTTCTTTCAAAGTTATGTGGTTCTCAAAACATTATTTAACCTATACATCGTTCATGAAACTATATAGCTGGCCATTCTTTTTTTTTTTAAAAAATGTTAGAATTGTTACTTTTGAATGTTCTCTGAACGTTCTGAAACGTTTCTAGAATGTTTGCGTCATTTAAAAATGGAATGTTGAGAATGGAGAGGCTGGGAAATCAGACTAGCAAATTAGCTTAAGCCACGACTTTTCATGACAAATTTTACTATTATGAAAAACAAAACAAAAATGTGTGTAATTAATTAATTAATTACAGCATATTTAACATTGCTGAGAGCACAGTTCAACCTTTCTGTTAAAATATATCCTCATTACATACAATAGTTGAACCTTGTCTTTATGGATGCTAGCGTGGTTTAATCATGTTCCTTAGTTTGCTTATTTTTTGAGACGGGGTAACTGCAGCTTGGACTAATGGGCGTGTCGAACGGTAGGGGGCGTGCCGAACGGTTTCTCATGTGTCACGAAAGCTGCCTGTTCCGCATAAAGCCGAGCCATACTCTTAAATCGCTATTGGGCAACAGAAAGCAATAAATCCAACATAATTCTATACAACCAAATTCCATTCTTTTAATGTAAAAACAGCGTCAATGATCTTAAGAATATTACATTCAAGTTTTTAAAAATTACTTTCTAAAGTGCCTTCAGAACTCATGCATGGCGCGGATGACTGACGTCATCACCGCGCGTTTAAGTCTTATTATACACTCACTGGTTTCTTTTGCTATCAAAGTGAGGACATTCCATAGGCGTAATGGTTCTTATATTGTACAAACTGCACATTCTCTCCCCCTACACTACTCCTACTCCTAAACCTACCCATTACAGAAAACATTCAGCATTTTTAAATTTTTAATAAAACATTGTTTCCTCATAAATCACAAAAACGCGCTCACACTACACTCACTCTCGCGCACACACATCCACCGACCCACACACACACACAAAACGCATCGTAATGTACATATCTATGTTAAATAAAGCATTAATCACATATATAAACGTATAACTATCTATGACGAATCACACGCCACGTCTTACAGCCGCCAGGAATTTACGTAAATGTATGGTTACCGCTAATTGGCAAACACTAATAGTCCTTTCACCAATGAGAAACTGTGCGGCACGCCCCTACTGTTCGGCACGCCCATTACTCCAAGCTGCAGTTACCCATACTAGTAGTGTCCGCAAAAATCATTCTAATTTAATACAGTTTTGACTAAGAATTTGAAAACGTATAACCTTAGTGTTACTGAGACAGCTTCCCCTGAATGCCGATGCTTCCCTAGGCTACATTGTGCAAGAGTCTAAAAAATAATGTTTGGACACTTTACGACAGCCATTTCATAATAGCAACTGTGTACAATTCTTGAAAATAAAAGCAAAGCATTCAGTAATCAGAAATGAGTAGTTATTTGCCATTATTTGAAGGCTTAGTCATCAAAATGGTTTAATTCTTTGCACAATGGTCAGAACTTATAGGCTGTCCAATAAAATCTCACTATTGCTCTATTAGGCATTTCTGAGCTGATCGGTGAGGCAATTAAGCCGAGGTCATAGATTATTCATTATATGCACTGAAAAGACCATGAAAAAAGTCTTGATTGCAGTCTATGCATTTTTATAATATATCATATATATAACATGTAAAATATAATATACACATAAAAATATGTTTAATAGTAAATTATGCTAACAGTATTTATTCTAGTTTTATATAATATGTTTGTGCAAAACGCAGAAAGTTATGATGCCACGCAAGTCACCCACAATAAAACAAAAGGCAGGTCAAGCAAATCACTTTTATTTACTCAGTCATAAACACCATAATCAGTATAATGTTAAAATGTAGTAAAGATAAGTTACAGTACAACAGAGATTATTGTAATTCATTGTGGCTTTGGTGGTTTCCTGGGTTTGGTTTAACCTAGTTAAATATTCAAGACTTCTTCATGATGTGGATTTGGACGTTATCGGATATGGCATTGTATTTTAGCTAAACAAATAGTTGTGAAGCTAACCATACCAGGCCATACTTCATCATATGTTTATATTATGTCTTTGAACATTTCAGTTTAATAAATTTAAAATATATTAACTTTGAATGTAATATTGAATGATACACTACAGCTAAAATTATAATCAAGTACTTTACATGTGCTTCAGTATGTTAGTCAATAACATAAAGGATTGTCATACTTTATACTGTAAAGTTAAACATTTAATTTGACTATATGGCAGAGTGCGCTTATTAAAAGTGTACTTGTCTCTTAAGAAATATAGCTATGAAAGTGTACTGTCTTTAATATAGCCTTTTATCTGCTTAATACTCCAAGTAGTTTAAAAAAAGTGTGAATTTTGCTAACATTATAGAAAGAGATTGGAAACAGACACATACATATAAATACATTTCCTGTAGCTGCAGTGCAGTCCATACGGACCTCATTACGTTTATTGGAAAGCTTTTTAGTTTATTTGGTTTACGCCATATCTGACTATATCAAAATCCATCATTATACAAGGATTGAAAATTCAAAATGATACATCTGTCTGACATATCTTTATCAGTTTAACAGCTGCAGCTAATTCAGAACATCTTGTGTTATGCGTCTTATGACAACATATGCAGGGAAATTATTTGTGCCCTGGATATCACAAAGCATTGTTAGCAAACTCGAAATGTCAGCTCTTCATCAGTGAGATTGGAGATTTGGATTCTCTCTCACTTGCTTTGAACTCACTTTAAAGATCAGGGATGACACTTTGTTTTTGTGATCATTTTGATACAGTATACTCAGACATGTTATGGAAGCTTGTTTTCTCCACAGAATAAAAAAATGTAGGGCCTAAAAAATAACTGCTACTTTTTATCTCACAATTCTGACTGTGAGATAAAAACTTATTCTTACTTTTTTTCTCAGGGAAAAAAAAGTGTTGAGAGGAAAAAAAAGTCACAATTGGGAGGGAGGGGGGGGGTCAGAATTGTGAGAGAAAAAAAGTCAGAATTGTGAGAGAAAAAAAGTCAGAATTGGGAGAAATTAAAAATCAGAATAGTGAGGAAAAAAGTCAGAATTGGGAGAGGAAAAAAGTCAGAATTGGGAGAAATTAAAAATCAGAATAGTGAGGAAAAAAGTCAGAATTGGGAGAGGAAAAAAAGTCAGAATTGGGAGGGGGAGGGGGGGTGGTCAGAATTGCGAGAGAAAAAAAGTCAGAATTGGGAGAAATTAAAAATCAGAATAGTGAGGAAAAAAGTCAGAATAGTGAGGAAAAAAGTCAGAATTGGGAGAAATTAAAAATCAGAATAGTGAGGAAAAAAGTCAGAATTGGGAGAGGAAAAAAAGTCAGAATAGTGAGGAAAAAAGTCAGAATTGGGAGAGGAAAAAAAGTCAGAATTGGGAGAAATTAAAAATCAGAATAGTGAGGAAAAAAGTCAGAATAGTGAGGAAAAAAGTCAGAATTGGGAGAGGAAAAAAAGTCAGAATAGTGAGGAAAAAAGTCAGAATTGGGAGAGGAAAAAAAGTCAGAATAGTGAGGAAAAAAGTCAGAATTGGGAGAGGAAAAAAAGTCAGAATTGGGAGGGGGGGGAGTCAGAATTGGGAGAGAAAAAAAGTCAGAATTGGGAGAAATTAAAAATCAGAATAGTGAGGAAAAAAGTCAGAATAGTGAGGAAAAAAGTCAGAATTGGGAGAAATTAAAAATCAGAATAGTGAGGAAAAAAGTCAGAATTGGGAGAGAAAAAAAGTCAGAATTGGGAGAAATTAAAAATCAGAATAGTGAGGAAAAAAGTCAGAATTGGGAGAGGAAAAAAAGTCAGAATTGGGAGAGGAAAAAAAGTCAGAATTGGGAGAGGAAAAAAAGTCAGAATTGGGAGAAATTAAAAATCAGAATAGTGAGGAAAAAAGTCAGAATTGGGAGAGGAAAAAAAGTCAGAATTGGGAGAAATTAAAAATCAGAATAGTGAGGAAAAAAGTCAGAATTGGGAGAGGAAAAAAGTCCAATTCTGAGAAAAAAAAAGACTGACTTTTCTCACAATTCTGAGTTTATATATTACAATTCTGAAAAAGAAGTCAGAATTGCGAAATGTTTGGAAAAAAATGAGATTAAGAAGTCACAATTACCCTTATTTTTTATGATTCTGTGGTGGAATTAAGCTTCCATAATAATTCACCACAAATCAATATGAATTTATACACTCTTAGAAAAAATGTTCTGAACCCTGGGGTTCTTGACTCGATTTTAAAGAACTCTTTATGCCTAAAAGCTTCTAATACAAGGAGAAATGTCTTAAATAATTGCATAATACTTTCACTTTTTTCTAGTTATATAGTATGTTTAAAAGCTTCTATAGAGTGTATCGTTCTGAGGTTGAGATATTACTGGAATATTTGGCTCTGCACATTCAGTCTGGCTTGATACAGGCTTTATGTAGATTAAGCACAACTAAGAGATTCACATTTACAGTTAGTTTGACATGCTCTCTCCATCACTCTATCCGTTGCAGGGATCGGGCTTGGAGTGCTGGTGCGGGACTATACCTCTCTGTCCCAGCTGGAGAAGCAGTACTTTGGCTTCCCTGGAGAAATCCTGATGAGAATGCTAAAGCTGGTCATCCTGCCGCTCATCGTCTCCAGCATGATAACAGGTATCTCTCTCTCTCTGTTTTACTCTCCCTCTTCAGCCCATCACAGTTTCTCCATTTATGACAAAGAGGTGAGAACTGTTGCACTTATATTACCAACAGTTTCTTTGAAATATTTTATTATTTCTGTCAGGATAACTATCGTCAGAGATGACTGGCAGTTAGCATACACTGTTCTAGGCAAAAACTCCCTGCTAGGGCTTCACAATTTATTGTACGGTACGAAAAATAACATTGAACTTGAACGCAATTATTGCTTAAACACGATTCTTAGTGCGATTATGAAATTCCAAAGGCTGCGATTATTTTTTTATGCGCAGCTTGTCAGTGAAGTGCGGCTCCAAATGCTAATCTATCTGAAAGCACTGCGAGTTTGAGTCGCTTATAATGTACATTTGAAAAAGAACGCGCCACAAACATCTTTCCAGACATGAGAAGCATTTATTAACATCTTGTCCAACAAAAGACAACTTTTAATAACATGTTTTTACTCCAAACTCACTTCATAACGACAGTTGAGCATCGTTCTGATGCAGTCAGAAGGCAGTCGTGAGTTTATCTTCTGTTTATTCAGCTACAGCGAATGACGCACGTTTAGGGATGGGCGGATCGATCCTAGAGTATCGATATTTTCGATACTGGTATTGTATCAAAAGGATCGATTCTCAAATTTAAATATCGATCCTACCTGGGATTTTTTTTTTTAAACAAGTGATTTTAGAATATGTTTATAATAGTAGTAGGCCATATAGTATATAAATTTACTGAAATATGAAATGGGAGTTCCATTCAATGGGAACTATTTCTTCTTCCTCTGTGTCTGTGCTGATCACGTGTTCATGTCAGCGGCAGAGCGTTGAGCGCCGCGATCTCTCACTCAAAGCGCATAATCGCATAAAAGCACACAGAGTGCAATGCTGCGGTCATGATAGCTGAAAGAAAAAGAAGCATAATCTGGAGTTATTTCACTCCTCATTGTGAAAATGAAGCAAATCGTCAAATACAACTCACACATGCTGCTTTCTGTATTTTTATAGCAATAAAATGATACAGATATTTACAGATAGATACTCCAAAACATACAATAACAGAGATAACTGATGGATCCTTTACACTAATACATATATGGTACAACTACAGTTGAATGCAAATAGTAAATAAAAGATATAGTGAGAAGTAATAGTAAATAGTTTGTTGTATATAATATATATAGGAAATAGTTTATGTAGAATATAATATAGTCAATAATAAAGTGTATAATATTGTCAATAAACAGTATACAGCAAATAAAATAGTAATGAATAGTATAAATATATAATAGTATAAGTACAATAATATAATATCACAATAATATATTGATAATACCGGTAGCATAGTATATGTATAATACTAATACCGATGGTTTTGCTCCGTCCCTATTCCTGACAGACCTGTCCTGCATAACGGAGAACTCGCTTGCGGAAAAAACTTCCCTTCCCATAGCTACTTCCCACTGTCTCCTCAACTCTTTGTCTCAGGGAAACCTTCAATGTGTGAGAAAAGTGAACTAGCCAACTAACTAACCAACGTTACAGTAATTCACAATGTCAGTCACCTAACCTATAGAAGTATCGTATCGGTATCGATATCGATGGTACTGATCTTGAAAGTACTTGGTATCGGATCAAAAAGAAAACGATTGGTATCGCCCATCCCTACGCACGTTATCTTCTTCTGCGGCAGGACATATTTTCAGTTTCTGCGCGAGAGCGCCCTCTGGCTTTCAGAAGGAGAAGCATTTACTACTGATCACAGATCCGTACAGCTCTGACAAGCTGCGCATTAAATAATCGCAGCCTTTGCCAAATAGCGTGCGATTTAAACACGATAAATCATGCAGCCTAGCATGGATAAGAGCAGGGAGAGCAGCAATTGTAGAGAGTGGAGAAAGTATTGCACTATCATTAATTCTCTTAATGACAATAATTAATGCAACAACATAATTGAAGAAATTAGTTGATCAAGAGAAATAACAGAAGGACAAGTCCTGACTAGACAAAGGAGGAGCTGGGGATGGAGGAAGGTAATTACCTTCTGAGTTATGCGATAAAGCTGCTGATAATACCAAATGAACCATATATAAAGGAATGATAGGCGTTGCATTGCTAAAGGTCAATGTGAATCAGGTGAGTGTCAGCTGATGCGAGCTTGACTAACGTGACTTGCTAGAACTAATGCTACGCTTGAGTTCTGTCAGGATAACTATCGTCAGAGATGACTGGCAGTCAGCATACAGTTTGGATTGGCGGTATGGTTCTGTTCTGGGCAAAAACTCCCTGCCCATCCATGCAGCAAACTGACTGCGAAATCTGAATGAAAAATGTAAGGGGCAGCATTACCCTCTGAAAAGCAAACTGGAGGCAGCATGCCACTTACAGGAGGGAAGTAGCAGCGATGGGGTGCTCTTCTTACAACATCTGAGAAGGGCAGCATGCCCCTTACAGGAAGAGAGTAGCAGTGAGGAGTTCTCTTCTTACAACACCTGAGAAGGGCAGCATGCCCCTTTAAAAGCAGTTAAGACGACAACATGTGGCCAATACCCAAAATCTTAAGAAACAAGCTGGATAACCTTAAGAAACAGATGCCTTAAAAATCATGTTGTCAGTAACCTGATAGCATTCACCAAAACAGTGCTTCCCACAGATTTGAAATACTTGTAGCTGTGTGGAAATCCTTCTACCCACAGCACAAAAAATGGTCAGAATGGGTCGGTGACGGGTCATTTTTTTTTGTCCAAAGGCCTTAATAATAATAAAAAACAAAGATATGACATCCAAAGTATTTAAGGTAGTACAACTAGATCTCTTTTATTTAATCCAAAAGGTTTTAATTATATTTTGCTACATATAAAAGTATTTTAAAGATTTTGAAGTGTCAAAAGGTCAATACATCTAGTTCATTTGTGATTAAAATATCTTAAAATGTAATAAATGTATATATTTTTTATTGTGGCATGATTTTATAATAATATTATTTTAATAATATTGTAGAAGTCGTTGCTTTTGAGAAAGAATGTCTGGAAAAATTTATTTCATTGATGTCATTCGGAGTAACCAATATAAAGGGACCATTTTGGATCAAGTCGTGCAGTTAGTGTCATGTGACGGGATGTGACATCATTCAGACACCTGCAAAGGACCACATGGTCTTGAAGCAAACTAACTCTCTTTTAACTATTAAAAAAATTCAAGTTTGTACCTGCTCATACACGTCCCGCAACATCAGGTCATTCGGTACAACCGCTTTAAAACATGGAAATTGTTGTAATATTTGAAAAACTTCTACTAAATATAAAATGTTTGATTGTCCTTTTGTTTGTTAGCCAGCAAAATAACTAGCTAGCTTGCTATATATCAGCCTGTTAGCATTGTTTGAAAATATCGTTATTCGGTAAAACCGAAACATTGAAACGTGCGGCACATATATGAAATTACAGCCTTTTGAAATTTAATCACATCAGCAATCGCGATTATGTTTTCCCATCCACAAAATCTATGAAGCACTGAAAGAGCTTAAAAAGGAAACTTAGCTTTGCTATGTGAAGACGTTGAGATTTATGGAGGGTGAAAAACAGCCAGCTATTACGTGGATTCTTTCTCCTTCTTGATATCCTTCTCCTATGTGTGATTGAGTACCGATCTCATCTGAACATTGTTTCAGGTCACTTCCAAATCGAGCAGCTTAAAATCAATTAAATCGGGAACAAAAGTGACAACAGTAATGATGACGTATATTTTACCATATCAATCCGACCGCGAGTCCAATGATAAAATATTATTGGAAGAACTAGATATTTAACCCGAGCCTCAAGGCCCGAGTCACAAGGACGACTTGAGCAGGACGTTTCTCAGTGATACGCAACTCAGTGTGACATATATTATGTGATTTTGCAACTGTAATTTCTCACCATCAGCATTAACAAATGTATTTCCATCAACAAACCGATGTGAATATTTCTAATTTATTGTGGTGCACAGTTATTAACTGTATAAATAACAGTGTATACGTTAGCCGTGAATGACTGAACATTGAATTTTGTAAAACAAATCTTGCTCCATCCTTTATCATTACTCAGAGTTGTAAGAACAACAGACAATCTGCATTAATGGTAACAATTTTAGGTAATATCACACATCAGTTGTGGTAAACGTAAACTTATGTTTGATTGACGTTCAAAAACCTATGAGGTTGATTCTCGTGTGTTACGCTGTTTATGTTCAGTTTATGTTCGCTGATCATTGTTTAAATGTGAATAAAAGCCTAAATTCAATCTGTTCATCATATATAAAGTTATCTGGTCTCTTCAGAACATTTTGACTGAAACCGTTCAATTCATATGGATTCGTTTTACGATCTCTTTATAATTTTTTTCTATGGAGGGACAGAAATCTCTCCGATTTCAAATATTCACCTTTACTAACCCCTTTTATCACCCTTTAAGTGTGATTTTCAGGTACTCTTTACACCTCTAGATTTATGCTGCTCATTATGTTTGAAGGGCACACTAGACGTTTTTTTTTTTGTTTTTTAATGTAACTAGACAATGTTAAATGGGTCAGGTGTCATTAAATAGTGTTAACCTATGGGCTTGATCCCTGAAGGAGTGGCAGCACTGGACTCAGAGGTATCAGGCAGGATTGGTCTTCGTGCAGTGGTTTATTACCTCTCCACTACCATCATTGCTGTCATTCTTGGTGAGTCATATAAACATCAAATCATTAAACTTTAAAGACATATATTGTGGTTGTTTAACAATGAAGTTGTTTTCAAAAGGAATCGTTCTTGTGACGACTATCAAACCTGGGGTCTCTCAGAGTGCTGACAATATCGAGAGAGAAGGAAACACGCCAAATGTGACCACTGTTGACACCATGCTGGACCTTATTAGGTACAAATCGCACACCTTGGTCTACCTATGTTGTAAGAAAGATATACAGTGCCCACAAAATATTTTGACACTTAAGGAATGCTTAAAAATGTATAAATAAATAATAAACTCATGCAATGACATGTAGACCATTTTAAGTATGGCTTATGTGTACAAATATTATATTACATTATATTATATTCTTATAATCTTTATTAAGCACTTAAGTGATTTGTTTTTCTCATTTCTTCAAAGGAATATGTTTCCTGAAAATCTTGTGCAAGCCTGTTTTCAGCAGGTAAAATATAATATGTTTTAACATATTGCTTAAAACAATCCAAATGTAACTCTTTGTTGATATAAACATCATCTGTGTTTTAGTATAAGACACAGCGCAAAGAGATCGAACCATCGAAAACCAGCATAAACACAACTAATACAACTACATTTCCACCCTTCACTACCATTATTTCAACAGTTGCACAGGTGAGTCAAAGATTTTAAAGAATGTATGGTAAAGAAAGAAGAATGAAAAAATGTATGTATTTATTTATTTTTGCCTTCTTTATGCTGTAGAATTTGACCAAAGACTACAAGATCGTGGGCTCATATTCAGATGGGATTAATGTTCTTGGTCTCATCGTATTCTGTGTGACTTTCGGCCTTGTCATCGGCAAGATGGGAGAAAGGGGACGAATCCTGCTCGAGTTTTTTGATGCTCTGAATGAGGCCACCATGCGACTTGTTCAGATTATTATGTGGTTAGTTCTGACTAAAAGCATGTCTGTAGTGGCAAGAATCTCTATTATTATTGCTCATTCTCAGACCTGAAGGTGGGCTCTGTTGACTTGGGTCAGTAAGCAACCAACCAGAACACCCTAGAAACCACATAGCAACTCCCAAGCAACAACCCAGAACACCCTAGAAACCGCTTAGCAATCACCCAGAGAAACCACATAGCAACTCCTTAGTAACCACCCAGACCACCTTAAAATCCACATATCAGCTCTCCAGAATACCCTAGAAACCACAAAGCAACTCCCAAGCAACCACCTAGAATACCCTAGAAACCACATAGCAACTTCCCAGAACACCCTAGAAACCATAAAGCAACTCCCAAGAACACCATAGAAACGACATAGTAACTCCCAAGCAACCACCCAGAACACCCAAGAAACCACATAGCAACTCCTTAGTAACCACCCAGAACACCCTAGAAACCACATAGCAGCTCTGTAGTAACCACCCAGACCACCTTAAAATCCACATATCAGCTCCCCAGAACACCATAGAAACCACATAGCAACTCCCAAGCAACCAGCTAGAATACCCTAGAAACCACATTGAGACTCCCCAGAACACCCTAGAAACCATATAGCAATTCCTTAGTAACCACCCAGAACACCCTAAAATCCACATATCAACTCCCCAAAACACCATAGAAACCACAAAGCAACTCCCAAGCAACCACCCAGAACACCCTAGAAACCACATAGCAACTCCTTAGTAACCACCCAGAACACCCTAGAAACCACATAGCAGCTCTGTAGTAACCACCCAGACGACCTTAAAATCCACATATCAGCTCCCCAGAACACCATAGAAACCACAAATCAACTCCCAAGCAACCAGCTAGAATACCCTAGAAACCACATTGAGACTCCCCAGAACACCCTAGAAACCATATAGCAACTCCTTAGTAACCACCCAGAACACCCTAGAAACCACATAGCAGCTCTGTAGTAACCACCCAGACCACCTTAAAATCCACATATCAGCTCCCCAGAACACCATAGAAACCACATAGCAACTCCCAAGCAACCAGCTAGAATACCCTAGAAACCACATTGAGACTCCCCAGAACACCCTAGAAACCATATAGCAATTCCTTAGTAACCACCCAGAACACCCTAAAATCCACATATCAACTCCCCAAAACACCATAGAAACCACAAAGCAACTCCCAAGCAACCACCCAGAACACCCTAGAAACCACATAGCAACTCCTTAGTAACCACCCAGACCACCTTAAAATCCACATATCAGCTCCCCAGAACACCATAGAAACCACAAATCAACTCCCAAGCAACCAGCTAGAATACCCTAGAAACCACATTGAGACTCCCCAGAACACCCTAGAAACCATATAGCAACTCCTTAGTAACCACCCAGAACACCCTAAAATCCACATATCAGCTCCCCAAAACACCATAGAAACCACAAAGCAACTCCCAAGCAACCACCCAGAACACCCTAGAAACCACAAAGCAACTGCCCAGAACACCCTAGAAACCACATAGCAACTCCTTAGTAACCACCCAGAACACTTTAAATACCACATATAAAACTCCACAGAGCACCATAGAAACCACAAAGCAACTTCAAAGCAACCATAGAGAACACCCTAGAAACTCCCTAGCAACCACTCTGAATACCATAGAAACCATATATCAACCAACCAACCAGAATACCATAGAAACCACATATCAGCTCCCTAGCAACCACCAAGAAAACCCTAGAAACTACATAGCATCACCCCAGAATGCTATAGAAACCACAAAAAAATCCTTTAGCAACCACTCAAATACCCCCCCCCCCCCAAATGCATAGCAACAACCCAGAACAGTCTAGGATTCAACTCCTTATCAACCCTTCAGATACCCTAGCCTAGAACCTACATATCAATCACCTTAGCAACCACTCTGAATACTCCAGAAACAACTCAGCAACAACACAGAACAGCCTAGAAAACAAATAGCAACAAACAAAAACACACTAGAAACCACATGGTAACTCCTTAGCAACCATTATGAATACCCTAGAAACTGCATATTAGCAATCACCTAGAAAACCTTTGCAACCACCCACAACATCTTACCATGTTTTGCACAGGATGCACCACTTATGCACACCGTTGGCGGCACGGTGGCTCAGTGGGTAGCACCGTCACAGCAAGAAGGTCCCCGGTTCGAGCCCCAGCTGAGCCAGGACTCCTTTCTGTGTGGCGTTTGCATGTTCCTCCTGTGTCAGTGTGGATTTCCCACACACAGTCCAAAGACATGCAGGTTAGGTGGATTGGACTTGCCAAATTGGTCATGTGTGTGTCAGGAAGGTCATCCAGTGTAAAACCTGTGCCAAATCAAATGTGTGTGTGTGGATAATTCCCCTGAAGCAGGACCAACGCTAGGAACTTATAATATTTCACTTGTATTTTGTATAGGAAGATACATATTGTTTACAAATGTAATGATACTTCATGAATGCTCTTCTGCAGTTACATGCCCATTGGCATCTTGTTCCTGATTGCTGCTAAGATCATTGAGGTGGACGACTGGGAAATCTTCAGGAAGATGGGCCTGTACATGGTGACGGTGCTCAGCGGGTGAAGAAGCTTCTTTAATGTTCTCTTGCTGATTTACAGCTGCTGTTAGACCGGCCGTTTATTGTTCCCATACAGCTTCATATCAGCTCTGTTCACTCACAGATAAGAGCCTAGGACATTCAAAACTGCTCAAGCTGCAGATGTGCTAATAATACATTTCATAAACTCCAAATTTCCACTTATTTGAGTGATATAAGCAACTGAACATCAGTCAGGAGATTCTATAGCTGCAGTTAAACAAATGCCATCTGCACTCGTGTGGAATGGACCGAACGGATAGGTTTAGGTTGCACACTGCTGAGTCAAAACGTGTAGGATATAAATCCAAGTGACCTTGGTAAAAAATATACTGGATTCTTTTAACACCAAACCGCTTTTTTATACCACAAAAAATTTAAAAGATTTATTATTTTATTCTAATGTTCATTGCTTAGGACCATGTACATTGGATTGCGATGTTTAAAGTTTTAAAATATGTTTTCCTTCCACAGATTAGCCATCCATTCCATCATATTCCTCCCCCTGATATACTTCGTGCTTGTGAGGAAGAATCCCTTCACCTTCACTCTGGGAATGACACAGGCTTTGGTAACGGCTCTCATGATTTCCTCAAGGTGAGCCAACGAATATTCTAGCATCTGTATTTTCTGGGCATGTTGACTAAAGACTGGAGTGCTCTACATGAACACTAGCACTGCATCTGAAATCTAATTCTTCCATACTATATAGCAGTGTTTCTCAAACCTTTTCAGGACCACTTTATCTTCCAATTTTTTTCTGAGGACCACCTAACAGAATCCCACTCTAACACGCCCCCCAAAAACAACAAAATAGGAAGGATAAACTAAATTTTAAGTTTAATATGCAACTGTTTTAAGTCAAAAACTAATTATTCAAACACAAATGCAATGATATGATCCATTTTTTTGTTATTAAAACACACTCACTGCCCGCGATCCAGTGATGGTTAAGAGCTTGCCTAGTTTAGGTCATCTTTTCGCGGTACTCCAACAGAATAGTATATGTCCAAATGCATAGTATTCAAAAACCAGTGGGCGAAAAACCCCGGATGACCTACTACTTCCGCTGGGATTCTGAAGGGCGTATTAAATGGACACTTTACTATCCCATGAGGCCACGGGAGGGAGATTATAAATGGCAGTGAAGCGACGCAACAGAGTGCAACAGTACCCGCCCACTTTTTCAGAGGCGTTGGTTCCCGTAGTATTTTTTTCTAATAATTTCTCCCATAGAGATTTCTAAAAAGTCTCGTTATCAGCTACCAACCAGCTACAAGGTGAATCACAACATTTACAAAATTTGATTGGAAGCTAAACATTTTTTGAAAATCGGACAGAAAAACAAAGGTACAAGACTGTGTATTTAACGTCTTCAGTGAGGGAAAGAACTACAATCCCATGAAGCATTGCAAACAGCATGAGGTGACGTAGTTACATTGTACTTACTTTGTAATATTAAATAACTACATGTACTTATTATAGAGTTACTGTAATGATTGGCGGGTCAACGGAATGGGATCCAAATGCAAGCTTTATTATCAAGCAGAATGGTCTTAACAGGCAATGGTCAAAACAACAGCAAACGGGAATGTCAGAGGAAAAGCAGCGTCGTAATCGTTACACAGGCGGGTAGATCGAGGCAGGCAGCAGGCAAACAACAGTCCAATAATCCGAAGCAGTAAATCCAAAAAAGCAGGCAGAGAACGGGCAAAACAGGCAGAATCAGGAACAGGAAAACAAACACGGAATATAGACGCTCAGAATTGACCACTGTCAGCAAATCAAGACTTCGCCCATGTGTGTGAGTGTTTAAATAGTGCTGATAATGTGCCACAGCTGTCTGGGGTGATCAGTGACCATGCAAAGGCTTCTGGGAGATGTAGTGTGTATGTATTTGAGTGAGTGTGTGCTAGTTCCTGTGTGGTGAATTGTGGGAATTGATGTCCGGTGGTGAAGTGTGTAGTGCATAGTCCATGGTGAAGTGCTCCCTAGTGGATATAACAGGTACTTCAGCTGATGATCGTTACAGTTACGTTTAGTGTTTTGTTTAGGGTTAGTTACTTGTAATTATGCAAAATTTACTGTTATTACTATAGTAAGTACATGTAGTAACGTGTAAATGTAACCTTAAAATAAAGTGTTACAGCATAATCAAATTAAAAACAATGGAGAAATATAAAGCTGTGCATTTAAAAATGTTGACTATACATGTACTGAGTGTAGTATAAAAATCCCTAACATTTAGTTTTTTAATGTAATCTTATTGGGAATCGAGTATCCCAATACTTTTCATGGCCACTGCACAAGCAAAAGGTATAAATTCCTTCAATGCTATGAATAATTCTTTAAAAAATCTGAGAAGAAGCTTTTAATGTTGTGTTTTGATCATTAGTTTTGAGCTGTTTATAGCAAGAGTGCTCAGTCCTGCTTCTGAAGATCTGTCTCTCCAGTTTTAGACGTTTTATGTTTTTTAAACCCATAATAATCAATGAAAACCAAGTATTCTGCCTAGTATTATGCCTTTTATAATAACAAGAGTCTTTACTACAACAGCTCAGCCACTCTTCCGGTCACATTCCGATGTGCAGAAGAGAACAACCGGATTGACAAGAGGATCACTCGCTTTGTCCTTCCAGTTGGTGCGACTATCAATATGGATGGCACTGCACTGTATGAAGCTGTTGCTTCTATATTCATAGCCCAGTTGAACAACTACGATCTGGATGTTGGCCAGATTGTTACCATTAGGTAGGTGGGATATAAGCCAGTTGGTGTGATATAATAGAGTTAAGTGGCTTTGGGAAGGACAAAACCCCAAATAATACTTTTGTGACATGTTCATTTCATAGTATCACAGCAACGGTCGCCAGTATTGGTGCTGCAGGAGTTCCGAATGCTGGACTGGTAACCATGGTGATAGTCCTCACAGCAGTTGGCCTTCCAGCAAGTGATGTCACCCTCATCGTTGCTGTCGATTGGCTGCTGTAAGTATGTCTGGTTTACTTAATGTGACACAATAGAGTGGTGCAGGGATGAACTATATTTGTAGGCTGACCCAGATAGGATTTTTCCATTGGCTTTTGGATTATTGCAGAAAATAAATGTCTTAATTTATGTAGCCCCGCCCCTTTTCAGCGCTGCGCTCGTTCTGTTCTGTCTTCCGGTTTGTATTTCCACACTATGAAGGTAAGATCTTACGGAGTCATGAATGAACCGCTCGTTTTAAAATCTTCCCCACTGACATTTGTTATAGATCCATAGTGGTAGCAAGTGGAGGAAAATGTGCAAAATCCACAGAATAAGAAAAAAATGTTTTGCTGTGCCTCTGGATGTCAGAATCGGAATGCAAATAAATATAGTTTATTCGTTTTTATAGAATACCGTCATTGAAGACTAAACGCAGATGTTATTGTCGCAAGTCACAGATTGGACTGATGAAATGCAATGATTAATCTACTATTTAAGCATGAATTTGATATAATCAGTAAGTCTACATAATATTCACACATGGATTTCATAAGAGACATACATACATAGCAGTTACAGCATGAAATAATATTTAAATATATAATATTTTACATAGATAACATTTTTATTTCACAATTCTGACTTTTTTTCTTGCATTTGCGTGTTTATATTTCCCAGTCCGGACTTTTTAACTTGCAATTGACCGTTCCCTGGGAGTTTGATTGACAGGCGATCTAACCAATCATAATCCCGAATCCGCCATTTTGTCTGACAAAGCATTCAGGGGAGTTAATAGATTAACGTTGGCAAATTTGAACTTGAAAAATTGTGTGTACCCGCGTCTTTCCGCGCTCGAAACAACATTCCTTCTGATGTTCATTCATGTTTATTTGATGCTATAAATGAACTAGTATGAAGAGATGATCGGTTGACGAGGAGCTACAGCGATCTGTCACCACACATTAAAGAGACACTAGATGCTATTTATTGTTTAAACTTCTTTAAAACATTACAATATTTTGAATATGAAACTGTTTCATATCAAAAGTAACCTGCTCTGTCTTGTCTGTCGACATGTTGTCAGTGTCCTCTTTGCTCCGCAATGTATTTTTCACTGTGTGAGAACATGATGTGTGGCGTGAGAGCGCATGACTTGTCGGACATAGCAACAGTAACTAAAGGGGGCGGGTCTTTGCGAACGGCCTTATGATTTCTGAAGGTTCTTCATGTGACGCTAAAAATTCACATTGTTTACATTGATAAATAAAAATTGACATTGATTTTCCAATCAAATCAGCGATCGCTTCCGAACCATGATCAACGTGTTGGGAGATGCCTACGGTGCTGGAATAGTCCAGAAGCTGTCAAAGCGAGAACTCGAGAGGATGGACCTGATTTCAGACGTGGATGCGGCCAACCCTTTCGCCCTAGAGACCACGCTGGACGACGACGAGTGCGAGAAGAAATCTTACGTGAACGGTGGATTCACCATTGATAAAAGCGACGCCATTTCCTTCACCGAGACCTCGCAGTTCTAGAGGTAAGCGTCGGTCGCTGCGGAAAATGTGACATCACTGAAAGGAGGGTTCAGAGAGGTAGGAGCCATTCATAAAACCAGTGCCATGACCAGGACGGAAAGTCATTACCGAGGACATGATTGAGCGCAGACATTAGCAATACCTGCCCTTGCGGTTCTCCTTCCTTCATTTTCCCAACCATGCTCTTGAACTTACGTGTGCGCTAGACAGAGAGAAAAAATGGCCGTAAGGAAACTATGTGCTTCCACAGCTCATTAACATGGTGCCATGGTTTATGCAAAGTGGTTTTTCCTTTTATTAACTGCAGTTGTTTCCTTTGGTTTTGTACTAACAAATAACGGAGCTCTGTTCAATATTGCGCATCGATTTGAAAGCAACTCAGCAGATTAGTGTACAGTACGCATTTTAACAAAGAGCATGTTGCTAACTAGCCGATGTTATTATACACAAAAAAGCTTTTTTTTTCTTTGCAAATTATGTTCACAAGTTTTAGAGTGAAAGTTTGCCAGTTCTGTATTTGCACTTGTTATTGAGAGCCAAATGTTTATGAGCTTTGCGTGTCTTTTATTTCAGATTTGTGCCAAATTGTTCATATGAAGGGAACATTTTTATACAAACTTCTAAAATTACATTTATGAAATATTGCATGATAAGGATTTGATATGAAGTACAGGAATGGCCTTGAGAATGAAAATCAGATCTTTGTATACAATTATTTTGTCATGACACTGAAGGTGGCAAGCCTTAATAGTTTCTTCAGCAAGCCACTAGTTTTATTGTTTTATTGTTTTGTTGTTGTTGAATCAAAGCTATTTTGAAGTATATTTTTTAAAGACTAAACCGATGATGTTGTCAGTGCCAAATTTCTGCCAATAGAACCAGTTTTAAGTTTCTTTTACAGTATTTAATTTCTTTATATTTTGTGTTACATCAGAAATGAGAGAAAACGATCAAAGTGAAGCATTAATGGTCTGTGTTTGAGGTTTGGGAACTAAATTAACATCATAAAGCACACCATTGTACAACTGTATTTATACATTACAGTAGTCAAATTAGTTATACTGTATGATTCAACCAGTACTGTATGTGTATCCACAAAATAAAAAAGACAAATGTCAACACCTGAAATTGCCTAAATTGATTTTTTCATGTAACATACCATGAGATGTTGTCTAACAATTTTCAGCTTGTATTTTTTAATGTAGAGTGTAATGTTCTTGATATTCTTTGAAATATATATATATATATATATATATATATATATATACACTCACCTAAAGGATTATTAGGAACACCGTACTAATACTGTGTTTGACCCCCTTTCACCTTCAGAACTGCCTTAATTCTACGTGGCATTGATTCAACAAGGTGCTGAAAGCATTCTTTAGAAATGTTGGCCCATATTGATAGGATAGCATCTTGCAGTTGATGGAGATTTGTGGGATGCACATCCAGGGAACGAAGCTCCCGTTCCACCACATCCCAAAGATGCTCTATTGGGTTGAGATCTGGTGACTGTGGGGGCCATTTTAGTACAGTGAACTCATTGTCATGTTCAAGAAACCAATTTGAAATGATTCGAGCTTTGTGACATGGTGCATTATCCTGCTGGAAGCAGCCATCAGAGGATGGGTACATAGTGGTCATGGATGGATGGACATGGTCAGAAACAATGCTCAGGTAGGCCATGGCATTTAAACGTTGCCCAATTGGCACTAAGGGGCCTAAAGTGTGCCAAGAAAACATCCCCACACCATTACACCACCATCACCAGCCTGCACAGTGGTAACAAGGCATGATGGATCCATGTTCTCATTCTGTTTACGCCAAATTCTGACTCTACCATCTGAATGTCTCAACAGAAATCGAGACTCATCAGACCAGGCAACATTTTTCCAGTCTTCAACTGTCCAATTTTGGTGAGCTTGTGCAAACTGAAGCCTCTTTTTCCTATTTGTAGTGGAGATGAGTGGTACCTGGTGGGGTCTTCTGCTGTTGTAGACCATCCGTCTCAAGGTTGTGCGTGTTGTGGCTTCACAAATGCTTTGCTGCATACCTCGGTTGTAACGAGTGGTTATTTCAGTCAAAGTTGCTCTTCTATCAGCTTGAATCAGTCGGCCCATTCTCCTCTGACCTCTAGCATCAACAAGGCATTTTCGCCCACAGGACTGCCGCATACTGGATGTTTTTCCCTTTTCACACCATTCTTTGTAAACCCTAGAAATGGTTGTGCGTGAAAATCCCAGTAACTGAGCAGATTGTGAAATACTCAAACCGGCTCCTCTGGCACCAACAACCATGCCACGCTCAAAATTGCTTAAATCACCTTTCTTTCCCATTCTGACATTCAGTTTGGAGTTCAGGAGATTGTCTTGACCAGGACCACACCCCTAAATGCATTGAAACAACTGCCATGTGATTGGTTGATTAGATAATTGCATTAATGAGAAATTGAACAGGTGTTCCTAATAATCCTTTAGGTGAGTGTATACACACATACTCACTGACCACTTTATGAAGTACACCTGTTCAATTCCGCACTAACGCAAATATCTAATCAGCCAATCACATGGCATCAACTCAATTCATTTAAGCATGCAGACATGGTCAAGACGATCTGCTGATGTTCAAACGGAGCATCAGAATGGGAAAGAAAGTTGATTTAAGTGACTTTGTTGGTGCCAGACGGGCTGGTCTGAGTATTTCAGAAACTGATCATCTTTCATGTATAACCATCTTTAGGGTTTACAGAGAATGGTCCAAAAAAGAGAAAATATCCAGCGAGCGGCAGTTCTGTGGGTGAAAATGCCTTGCTGATGTCTTGTGCAGCCAACAAATCTGTAGCAACTGTGTGATGTCATCATGTCAATATGGCCCAAAATCTCTGAGGAATGTTTCCAGCACCGTGTTGAATCTGTGCCACAAAGAATTAAGGCAGTTCTGAAGGCAAACGTGGTCCAACCCTGTCTAGCAAGGTTTACCTATTAAGGTAGCTGGTGAGTGTGTATATAGATGGATGTTCATTTAATACTCAAGGGGAAATGGAGTAGACAAAAACACACCTGAGGCTCTCTGACAGAAACACAATAAGCCTTTTGAACTTCACAATCAACCAAAGCAGGTATTTCATTTTAATTGCTAATGAATGAAAGGCAATATTTTGCATACTGCAAAGAAGAAAGAGAGGATGTCATCAAAGCACAGTTGAATGTTCATCGGTCACTTTAGAAGATTTTTTTCTTGTGGAGTTTTTATCTGTTATTTATGGACCTTTGCCTTATTTACATAGAAATCATATCAATCGAATTTGAAATGTGAAATGGTGAACTCTTTTTATGACCATGTGTGATTCTACTGCACCACTGCTTCTAGAAAGGAGCCAGTTATGAGGGTTATATTAAGCACAAGTGCCATTTTTGTGTCACAAAAGTCTATTTTGGTCTCCATTATATGACACAAGCTTATAAGTTGAATCAGGTGTGGACTTTCAGGGGCCTCCAGGAACAGGGTTGAGAACCACTGTGCTTTAAAAACACCAGGAATATATAATTTCATTTCAAAACTACAATACAAACACAACTACACGTAACTGCTTGGAAAATTATGCAATGCCACAAGAAATCACTGGGTCTCTGCCTGCTTCATCTGTAGATAAAGAGAAGAACATTCTTGAAATAAATACCCTCTGAAGCTGTACAATCCTTGAAAAAAAAAAAAGTTTGCTTAATTTTATTAAATGTGCATTTCTAAAGTACTTAAGATCTTAAACCTGTACTTACTGATAATACAATATTAATGAAATAAAAGTGTATTTAAAAGAGTAAACTTTCATGATTTTTTTTATCACTTTTAAAATGTGCACTCTGTAAAAATATCAAATTAAGTTTTACTTTAAAGTACATTTCAAATCATGTTTTAATAATCATAATATTTTGCCATGCTTTAAAAAAGTACATTTATTTTGATGTGTTGACTAACATACTAAAGCCTACGTGAAGTACTTGATTATAATTGTTTTTTTTGTTCATTATGTTTTATATTACACATAAAACTTAAAGTTAAAAAAATAATGTACTAAATTATAACTTCATTACAAATGTTTAACAAACATATTTAAATACATGATGTACAAGTTTCAATAGAAATTACATTGAAGTATATTTAATTTACCATAAAGGCTTGTCAGTATATTCGGCTAACATTTCAATCACAAGTAATTATGAAATTACACAAAGATTTAAGATTAAATTTAAATATCTAATTGTATTTAATTAAAAAAAGAGAATACTATCAATAAATAGTCTGCATTCAGATTACAGCAATAATAAAAGTCTTTAATTTGTAATTTAAGCATATACATACCACTTCCTTATAGCACACACACGTGTTTAAAATGGGCATGAGTGGGCCAGAACACATCTCCGTATCAGTACCTCGTCTATCTCAGAGTCAGTGGCACCCTGACATCAAAAACAGAGACAGAGGAGGCTAAATGATCCATCCCACGATCGGCATAAAATTCCACTGCAATTATTTCTGAAACCGTGTGTGTGTGTGTACATTTGAGTAGTACTCACACAGGCTAGTCTATGAACTGCTTTGGGAGATGTTAAAAGGCGCTGAACCCGTTCCTGAACCTCCTCCCAAAGGTCAGGAGAGCCCAAGAGAGAGCTGTAGAAAATAACACAATATTTATCTTAAAAAAAAAAGGCATCACTATTACAATTGCTTAAGATCAGTGATTTAAACAAACCCCTCAAACCAATGTACGAAAACTCTGGCAGGTAAGTCGTACTGCTCCAGACAAGAATGATACTTCAAATTGTGTGATGTGGAAAGTCAGAGCTGGTTCTACAAAAAAATATGAATCAAATTCATTCATGCAACTCTACCTGGGGAACACACGCAAACATACCCATTGTGCCTCTGGCGTTCCTTGCTGGAGCGACTTGGGCTGGGAGATCCCTCATATCCCATTAGGGAATGATGACGGCCTACTTCTTCAGCGTAGTCGAGGAGATCATCTGTGTCTGAAGAGTCTTCATCAGCCATCTGATGAATAAATCAGATAATGAGATACATTAGCAGTTCATGTCAGGCTTTTCATGAGAAACACCCTCGTGAAAAATAAGTGCGCTTAATTGTATTGAATGTGTGCACTTGTATTGTATACTTAAAAAAACTGTACTTGCCGATAATTTAATATTAGTTAAATAAAAGGTCACTTAAATGTACTTAAAGAGAGCACACATTCAGGACTATGACCCTGTCTCAAATGGCACCCTAAACCTGGCAGTGTTCCTCTGAGTCCACAATTTCACGACATAATGCCACTTTGACTATCAAGTAGGTGCTGTGGAGCTTGGCAAAAGTCAAGGGTGCACCCTTCTGAAACCTAAAATGACCAATGGGACACCCTACGGTTACGAGGGCTTCATGCAGCGACCACTGTAAGTCCACAAGACCGTAAGCGCATATGAAGTGGGACAGGGCCTAGGTTTCGTAACACACTTAAGTACACTTTTAAAAAGTGCACTTTGTTATAATGTTACTTTAAAAGTTTTACTTCGAAATACATTTCATATTTTCTTAATAATCTTTTGCCTGTTTTAAAGAAGTATACTCATTTTGATGCTTTGAATAATGCTAAAGCAAAGTCAGGCCTCGGAGAGGCTTTTATTTAAAGTAAAATAAAACATAAAATGCCCAAAAAGGGGAATCAAGTGTTCATGGCAATGAAAGTTCCCAAAATAAACAGGGGATCTGGAGTCCTCGCTGTGACTGGGAGTTGTGAAGGCAGGAATTTTTAAGGGTATTCAGCACAGGTAAGAGGAGGTGGGGTCCCGACAGCCTCAGACGCTCCCCTCTTCAGTTCAAGGTGTGAGGGGCGGCGGCTGCTGTAGCGGCTCGGCATCCCGGGGCTGCGGTATTTGGTAACTTCACCCTTGAACAAGCTGTGAATCCTGTGTATCTTTGTATGTGCGCTCAGTGTTCTGTACAGGTGCTTTGAACAACTGGCACTCTGAGACCTGCGACTCCTTGTCCTGACTTAACAGGACATCCTGTTCCTAAGTTCAGGGTGCGTATCAAGGAGATATGCTTCCGACTATCTGTCCATGTGTGGAAAATTACCAGTTTTGTCTAGTTTTCTTAACCAATCCGAATCTTAGTAATGACGTAGTTAGTGGACTCTGTTAGAGAATAATTGTTGTGGAAATGTGAATGTACGGAGAGAGAGAGAGAGAGAGAGAGTGGCCTACAAACGTTGCTCCACGTTTGCCCTTGACTCATTTTGGATACACTGATCTTCCCGCGTCGTCAAGTCAGCTGACTTGTAGCGTCGCATCTTGTGACATCACACCCTGTTTTTGGTTCGTTTACATGTCTTTGGTCCGTGTTGCATTCATATATCAATCGAACCGCACCAGAGTTCGTTTGCAAGCGGACCGAGACCCATCTTTTTAGCGTTCTCGGTCCGCACCAGGGTTCGGATGGCAGCGTTCACATATGTTCAAACGAACCGCACTAACTGGGCAATCGCACCAGGGTTCGTTTTATTCGAACCAAACATGACAAGTGTGAACGCACCTTCAGACGACGACATCTTGTCTTCGTGTCAGCCACTGTAGCTTCTCTAAAAGTGCTTTGAAAGGGAGAGGTGAGCACGGTTCTGAGCCGTCGGTTGCAATTTGCAACCTCGTCGCTAGATGCTGCTAAATTTTACACACTGCACCTTTAAACCAGCCTGTTCAAGTGTAACGGAGGTCAGCTAGTAGTTGCTGTGTGAGTAAACCTCACTCCTCTGACCTCGAGAGATGCGACAGACGCTAGAGGTTGCGGCCTTTAGCCTCCTTGTTATAGCGTCCAACTCTCATGCCGGAAGACCGGGGTTCAAGGCCCGCTTGGAGTGGGTCGAGTAGAACCCGGGTGGAGGGGTTACATTGGTGCCGTGACCCGGATGGGAGTGGGGTTTAGGGGGGTGAGTGTAACGGAGGTGAGCTAGTAGTTGCTGTGAGAGTAAACCTCACTCCTCTGACCTCAAGAGATGCTCTAGCGACAGACACTAGGGGTTGCGGCCTTTAGCCTCCTTGTTAGAGCGTCCTACTCTCATCCCGGGAGGCCCGCTCGGAGCGGGTCGAGTAGAACCCGGGTAGAGGGGTTACACAAGCTCACATTCATCTGCCTCTACTTTTGAGTTCAACACCCACATGTCAAAATCCAAACAACAACTGATGTATAGAACCAAGTCCCTGCCCTACATTCTGTTCTTTTTTGATCTGTTACAGTCGGATACACAATACAGAAGAAAAGATGTTGCTACAGCCTTTCATAGCAAGTATATTCTTTAAAAGTATATTATTTCCATAATAAAAGAATATTAAATGTACATCTCTTTCACAACGGTTTTCCTCATCTAACTCTTCCATTAGTAGTTATTCTACAGTATTTTGTGTTTAATGGATTAATAGACAGAGAATGACAAACAATATTTACAACTAACCCAAGGTCTGGAATAGCTTCTTCTCAGGTCTCCTGAAGAAAAACAGGAAGTACATAGTATAAGTATGGTTTACCAATTAACATTCAGTTGGTTAAAGTCAAACATCACTAAACTTATTCAGATCTACAGCATGAACAAATGTGACAAATACATTAATGGTGTTATAGCATTCATACCTGCTTCTCTGGATGGTTTTGATTGGTGTGGTGATAGACTCCTTAATCTGGAGTTTCTGTCAGAGCCGGGTGAATAACGGGAAGAGGACTGTCCACCTGACCTCTGTACCCACCGTGGGCAAAGTAAGCACAAACACACAGATGTTCAGGTACTGAGGGGCCAATTGCATAAACTTAGCCACTAAGAAGAACTAGTTTGACCAACTAAGAGTTAACAAAGGGGTAATCAGTAGTAGTTTCCGACTCAAAATAGACAGATCTACTGTTTTATGTAACTGATTTTAAAAAGTTAGGATCAGTCTTAGATGACTCACTTTTAAGACTAGTCTAAGCAGTTTATGTCAAGTCTTTTATGATGAATCTTGTGGGCTTGATCCAAAAAGCTTTTCTGCCCTCTGCTGGCTATCACTAACTCATCAAAAACCAAAACAACCAACCAGGATCTCAAACCATTATAATACAGCAGACCATCAAGGTCCATTATTCTCACAACATTTTTTTGTTCACTGGAATACTGTATTTTTAATTTTTTATCAACTGAACATGTGGATAAAGCTGAAATAAAATATAAATATTAGTTGAAAAACTTAAGCTAAATGAAAATTAGAAATGTTGCCTTGGCAATAAACTGAAATAAGTTGAAGTTGAAGCAGAAACACTATAATTATTAACTGGAAATAAACTAAAATAAAACTAAAACTGAAATAAAAATACATTAAACCTAAAAAGAAAAAAATTACAAAAGCACATAACAAAATTACTAAAAATTATATATACAGTATATATATATGTATGTATGTATATGTATATTAAATATATATATGTATTTATATATATATATATATATATATATATATATATATATATATATATATATGTGTGTGTGTGTGCGTATATATATATATATATATATATATATATATATATACAAGTATGATGACATTTGTGTATGTATATATAGACATTATATATATATATATATATATATATATATATATATATAATGAGGAGAAATAAGCAACATCTGATACCTGGTCTCTGTTGCGGTGTGATGAGGTGCTACCCTGTTTCCGTGACTTTTTTGAGGTTTTCCTCGTCATTGCCCTCTAAAGCAAATAAAACATCTTACAAGTTCTTGCAATCATTATTATTAAAGCGATACAACTAAAATTGTTCTTCCATTTCAAAATCTGTATTTTACCACAGGAACACTCAGGAAGCCATTGTTACTGGAGATTTCACTGATTGTGGTCTTTGTGGAGAACTCTAATCTTGGAGAGATTCCCTGAGATGAATCAATGAATATAAAGACAGATTTTCCATTTAATAATGCATAGCAATCCATTATTGTTGCTGTTAAGCAAATAAATTAAATTAGCGTGGTAGATAAATAAGCACTTACAGGAAAAGTGGGATGCCGTGACATTAATACCTCTCTCTCTACTCCGGAGAAAGATGGGACCAGCTTTGGCTCTGGGAAAAGAAAACTTCGAGCATCTTCTTCAAAACTGGCCAATATTTCTCCAGCTGTAAAAGGGCAATAAAAAGCAAATAGAGATTGAACTGTAGTCAGCATTTTTCAACATGAATAATTTAGTAATGTTGGAGAAATAATATCAGTTGTACCTGGAGGAATCAACTGAATGAGTTCTATTTTCACTGTTTCGCCTGGGAAAGAGGAGAAACACACTTGTGAAAAGGAAGTGCGCTTCATTGTACTTGTAGTGTACTTGAATCTTAAAAATACATTTTTAAAAACTACTTACAGATAATATAGTAATGAAAGTTTAAGTCTACTTCTGTATCACAAAGAAAGACATCTGAATTGTCAAAGGGTTAGTTCCAAAAATGAAAATTCTGTCCTTTATTCCTCACCCTCGTGTCGTTCTACACCCGTAAGACCTTCGTTCATCTTCAGAACACAAATTCAGATATTTTTGATGAAATCTGATGGTTCAGTGAGTCTCTATTGCCAGTAAGATAATGAACACTTTCAGATGCCCAGAAAGATACTAAAACATATTTAAAACAGTTCATGTGAGTACAGTGTTCAACCTTAATATTATAAAGTGACGAGAATACTTTGTGTGCGCCAAAAAAACAACAACTTTTCAACAATATCTAGTCATGGTCGAATTCAAAACACTGCTTCGAAGCTTTACGAATCTTTTGTTTCAAATCAGTGGTTCGGAGCGCCAAAGTTTTTTCAGTAAATTTCCAGTATTTCAGACAGAACTCATTTTTTTGCAGTGAGAGGCGCCTTTTTTTTAATTGTTTTCTATTGTCAGTGAGCGTTCTGCGCGCGTTTTTGCAGGAACGCTCTGAGCACCTGATGTTGAAAAAAAATCAACTCTGAGCAGAAAAGCGCCCGACATCATTCGCATTTTTTTTCCATTGTCCAATTGACCCTTCGCAAACAGTTTGATTGACAGGCGATCTGACCAATCATAACGCCGAATCCGCCATCTTATCCGACAAAGCCGTCAGGGAGTAGCCTATAGTAGATTAACATTGGGGAACTTGGAACTTTGTGTGTCCTCACGTCTTTCCGCGCTTGAAACAACATTCCTTCTGACGTTCATTCATGTTTATTTGATGCTATAAATGAACTAGTATGAAGAGATGATCGGTTCACGAGGAGCTACAGCGATCTGTCACGACACATTAAAGACACACTAGACGCTATTTATTGTTTAAACTTCTTTAAACAATGACAATATTTTAAATGTGAAAATGTTTTATACGTTGTCAGTGTCCTCTGACCTGAAAAACGCGTTCTGTGTGATTGGGGCCTAAACGAGGCTTCGTTACGTCATAAGTGTTGCGCAATTTCAATAGTCCACGTGACTTTGGCAATTTGATACTTGAACCAAACCACTGATTCAAAACAAAAGATTCGTAAAGCTTCGAAGCAGTGTTTTGAAATGGACCAATATTGTTGAAAAGTTGTTGTTGTTGTTGTTTTGGCGCTTTCTAATATTACGGTTGAACCACTGTACTCACATGATCTGTTTTAAATATTTTTTTAGTATCTTTCTGTGCATCTGAAAGTGTTCATTATCTTGATGTCAATAGAGACTCACTGAACCATCGGATTTCATCAAAAATATCTTCATTTGTGTTCTGAAGATGAACGAAGGCCTTACAGGTGTAGAACGACATGAAGGTGAGTAATAAATGACAGAAATGTCCTTTTTGGGTGAACTAATCCTAAATAATAAAGGAGGAGGGAATAAGCAGTCGCTCACACTGCAGGAATTCGGCTATTGCTGCAGGATCGGTGCCATAATTCAGTATCTACAAGAAAAAGTGGGAGTTTACAAAACACAGAGATGGCTTTTTAAATTTTATTTAAAATAGATAGAATGATAAAATCACACCACCTTTTCAAACCTTATTTTCTCCCGAATCAGCAATGGAAACACTGCAGGAAGACATTCTGACTTCCTATATTGATTCAATAGACTCACACTGAGGTAAACATCATCTTTGGCTGGGAGATGCACACCTGGACAGGTTACCTAAAATACAAATATGAATAAACTCTCCATATTCCCAGCTAACAGAATGACAGTGACATAATGTCTGCACTGCATATCCTATATACTGTCGCCATTTCCTGACCGTCTCTATCCTCTATCATAAATTCTCACCGCACTCAGGTGGAGCTCAACGATCACTTGTACTGCTTTGTGGGGCATACTGTGTCTTGTTGTTACTGCCAACGAACTGTTATTTTCCCGAGATCATTTATGGTCAATCCAGGAGAGCGTCGCGTTTCCATGGCACCGCGTGCAGCGGAAAATCCAGCTCATTTCCGCGATTCAATTTATTCGAACAGTTCGTTTCAAAGAACCGATTCAAACACAATCCACTGATTCTTTTACGTCACGACGAAATTGCGCCGTCACATTCCCTGACAATATTTATTATTTTAGTAAAGGGTGCCATTGTCATTTCATGTCTCAGCTCGTAAAAAAGTTTTGTTAAGCATAATATAATTTTAATAATCTCAAACATTAATTTAAAATGTATGGATGCATGATCCTTTTTAAAAATGTTTTTATTTTATATGATAATTACTACCGACGTTTTCTTTGTAACATTCCTGACCCACAACAAAAAAAAATCATAGTATAAAACACTATAGAAATAAAAACATAATTGAAAGCGGCCCATATTATGCTATTTGTACCAAGGATTTGACTACAATAATGGTTTCTCAAAAAACAAATAATTCGGTCATTTGTGAATCGGTCCAACAGATGAAGATTCTTCTCAAAGTAAAATCAGACTTTTATTTTGTAGCGGATACTAACCGGAAATCAAATGTGACAAAATGTGAGTTGTAGTTTACACTATTTTGTCACACCAACTTTTTTTCTTTTTTTTTTTAAATGAAAAGAACGGTGTACGTCATATATGTACCAATATATAATTAATATTTACATATATATGTCTTGCTCAATCATTTCTCAACGAGGAAACTTGGAAAAACAAAATTAGAGTTATTATTGAATTATTGCATAACTGTTTCCCTCTGAGGTTCCATAATAAGAACAGTTTGTGTTTACCAGACGGTGAGATAAAATGACAAGACAAATTTTGCGTGCGTTTGGTTTATATGGTCATCGTCAAGGGTATCAGAAATACAGCTGAATACCAAGATTTAAAAAAAAAAAAAACTGCAAATAAAACTTGCACTTCAGATTTACAACTTAAAACAAATCTACCCATCTACATTTTTAGGTACAATAACAAAAGTAAATTCAAAGCAAACACAGCATATTAGATTTAGCTGATAACAGAATACACTTTACTCCAAATTGTCAACTGACTGGCCAGCGAGTGCTGGACTGCACATGCTAGTTACAAACCATCTAGAAAGAGCAAACATTCGTTTATGGTCAGAAATATCTGAAATGAGCATGACTACGAAACAAAAGCTGAAATCAGTTCAAAATGTAACAGTATCAGTGGCATTTTCATTGTATTAGAGCTAGTGCCTGACAGTTTTGTAAGACACCATTTTGTAGGAAGAATGAAAAACTGTTTAGTTAATTCTTAATAAACATAAGAAATGAATGTCAAACCAAAGGATAAAAACATGTATGGAGATATGATCAAATTTAAGCAAAAGTGCATCTGATACTTCAGTTCTGAGAGCTCTAGGCTGCCAGCATGACGTCTATATATTGTTTTAAAAGGAAGAAAGAGAGGAGGGTGAGGGTCATTTCCCTTTGGCTCTATTCTCCATACACACTCTCGTCACTGTAGGCGATGTAAAGGAAGAAATCTTCTTCGTGATGTTCCTGTGTGCGAGAACGTGAAACGATCAGAGGAACAAAATAAAATGACTTTGATAGAGGCAAAGCAATCAGAGTGAAGGAAAGAGAGAAATACCTGGTACAACTGGCCCATGGTGGCAGAGGTAGGCGGAATGACATTGTTTACGAAGAAGAAGAGAGCATCCTCGGCTCTCAGGTGGATTCGTTTTCGGATGAGAAAGTAAAATTGGCCCACTACAAAACAAAATCCATAGTATAAAACACTACAGAAATAAAAGCATACTTGAAAGTGCCCCTATTATGCTTTTTTTCGGGTATTACCTTTACATATGCCGTGCTTTATAGCAGTTTTGAATGTAAAAAGGTCTGCAAAGTGTCAAAGATCAAAGTGCATGATAAATGGAGTTATTTATCATGCAATTCGCATACTATCCATCCTAAATAGTATTTAAAAATTAGAATTAGTGTCTCAAAAAAACCTGGATGGTCTACTTTTTCCGGTTAGAATCTGAAGTGCAGATCCGTGTACAGTGTAATGGCTAATATTGCCCACAACCCCTTGTGCTATGGATAACGATTGGATTAGAACTACAAATACAAATACAAAAACTACAAATATGGTGGATGTGAGAGACCGACAGTTAAGCAGAGCGGTTAAGATAAAGGGGTAATCATTTAACCTGACGAAAATATTTTTTATTAATTGTTATCCACGTTATATTTAATCTAAAACAGCATTGTGCATTTTTATAACGATGAGTTTGGTCATTAACCTTTAAATGCATCATTATGCAAACACGAGGAGACGTCCCAAAGATTGCATACTCTTCTGCTACACACTCAAAAGTATGTATTTTTTCTTCTCAAAAACAGTACATACTTTTGAGGCTTGGAAGAGTTTTGTGTACGTCAACATGTCTAGAAGAGGTTTTCTGTGCTACAAAAGCTAATCCATTTTGCATGCACGTCAAAAGAGTGAGGACTCGCGTTTCGAATTAATACAGTAGGACTGACGCTATCATTAGTGTTCGTATCACTGTGTATCAAGTGCTGAGGAAGATCCGGAGCTGAAATTCAGATATGGTAATGGGTGTTTTGTTTCTGACACGCACTGTAAGCGGTCGACCAATCACAACAGACTGAGAAATATGACCAATCAGAGCAGAGTTTGCTCTCGGATATAGGAGGGGTTTAGAAAGACGTTTCAGACACTGTAGGGGAAAAAAAAAAGTGATGCTGGGATGTACATTATGAGAAAATAAGTGTTTTTTGATCTTGGATGTGTGTAAATCTATTGTACGAGACCTCCAGAACAACATTAGGCACCGTTAGAAAAGCATAATAGGGGCTTGTTCTTTTACAATGCCAACATAAAAATTCTAAACAAATTTATTTTCAGAGTAATCACTACCATTGCAAATAAACATCCTTTAAAAATCTTTAGAAACCTAAAGCAACTTACCCGTCAGGTCAGAGGGGACCAGGTATTTCTTCTTGTCTAGGTCACCTATTCTGGCTTTAGGAGCTTTTTCCACAATTACCTAGTACAGAATCAAACACTTTTTTTAGAGTAGAAATGGTAGAGTTTGTACAGTTAACAGACTTATATGAAACTTAATGATTTACTCATTTGATTTAGCTCATTGGTTTCATATTTCAAGCCCACCAAGGGTGATTTTTGACAGAGTGCAAAGAGGATCTGAGAAAAGCTGTGCTATTTTTGATAATTAGGTTGCAGATGAGGAACAAGATAACCATACGAAACACTCCTGGACCCAAGACTAATGAAGACTGCTATGTTGCTTCTTAGAAAATTATTCATGCTTTTTGGCCATGGCTCTCTTCAGATATGAGTGAACTGTAAGTCTTGTTGAATGTGTATCTGTGGACCGATTTCCCTTATAAAAAATGGTTTCCTCAAAATGAGTTTCAAAAGTTGTTGCAATGGCTTCTAAAATATGACAATAACTTCATTTGATGAGTCATGAAAAGAGTCACACATTGGCTATTCCCGGTCAAAACTGAGTGACCATTTTTTAACACACGTGGAGAAAAAAAAAATCTATATATCAGATATACACAGAAATAAGCAGTGAGACTATACAACATCCACAGTGCAAAAGATTCAATGACCACGAACAGGCAATGTGTAACCATTTCCGAAAAGCGATAGTTCACCCAAAAATGTAAATTCGGTCAACTCGACCTCAAGTTGTTCCAAACAAGTATACATTTCCTTTTTCTTTCTTTGGATATTTTTAAGAATGTTCGTAACCAAACAGTTGTGGGCCATTGACTTCCACAGTGTGGGGGGTGGGGGGAATCCCTTCATTCCATATCATTCCAACAAAAACAGACATTACATCAAATTCAACAGAGATAAAGGACAGTAGAGAGCTGTATAATGTACACACACTGTAATATTGTGTACAATATTTAGAGCTAGTGTTGATTTTGCAATCAGTCATATTTGTAAATCAATTTAAACCACTTTTTTTATATGTATGCTACAAAATATCATCTTATTGTGGTTGTGAGGGGTCTAAACAGAAAAATGTGTCAAAATTTAATCTTAAAAGTATTGTTTTTTGCTGTTTTACTGACTTGGATATTTCTAAGGTAAACAAAGAGTGGATGTAAACATGTTGACTGGCTATTTTAAGATTCACCACTTCAACATGGAACTAAATGTATTATTTTCCCCCACAAACCCAATATAAATCAGATCACACACATCGCATTACACTAAAGGAGTTCAATCTTTTCATCGAACCACGTGGATTAAAGCAGATGAGGCCATTCCAGAAAACACAAACCGAGCTGAATGAATGTTGAACGGCTGAACGAAGTGATTTATAACCGTTCAAATAAGCTGTTAACAAGCAGGACATACTTTTTTGTTTTAGTACTGATAAAGAATTTCAGATGAGACACGAGCCTGGCCTTTAGCAGTTTCGCCCTTCAGGTGCTACTGAAGATAAAACCGTTTGTTTTCGACTAACTTATACGAATAAACGCGAGACGAGTTTGTTTTATCGCGGACGGACCGTTGAAATCGTGTAGATTCATCACGCCGTTCACGTTTTACTGGTTTGTTTTGGTTCGATACAGCGCTGAAACAAAGCTTCTGTTTACACAATTCAAACGATACAAACCGACTTACAGGAACCCTGTCTGGGTATTTCTTCCTGATTTTCTCTCCCTCTGATCGCCTCTTCTCGAAAGGATGCTCTTCTTTGTATTGAAACTTCATGGTTGTTGAAGGAAGAGTGAATTTGTCTCAGAAACAGACAGAGGTGCAAGAGATGTGACCAACGCTTCTCTCACAAACAGCGGCTGTGCTTTCTCTCGGCGCATTAATACGGACACAGTATATTTACATGATTTTTGTCAACTCAAACTCGTGTTTTTCTGAAAACCACACACCCGAGAAGAATATTTAAAATATTTGAAGCAGGGCTTATTGAGCGAGCTCGACTTTTAATGAAGTATTTTCTGACATGTCGTTATGTTGTGTTTGTGAGGCAGGGACTACTTTCTCGGTTGTACACACTGTAGAATTGTCAAGCGGTGCTCCGGTCAGTCATATGACTACCATCACTTCCGGTTTCCAGAGTGACGCAGAGGTGTTTTAATTAATAAGAGCAAATATGCACGCGGTCATTCGTTCATTTATTCATGAACGTGTACATAAATAAATATCTCTATTAAAATATTTAATAGAAACAAAAAAATATTTCTATTTTCTATTAAAATTAACATTAAAAACATTTAATCTTTTTGTTTTTTTAAGACACAAACGCAGACCAACCATTACTTCACTGCAAAAAATATAGAATCGTTTTTATCTTGCTGTCCAGTAAAAAATATTTCAATTCCTTCAAACTATTTAATGAAGTTTATGCTTAAAACAAGAAAAAATCAGGTATTCTCATTAAAAGTCTTATCTTATACAATTGTAATTCTCTCTCTCTCTCTCTCTCTCTCTCTCTCACACACACACACACACACACACACACATACACGTGTATATATATATATATATATATATATATATATATATATATATATATATATATATATTGCTTGCTTGCATTTTTAATAAAAATAAATAAATAATAAAAATCAATGAAACACAAATGTGATGTTAAAGTCATTTTTGCTCATTATATGGTTGAATTAGATCATCAAAGATCAGCAGCAAAGAAAGAGCATTTAGTTATTGCATGTTTCTGTAATACTGTGTTTATATTTCTCGGGTTTTATTCATTTTGAGGAATACTGAATCTGTTTTTGTGCAAGTGTGATGAGTAAACAAAAAAAAAAAGTACTTATTTGAAAAATTTTATTGTAAATTTCGCAAAGACCCGCCCGCTTTAGTTACTGTTGCTATGTCCGACAAGTCATGCGCTCTCACGCCACACATCATGTTCTCACACAGTGAACAATACATCACGGAGCAAAGAGGACACTGACAACGTGTCGACAGACATATGAAACAGTTTCACATTTAAAATATCGTAATTTTTTAAAGAAGTTTAAACAATAAATAGCGTCTAGTGTCTCTTTAATGTGTCGTGACAGATCGCTGTAGCTCCTCGTGAACCGATCATCTCTTCATACTAGTTCATTTATAGCATCAAATAAACATGAATGAACATCAGAAGGAATGTTGTTTCAAGCGCTAAAAGACGTGAATACACACAATTTTTCACCAACTTTATCTACTAACTCCCCTGACTGCTTTGTCGTGGTGCGTTAACTTGTAATGAAGTAATCTCCAACAATGTATATATATATATATGTATAATATACAGTCAAACCTAAATTTATTCAGATTCAGACTCTATTCACTAGAGTTTTAAAAAAATGGTAATAAAATGTGACAAGAACTCAAAGTTAATAATATTGAAGGGGGTGGATTCTGGAATCAATATAAATCTTTTGAGAGATTCATAATCATGTAATCAATCAACATTTATCTTTCTAAATATAAAATTATTTGAATGACTTCTTCAATGTGTGTTAAAGCATTTATTTTCCTTTTCATCTTCAAACACTAGACAATAATGATGAATATTGTCTGTACCTCTCACTGAGAGAAAAATACAATTTATCAGTATATTTTGGGAATATTTCCTATTCTAGTTAAAGCCTGGGCCGACCTCAACATGACTCATGTGTATCTTTGTGCGCTGGTGTTCTGTGTGCAGGTCTGGTATTGGTGGACAACTGCCCCTCTTGGCAGCATTTTCATGACTTAACAGGATATACTGTGCATAAGTTCAGGGTCCGATCGTCAGCATCGTGATGGATGGAGATATGCTTCAGACTATCTGTCCATGTGTGGAAGATTACTAATTTTGTCTATTTTTCTTAGCCAATCAGACTCACTCAACCTGAAGTAACGATGTAGTTAGTGGACTCTATAGAGTATAATTGTGGAAATGTGAGTGTACGCAGAGCGGCCTATGAACTCCTTGTGAGATTTGAAGCGGGACTATTCTTCAGTAAATGTTTTTTAAACTCTGACTCCAGGTCTTCATTCATCATATCTAGTCTTTTTGGTCTTTAACTGTAAAATTCCCCTATAATATAAATACACACACACTCCCAAAAAGGCTACATACTAAGCTTTTAATGGTCTTAATCACAAATTATTGGTCAGGAAATTAACCAAATGTATGCAAATGCACTATTTAAAAATCCATTGCTGTCTCAGAAAAACATCAAAGACAGAACAACGCTTTTGGCAGAATATGGGAAGTTTGATTCAGAGTTGTGTGGAGTGATGAATTACGATGAAACACGAGTTGCATGATGATGGAGAGCCTTTTTAGCTGCTGGTATTGGTGAGCTACTTCACCGTGAAAAGAAATGTAATGCTTTGGAGAATATTGCAGAATGTCCTGCTTCCTACAATTGAAAAGTTATCTAATCTAAGAATTGGGAATTGTTATTTTGCAACAAGACAATGCTTCTTATCAAATTGCAAAGACAACCAAGAAGTGGCTTGAGAACAAGTCCATCAGGCTCATGTTTTGGCCTGGTCAGGGTCCCTATAGTGAATATTTGGTCTCACATTAAACTCAAAAGAACTGGGAGAAATTTTTCAACTACTGTTTGAAGTCATCGACATTGACTCTTCGTCCTGTAAAAAACTGTCTGCAAGTTTACCACACAAACATTTAAAGAAAACAAAGGGGAACGCTAAGTTACTTTATCGACAGCATTTGTGCAATTCTTACTAATTTCCTGACCATTAATTTGTGATTTAGACCATTTAAAGACCACTAAATATATCGCCTTGATTGGCTTGGCCCTTTTTTTTGCCCAGGAGAGTGTGAGTATATACACAAATACATACACACACTTTATATTTACTTAAAAAAGTAGCAGCAAACGGGTAGAAAACATTTGCTGCCTGCTTCCAAAATCTTTTAGAAGGAACTATTAATAACACAGTAAAAGAAAACTGAACCCAGAGTATAAGATAGTGACACGTTTTTATTAGTAACGTGCACAGGTCTATGGACTTGAGTCCCAGGAAGCTGCCTTGAGACTTAACAAGTGTTGAATTGATGAGAATAGAACTGACATTATCTGACAGGTGCACAGAGAAACAAACAAGGCCTTGAGTTTAAAAAAAAAAAAAAAAAAAAAAAAAAAAAAAAGGTGTCTGTTGCTCAGTCAGCTCTTCAATACAATGAAGTACAAGTTTTATAAATTCAAGTCTTGCCATTATTACATTTTCAGGAAAGGAAAAAAACAAAAAAATAATTGTAAAAAGGCGCCCAAGTGGTAGGATTTCATAATCAACCACATACATTCTGTAGAGAAGAATTAGAGCAGAAAGGCTTAAATCTGTTGTTTAGCTTCGTCAAAGCTCATATTTCATTACATCCTCCCTGATAATCATGATAAACTCATTTACTGCCAAAAATAAAACAGGATAAGAATTGATCAGAAGAATAAAACTTAAAAATTTGCAGCAGAGATATGGAGAATACTATTCTTCCACATTCTGAATTTGGACAGGTCTACCATACAGTCGTTAAAACCCATGTTTTCCAAGACAGTACCTCAATAATAGCATATACAACTCTACAACAATAACCCTGAAATCTACTGGTCTGTCATCAATAGTTTATCCAGTGAACTCTGTTCGATGTGCAGGGTGTCGATGGCTTTTTTTTTTAGCCAGTCCATTTAGCAGATCTCCGTTTGCGCCAACCTTTAGCAGTGAGGTATGACGTCCCAAGCTGCGATTGAAGACAAGTCATGAAAAGGTCTCTTATCTTGCCTCAGTATCCAGCCACTCCATTTCTTCAAATAATTAAAAAGCAAAACAGCAGATGTCCTCATACACACATAGCCCAAACATAACTCACACACGATCAGCATAGGTAGAACTGTAAGGCAGAGACTTCATTCTGAAGAAGGGAAAAAAAAAAAAAAAACCTAGGCAAAAAAGCTTCCTGAAACATCCTAAAGTTTGCCTTTTTCATCCCCTTTGAGTTCAGGATTGACTCTCCTCCTGACAAACCTTATGTAAGGCCGTTTTTAGAAGGCGATGGAGTCAAGAGTCAGGGCAGAATGGGCAGGCGGAGGTCAGAGGGAAGCAGCTGGACAAAACGAAACCAAAAAAAGAACGGACTTAAGGAAAGCCCTCGGTCGGATGATCACCAGAGTCGATGCTGGTGGAGGTTTCTGCTCAGGACGGACCGTACATCTGCGGTGAACCTGAAGAGGGAACACATATTGAAGGAGTTAGTAAGCAGCAGTAAAGCACAGCAGACATGAGTAGCGAACTTCATCCCTATTGTTTACTCTTCACTTCCGTTCTCACACACATTAAATCATTACACAACGCTTTTCAAAATGGCAGTCAACACCATTCATGCATGAACACAACAGTGCCATAAAGGAGTTTTTCCACTGCATGGTACAGCTCGCCACGGCTCGCTTTGGTGCTTTTCCACGGTATGGTATGGATCGGTACAGTTAGCTTTGGCGCTACGCCACTTCATGATACGGCTCGCTTTGGCGCTACGCCACTTCATGATACGGCTCGCTTTGGCGCTACGCCACTTCATGATACGGCTCGCTTTGGCGCTACTCCACTGCATGATACGACTCGCTTTGGCGCTACGCCACTTCATGATACGACTCGCTTTGGCGCTACGCCACTTCATGATACGGCTCGCTTTGGCGCTACTCCACTTCATGATACAGCTCGCTTTGGCGCTACGCCACTTCATGATACGGCTCGCTTTGGCGCTACGCCACTTCATGATACGGCTCGCTTTGGCGCTACGCCACTTCATGATACGGCTCGCTTTGGCGCTACTCCACTGCATGATACGACTCGCTTTGGCGCTACTCCACTTCATGATACGGCTCGCTTTGGCGCTACTCCACTGCATGATACGACTCGCTTTGGCGCTACTCCACTGCATGATACGGCTCGCTTGGGCGCTACTCCACTGCATGATACGGCTCGCTTGGGCGCTACTCCACTGCATGATACGGCTCGCTTGGGCGCTACTCCACTGCATGATACGGCTCGCTTGGGCGCTACTCCACTGCATGATACGGCTCGCTTTGGCGCTACTCCACTGCATGATACGGCTCGCTTTGGCGCTACTCCACTGCATGATACGGCTCGCTTTGGCGCTACTCCACTGCATGATACGGCTCGCTTTGGCGCTACGCCACTTCATGATACGGCTCGCTTTGGCGCTACGCCACTGCATGATACGGCTCGCTTTGGCGCTACTCCACTTCATGATACGGCTCGCTTTGGCGCTACTCCACTGCATGATACGGCTCGCTTTGGCGCTACTCCACTGCATGATACGGCTCGCTTGGGCGCTACTCCACTGCATGATACGGCTCGCTTGGGCGCTACTCCACTGCATGATACGGCTCGCTTGGGCGCTACTCCACTGCATGATACGGCTCGCTTTGGCGCTACTCCACTGCATGATACGGCTCGTTTTGGCGCTACTCCACTGCATGATACGGCTCGCTTTGGCGCTACTCCACTGCATGATACGGCTCGCTTTGGCGCTACTCCACTGCATGATACGGCTCGCTTGGGCGCTACTCCACTGCATGATACGGCTCGCTTTGGCGCTACTCCACTGCATGATACGGCTTGATACGGTTGGCTTTGGCGCTTTTTCAGTGCATGGTACCGATTGGTACGGCTCGCTTTGGCGCTTTTTCAGTGCTTGATACGGCTCGCTTTGGTGCTTTTCCATGGCATGGTACGGATCGATAAGGTTGGCTTTGACGCTTTTTCACTGCATGGTACTGATCGGTACGGCTCGCTTTAGCGCTTTTCCACAGCATGATACGGATTGATACGGTTGGCTTTGGCGCTTTTTCACTGCATGGTACCGATCGGTACGGCTCGCTTTGGCGCTACTCCACTGCATGGTACGGCTCGTACCGATATTAAAATGGTATTAACTGCAGTGGAAAAGCAAACAGATCCAAAGCAAACCGAGCCGTGTTGTGCCATGCTGAGATGAATCACGCAGTGGAAAAGCAAATCGAGCCATACTGATTTGAAAAGGTGATGTGTAAACACTACAGACCACTGACTGGTCCGAAAGAATCTACAAGCGTCATTGGCAGTAGAGGTGGCACAACTGTAATGATCAGTTTATAATCCCGCCCACTTTGAAGCAGCACTAACTGCAGTGGAAAAGCAAACCAAGCTAAAGTGAGCCGAGCCGTGTCGTATCATGCAGTGGAAAAGCACCATAAAAATTTAAGTCAACAGCATAAAAATTATCGTTCCATGTTTTATTTACTTTTAAGATCCTTACCTTAGTGCATCCAGCATGGGCAGCAGGTTAAGAAGTGCTGTGTCACTGGGGTCACTAAACCATGACTTTATGGGTATTGCATTATCTATGGGTCAGAAAAAGAAATGAAGAAAACAATTACACATTCAAACCAAACACGTTATAGAGGAAAACAACGTTTTCTCAGTTGACTACTTTTATTGAAAGGGTTAATCAATTAAAAAAATGTGCTTTCAATCAAACTTGGGTGCCCATGTGGTAGAAAGGTGAAATAAATTCTGAAAGCGGTGATAGCAGACTAGAGAAAACAAAAAAAGGCTGTTGTATTCCCTTTTGCCAAATGTGAAGGAACACTTTAACACCCATAATGCACTGGGCATATTGCCTTCCAAAGCCACTCCCAGTCTGCTACTGGATAGGCTTGACTGGAGTCAAATAATGCTTGAGAAGGAAATATTTCTTAGCAAACTTTTAGTCACAACAATATTGACTATTGTTCCTGGGTGCAAGAATCCAAAGAATATGGGAGATGACAAACATTGCATGACCAAACCGGAACCCTGGTCTCATCGAATCCGCTTATCAGAGAAAGCGTTAACTACAGTATGAACTGACAATGAAATCTATGGACTTGTAAGGTAATCAGCTAACCTACCTAGATCTTTTTGTTACCGTTTAATTATATTTTAATATCTAAATGTTCATGAAAAGAAGAAAAATTTAGAAATCATTCGGAATATGCTATGGACATCGGTTAATGCTCATCTTTGCTCGCTCCTTTGAAGTTATCTTGAGTAAAACAACTCCTTATTTAACAAAGCACACGCAAAAGACCTGAACCAGAAGAGATGCCATCTGATTTACAAAATATGGAAGTTAAGTTGCGTAATGTAAACCATAAAGGTTTAGCGTGAGTAAGTAATTTTCGGTTTCTAGCGAAGGATCCTGAGCATTGTAGGCAGTCTTCACGAAAGCCCTGGAGCTGTCAAAAGGACTTTTATTCACTAATAAACAGGAATTTCTCTGTCCAGGTACAGTGGGGAGAACAAGTATTTGATACACTGCCGATTTTGCAGGTTTGCCCACTTACAAAGCATGTAGAAGTCTGTAATTTTTATCATAGGTACTCTTCAACTGTGAGTGACGGAATCTAAATCAAAAATCCAGAAAATCTATACATTGACTAAATGTGCAGATTCATTTATCATTGCTTTGCCAATTTTCTGAGATGAATTATTACATCGATACCGCCAAATTCTACTGTACGACAGTAATACATTTCCATCACAATTTCTTTAAATTAAACTGAACTTTTATTTTGACGGGTAGCCTGTGCATGTATAATATGATAGTTTTCTCAAATGAAAATGTAAAATGCTCATGAAGTGACTCTCAGAGCAGCTCTGGAGATGAAGTTCATGCATTCATATCCTAGTGAGGTAGCAGAGACTGAGAACACTGCGAGCGTCACGCGTGCTTCAGGTGTGCATGTTAAAAGAAATCGCGTGTCTGTGTCATTCATTCACACAAAGACATGCAGAACATGTAGGATTCATATTTAAATAGTCTTTTTGCGGTTTAATATTCACGGACACTAGTCTACATCATGGCTTGATTTAAGTGCACTGACCTACTTTTTATTTGTTCATCAAAAAATTTTAAAAATTCTGCGACATTCCACGCTATAGGCCTACAGTAAATTCAGTTATGACTGGATTTCGCAATTCCGTCTGCGTTTTCTGCATTGCGGTCCTATAATATGATATAATACTTCCTATTTTTACTTATGGCGTACTTTATGTCAAGCTGAACATGCTAAACATGGTGAAATGGCCTAAAGTACACAACCACAGACATCATGCAGGGAGGCCAGCTGGACAACTGCTCGGACACCAGTTAATCCTGCAAAGGAAGCAGTACAAACTACAGCGCGTTGTTGAAATCACGTTATAGTCTTACCTGGATGACTGCGATATGCCCCTGGCGAGTTGTCAAGAATGACTACACTTGATAAGTCATCATGTACAACGGACAGGTCTTTAATATAACTACCTGAATCCAGTGTACAGTGCTGCACAAGATAAAGAGACGGAAAGTATTGTTGAAATACATCCTTGACTGATTTCTGCCTTTTCCTTATTTCTCATAGGAAAGGTTTAAGAACAATGAAATGAACAGAGTTTTAGTGATTACCTGTCTGTAGTATCTTCTTTTCAGGATTCCCTTGTTGTTATCCAGCTTATCAGCTACTGCGGAGCCATAGATCTCCATACTAGCAGTGAACACTACTAACTCATACCACTGACTGACCACCTCTAAGAAGAAGTCGACATGCGGCCTTTTATGTACAAAGAATCTGACCGGGTGTTTGTCTATTACCACCTGAAAAAAATTACAGTTTACATGAGAAAAGGAAATGAGACATTTGGAGTTTAACTAAGGATGAGATAACAATGATTCATGGTTACCTGAAAGGGTTTTTATAAAAAAAAAAAATAATAATAATAATCATCATCATCATCATCAGGGCTGTACACGTTATGAAAAATTGGTCTGTGCGATCAATAAATTTTCCATTGTAGCATGGGTGTGAGACAGACCCGTTTGTTTGTATATGTGCTTCAGCTTTCATGGTGATGAAACGAGAGCCATTTAATGTGTATCACATTGTACAAACACATTTGCACTATCTAGTAGCTACTGCTTAATGTTTGACACATTGTAGTGTGTCAGCTCAGAACAGCTCAGAACACATTAAGCACAAAAAGCTGCAAAAAACAGCCTAACTCAAAGCGGGACTCGTGCTTTGACTCAAGCCTCGTTTTCACTTTCGCCTAGCACCTCTGACTTACACCTCAGATGTGTTTAGAGTTCACACACCCACAGTTTTACTATTTTCTAAAATGTTAGTGGGATGTTCGGAGAAAAAAAAAAAATCTTGGTGAGAAGTAATTTGGCAGAACAATGTCAGATCATATTGTCAAACTTCAAATCTATGTTTTGTTTTTACAGAAAATGTTCTAGAAGATTTAAAATTTGTTTTGGAAGGATGTGTATACTTATATTGAGGATGTTTGATTAAAGATATTATTATTAAGATATCAATACAGATATTATGTGTGTGCACGCATATATACACAATATATCTGTATTCCGAATATCTTTATTATTAATCTGTATAGTTGGGCATTGTGACAAATATTTTATTTTTATATAATATAATATAATATAATATAATATAATATATACACATACACTTGTGGTATAAGTGTGTGACCTATGCTACAAAACGTTACCATTAATGTACAACCCTGATAATAGTCATTATTATTATTATTATTATTACTACATTTAAATATTTAATATTAATAGTTTTTTGTCATTTTAATAATTTAATTATTTTACTTTTAAAATTACAAAGTAATGTGATATATTAATATTTAAAATTATATTTTATTATTATTGTTATTAGATTTTTATATTAAAATTGTAAAAGTAAAATAATTAAATTATTAAAACGACAAAAAACTTAATATTAAATATTTAAATGTAGTAATAATAATAATAAAATATAATTTTAAATATTAATATACCACATTACTTTGTAATTTTAATAACTTTAAAATTAATTTTAAATAATTAACTAATAATTAATTTAACTTTAATAATTTTAAGTTTTGTAATTTTATCATTCTTAATATAAAAATAATCATATTTATTACTATTATTATTATTATTATTTCGTAAGAGCAACAAAGAACAGCTGCTATCTGATGAAATATTTTAGAGCCAAGCATAACTAGCCAAGAAAATATAACTAGAAAAATATAACTGTAAATAGAAATTTTCCTGGCCTGGAGTCACAATCCCTGATATTTCTAGGTTTTCCATCAGCGTGGGAACCTCGACCTATAGAAGTGCATTTTATAGTGCAAATTTAATGTACTCCGTAACAAAAGTATTTCATCTTACTTTGAGGATGAAGTCTGGCGGTGTACCAGGCCGAACTGTAGGTCTGAGGACTCCATCGTGATGCGAATGGATCAATGTCTCGTCAAGATCTAAAACTAGGATCTTTCGCTTCACGGTGTCTGAACATAAATACAAACACAATGAAATCAATAAGTCAATGAAATCAGCAAATGAAAAAAACTTTACAAACCCAACACTGCGAATTCAGCTGTCTCAGTGACAACTAACACTCAGATTGTGAATGTTAAATCTCACCGACAGCTTTCTACTTCTAACTTGAAGAAGAAAAGATATACTCACTGATTCTGTTTCTGGAAATGGGTGACAATGGTAAAATGTCATATCGCACTGTTTGATACTGGATTATCTAGAACAGGAAGACAAAACAGGAAATGGCCACCTCAGTACAGCGCAGAGCATGAAACATGTACAATGCAGCAGAAGACATTATGTCCACACCTTTTACAGTTTATTTAGCATGCTATAATGGTCTTAATAAAATTAAGTATTCAGAACATACTAGTTTCTAGCGACAAATGAATAAAGGACTTTTAAACATCACATGAAAGCACAATTAAAAAAAACCTTGTCTATAACTGGCGAAGCAGGTTAAATTTCAATCAATCAAACTAGATCTATCCATACATCTAGGTGAACTGTTAATTATGTTGTTAATGTTGTGTACTTATTTTTTGGTATTAATATTCCTTGTTTTAAAATATTTAGTCATATATATATATATATATATATATATATATATATATATATATGTATAAAATATTTTATTTCTATTTCTATTTCATGAATATGATTTATTTATTTAATCGTTTTTATTTTTGTTTGATGTCAATCTTTGAATCTGGAAAACAGAAGCGCCCTAATGCCAATGTTTAATAGTCATATTTAATTACATATTGTTTTTGATATGATTTTAAGATTTAAGATACAGAGATACAGAGATATATATATATCAAAATATAAAAAATATATTTATATATAAATAAAATGATATACGTAATATGAATTATACACATATATAATATAAAATATATAGTATATATATATATATATATATATATATATATATATATATATATATATACACACACTTAAATATATACGTGTATATACCCAATAAATAAACAGTACACATATATACATATAGAACGAACTTTTATTTTGGATACGATTAATCGTTTGATAGCACTACTAATGTTATTAAAAACATTTCTAGAACTTGACAATTCAGCTGCTCATTCCAGGGTTTCTGTGAATTAATCAAAGCAAACTTAAAGTGTCCTGGACTTGCCTTATTTCACAACCGGTCAATTAGCAGCTTACTTAAGTGCGCAACCTTCTGGAATTAAACCGAGCTTAAACTCAGATCACTTTCTCTTTAAGAGGTCCGAGACCCTCTGCTTCGGTCCACCGCTCGCCACAATGTGGATACTCTTCCTCTCTTTCTCCAAATCCCTCTCTTCTGAGTTATCTTTAGCTCTCCCAGCTGTCTAAAAGTGTCAGCGGAACTTAGGAGAGCACAGCCGAGCGAAACTGCCAGGGTGACTTTGAAAAGAGGACTGTTTATTCCCAACTTGCATTAGGCCTCAATAAGGACTCATTCATAACGTCGGGTCAAGTTGAACCCGAATCATGATGTAAAGCACGTTTAGAGAAGCGTCTGCAACTCCAGGAACCGGTCCCAGACAAGTAATACTTTAATAATTGCATCTTAATGATCATCTTAAAGATTATTATACAACTGGCTTGCCAAAGCCTGTTGTGTACAGGGGGATTACAGTCTGTTCTCCTAGCCAAAGTGTTTACATACTCTGAGCTAAAGCATGTGACTCATTTATCAGCTAATTCTTAAAAACAATGACCTATTGGATATTCACAATTCCCCTATATTATTATTATTAAATTATATTATCAATTAATAAATCCTCTAATTATTTTTAAAAAAATCTTGATGTTACTTACCTTTAAGCTCACAGTAAAATCAAGTTTTAGTACTTCACCTCAAACTTATTTTACTTCAAGTCAGTTTATCTAATATTTATATTTCATTCAAGCTTAAAAAAGTTAGTAAAAACAACAACACTAGTTGTAAATAATTAAACCCAAAATGAAAATATAACTAATCGTCGAGCCAAATCATATTTTACCCCAATCTCATCCTGATTATTACTATCTTAATACATATATATATTGTTTAAATTGTTAATTATGTTTAGCATTTATAATAATTGCACTATTTCACTACTGGCTGTATATCCTCTATATAACTGTGCGTGTGACAAATAAAAATCTTGAATCTTTAGGCTCATAACAAAATGTCATAATCTTTTAGAAAATAACTAACGTTGTTTTACAACAATGGATCATATTTGACTGTTTATTAATCCTTCAGACACACACATTGGCAAACCTGCAGTCATGAGTTTGCAAAAGTCATTGAGTTTAATGGAATCAGTTATTACAAATAATGGACACATGTGTCTCTCTAATGAAATCACAGACAACTTGCACATAATATAACAAGCCATTGAATACTTATAAGGAGAATGGGAATGAATAACCAAACATGTTATGAAAATATTAGTCGGTTTGACAAGCTTTCCCTTCACATGAGCGTTCAGAGGCAATGCCATGCAGTAAAAGTTGCTCAAACATGAGAAAGACACTCACCGTTCGTATGTGCTTCCTGAGGATGTACAGAAAGAAGCTCCATAGCCTGGATGTCACGCCGAGGAAAGTGCGCACACCGAGCAGACACTGGCGCGTCTTCAGCATGTCAACCATAACACCAGAGTCCGTGAGGTGTGATTTACACCGCTGACACGAGCAATACAACACACCTGTGGAAAGAAAACCCTGCCAACCATTCACAACTTCACACCGGAGCGTCCCGACGCAGCTCGCGCGCCTCGATATGATTCAAATAAGCGTGTGGAAAAAGTGCAGCGGAAAAGTGCCCGTGTAAAATATCAGTCGGCGAGTGTCTTTATCTTTAGAGAGGTAGTTTCTCCGTCCAAAGGCTCGTTGGCTAAGATGGTCAAACAAACTGGAGTGTCGAACAAATGTCTCCGTTCTGCCAAAAGCCGCGAGAAGTACGACCGTCCATCTGCTGCAACATTAAAACGACTATGTATATTCCGCCTCGTTTAGATAATCTTAGAGGAAGCGAAAAGAAAACGCGTACAATTTCCCAGCGCTGAGAGCAGTTTAAAGCCAATACGGTAGAGCAACACGGGCCGCCATCGCTTCCTTGACGTCACTTCCGCGAAGAGACATAAAGTTTATGCTCACGTGGCCGCGGTGCTTTTCAAAAAAGACCGTTGAGTTCTCAGTCAGTGTTCACCGATGAGAATTTAAAGCGCTGGAAGCTCTTGTCATTTTATTTCTTTTGAATTGATGACAGCGCTGAGGCAAAACATGTTGTTGTTCCTGTGGTATTAAATTAGTAACAAATAAAAAAGATTTTGCGTAGTGAGGGGATTTCGATTCAATGACTCGAATCATTTGAATGAGAGAAAGATTCATTTAAAGTCACAATGAAACCAAAATGTAAAATTCTTATTTTTTTACGGTATTTTGGAGTGTTTGTCATTAATCATCATTTTTTTTATTCATGTGCATCGTAATCTTTAATCAAAATAATTTCCCCTCCCTTGCAGCATCTTCTCTGATGAAATGTTTACTGGCATGAGATCGACCAATAGCAAACCACAACCAATCTCAAGTCCCGCCCTACATTGTTTCTTGTTTGCCAATTGACCCTTCGCAAAACCCGCCCGGTGTTGCAATGCCTGACAAGCCATGTGCGGATCAAAGAGGACACTGACAACGTATAAAACAGTTTCATATTTAAAATATTGTCATATTTTAAACAAGTTTAAACAATAAATAGCATATAGTGTCTCTTTAATGTGTCGTGACAGATCGCTGTAGCTCCTCGTGAACCGATCATCTCTTCATTCTAGTTCATTTAGAGCATGAATGAACATCTGAAGGAATGTTGTTTCAAGCGCGGAAAGACGTGAGTACACACAATTTTTCAAGTTCATCAACATTAATCTACTATAGGCTACTCCCTGACGGCTTTGTCGGATAACATGGCGGATTCTGCGTTGCCATTGGTTAGATTACCTGTCAATCAAACTGTTTGCGAAGGGTCAATTATCTTGTCATTTTATTTCTGATGACAACGTTGAGGCAAAACATATTATTTCTGTGATATTAAATTAGTAACAAATAAAACAAAAGATTTTGCGTAGTGACGGGATTTCAGTTCATCCCAATGACTCGAATCATTTGAATTCACTCAACAAAAGATTCATTTAGTAGCCGTTTAAAGTCAAAATGAAATCAAAATGTAAAATTCTTTTTTTTTTAAGGTATTTTTGGAGTGTTTGTCATAAATCCGTGCACATCATTATTTTTTTTTATTCATGTGCCTCGTAATCTTTAATCAAAATAACCTCCCCTCCCTTGCAGCAACTTTTCTGATGAAATGTTTACTGAGATCGACCAATAGCAAACCACAACCAATATCAAGTCCCGCCCTACATTTTTTTCTTGTTCAAGAAGCTAATTCATGCAGACTTTAATTTAAGCAAATATTTTTGGTGACAAATGAGTCTTGTTCTGTATTATAAGTGTTACTCACTCAATCGATTCATTATATATATTTGCAGTCAAATAAAGGTCCATTGTCTCAGTGTCGCACGGCTTGTACAGAAATAACAAGCAGTTGTCCAGTGTGACGAATTCGCATGACCATTTGGAAAATTACCAACATTTTTTTTTCCAATCACGTGGAATCCTATTAAAATGACAGAATTTTATCTGCAAAAATGGACTCATATAACTCGAATCTTTTGAATTCATTCACCAAAAAGATTCATTCAGTAGTTGGCGTCAAGCGAGTGTCTTTTTCTGTGTTATTTACTCAATTAATTAGTTAAAGATCACGATTACTCACTGAAAGAAGTCTTATTATCCTTTATTATGATTTTTGTGTGTTGCGAGACCGCAGAAACCATGTTTAAGGACAAAGCTGCAACTTGCCACAAAAGTAGGCAAGGGAATCTTAATGTTTCAAAGATTAAATCAGTGAAAACCCAAACTAAAGTGTGTAAAATTTGTTTGTATTTGAGTTCTAGTATTATTTTTAGTGATAATTTTGTAAAAAAAAAATTAAACTGTAGTTTATGATGTTTGGAGCATCATGTCCGATCTCATATGGGACAAAGTTTGGGGAGATTTGGTCAAGATTTCAACCAATAAGAGAGAAGTTATCCTCATATCTCCACATGCATGAACAAAACAAGCTTAGATATAAATCAATAATAATAATAGTTGGGCAATTATGCTTAAAATATTTTCAAATCAGTGCTTCAATATAAATGTTTTTTTAATCCACCAATACAAAAACTGCAGAACATTACTAAGAACAGTGGTTCATCAGTTCATATCTGTCGAAACAACATTCTCAAGCCTAGTCTTGCCATAGCTGAGAGACAACAGACTATTTGTTTCATAATAAAATAAAGAATCATAAATAAATAATTTATAAAGTTCGATATGATATTCCCAGATTTAGGTAATGATGTGGGCGGTCTTCATTCACACATCAAGATCATCATCTGGATCCTCCTCGTCAAAGTCATCACTGGCATCAGGCTCGTACATGATCCGTCCCGAGCCGGGAGTCGGCCTCAGAAGAGCTGATTTTCTGGGGGGGGAATTACATATTTTACATGTATCTACTACAGCAATAACAGTAAAATATGCATAATTACATGTAACTAATCCTAAACCAAACCTTAATCCTAACCATTTAGTAAGTATATGTAGTTTATACAAATAACAAAAGCACATAATTGACCCTTCGCAAACAGTTTGATTGACAGGCGATCTGACCAATCATAACCCTGAATCCGCCATTTTGTCTGACAAAGCAGTCAGAGGAGTTAGTAGATTAATATTGGTGAACTTGAACTTCAAAAAGTCTTTCAGCGCTTGAAACAACATTCCTTCTGATGTTCATTCATGTTTATTTGATGCTATAAATGAACTAGTATGAAGAGATGATCGATTCACGAGGAGCTACAGCGATCTGTCACGACACATTAAAGAGACACTGTACGCTATTTATTGTTTAAACTTCTTTAAAAAATTACAATATATTAAATATGAAACTGTTTCATATGTCTGTCGACGCGTTGTCAGTGTCCTCTTTGCTCCACAATGTATTTTTCACTGCGTGAGAACATGATGTGTGGCATGAGAATGCATGGCTTGTCGGACATAGCAACAGTAACTAAAGGGGGCGGGTCTTTGCGAAGGGACAGTTATTAAAACTTTACAATCAAAATGAAAACTGAAAACATAAAAATAAAAAACAATTCAATATTAATAAATACAATAATAATAATATACAAGTTATACCAAAGAATACATCTATACAAAGATGATGCACTTACATTGCAATGAATGGGAAAAAGTACAACGCACAATATGGCGGAATATAAAAGAGCCAATCGGCAAATGGTAAAGTGATCGTGTCACTGCAGCTGCTTTAAGAAGCTCCGGTTGCTATTGAAACAGTTAATGTTCTGAGACACGCGCTTATTACTGCACATGTTCAAATGTTTTTTTTTCCCATCATGATTTAAGTGTTTAGAAGCAAAATTTATGAGACAGCTGTTATCATATTTTAGTGGTGATTTTAAATATGAAATTTAAATCATAAGCTTGGTGAACAGCTTTGGAGAAATTGAGAATTCCCCATTCAAAGAGATAGGAGATGCACTTGCATGACTGAGGGGCCGTTTACACAACAACACTTTCAAGTAAAACAGGAAACTTTATGCGTTTTGGCCGTTCATTTACAAGACAACGGCGTTTTGGGGACCTGGAAATGAAAACGTTTGAAAATGGGTTTCAAAGTGCACTTTTTTGAAAACAATACCGTTATTTCCTCAGTGTAAACTACAAAAAACGGTGACATCATGCGCATGTGTATTACGTGTTCAGTGTTTCTTTTGTTATATTGCCAACTACTGTCCTGGCATGAATAATACAGAATTTTTAGACGTTTTCACAGATCCGTATGAAGGGCGATCATTTGGACAACTATACGGGAACCAGAAAACAGGAAAAAATCAGTTTTTAGTACATTATTGTCGCGTAAACGTACCCTGAAATAGCTGTCCAAGAGGTGTTTCAAAGATGGCCGCCGAGTGAAATGACTTGCCTTAAAGGGACTTTGATTTTACTAACGCTTCCTTCACGTGTTATCGGAAATGTCCAACTTCCCACTTGTGATTATGAGCTTGTCACATTCAAGTGCTTTGTTTTCAGAAAGAACAGAAATGATTATTATATATCATTATGGCTTCTTCTATCCCCGAGCTTCCCAGTGGTAAATACGACTTGAAAGGGCGTTTATGTCCAATTTTTAACTAGGAAATTCGTGAAAGCAGCATAAGATAACACGGTTTACATCAATAGAGGTCTCTTACTTCTCTTGGCTAAATACAAATGGCAGTGCCACTTTCTCCTTGGCTTTTCTCTCCTCCTCAGACAGGCGTAGATTGAAGGTCAAGTTTAATGTCGGATCAGCCTGCTCAGATCACAATGAAAGACAAACAGTTACAACAAAAAACCTCCATCGAAAGGCATTGAGAATCAAAGTGCTCTGCTCACCTCCGCCACATCTTGCTCTTTCTGTACATGCCCAGGTTGACGGGTTTTGGCCCGTACAGTAAGGGTTGCGTCCTCAGACACACTGAAATACTCTTCCTATAAATTGATAAAACATATATTGATGACAGTTTAGTATGAAAGTTTGTTTCCACCACTAAATAAGACTATTGCATCTCACAATTGTGACTTTTTTCTCTCGCTATTGCAAGTTATCACGCATTTCTGAGTTCATCTCACAATTCAGATTTTTTTCCCCCCTCAGAATTAAGATATAAACTCACAATTGCGTCTTATAAAGTCAGAATTGCGTGATATAAAGCCAGAATTTGGAGATACAATCGCAATTCTAAGAAAAAAAAAAAAGTGTTTTTCCCTGAAAATTGGTCATTTTAACACACAAGTGTTCAACTCTCACAATTCTGACTTTATATCTCACAATTCTGAGATTGCGAGATGAAAAGTCGCAATTACCTTTTTAATTTCTATTTCATGGTAGAAACAAGCTTCCATAGTTTAGAATCGCATGTTTATTCAAAGTAAAAACTCACTCTTACCTCTTGCATAACTTTGCCCGACTTCATGCGTCGTGTGGTCGTAGCCAAAGCATGATGTTCATAGTTTGCAGGTGCCACAGAGACAACAGTACTGGCTATGTGACTTACACTACCTACAACACTTTGCAAATGCAAGTCTGAATGCAGGAGAGCGATAATGGTTTTAATATCTCCTCCTAGTGGTCAGTGGAAAAAACAAACAGGAGCATTATTTCCTAAATCTTGAATTTTGTCAACAATTAAAAGGCAACACAGTTTGTCAATGAGATGTTTCACCTTTTCTGAGCTCTTGAATTCTTTGACAGATGACAACAGGGTCATGATGTCTCAAAACCAATGAGAGAGAGTCAATAACAAGTACTGACGCTTTGGCATGCTGCGTGTCTTTGATGAGCTTAGTGATGTGTTGAGAAGTGAACTGATCGACGGTGAAAGAAGATCTGCACATCCAGCCGAGGGGATCAGGGAATCCCTTATGAAAATGAAGCCTTTAAACACACAAAACACATGAGAAAGTATTTCAATGGCAAAAAAAATATATATATCTCAACTAGTGTGATGAGACTCCAAAATAGGCTGTCCTGGTCTGTCCTGAATGATAAACGAATGGTAGTATGTTAATCAGTAATATACTAATATTAAAAGAATATTACACTTTTGCTGTTGTTTATATGCACTTACAAAATGCGTTAATAAAGAGCAGGGGAAAACAATGGTAAAGGAAAAAATAATGGATAAATAACAACATACATAGCAAAATATGGTAAAAAATAAAATAAAAATTATGATAATAATAAGGTAGCAAAATAAGCACGCTTATCAATTTAAAAATATAAATATTCATATCCCAAAGGCTGTGGATATTATTACAAATTAATAAAATCATTTGATATGGCTAATATATTTTACTGTTGTTTATGCACTTACAAAATTTATATAAAAAAAACAGCAGGTAAAAACTATGTTATATGAAAATAATTATAAATAATTAACAATAATTGTACTTAGGTAGCAAAATAAGGTATAAAAATAAGATACCAAAATGACTTTATTTTTCGTCAAAGGCTGTGCATATTTTGTGACAAACTATTCAATCACTTGATACTATGGCTGATATTAATACTTTTGCTATTGTTTATGCATTTACAAAATGTATGTTAATAAACAGCAGGGAAAAACAATGGTAGATGCAAATAATAAAAAGGAACTAACAATATTGTACACAAAATATCCAGGCTTAACTTTTTTTTTTACAAAGGCTGTGCAAATTGTCACAAATTAATCACTAGATAATATAAATAATAGAAATATTTTTGCATGTATAACATTTATGTTAATAAACAGTGAAAAATAACGGAAAAATGCAAATAATTTAAAGTAACTAACAAATATCATGTATAGTTAAGATAATATCTACCAGGCTTATAAGCTTCAAACAAAAAATGTGACAATTTCTAGCACAGATTCTTCAGTCACTTGATACTTTTATCATGAATAAAATATAATATTTCTGTAAAGTTTCATTTTAAGGTCATTTTTGCACAATAAACTGCCTATTGTGGTGTTGACACAAATTGTAAAATGTTAAATGAAGTAAAAACAGCTGAAAACCTCTGCACCATGACATTTAAAGAAATGATGTGCATCATAAATTACACATTGTCAGTTCACTTTAACTGTCATACATTTATATGATGTTAGGTGTCACCATATGCATAGAAGCATGTCTCAACTTCAAGTCACAAGAGTATTTTTATTATTATTCTGCTCACTTCTGCACACAGCTTCTGTCCAAAACAGCACACACTTCTGCTTCACTCGCCTCAAATCCCAGCACATGGACGTCCTCGCCCCTTTAAAAGATTTGAACACGAATCAAACAATATCCAAACGGGTAACAACTTAATGGAAGTCGATTTAATAAGTAAAAAATAAACAACTGCAGAACTTGCCTCTTCAAAGCTGCATTAATAAAACACCCGAGGATGCCCCGACCGCTGCATTTCACAGTATCTGAAAAGAGAAACGCATAATTAAAGACTATTCTCAGCGGGATAAGACTATGTTAGGAATGATGTTACCTTGAATGAGTGTGAATCCTCCCGTTTCTACTGCCTGTAGCACATCTAGCAGCATGACTTGAACGCTCACAAACGCTATTAGCTAACGGCTAAACAAATCACTTTTGTGCTTAACAAGTTACTGTGTGGCTTATTACAACAGGACTAGCGATTAAACATTTTACAGACGTAAGTAAAAATGCAAAACGCCTGGTTATGTAAGAGTTATGACAAAATTCACGACCAACACGAGTTTGATTGTAGCGAATACTCAATTTCCCATAAAGCACTGCGGTCTTCCTTCTGCATCGCTGTTTGCAAACACGAGGAACACATTCGCGCCACCTACTGTGCTGTAGCATAGATTGGGTTCATATTAACGAGAAATGTGGGAAAATATGCTATGGAAGAAGTCACATTGAAACCGACATTCTTCAAAATATCTTCTTTTGTGTTCGACAGAAGAAAGAAATTCATACAGCTTGAGGGTGATTAAATGATGACTTTTACATCACTTTAACCACGACTAGTGTTATCAGTCTCGTTATTTTTAAGTCTGAACAGCAAGCATATCTTTATCTTAGAGGCTGTAAAGCTATATAATTGTCCTCAAGGGCCAACATAACATAGATTTTAATCAACATTGCCCTCTGTTGATATTATACGGAGCTCATATGCTCACTGAATTGCGAGAAAAGAAAAATAACTACGATTTCCGTCTTTAAAAAAATATTTATACACGTGTATGTATATAAAATTATGATAAATACTAATTTATAGGATATAATTGTGTGTGTGTGTGCGTAACAGACAGTAATTACCCATAAACTTTCCCATTTCTGCTAAAATGAACGCGCCGCGGATCAACTCCTCCATGACGTCATCAGCGCGCGCCGCTGGGCTTCAGTCTGCTGGCCTCTGGAATGGGTAGATATCATCATCAGCCCATGTTTCACCATTGATTTATTGCACGAGCTCCACCGAGAGTCTGTATTTTTGCCCGTCGTCTACACGATGCGATGCGGAGGTGAGTGTTTTCGTCGCAGGGCGTTTGCGTGCGCGTGAAGAAGCGGCTGTTTGAGTATGTGGGAAGAGCGATTAGCCAGTTAGCGGCGGTCCGGTGGAAATCCCAGCCTCTCGTTTCACTCCTGCTTTAGTTTCAAACACGCGTCGACTAGCAAAGTTTGATTGAAGCGAACGCATCAAACCGTTTTGTGCAGATGGACGATTAGCGTCTGGCTAGTGAAGTTAAAGGCTTGAATAGCCGCTGGCTAACGCTCGAGTCTTCATGAAAACATCTCTACTTGTGCCACGATTCACTTCAGCGCGATGTCAATACTCTCACACGGATTTCTGACACCCAAAACGTCTAAATGTACGTTATTGCATTTTAAAAATGTCTTATATATGCCATTTAATTATTTCCGTTTTCCTTTTATGTATGTTTTTTAGTTGAATAATGTTTGTAGACGAAGTTTCCGTTTCATGGAAACTTTTTGTTTTTGCAAGTGATGTTTGATTTATGAAATTGGATATATTTAGGAAGTCGCCAGTGCATTTTATCCACCGGGAATGTAGCATCAGAGGTGTGCTTTTACTACGGAGCAATAATTGGGATGTTGGGACATTTTATGATGTTTTAGGTAGATCTAATCTACGCAAGATACTTGAAGAATGCATAAAACCTACTTAACTCGATTTGAATTCGTGTGAAATTTACTGGCACACAAAAAAATGAAGATATATTTTCAATATACGGGCATTTTCTGATATGCTAAGTATCAAGTGGTGTCTGTTTCTTTAAGAGAACATGGACTCTTAAAGAATGGATTCTGTTTCTGCACTTTCTTTCCCTTTATTGAATCTTCCCTGTATGAATCACAGGACACAATACAGTTAGCCTGGAAGAAATGTATTTTGAGTGCCTAATTCTATTAAATATCGTGGCTGTTACTCTACTTGGTTTTTATTGAGTTTAGTTCTGTGAGATATTATTATAAGCTTTGAAATATTATTAAAAGTCACTACAAGGTTGTAGTAATAACAGTAGAGTATGATGTCGACGTTAGCGATTAAAATAAAATGTTGAATGATTTGACTTGAATAGAAATAGAAGTTTGCAAGATTCCCCTTTAACGGCACTGATGAGGTTTAGTGATGATGCTTGTGTTTTGCAGTTTATTTGTCTTGCTTTCTAGTATCGTCGACGTTGTATTTAGGACAAAGTGGAAGGTACATTTGTGGATTTCCTCGGTAGTTTCCAATGGGTTTTTTTTTTTTAGAAAAGTGCCTTTTGATGAATGAGTAAAACAGGTCTGTGGTTAGAGACACTCAAACAGACTTCCACGTTTTGCTGTTGAATATAAATGACACATAGTCATACCTCAAAAGTTGGCACTGTTTTTCAAAGGCTTACAGTGTCAGATTTTCAACGTGTCGTCTTAAGACTTAATTTTACACTAATTAGACACAAGTTCTAGATATTTTGTTGTGCTTTTGTCATTGTTTCTAGTTTTCTTTTCCAGTTTGAGAAGTTTTAGTACTCTTGCCGAGGAAAAAATTCTAACTTATGACCATTTTTAATAGTTTTAGTTAACGATAACTATTATATCATATTGAGGGTATGCATGTGACGTCACCGCCGGCAGGAGCGACTGCGGTTACACCCTCTGATTGGCAAGCATTGGTTTTCAGCATGAATGCCACAAATCACACAAAACGCTTCTAAAACAGGAAACAGCTTTGCGATTTGACTGTAAAAAAATAGATTCGTCAAGAAATCTGAGGTGTATTTTTACAGACTGCCGAAAGCTACAGAAAAGAGCCGCAAATGGATCACTGCAATTCAACTGGACTCCAGAAATGTGAATTTACAGTTATTAATTTGTCAATATGTTGAATTTTATATATTGTATTGACAACTCATCAATTAATTATTTACCATCTTATTTTCTGCGTAATAGTTTTTTTTTTTATGGCAAAAACTATTCGTTTTAGGTCTGGACTATATATATATATATATATATATATATATATATATATATATATTATATATATTATATATATATATATATATATATATATATATATATATATATATAATATATATATATAAAACATTTATGTAAGTGATCACTGGGATTTAGACATACCTGTATTTATATAAAGCGTTCCCAGGCAAATTTGCTTAATGTATTTCCCCGGCGTCAAAATCAGGAACATATAAATGTCTGGAAACACGATTCCTGGCTGCATGTCAATATCCATGGATTACTGGATCTTTGGTAAATTGTAGGAACACTATTGAGTCCAACCCTTAGTATAATCGTTTGCTTTTTCTTGTGTTTTACTCGCGATTTCACAGTTTCACCCATTAAATGCAGTCATGCTGCAGGCTCTTTTGCCACTCAGTCCGGCTGAGGGGGCGTGTTCCGGCGGGAAAGTGACATCAGTGCATATCTTCTATTATATATGGATGTTTAATTAATGGCACATAAATTGCCAAATTTTGTGTATTAGTGTATATTCTCCAAATAATCTAAATTATATATAATATGTACAACCGACATTTTAACAATACAAATCTGGTTAAAAATTGGTGCAAAAATGTGGAATGCAAACTAAATTGCTGTGTAATACATATTTGAAAATATGTACTTTTGCACATTGCTTGTAAGTAATATTGCACTAAAATATACTTAAAAATTCACCAAAAATATTACAGCAATTTATATATGCAGAGTTTTAAAGGTTGGCCACATGTTTTAATTCACAGTTGTCAGCTGATGCAACAATTTCAAAACCGGTCGTTTCATTGGCCTGGTCAGTATGTTGAGCACTACTTTAAATACAGTTTATATTTATACATGATTTCTCTATACGTTTAGGTAAGGTGATGGAAGAGGCCAGCGGGAGGTTCTCAGAGCTGATTCCAGTGGTGCTATTTCCGCGGCTGTCAGGCTTTGTCCCTTCCTCTGTTCAGTAACAGTGCCCATTCTCATCCCGAATCACCATGAAGCCAGTCCACGAGCGCAACCAGGAGTGCCTGCCTCCCAAGAAGCGGGACCTCCCTGTTAACAACAACAACAACAACACCTCCACCAACAACAATAGCAGCAGTAGCATCAGCGGCGGAGCAGGCGGCAGTGGAATTGGGAGTGGAGGAGGAGGTGACGATGGCCCGTCTTCACAAAGCTCTGGAGTGAGCGGAGAAGCCCAAAGTGGTGGTGGCGAGTGGGTACGAGACCAGCCGAGCGTGCATTATGGGGTGGAGGGTGCTGAGGGTCTCATCGGGGTACCCGTGGATCAGTATAGCATGTTCTATAAAGTAGCTTTGCCCGCTGGCACCTACTCGCCCACCAGTCTGCACCCTGTTCTTAGCCACATTTCTCCCGCCTACACCGTTCCTTCCTCGGTCTTGCAGCATACGAGTGTTCCCTACCCTCCGCATGGCTACACCCAGATCCCGCACTCCTCCTTGCAGTTCGTCAGCTCTCCATACGCGACTGCGGTTCCTTACGCCTTGCCTCCGGGATTTGTTCCCAGCCCCATGATGCCACCTCAATCCGCCATTTCACAGCCTCACCTGGTTCCGTACCCATCAGTGATTCAGGAAGGAGTGGTCTCATCCCCTCAGCAGCAGCAGGTCTCGACCCATGCATACACCAAAATGGCTGCACCTCTGGTACTCCCGTCCGAGCAGGCGCAAGCGGCGCTCGGGACTGTAGGGATGCTACCTGCCGGGGAGCTCAGCCCGAGAGGCGTGCCTGTGTTCTACCACCCCGCTGTCAGAGGCGTCCAACCTCAACGAGACCTGCACAGCAGCTCCCTAGAGCAGGAAAGAGAGGTGAATGGTGGGGACAGAGACCACGGAGGCAGGGAGAGCCATCAGGATGCGGTTTATTCGGCCAGAAGTGCACGGATGTTGCAGGCAGCTGCGCTGGAGGCCCAGCAAGACAAGAGCTTGAAAAGCCGCAGGCCGGAGGGCAGAATGTCGCCAGGACAGAGCAGCACGCCAGACACTGATCTCGAGGTGAGGTTATATAAGAATTCTTTTTTTTTTTTTTTTTTTTTTAATTCATGTGTAACACTGTGCATTGTGTTATATTACCTGACAAAAAAAATGAATTAACACTGCAGTGTTTGTAATTCAACGGCTGAGAGGCTGACCGCAAATTTCTTACTTAATCAATCGTTCAATATTTCTTCCCTCTTTTGGAAAGTAATAGACCGTGTTGGGGAAAGTTACTTTTAAAAGTAATGTATTACAATATTGTGTTACTCCCTAAAAAGTAACTAATTGAATTACTTATTGCGTTGCATTACTTTTGCATTACTTTTTCTCACCTAGGCTGAGCTTGCTTGTGTAATTTATTAATAACAACAAAAAAAAAGTTACATTTTTGGCAAATGTAAGGCCCTTTCGCACTAAAAGTTAAATGAATAAGCCTCAGACTGAAGGAAATGCACATTTGCACGTGTGCAGTAGAGGGCGCAGCTCAAACAAACAAGCCTTTCAGTGTATAAAATGTCTTGCTGAAGGTTTCGTAGAAAATGGACCCTTTTCACAGACCGCTATTTTTTGTGCTCTCCACACATCCAAAGCGTGCGGACAGAAAAAGGGATTTTAATCTGGTTTTAAACCATTCAAATGCGAAGAAGACCCGCATGCTGCTTCTGTGATGGGTACACATCCAAAACGAGCGCGCAGAAAGCCACCTCTCATATTGGATCTGTGCAGCTCTTAAGCCCCCGATGTACTCACGGCGGAGTTCTTCGTTCTTTGTTTAGGGGTAAAACGAAGTTCGAAGTACATGAGCAGCGATATACTGTTATCGAACATCTTATGCACCCACACTGCTGAGATCGGAGATTAGATGAATATGTAAATTCACTGCACACTTTCCTCTCACGAACCAAATAAACATAATAAAAACCGCATAAGAAAAGCATCTGATCACAAGCTCTGCAAATTTGCACTCTGGTAAAGTCACGTCATGTTTATTTATATGGAATTTTAATCAATGGATTGCTTAAGCAAGCAGCTTTACAGTATCAAACATGAAAAACTGTGTCAGTGCCTCATTTCATCAGAAGCACAACTTCATTTTCTACTATAAAGCGGCTATCCAGTGTATTCATGTTTTCACCCGCGGAAATCTTACCTCAACGCACTCCACAGACGAAATGAGTCAGAGAAGAGCTCTACGTGAAAGAAGGCAGAGCCTCAGCCTCCTGTTGCACGGACCAATGGTTGCATCCGAAACAAACTTTTCCTGATTTCGCTTTGGCAAGCCGTTTCTTACTTACAAAACGAACACACAAAAAAACTTTGTTTTGGGCTTATTTTGTTCGAAATGACCACATAAGTTTGTTCTTCGATTTCATTTGAAGTAAATCGGGGCCTTTAAAGTGACATCAGCCTAATATTCCTGCTGCCGTCTCTATAATAATTTTAATCAAACCACAAAAGACAAAGATAAAATTCACTCGCTGTTCTTGACTGAATAACTTTTGTAACCGTTTATAATGTATCCTATATTTTATCCATGAGGTGCCGTGTTATTTTACATTTGGTTACAGTTTCTGTACCTGAATACCTGCAAATCTTAAAACACTGATTATTTCAATCGTATCTTTTAAGTTGTATTTATTTGTGCAATTGCTACTTTTTTGTTCGTTTGTTTGAGTGTTTACTTGTGTATTAATGCTTGGCATTTATATTAATTAGGCTAGTTGTTTTTGCTATGGTATTTTTAAACCTTAAATATGGTATTTTTGTTCATGGTATTCAGCTACAATGAAATGTTTTGCAATATCTAAATTTTTTTTTTTTTTGCCTTGATTGGAATCGAAATTAGGAATCGATAAGGGGAATCAGAATCGTTAAAATTGAAATGATACCCAACCCTAGTAATATTACCTTGGCAGTAAATGTAACATATAAAATATAAAATATATATATATTCAGATATATAAAATTACACACACACACTGCTATGACGGTGTTTCTTATACAACGGCTGAGGGACTGTTTCTGACCACATAATCAATCGCTCAATATTTTTTTCCCTTTTTTGCAAAGTCATGGAAACACTATCGTGGGTTTTATCTTTTTGCTATTGGAGCAAATGGCGATACAAAAATTATATTTTCTGCCATTCACCACTATAGAAGTTTACCCTGCTGACGGCTTCCACTTCTGAGAACCACGGAAATGTTAAGTGTCCATTCAAAGAAAGTGGGTTATTGAAGGTCTGTGGTTTTTCCACTCCAGAATTCAACCTTTTTGATCACCAAACTGAAAAGTAAAGATTCAGGGCATGTAGGGTGCAGTGCATGTGGGGAAAGTGTTTGAAAGCAAGAAGAAACTGCATAAAGGAATTGAAACGGAAATATGCTAGCCAACCACATGTATCGTATTCTGTTTTACTACAATTCATAAAAAGTTGCAGATGGGTTGTTTACATGTCTCAGCACTCTATAATCAGAAACTGATTGGATAGTGGCTTTTAGATATCAGAATAGAGCAACTGAAAAGGGGAAGTCATTTCAGAGGAAGAGCAAGTTATTACAATATCACCAGGAATGTACTTTTAAGTAAACAATATGGTCAATTTTGGTTTCTTATTGACTTGGAACAGTATTTGCCACATCTTAGGTCTTTTGAGTGCACTGCTCAATAGCTGATTATAAATGGCGGCCAGTCCCAACACTTTAATATTTCAGTATCAGTAGTGACTTGACTATTATGCAATTCTATTACTTATAATTTTGACCTATATTGAAATCAGATCTTTGTTTAAAGGTGCAGTAAGTTCAAACATGACACCAAAATAAACCCCACACTTCATTGCTCCGCCTCCAAAATAAGAAAAACGCAATCCAACACAGGCAACCACTAATAGCTGGTGCATCAGACGGCTTGCGCAAGTATGGATGAATCAGCTGTGATACAACAACAATATGCATCATATCTTGGTTTTGTGAAACATAGTAAAACCAAAGTTACTCACATACGGAGCAGAAACCACGCTAGCTCTGTGTTTGTTTTAGGCCTTCCCACTTCAGTCTCAGTATGCGTCCCCTACTGCTGATTGGCTACAAGAGTGTTTTGATACTCTGTTGATCCGTCAGTCCACTTTAGTTTTTCTCCTATTTACACAGCCAGGACTATGTGCAAATGCAATATCTAGCACACACGGAACAGACATCTAGCTGTGATTTCAATTTTCAACAGCATTTCTCATAAATCGCTTACTGCACCTTTAAGTCGTGCGTCTAGATGAAGAGAATCTAATTAAATAAATTAGCAATTTGAAAATGATATTGGAATGAATATGTTTGTTGGGGTTATTTTCATGTTTAAGTTTCTGAATGTTTTCTGAAGTGTGGTTTCAGATTTTTGGATCCCACTGTACCAGTTTTATTTTTGTATTTACATACTCTTATAGTATTTATTAATGTTTTTAATTGGCTTTTGTTTTTATATTTTTTGTGTCATTTTTATTTTAGTTTGTTTTATTAATTTCAGTACCTCAACTTAAACTTGATTCTTTTCAGTTAGTTGCCAATGCAATGCTTTCAATTTTTTTTTCATCTAATATTTTTTTTTAATCTTTTTTATTTGAATTACTGAATTTTTAGTTTTAGTTAACAATAACAACACTGCACTGAACATCTGAGAAAATCTTGATTTTGATTTTGTTACATCTTCCCAGATATCCATATTTGGATAGAAGTTGGAAATGAGTTTTTTTTTGTTTTTTTGTTGAACTAATCAACATTACCTACACAACCTGACCGTTATCCAACCAATAAGGTTCACTTGGAGTGCGCCTACACATTGTGATGTTTTGCAGTGTCAGACTTTTCCCTGAACTTGATGTAATAGTACGAACATATTGTAACATAATCTGGACCTACACAGAGCAGTATTGAAAATGTCTCCTGCTTCATCCCTGCTTAATGCATTTTCAGAATTTTGCCTTTTTTGAGGCAATTCTCGAGTCAGCATCAGTTGCACCACTTCCTTCCTTTATTAGCTGTTCTTAGGGTGTGTTGAGGATTGAGTAACTCTGGCTACTACTTCTTAGAAACAACAGAGATTGGTTTTTGATTTATACTCGGAAGAATTTGCTGTGACGCGTGTTGAGGCAAGCCTCAACTTTCATTTATCACTATTTAGCTTATGGTGATTTATAAAAAAGGAACTTCCATCCAAATGTCCATTCTGTCTCTATAAAGCCTACTTTTGTCATTTGATACTCACAACGCCTTTAAATTATCAACATGATCAGAACTTTGCTGAAAATCCTGTTGAACACAATCTATACATGCCATCTGTCGTCTGATTGATGGTTCATACTTCTATAGCAAGTATAAGGCCTTTTAGTATAATTTTAAGAACATTCCCCTTCAGGTTGTGGTACATTTGGCTTTTTGCTATGAAATCTTGGTAACACTTTACAATAAGGTTCATTAGTTAACATGAACTAATAATGAACTGCACTTCTGCAGCATTTATTAATCTTTGTTAATTTCAACATTGACTTATACATTATATTATAAAATTTTGTTAACATTAGTTAATCCACTGTGAACTAACAATATATTAGCAATATAAATATCACAAACTGCATCATATTGCAAATCTTTGCTCAGTTTTTCCTCCTTGAGTGAGAGTTCCATATTCTCCTATATCATGACTATATGAACCATTCATTTCTGATGTATCTAATGTGCTACTAAACAAAAATGCACATGCAAAACTTTAAAATATTTTGTGTAAGTAGTCAATAAAATTCCATTTAAAAGATTTGATTTTTCTGACTGTTGTCATTTCATTTGTAGGTCCAGCAGGTGGTTGGACGACTGGCCTCACCTGCCCATGGCACGAGTCGCAAGGAAGCGGCACACGTCCCTCTGAACCTGTCTCAAAGCTCTCAGAGGAGTCGAGAGAGTCAGAGCGAAGTCAGAACAGCATATGCATTAAATCCTGCTGAATCCAGAGCTCATCAGCAGCATATCGTTCAACAAGGTCACGCCGTGATCTTGGCCAATGGGCAGCCTGTTTTCGTGCCCCTGGACTACCATCACCACCAACAGCAGCAGCATTATCAATCCAATGATGTGGCCTCGGCAGCCATCGTTGGTTCTCCCGCTGCATATACAAAAGCCGTGGATGCAGCAGCGTGTCTCCCAGAGCGAGCGGTGGCAGAGCTGCCTCCCCAACACGGTCAGCAGCTTCCCACTGCAACTCCTGCTGCTTTACCACAGGCTCCCCTGCTGGCAGCCACCGCCCCGTCGCACTTCATGAAGGGCGCCATCATCCAGTTGGCTACCGGAGAGCTTAAGCGTGTGGAAGATCTGCAGACTCAGGACTTCGTGCGGAGCGCGGAAATGAGCGGTGGGCTTAAAATCGACTCGAGTATGGTGGTGGACATCCGCGCTAGTCAGCGGCCCGGTCTAGTGGCGCTGCATTTCAACGTAGGGGAGCAGCAGAGCAAAGTGACTATAGATGTTCCCCCCGAACACCCGTTTTTTGTTTTCGGACAGGGCTGGTCGTCCTGTAGCCCAGAGCGGACTGCCCAACTGTACGGTCTCACCTGCCACCATCTGCAAGTGGGTGACGTCTGTGTGTCCGTGACGCTGCAGCAGCAAGCCGTGTTGCAGCAGAAACCGCCACAGCAACTGCAGGCACGAACTCCCACCAAAGCCAACTCCACGTCAGGAGCCCCACCTCAGCCCATGGGCCCTCCTGCGCCCCAGCACACCCCTCGGCCACCAAACCAATTAAAGATGGAGCGCATCCACAGAGAGAGGGACAGGGACAAGGAAGAGGCCATGCAGGTCGGGGGTCCTCGACACATCGATGTGCCCCCCAGACCGAATAGGACTTCAGCAGAGCACACTCGGAGCCAGAGCAACTACTATTTGCACACTGAGGGTCATGCTCCACCAGGAACCGGAGCGGGAGCCTCTTCCGTAGGGGCGTCCCAGAGGCGCTGGTCTGCCCCTGGCTTCCAAAGATACAGCATCAAGAATGAGGAGGGAAGTTTAGCCTCAGCTGCCACCTCTGGCTCCTCTCGGCCATCATTTATCCCTCAGGAGGTCAAGCTGTCCATCGAGGGGCGCTCGAACGCCGGCAAGTAGCAGCAAACACAAAAGAGATTGTCTTTGGGAGTGAAGTGTCAGTCGGATGCGAAAGAGGGAGCGTGGTCGGAGGGAGAGAGAATGTAGCCTCAGAATGTTTGAGATTTTGCACATATTGGAAGATTCCCCCTGCCGCCCCCTTCTCCAGTTCACTTCGGTTCTGGTCTCGAGCAGAGGACTTTTTTTTGCCAGGTCATAGTCAGAGTTCGCAATGATCTGCATGGGCAGCTTTATCTGGTAAATCACGTACCAAAGCCTGCATCGTCTGCGTGTTCCTGTGGGTGAACTATCATGTTTTGGCAGTGATCACTTGCATAAAGATATCTTGCAGTTTCTCAAGTAGATGTTTATTTCAGAAAGGCCAGGGATAAGAATGGGATACAGCCATAGAATCTTGACAAGCCTTTACAATAATAATAATTATATATTTTGAAGAAGGACAAAAGAGGATAGATTGCTCAACAACTTTTTCCCTAAAAGACAGGCTCTTTCTCTCTAAACATTGACTGTTTCCCTTGTTGCGCTGCCAGGCTTTTATTGGCAAAGACCTTAAAACTTGGACAGTTTTTAATGCGTCTCTCTCTAGAGGTGTGTTAGTCCTCACTTTCCTACACTCTCCTCCTCTCCCTGCCTCTTCTCAGGGTGCTTCTGCTGAGGACTCCTTTCTAGTCTGGAGTTTGAGAACAGTTGCCCAGCATCGTCACATCAATCAGTTGATCCAACAATCTTTCTACAATCAGGAACTATTTCCAGAAGAAGTCTCGCACGCATCTTAACAGCTGCATTAACACCTCCTCCGAGGTTTTTAGTTTTGATTCAGCAGTGGCTCTGAATCTGCATTCCAGTTTCAATGTGATCGCTCATCCTCAGCCCATTGGAGTTATCATCTCCCAGTAAGGCTGGCCTAGGAAAACACCTCTAAATAGTACCTCATGGTTGGAAGCATCCTTCAGTCTGATTATGAACTTTTTTTAAATCCTACATTGTTGTGCCCCTTTCCTGGAGACAACATGTGGTGTCAGCCAAAATCAGCCATTCTTGCGAAGCTGAGACCAAATGTGCAACAGGTTCCGGTCGTTTGCGAACGCCTCGTTCCTGTGAAAATGGATTATTGCTCTGAAGCGTGCAGGTTTAAGTGAAATCGTCCTGTTGGAAGTGTTTAGCACAGACAAGTGTAGATTCACTGCTGTTGGGTGTGGACCGACCCTGCTCAGTTATCAAAATCAAAGCAATAGTTTTTTTTTTTAAATCCCGTATAAGATAAATTACTCCTTGTATTTCGATTTTTCTATGTGCAGCGTTTGCAGTCTGTATGTAAAGACCTTTTTATCCTTATCCTGCACTTCTCTTGATTTTCTAAGACAATGCAGTTTTATTTTGTGATAATACTCACTCTTAACAGTTATTACAGGAGTTCATTACAAGCATGCAATTACCGCTGAAACAACACCTCTTTCTTTTAGGCATATTTTCTGACCAGTAGTGTCTTCAGAGATGACTAATATGAAATCACACCTCATAATGGGGCTTTTCTGAAACACCCGCTGAGTAGGATGTTCAAGATCAGCTCTTGCTATTTATATAAAGACCTTTGCCTTGGTCTACCTTACGTTATGTCCTAACCAGGTATGACATCATAAAACAGGCCAAGCTTGAGTTATGAGTTGTGTTTGCAAAAAGCACCAAGCAACAGGACGCTTCGTCACTCTTGTCGGTTCCTACTTTTGTTGTCGGTAGTTCCACCTACCATGAAATCTCATTGGTCCCAAATCCTTCCATGGGTTTTGTGTCGCAGGGTTCCTCTCAGTTTGGATGGACAAATTACTCATCACTATAAACTTGTCACGTCATTCCTGGTTAGGACCAGTTTTTAACCGTAAACTCAACTTGAAAGAGGAAAGATCAGTTTCTAATTCAAATCTGTGCTGAGGTTTTTATGGTTCCTTCTTTGGTTTCTGTAATTGGTGAACTCTTTGTACAGTATTGCGTTCTGTCTTTCTTCTTGGCAATATTACCCACAAATGATTTTTTTTTTTTTTTTAACTTGTACTGCAGGTCTTGTATTGCACAGATAAGTTCAATTGATTCACACTGACTCTTTAACAGGAATCAGATATGTTGTGTTTTATTGTTTTTATTGTTGTTTTTGGGTTTTTTTTATTAATGAAGGGAAAGAGTTGTGTTGTTGAAGTATTCAGTTTTATTGGTGGTTTTTGGCTCACGAGAAACTGACAGGCAAGGTTGACATTGTTTACACATTAGCCAAGAGAAAATGCTGCAGTTTTACTTTTCATAGTTACTGAACATTTTCAGATGGATGAAATCATGACTTAAGTGCAATTAGACCAAATAATATAAACATTAGGAAGATTGTGTTTTGTTTCAAAACAGCATTCCAGAAAAGAGCCTGACATTCCCACTTTTCCTGTTGTTGTTGTTGTTGTTTTTGTAATGTTTCCCTCTCAACCGCCTCCACTTTCTACTTGTCAGATGCAAATTTTCGTTTCCATTTTGGCTCTTTAATGAGACCTTTTGAAATTTGTCTGCGTTGTTGGCTCTTGGCATTGCTGGGCTGTCTTGTGTTTGGGCCAGGATTTAATTGAACAGTTTTTGGACTCTCACTATCACTCAAGGCTTTAAGAGAAGGGTTTTTTTTTTTCCTTTTTTGGTAAAAAATAATATATTTTTTATGTAAATGTAGCGCTAGCATTTGACTAGTTAGATTTAGACTTCCTGCGTCAACCTCAATGATACCACATGTCTGTGCAGTTCTAAAACCTCTTAATATTAAAGAGAAGTTCGGCAGAGGTATTAAAAAGGGTCATCGCTTGAACTCACAGGACAAATTATGTGGGTATACTTAGTGAGCCTCATAACCGTTTGCCCTGGTATAAACCTACCTGGTTGTACCATCAAGTCTGATTCAGACAAAGTGAAGAAATGGCAATGTGTGTATCGAGTATAACAGTATTTGGTTCTGATCACCCTTCATTGGTTCAAATCCATTTGTTGTTTATGAAGCATTTCATCGGCATCATCTGTTGTATTTCATTTGTTATTTTGTTTGGAGACATTCTGTTCCCTCTCAAAAGGAGTCCCACTTTCATGCTATTTATAATCTGGTCTCAAATCTAGTTCATGTTATTTCCTCCTTTCTCTTTTCTCTTTGTCCCAAAATGTTTCGGTGACACCTTTAAGATTATCGTTATCGTTCACTTTATTGTGGACGACCAGCCAGTGAGCCGCCTAAAAGGATCACAACTGTCATTCAAGGCCTTGCAGACACAAATTTCGTATGTTCCTGACTGGGAAAAACATCTTAAACCTGCCTAATCTGGTCTAATTGTCTTCAGCCTGAACACGTGCGTATGGTTTGTTGGTTTTAAAGCGGTTTTGGACTTGGTCAACCCCCTTGAGAGACAAACTTTGGCTGGTTTCAAGTTGTTAGTTTCAGGCACAGGGGAAATTATAAGAATGGCGATGATGTTGTTGAAATTTAGGACCTGTTCCATTATTTTAAGTGTTGCATTTGACATGAAGCGATACTTGACTTGTAATAGCAGAAAGATTCAGCTTTAGCATGAGCTATGCAGTAGAGACTCAGTCAGCACCCTATTCGTAATGCAGTTTCAACACTCTCACTTACGTTTCAAGAAACATTTCGATATCGTTGCACATTTTCTCTAGAAACCCACCGGCTCGGTGACCTTTATGGTAGTGGTTAGTTATGTCGCTACCAAGTCACATAACTTGAAGCTTATCTATTATCGCTTGTTTGGTGCTGTATTTTTATTTTTTGTCAGCAATGGTGCACTGTTCTCGGTCTTCTCAAATGCACTGCCTTACCAGCCGTCTCTCGTCGAGAGGAAATCTCCCACCTGCAAACTCCGTGGCGGAGATGGACTGAGTTCGCTTTCATTAAGAACTGAGCTACTACCTTGTGCACTGTAACCAAGAAGAGTTGACGCTATGTTTGTGCCTTCCCAACGTCTTAAATTTACTCTGGTCTGTCTTATTAAGCTCTGTTCTCTGGGAGATTTGCATGTCTCCAGTTTTCTCTTACCTTCATCACATGTCATTTATCAATCTTGCTGGCTTTAAAAACCTTCTGTACTGTTGAGGGCCATTTTGATCCTGCAATGTCAACCTTTCTGCCTGAAACTTCATCCCAAATACCTAAAATTAGAAATATTACAATAGAAAATTAGTAATAGAATGCTGCAGTGATGACATATTTTTGTAAGTTTTTTGTTTGTTTTTTTTTTTTTTGTCATTTAGCAGACAATTTTATCCAAAGCAACTTACAAGTGAGGCAATTAGGGGTTATGTCTTGCTCAAGGGCACTTTAGTCATGGTATTGAAGGTGGAGAGAGTGCTGTTTATTCACAATCCCCACCTTCAATTCCTGCCGGCGTGGGAATCGAACCGGCAACCTTCAGGTTAAAAGCCCGACTCCCTCACCATTAGGCCACGACTACCCACATCACGTGACGACAACCCAATTTTCCATTGGATTATTGTAAAAAAAATAAGCTCTGTGACCCAAAAATATGATTGTCTTCACAAATGAACGCAACTTTTATGAATTTTGAAGCCTAAGTGCAGTCACCAGAAGTAAAAAGCTAAACGTAGGCTATAAACAATCGTTTCATGACGACCACCATTAAGCATTCGACAACTCTTCCATCTTTAATTTTTTTTTATTTTATTAAGTTTTATTAAAATCCCTGAAGTTAGAATAGTTTGCAAGAGCAGAATTATAAACACGAAAAGTAGACTAGTTAAACTGCAGACTTTATTTCAGGCATTTAACCAAAACCCATTCATAAAATCCCATTGACTTAAGGGCGATGGAACTGGAAGTGCTAAAATGTTTACCCGTTTCTGGGTTTGGAACATCAAAAATGTCATCCATACAGCACTATATAGTTTAGTTATTGGCACAAGATCAATTTGAAGGGAAATGTGTTAATTAAGCTGTGGTTTTTGTCATTCAGGGTCAATTTGATGTTGCATCTTCAATGGTAACGGCACAGAAGGTTTAAGCTTAAGCTACATTCCTATGCTTCTGCATTTCCTTCTCTCTATGGATGTGAGAAAATTAATCCAATCATGTCCTCGCCTCGCTTATGCGTACATATTCCGTACAACATTGATGTTAGCGTTTCATCTCCCTATAAAGAATAGAATGCCTGCACACTAGACAAACAGAGGGTTTCATGGGTAGAAATGCATTCTGAATGAAAAAGAGTTGGATTAGTTGAAAAAATATAGGAATTTAGTTTCCGGAAACTTCCAAAAGCACAGTCAGACCAGCCTGCAGCAGAGTGTGTTGCATTTCAGATTGAGGTTTTGGTCACATGGCGGTTTTTCCTTTCATCGATGATGATTTTTCATGTTCCCCATTGAAATCAAAGGATATTTCTGGTGTGTAGATGCCCTATTCTCAGCGCACATGCCTTCTGTGTTTTTCTCGGCTCTGAAACCCTGTTGTTCTTCCATGGAGCCTCACCTAATCATGTAACATAGATATTTGTCACTTTGATGCAATGAAATGTTCTGCACTTATTTCCCCTCACATATAGTGTTATTGTAAATGTTTCGCCATCATATTGAATCATTCGAAACCACGTAAAAACAATCATCCAACATTTGTATGCTTGTACAGATATGAAGATAAATTTTGTATAGTATTAGCTTGTCAATAACGCCTTAAGATGTCCGTCGTTCTTAAACGATGCTTACAAGCGATTCCCGATCCGCATGGTCATAAGATTTCATGTGGAGACAGTCTCATTCGGTTCTAGTCGTTTTGACCTTGGACGACTCGAAGGTCTGATGTAATGTGGCTCGGGTTGCTCACTGACAACAATTAGTGACGTTGCACTTACTGATTGTAAGATAATATTTTTTGGACTAGCTCAATGTGTATCTTAGTTGAACACAAAGTAAGCTTAATATAAATTCAAAATCTTTATTGTTTTATTTATATTTTGCTCTTGTTAGAAGGGCAGAAGTGAAGACTGATGCTTTGCACTGATTCCAGCTCAGAAACATCTTCCCTCATTTCCTTTAGTACGCGGCCCATTTTAGAGAAAGTGTGCGATGTTTGAATCTCACAAAATCATTTTGTTTTCATCTGAAGTAATCAGAAAATCATTAAAGTGGCTTGAGGAAATGAGTGAAAATTTACTGGAGTCGGTGTCAGGAAATGGGGCGTAGAAATCGAGAATCTCTGTGGATATACAGATAGTTTGGGCTAAGAATCCTAGGAAATCTTTTACAGAAGTCCATTTAGTCTCCCTATTGACATCTGGCACAAATGGTATGGAAGCTTGTTTCCCTCGCTAAATAAAAAAGATACTTTTCACAATTGCACGTTTACATCTCGACTTTAATTGCGAGATATAAACTCATTTTTATATAACTTTTTTTGCAATTGTGAAATATAGGCCCGGTTTCACAGCCTAAGCCAGGATTAAACCTTAGTTCAAGTAGGGCATTTAAATACTTTTATAAACATTCTCCATGAAAAAAAAAACATTACTGGTGTGCATCTTGAGACAAAACAATGGCAAACAATTTTAAAATATGTCAGTGCAAGTTACTTCCAGTTAAAACGGCTCAAGCATGCATTTTAGTCTAGGATTAGTTTAAGCCTCGTCTGTGAAACCGTCGGATAAACTCGCAATTCTGAGAAAAAACGTCAGTCTTTTTTCCCCTCACAACTGGGCATTATAACACACAATGGTGAGTTTATATCTCGCATGTTCTGAGAAAAAAGTCAGAATTCCGAGATTAAAAAGTCGCGTTTACCTTTTTTATTCCACGGCGGAGACAAGTTTCCATACAAATGGAGAGTATTGAGCTGACATTGTGAAGTGTGAGAACGGCTGAACCCACTCGAGAATAACCGTCTGGATTATGGATGAATGCGCAGTTCTCCGTATCAGTAACATTTCAGTGACTTGTAGTTGTATCATTGCTTCAAATAGTTTTTTTTTTAATGTATATATTGTTTTGGAAGGCTTTATGAACCTAACACACGGCAGTTTGTGTAAATCCCAGACTGAATTCGGTGGCACGGCAGGCCAGAGTCAGTAATGTTGGCTTAAATCAGGTTTCTAAAGGTTTTAAAGGAATCATTATATACTCTCAAATTTGACATTGTTCTTCTTGGCACTAAGTGACACTGCTTTTTATGTGATGTGTGACCAGTTTTAAATGAGATGGCATCTTTGTTTAATGCATAAAAATCTGCGAAATATATGCAATGATGATGTATGTGTAATATTCAATCCTCAAGTATAATCCAGGTTGTATAAACTTTGTATAGTACGTTTTAATATCGTATGGCCGTACCAATATGTATTAATTCTTCTCAGAAGCCTTAGAGTCGTCTACCCAAAGTGCTCCCTTAGACTACCCTACACCTACCTGAACTTTACAAAGCATTAATAACTATATTTTGTTGCGTTTTTATTTGTACCCTTTTTTGAATAAAATAGATTTGTACTGTATATTTGTACCTCTCTGTGAACTACTTAGGGCTGTTTTTGTTTTATTTTGTTTTTTCGTTTTCCTGTTTTAATTCTATGTAAGGACACAAAGATATTGTATTTTTATTGTTACAGCTAACTTCTTGGAAACATTGCATTTATCATGTTTAAGTAAACACAATATAATATATATATATCTATATAATATTAACATGCTGGCTTGACGTCTGTTTTTTCTTATGCGTTCCATTTAAATAGTGAATTGTAATAAAAGGGTTGTAAAAGTGCATTGATGCATCTGATGAATCCAACGCATCAATTACAGAGTTTAATAATAGATTATGATTACAATAATACCCAATGTAGTATGCATTAATATTTTTTAAAATCTGAAATACAAACCTTGAGTCTGTGAATGTACAATTGCTCTTGTTGTTTTTTTGTTTTGTTTTTTACCACTGTTGGGGGGAATTATTTGTTGTTTTCAGCATACTTTTGAAAATAATCAAGACTTCGGAATCAAATCATATTGTGACCAAATTTGATTAAATGGTCAAGTACAATACAAATATTTTTATATACATTATATGCATATATTTATATAAATCATTTTTTATTATATATATATATAATATTTTTTATTATATATATATATATATATATATATTAAAAAATATATATAATAATATATATATATATAATTAAATATATATAACATTTTATATATTAAAAAATATATATAATAATATATATATATATATAATTAAATATATATAACATTTTATATATTTAATATATATATTATATTTATATGTGTATATATATATTTTTTTTAATATATTTTATTTTATATATAATTAGTATTTTATATAATTAGTGGGGCCTGAAGGGTAACTAGTTTTGCATTTTACTGTTTATTCTTTACATGTGTGTACATTCTTTTAAGAGAGAAAGACAGAAACAAAATCTTAGCAGTAAAGTCAATGTTTATTCCACATTCTGTTCCTGCTTTAAATGATGAGCTTCCAATCTGTTAACCCAATAACAGAGCATGGCTTTCTGAACAAGACAGGATTTGGCGTTGTTGTGACCAGTGCTATTCTTGTCACTTTTATTAAGTTTCAGTCATTTTGGCCTTTTAGAGATTTGTAAACATTATCATGAAAATATCTAGATAACAAAAAGGCAAGTAATTATTAAACTCCAATCCTTAATGAAAAGCTTGAATAAATGCATTAAGAACATGTAGTTTATAACATGCAAATTCCATTTCAAGGGGTTTACTGACTTTTATGCACAAATATGTCAAAGAAAATGGTTCCTTAATACATAACATGTCACATGGCAATGCATACTGCTAAAATATAGTTTAGGAATAATGCATACTAAATAGGGTTAATGTTTGAAAATACTCTCATATTTTATCTTTAAAATAGACAATGCATCCTGCCAATATCTCATTCTCGACTACAGGGAATCGTTGGATTGCATTGGGATGGGTTTCCACAGCTTTGATGCTACTGTATGAAATAACTCTTTATAATGAATTTCAGGGAATTTATCATAAAAATTGCATTGTTCTTCCTGAATGTGCATACATCAACTCGATCAAATGAAAACAAACCCAAGGATGGATCTTACGGACTTGAGGACAAATGGCTTGACTGTCAAGAATTGCCTGAGGTTTGTGATCTGGAGCATTTGAGTCCATTTACTTTCATATCAACTGCATAGTAGTAATACAAAGTTTGAGTACAGCTCTCAATTGCATAGTGATGCTTCATCACATGTACATTAAATCCTTTCCTTTTCCTTAAGGAACCCATCTTAATACTTCACAACAGCATAAACGTGGGACCGGTATCCAGTTGCCTTCAACTGTGCGGAAAAGCTCAGCCGCTTCACTTTGAACATTAGAGGTATCTCTAAAGATGATGCAATGACAACATTGTGAATTTAAAACACTGAAATGTGCATCATTCACTGTAGTAATAAATAAATTGTAATAAGTATTGGAATGAAATATAAGACATACATATCATACACACACAGTCTACCCTGTTTCAAGAGGTACTTACAGATGTACAGTGGTCTGTTTTTTAACATTACTGACCTTTCCACCAATATGAAACGCTGAGAACTGAGTAAAGCTTCAAGGTGATGTGTGTAATGTTCTCCCAACTTTATGTGCAGAGTGGTTCTCAAACTGGTTGCGAGTTCAGTCAAAAAAAAAAAAAGACTTGAATAAATAAAATAATTACAATTTATAAAAAGCACCAACATTGAATTAATCAAGTAACTTATAACAATGAATTAACATTAATTTTTAGAGTTTCTGTAGTCTGTCTTCAATGATTACCATTTATCCTACTCGGTCAAAAAAAAGGTTTGTTTGGATTTTAACAGGCAAATACATAAGAGTCTATGATTGGATCATTATTACAGTGATTATGATGTTATGTGTTATGGCAACAGTACTTTTAACCGTGAAAGATAGTGTGTAGCTTTTCATTTCTTAAACTACCACGTTAGAAAACACGTAATAGCCAAGATTCATCAGGGTTAAAATTGTGAAAGAGAGGTTCAAACATGAATAGACACCTCTGAGTTCAGACCTTAACCTCATTGTAAGTCTCTGGGATGTGCTGAAGATGACTTTACAGAGTGCGCACCTTTTGCATTGTCAAGACAAGATCTTGACCGAAAATGAATATGGCCATGATGCATCTTCCTACATGGTTATTTAAGAAAATAAAATCTACACACTCCATCATTTAGAGTTATAAGAACTGATGCCAAACATATAACATGCAAGAAACCTAATAATCACTGTTATAATGACTCTTATACATAGACTCTTAAGCATTTGCCTATTTAAATCCAAACAGCGACTTTTTTTTTTTTTTTCAGTGTTTGGTCCAATTTCTTAGCTAGAAAACAGTCGGCATATTAAGTTTATTAGCTAAAAGTAGCAGTTATGTTCCTTTCCATAAAATAAGAACAAAAGCCAAATTTATATAACAAGACAGAATCAGTGATATAATATGGAGCCCCAAAGGGGACTTGGTGGTGGAGAAAAATATGAGATCGGATGCTTTTGCGTTCTCTCGCAAATTTTTTGTGTTCCCCTCAGAAACTTGGTTGTCACTCGCAAGACTTTTGTGTTCTTTGCGAGGGAATGCAAAGTTTATCGAGGGAACGCAAAACATTTGCGAGAGAATGCAAGGCATTGCCAAATAATTTTTCCTCCCATCTCATACTACTTTTTTTTTTTTTTATCTTCACCATGTCCTTTTTGGGGCTCCGTAGAATAAGACCCCCAAATGAGAGTTGGTGGTCCGCTCTTATCCTTTCACTCTTTAAGTGATCAATCACCAGAAAACGTTTGAGAAACATTGCTGTAAACACTTGCTCTGTTTGTTGGGAGTTCCAACATGTCAACCTCTGGGTTGGTTTGAATTTGGGATGGGAGTTCTGTTTGATAAACAATGGAAGACAGGGGGCAATGTTTTGGATGCAAGTATTATTTTTGTAACCTGACAGTGGCACAGAAATTACACACTTCACCTTTAAATCTAGTGCGAAACATTTTGTAATGTGTATTTACCTTGCTATTTCCATTTTTAGCATACATATGCAGCATTATCACTGCTTCATATAGGAGGGATTTCTCTCTAGAAGTGTTCGTCCTGATTGTTTCATTGTACATGCATTCGCTAAACCTTTACATCATTGCACATCTCATCGAAATAGCACACAAAATCATTTAAATCATTAAATATAAAACCAAAGCACAACTTTCCAGTGACAAAGGCAACCTTTTTTTTTTTTTTTTTAAATTTGTACACTAGTGTTGCCATAAAGATCAAGCACACGCTAAGTGCCTCACCATTAACAACAAGCATTCCCAGGTCCAGTGCGGGACCACACTAGTTTAAAGAGGTAACATACACATTATACAGTACAGTGACAGCAGCAGAGGGCAGAGACTGGTTGGTTAGTTGAGATGCAATGGAGTTACGTAATATCCTAATGACGTTTTGGCTCAGGTGGGGAGTTTGCAGTCTGAATAAGATTAAAAAAAAAAAAAAAAGGCCAAGGTGATCAGTAAAAGTGAGAATAAGGTGGTATCTGGTCTGAGAAAGTGAAGAATTAGGAAGAAGAGGTCTCCTGCTCCTCTGTGTTCTCAGGCCGTGAGGATGCCGATGATCCACACCATCCCTGAGTTCCTAGAAAGAAAAAAAAAAAACGACCCGTGTAGCATTGTGATAAGGTATAAAGCCTTTGGGAGGTCAAAGAAGAGTGTCTGAATGTGCTTCGAAGCAGATACTTTCAGTAATTAACAGTACATCCACAGAGATAACCTTCCTCTTTTGAAAAGGACAACATCTCCAATGGAGGTTGTCCCTAATGTCACCCTTCTGATCATTCTTAGTCCACACTCAATCAGTCCGAGCTCAACTGAAGGGTGCATCGAGGGGTATATTGGCGACAAAGGTGGCATCCTTGTAAATCTTGATAAATAGGACACCGTATGGTCTTGTGGACGCAGAAGACCAGGAGACCACAAGCCCACATAGACTTCACCATTTGGATCAGTGGCATTCAAACAGCATTTAAATAAAGTGTTGTGGTTTCAGCAAACATGTAGGGCAATGATAATAGCAGCTGTGTCCAATCCTACTCCAGGAGGGCCACCTTAATGGAGGCTGCGTCCGAAAACTTAGGCAGCTGACTTGTTGCCTCGCTGCCTTATCAGGCAATGACTTTGTAGGAAGCGTTTGCACACAAAGGTGCCTCACAAAACTGATTTCAGACAGACTTCTGAGTAGGGCTGGGACAATAAATCTACGCATTTTGATTCTGAGATTTTCTGAATGTATTGCGATTCTCTTGTGAATCGATGCTGAGCATAGTTTTTGCCAGCAGATGGCGCTCTAGGCTAGTTTTTAACTGCCCCCTCAAATGGTCACGAAGAAGAGCGCTTGTGCATTTGGCTGAGTCTGGGTCCATGTAAGTGGTTAAATGAACTCAGAATGCTTTTATGACACAAGGTTAATGTGAACAGCACACTGCAAAGACCCTTGTAATTCGCTTCAACCTTTTCGAACTTTATGAATGATTATTTTAAAGAAGGTTCAAGTGGTGTGCCTAAGGAATTGGAAGCAAGCAGAGAATGGCTGTTTTTAAAGCCTGCAGTGCCATCTGCTGCTAAAAACTAAGCTCAGAACTGATTTGAGAGAGAATCACGATGCATTCAGAAAATCTCAGAATCGATACGGAATCATTTCTCGATTTGTGATGCATTGATTTACTGTCCAAGCCCTACTTCTGAGGCAATGTAATGGTTTAATGATCTACAGCAAAATAGAGCTTTGGTGATGAAATATGCAAATATTTAATTAATACAATAGAAATTTCTTGCTATTTTCCATTTCTGATATGACATCAAAAATGGAAAATGGTGGTCAAAAAGGTATATTTACACACAAACTGACCACCAACTGCAACTTTCAGATGCCATCTTTATTTTTTAGCTCAGCTTTCACAGAATGGAAAGCACAGGATTGTGGGGTGTCAAAGGCAGGGAAGGATACATCTATGCTGCCTTCAAAAATCGATCAGATGAAGGTATCACAGGAGACAGGAAGTGAAGCTAACATTGGATTTGGATGTGCCTTGATACCTCCCTACATTGGAATGCATCCGAAGAGGATTTTTAAGCTTTAGGAGTTCATCTCTAATCTGCTCCAACACACCTGTCTGAAGGTTTCAAGTAACCCTGAATGCCTTGATTAGATGGTTCAGGTGTGTTTGATTAGGGTTGTGGCTGAACCAGGAGCAGGATTGGATACCCTTGGACTATAGTAGGTGTTGGCATAAGGAACGTTGAGTCAGTGTGTGGTCCTGCACGGCCCCTTTGGTCCCAGTCAAGACCACAGGTTGTGACTAGGCCATGCAAAGAGCCCATGGTGAGGTAGTTGGTTCTGTGAATATGAGCTAGTAGTGACCCAATCTAGGGTCCTGGGAGATGAGCCATAGTTACAGGTAAACTCCAACCTTTTAGACTGGCAAATTTGAACCATAGGCTGAGTGTGGAGTGTGGCTACAAGTCCCACTCCTGTCACTGTAGGTCCGTGTGCAAACAGAGATCCTCCTAATAGAAAGGCCTCACTGCTCTGAAAAAAGATGTCTGAGCCTTGAAAATTAAGTAGACAGATCTCCTAAAACATGCTTACAGACAGGGAAACATATTTGCCTCGTTTCCCTTCTGTGAAAGTTGGAATTTTTTTATACAAGTTCAGTTCATTTTGTGAATCAATTTCTGTTACATAAATCCATAAAGGGTCATTCACACTGACAGCAATTAAATTACATATGAGGAGGTCAGCAAGTCTCCATACTGTTGGTTTCATAGTGGGCGTTGACTGGTGGTGAGTGTAAAGGACTCCAGTGCCCCAGGCCCCTTTTTTCCTCCTCCGACTACCAGGTGGGATCATCATCTACATGATCTCGCTCTTATTTCAATGTTTCACTGAGGTCATAGCTAAAGGGACCTCATTATGGTCTACTAAACATTGCAGTGCACTGGTTTTAAGGAGGTTTATTTCTTCTTGCTGTTAACTACAGTAATCCGCCGCCCCCTGGGGTTATCCAACTGCAATTTGAAACAATTGCCTGCCTAGTCTGTCCAGAAGAACCACTTCTGTACTGCAATATCCAACTGTTTGAGGCAGCAGATCATGTGAGCCTCACTGTCTACGCTCCTACTGGTAGTCACCACATATGTTGCTGCCTGTCTGCATAAAGTTGAGCTCTGCTCAACATTGTTGCATTGCAACTCATGGGGTCTCATGTGGCCTCTCATTGAAAATGAACGACATCTGGTACCTGCATCACTGCAAATCGCTGTCAGGGTGAGTGCCTCCTTTAAACTGCAAGAGCATAACATTCTCATTGAGTTATAGTCAAGATAGTTATTCTTGAAGAATGGCAAGTTCTTCTCAAATGTTGGGCTGAGAGGTGTTTGGAACTGTGCTTGTTAGGGAAGCTTCATAAACAGTCCATTGTCCATGGAGGGGACGGACATGGGGAAGGAAAACTGGAATAGATTCATGTCAGCAGTGAGCGCAGCCATTGCAGCAGGGTCATGCTCAATCTGGTTTCTCAGCGATGGGTCTATCTTCTCCAAGCGCCGCTTTAGCCTCTTGGCCTCCCTCTCACGGATTAGCCGTGCCTGCCTCTTCTCGGGTGTCTCGTTGGCCCGTTTGAGCCGCATGGCCTCCCGGTCACGCTGTAGACGACGTGCCCTCTGTTCATCCGTCTCCTGCATCCTTTGCAGCCGCTTTGCCTCACGGTCTCGTAAGCGGCGCATCTCCCGCTCCTCCGGCGTCTCGCACGCTCTCTTGCTCTTCTTGGCTGTTCGCTCACGTTCCAGCCGTTGCATCCGCACCTCTACGGGTTCGTTCTTCCTACGCATTGCCCATTTCCTCATGGAGGGCGATTGGGCATCCACAAGCTGCTGGTAGGCCACGCAGCTGTTACAGACCAACAAAACTCCAGCTGGGTACACAGGCATAGGGTTCATGAGGTCTGGAAGAGGCGGAAGGCCTGTGCTGGAAGGACTGAGGCTGTCAGAGAGTGAAGGAAGAGGTGGTGCAGAAGGGAGAAGTCCATCTGGCAATGAGGCCAGTACAGGACCAGGATTTGTGCTGGGGTTAGTCATAGGGCTTCTGGGTAGAGAGTTGGACATGGCACAGGCCTCACCCTCACTGTTGATCTCTATACTGCTTGTGTCGAGGAATTCCTTCAACTTTCCCCTACAATTTCAGAACAGGAAATTGTTAAGAGTTTCTTTGAAAACATCCTGATAAAATCATGTTTTGAGTAAAGAGCTGACCTGTTAAAGTTGTTGGTGTCTGTGAAGCGAGCCCCACACACTGCACAGTTGGACAGACGGTCCTCTGAATGGATGAGAAGATGGCGGCCAAGAGAGCCTGGAGAACTGAGAGCTCGTCCACAAACAGGACAGATATAACTCTTACTGCCACCCACAGCTGTGTGCTGGTCACAGAAAATAAGAGATTTCATACATACATTCTTCTCAAGGGGAAAATATTTAAAGGAACAGTCCAAAAATGAAAATTGTTAGTTATTCAACCTCATGTTGTTCCAAACTCATTTGACATTCTATCTTCCGGACTATTTTAAGTGATGTACTGGTCATTGTTCAAGCATTTACAACAGGGGACTAGGGTTTTCAAGGGTCAAAAGTACCCTTTACTTACCATTGGTTTGAAAAGAGTGATCAGTACTTAATTGAAAATTTTTCCTCATGGAATGAAATAAGTTGGAATGACACATTCATTTTGAAATCTAAGCTAGAACACACACTATACAGCTTTTACACAGATTTTTGCTCCGATTTGCAGTCTGGAGGAGTTGGCATGGTTGCAGAGCCAGTCTGCAAATTTCGTAGTCATAGTTGACAGATTTCTCAGAAAATCTTTGTAGAATGGGCATTCTTTTTTTAGCTTCAGTTTCAAAAAAACTTCCGGTAGTATATGATCTTCAGTCTTTTAGGGTGCTTTCACACCTGCCTCATTTAGTTTGGTTGAATCGCATTAGAGATTGTTGTCCTTCTTGGTGCGGTTTGTTAGAATACAGCAGTCGCACTTGGGTGCGCACCAAACATGCGTACCGAGATCTCCTTAAAGAGGTGGTCTCGGTACACTTTCAAATGAACTCTGGAGCAAACGAACCAAGCGGTATCATAAATCATAATGGGAAATGTGTTGTATAAAAAGCATTAGTTTCTGATTCTGTGAGTGAACACATTAGTTACCGTAGTTGAAATCCAAAGAGCGCTTCATCTTAAATTGTGTAATTGCGCTACTCTGAGTGAGAACACTATCCCGACGAAGCCTTGATTCCCATTCTAGCTGTATTATAACATTCATATGTGGTCTCGACACAGTTATCCTATTAGACATCGCTGGGAGGTCCAGAGAGAGCGCATTTAAAATTGCAGCAGTATTAATACGAATATAATTTAACAGCGGGAATAGTGTTTGCGTGTCTCTACAGTTACAAATAAAGCCACAATAAGCTCATGGAGCTAACCTGTCAATCACTTTGATGGATGCTGCTGAGAAAACTCTGACCAATAAGAGGACAGTTGTACTCGCATGTGACTTTCATAAACACATTTTAGTACGCTTTGAAATGTTGCCTTGTGAAAGTGAACTGAACCAAGAAGAAAATACAACATTGTAACAAATTTAGCCTATTTCGGAACAAAACAAACAATCCATAGGTGTTAAAACACCTTTAAGTGTATGATACCTGGTCTTTGTCTGTAACCATTTACAAAGTTGACAAAAGTTGTGTGGTATATTCTAGACCAGTAATTCTTAAAGTGTGGTCTAAACTCAAGCAAGCTCTTAACCCGCACCGGATCGCGGGCGGGGGGGTTGACGTCAGTGTGTTTTAATAACGAAAAAATGGATCATATCATTGCATTTGTGTTTGAATAATTAGTTTTTGACTTGAAACAGTTGCATATTAAACTTAAATTTAGTTTATCCTTCCTATTTTGTTGTTTTTGGGGGGCGTGTTAGAGTGGGATTCTGTTAGGTGGTCCTCCAGAAAAAAACTGGAAGATAAAGTGGTCCTTGGGCTGAAAAGTTTGAGAAACACTGTTCTAGACTTTAAATGTGCTTCATCATCTCCATGTAATTGACAAGCTCCAAATGCAATGTGATGATAAAACGATTTGGGCCCAAGATGTGGATTTCGATACCAGGTGTAAGCAGAGTACAAGAGATACAAGAGGCTTAAGTAGTCCTCACCTGGTAGACATGTGCAATAAGCTGATCTGGGCTACTGAACTCCAGGGAACAAAGAGGACAAGCGAAATTACCCCCCTGGTCTGTCCCCTCCTCGCTCTCCTAAAAGACATAATGGACAAACAAATGGATAAAAGCTTAGAGTTACAAGACTTACAGTATGAAATGTAGTGTAATTTCTTATAAAGTATGACTGAACACAAGTGAAGTGACTAAACTGATCATGACTGTGGCTGCAGATGACTGATGCGACACTGGTGTGGCAGACAAATGAATCCATAAGCCTTCGTGACTCATTCCAACTGTCATTTAAGAGTCATGAGTCACGCTACAAAAATATCTATCAACTCTAAAGATGTGATGGCGAAGAATTTTGTAATGTTCTTCCTCAAAATTTTATGAAATCAAATAGGCTTGTAAATAAAATGAGTCATATAGACCTTATGTACCCTTTTCAGTGCTGTGCTCTTTGTGTTCAGTCTTTCGGTTTGTATTTCCACAGCATGAAGGTTTATGAAAGCACAGTTTATTTTAAAATCTTCCCAGTCTACTGGCATTTGTTATGGCATCCGCTTCAAGCATTACAATGCTCATAACTCTATAATAAGTAAATACACTTCACCAGCTAATTACTATTCAACAGCAATGCTATAGAAATATACAGAGCTAACGCAAAAAAGAAGTTCAAACATGGCTGTGCGTTTGTTTCTCTGGCACGTGAGGTCTATACAGTGCCTTTTAAAAGTTTCATTAAATTTATTAAATTCAGGGTGGAAATCTGCAACAAATCTTAAATTTAATTACTCTTTATCAACAGTACAAAGATGTCAAAGTTCACTTTCAAATGAAAATTACCCGAAGCTTTACTCACCCTCAAGCCATCCTAGGTGTATATGACTTTCTTGTGTGTGTGTGTATATATATAATATATGCATGCATGCATATGTGTATGTATATGTTATAAATATTTAATTATATAGTACAATTCTAAAATAATCTAACTATATATAATATTATAACATTATATGTAGTTATGTTATATATAATAAAATAATTAATATAAAAATAAAATTATAATTATATATTCTAATAATAATTTTATATATAATTATATTATATATATTTTAAAAATGGTATATATAATATTTAAAATTATTATATATTATATATATATATATATAAAAATTATATATATATATATATATATATATATATATATATATATATATATATATATATATATATATATATAATTTTTTTTTTTTTTTTTAAATAAAAAAATAAATATATATAATTTTTTATAAATAATAAACAATTATTATTATAATATATAATTATAATTTTATATTTATTTTATTATATAAAATAAATATATATGATTTTTTTTTAAAATATATTATATAATTGTGAAAAGACCACAAAATAATAAAATATGGGTACGGTTTACGTTTTAAAAATTAAGGTTAGAAAATTTTTAAATATACATTTTTTCTGCATTCTAGGGCTTTTCAATTTATATGTAAATCATTCAAATGATACTGGTTGAGGCTGAATATAATTTGCGAGGCACACAGTGAATAAAGTTGTCTATGACAAAGCTGGTCGAGCAAATCATGTGATAAAAGAAGAATGCAAGATAATCACATCAATCTACTTCTCACATTAAACACGCGTCACTCACCTCCTTGACGTCATCCTGTAGTATGAGGCCATGGCTGCTCTTATTACTCATCATGCTGTAATCAGCAGAGGCATTTGAGGAGTCATCCTTATCAAAATCACTATCACCGTCGTCTGGCAGCATAGGAAAAAAAGAGTCATAATATTATCAATGGCTCCATCACAGGTCACCTTGCTTTTCTTTAAGTCTTAACACCGTCCAGAACAATCACAGTTGTCTTCCTAGATTTTTAATATTTTATGAGCAGTAAGCAAATATATAAATAAATTCACAGACAGTAGTCGTGAGTTCCCTTTGAAGGCGTGTAGCTCACCACTTGTGCTGTCTTGCTCTTCAGGTTCCTGCGAGTTGTTGCTATGGCATTCGCCGTCTTCAATGAAGTCATCTCTAGCATCCATCTCAAAAGTGTGTTGAGGGCCGGACAACCCAGTCGTGTGAAAAGGCCCTGTGAGAGAAACAACACAGTCACTGAGAATGCCGCTAGATATAAAACTAGTGGTGCTGGCCTGTACAAAAAACTGCTTTGGTGGCCAGGGCATTGCTATGCAGTTGTTAAGGTATTTGGAATTTTTTTTAGTGCATTTCTGGGTGGTTGCTAGGGTGTTGCTTACAGTCCCAAGTTAAAAAGATCCCAGCACCCAGCTGGAAGTCTCTAATCTCGGGTCCATTCTTCACTGTAAGTCTATAGAACTGTTTGTCTTTTTAATCCCAAAAATATAGATGTACAATTTGATATACTTGCATCCAAATATAAAAATTCTTTTTTACTTAACATGTTATTTCAAACTTGTGGAACACAAAAGATGATATTATGAAAAAGGAAACGGCTATAAGACATCATGAATGGGATATGGCACATTTGCTTCAAACATTTTATTGTAAAAAACCCCATTGAGTGGATTCAGATGTAAAAAACGTTACCAGTGAGCTTAAACTACGGCACTGAAATGAACATCCAATGAATAATTAAAGGTGCAATATGTAAGAATTTTCATGTATTTTGCAAGGTCATTGTGTGAACAGCTTGTAAAGAAACTTTAACTGCGAGACCTTCCTAGGTTGTCAACGAAAGGTTGTATTTTTATGTGAAGAACTCGGGCCGGTTTCACCTGGAAAATCCAAAGGATGTGACATTAAGCACTACCGAGAGCCTCTATTCTGTTTAATGACACTTGAAATGAATTCTTAGACATCAGGACGATGGTGAAAGTGCCACTCTGTACTGTAATGTCAACGTGTCATGCAAAGACAAGGTTTGATTAATTCAAACTATAGTCTCACATAGCTGGATCTATATACTTTATAATCAAAAATACAGTAAAATATCCAAAAACCACTGGGTCAGTGTTATATATTTTGTTCAGTTAAGTACTTACAACATCCCAAATGTTTCCAACCATTGCAAATCGTGAGAAAATTGCTATTTAACGAAGGTTTCGGGACGTGGGAGTGAGTCGCCTGTAAATTGCGTCATATCCACGTTAACCTCGGTTTCCGATTTTATTTTGTAGAAACCACGGAAACACTAAAGACACTTTAATATATTACGTTTTATAGACAAGGGAACACATTTTGATATATTTATAGACAGAAAACTTGTTATATAGCTCAACATGTTTAGTCTTATTGTTTAAATCTAATTTTTTTGTTTTTTTACGAGTACCATGCCTCAGAGAAAAACACTATTTTGTCAAGTATCGTTAGCTGATATTGCATAATGCAGCTTTATTTTTACTAACAGTAATACAGAATTTTATCCATTATAGTTTTAAAATTAATTTCATGCCATTTATTAACACAAGCCATCCAGCCTTTAATAGGATATTCTAATATCGATCGATCTTATTTCAGTGTGCAACAAGTGTCTCACAGCAGCCGGCGAGCAAACACACAGAGTGATGTTATAGCATCATTTTTAACACACTCAAATGTATCTAATATGATAAACAGAGCTGCGTTACCTCATACTCATGACCGGAAAAACGGAATCAGTTCCGACGACTGTGGCATAATAAAAGTCCCGCTGCTCGCGAGGCGTTCGTCTCTCATTAACAATCGCTCCAGCGCCTCGTTCAGCTCCACAACACTCGGTCCTGCTCTGCTTCATACTACAGTAACATTAATAATCGCATCCATGAACATGATTTCTGCCCGAGTCCCATCCCGATTCTTTTCCACCGGCTGTGAGGTGAAGACCACATGTCCCAAGATTCCTCGCTCAAACTTGGCGTCATCAAGCTACGCCATTGTTTTGAACAGACGACCTCTAGCGGACGAAAAAACTACATATTGCACCTTTAAAAGCAATGTAATTTTAATGACCTCATCTGTCAACAATCGCAGAGCTGGTGCGAACATATCCACATTGCCGTGATCAGATGCTTAACTGCTGCTTTCTCACCGCTGTCATTTTTGTTGCATTTATTTTGATACGAAGAGGAAAGCATGCAGAACATATTTACATATTCATCTAAATGTCACTCTTTAGCAATAAGTTGCTGGCTGCAGTTCACCTTACCACCAGTGTCGCTAAAAACAAGGGTTTCTGAATTCTACATATAGCCCCTTTAAATAACAATATAGCTATATTGAGAGAAATTATCATGAAATAAAATTAAAATGAGAATCTGGTCATACCGTCTACCCGTAAATGACAGGTTCCTGAATGTTATTCATAACACAATTAGCAATTAGTTCACCCAAAAATGAATTTTGTCATCATTTATTCACCCATTCTTCAAAATATCTTCAGCAGAAGATACTCATACAGGTTTGGAAAAACCTGAGGGTGAGTGAGTGAATGATGACAGAATTCTCATTTTTTGGGTGAACTGTCCCTTTAAGAATACCCTTATAATGCAGACTTCAGTGTTACTAAAAATAATCCTGGACGCAATGTTTAATTTCAACCCATCAAAAAGCCTGAATCTGACTGATTCTCACTGAATTTCAAAGAGAAGACGGATCGTATCAACAACATGGGCAACGGGTTCCAGAGATGCAGTGCTGTTCTGTGACCAGAACAATAGTTGATGCTGCATTAACACATTACAAACAAACGCTCACCAACCCCCACGTTACACGCTGAACCCACAACATACACTGCAGTCCCAGAGGAAACAGCCTGCATCTCCTGCGCGGCGAGTCCGTGCCTCTAATGTGAGAATAATCTCCTCCAGAAGCACTCCATACGCCCACACGGAACTGCATCCCGCCCTGCACGCATCCACCAAACACCTTCTGCAAACCTGCTTTAATGAGTAACACGAACAGCAACCAGCGAACTAATAAAGAAAGATTTCAATGCTTTCTGATGACAATGTACCAGTGTGAAACGCTACAGTGTTCTGGGAGGTTTTCAAGATGTTGCTATAGTGTTCATAATGGTTGCTAGGGTGTTCTCAGTGGTTGTTTACTGGCCCAAGACCCTAGATATGACGATCTCTCTTTCAAAGATCTATGGGATTTTTGCCACCAGTTATATTGTCTTTTTTGAGATCTCTTATAAAAGTAACACCTGATCCGAGGTATCATTCATGTCTGTACTAGCGTAGTCGGGATGAGTTACATGCCAAAGCTTAATATGCTTGTTAAGTTGTGATATATCGACCTTCCGATGACGCGGTTACCGTGTATGTTCTACTCCGTTTCAGGTGAAAATATGAGCATTGTCATAGCGCAACTTTAAGCTAAGCTTTTAAAAACTTGGTGTACACGACAGAATCCATGCTCACGGTGTCTCAGACACCAATATTTTAAGAATTCAGAAAAGATGAATCACTGTCTGGCTAATTTTGGAATGGAGATAAAGGTTAGGCTACAACAGGAAATCGTAAAGTAAAATTTCTTGACATTAATTCTCTGATTGTCTGAAAAAACTAAACGACTTCTCAACAATATCTAGTGGCGGCCGAATTCATAACACTGCTTCAAAGCTTTACGAATCTTTTGTTTTGAATCAGTGGTTCGGAGCGGCAAAGACACGTGATTTCAGTAAACGAGGCAATTACGTCGCGGGACTTAACGCTTTTCACGTGGCAGTTCGATAGACAAACCGAACCGCTGATTCGAAACAAAAGATTCGTAAAGCTTTGAAGCAATGTTTTGAAATCGGCCATCACTAGATACGGTTTAAAAGTCGTTATTTTGTTTTTTTGGCACACAAAAAGTATTCTCGTCGCTTTATAATATTAAGGTTGAACCACTGTACTCACATGAACTGCTTTAAATATGTTTTAGTATCTTTCTGAGCATCTGAAAGTGTTCATTATCTTTCTGGCAATAGAGACTCACTGAGTCATCGGATTTCATCAACAATATCTTAATTTGTGTTTTGAAGATGAACGAAGGTCTTCCGGGTGTAGAACGACATGAGGGTGAGGAATAAATGACAATTTTCATTTTTGGTTTAACTAACCCTTTAACATCCATGGAACGTTTCCATTCCACAAAAGTTAGTTGAAAAAGATTCTTTAGATTATTAAAATGTTCATCGCTCTAAGAAAAAAAGTTATTTTAAGAAGGGTCTTTTGGGAAACGAAAAATGATTCACTCTTAAACATAAAAGTCCCAAAAGGGTGCATTTTAGGTCCCCCAAAGCACCATTCAAGTGAATAGTTTTCAAAAGAACCATTTTTTTTTCTTTTCAGGTTTTCTAGGGGTCTTCATGGAACCACTGATGCCAAATAAAGAAAAAAAAATCTCTTCAGCACCACATAAGAAAGTCATACAGGATTGGAATGCCATTAAAATAAGTAAATAATAGCATGATTTTTAAGTATGAGCAATAGTAATAGTGATGTTTGCCTTAGCTCAAGGCAGCCGATACATTGTCAGACCATGTCCAAAGTGGACTAGACGGGTTTTTCTAGTGTCGCAGTGTAGAATTTAAGAAAGCTTTACTCTATATTTGAGCTCAGAGACCATTTCAGGAATGCCTCCACCACATGTTGTTTTCCCATCTGAAAAACAAAGGCCGACGAATGTAATATTTTACATCCACTCATCACCAAAGCTTGTCAAGAGTTCCCTACTTCCCAAGAATCCTCAGGACAGTTTCAAAGAGTGTTTTGGGGCATCGACAAGGACGGAAGACTTTGCATTGAGAGATGTCAGCGTTAAACTACGAATGGCTACAACAGAGCGGCTCCGCGGCAGTCAGCCCGTGATTGATGTAAGAGAGTTGCCCATCCCCCCACTGCCAGATCTGTCTGTACATCTGTCTCTCCACCCTCCCTCCGTCTTCTCCCTTCCATCCACCCTCGCTCCCCCCCTCCGTGTGCCACTGTGATGTTATCTCAGAGTCTGTGTGTCTGTAGGCAGGAGGTGACGCAGTGTCTGTCTGAATCCAGACAAAGAGACAAACTCATCATCCAACAGACACGAGAGAAAGGGTAAAGTCAGTGGAGGGGGGTGGGAACAAAACTTAACTCGGATACCAAACAATGAGAGCACTCCTGAATTCAAACCCTCCCTCTCCCACAGCCCCACCAATCCAACAAATACTGAGGACAGGCAGAAGACGGGGCCCTCGCACGCCGTCTAGTTTGGTGGGGTTGAAGAATGGTCCATAGACAGACATCAGATAAATCCAGACAACCAATTCAAGCCTCACTTTGCCTAACTGACAAAAGCCAGGCATGATGGAAGAACAAGACCAGTCAAACATGTTCCCACGGAGTAAAATTTCCCGCAATTTCTACTTTGAAAAAGAAAAGACAGAGAAACATTAGTTAATGTTTCAGTCTTTCGTCAGGTCTGACAATCTCATGTCTGCAAATAAATATGGGACGCAGCTGGATACTAGTATAAAAATAACGCTGCTTTATTAGCATCTTTAAGGAACCTTTAACATCTACGGAACCTTTCCATTGCACAAAAGGTTCTTTATAGCGGAATAGGAATCATTCGATTATTAAAATGCAAAAAATGTTCTTCTATGGCATCGCTATATATATGAAAACACCCTTTTGGTATCAACATTTTGAAGTGTATGAGTTACAGGGTGTTTCAAAAAGATGGACCCATATGTTTTAAAATGGCAACATGTTACAATTGCACAAACAAACCTGCATTTTCCTAAATAACACCCTGCCTCAGAGTTGGACGGGTCATACAGGACTCTGCACTCTTGTCAAGGTCCCCAGACATGACACCCTGTGACTTTTTCTTGTGAGGATATGCCAAGACCTTGTTTTTGTGCCACCATTAGCGACTAATCTGAGCGACCTTAAAAACAGAACGGTGACTTCAGTGGAAGCGGACACTCTGAGAAGTGTTGGGATGAATTCTATCGTCTCGATGTTGTCCGTGGAGCAGGTGAAGGGCACACAGAGCATTTATAAAATGGTTAGTAAAACTTCACACTAAACCATTTGGAATTTTTTTGTGCAATTGTAACACGTTGCCAATATATTTGTTTGAAATTTTGTCCATCTTTTTGGAACACCCTGTATCACCCTGTTCTCTGGCATAAGATTCTGACTCATCAGATGTAACACTGGAAACCTGCTTCTTACACAGCTATGATCCTGTTCTGTCACTGCAAGCAAGTAAATGATTTTCATAAGTCGAAAATAACGTAAAATCAATGTCCTCTCCATGTATTAATTTGTTTTGTAATTAACTGTAATAAGCGTTATAATGTGCAGTCTTCCAATCAATACACTTGATCTACATTCTACAAGCCAAGAGGATTATTCATAATGAGCGACTGACTGTACATTATCCCTTACGTTTAAATAAGATTTATGTTGTACATTACTACAAATGACATCAGAGTATGAGTTAACCTCTATGCTTTTTAATATATATATATATGTGTGTGTGTGTGTGTGTATGTATGTGTATATATAAATATGTATATGTATATGTGTGTGTGTGTGTGTGTATATATATATACAGCTCTGGAAAAAATTAAGAGACCACTGCAAAATTATCAGTTTCTCTGGGTTTACTATTTATAGGTATGTGTTTGGGTAAAATTAACATTTTTGTTTTATTCTATAAACTACTGACATTTTTCCCAAATTCCAAATAAAAATATTGTAATTTAGAGCATTTATTTGCCAAAAGCAACAACTGGTCAAAATAACAAAAAATATGCAGTGGTCTCTTAATTTTTTCCAGAGCTGTACATATATATATATATATATATATATATATGTGTGTGTGTATATGTATGTATATATATATATATATATATATGTGTGTGTGTGTATATGTATGTATATATATGTGT